>CM076578.1:1904513857-1905113857 GCA_034641835.2 Pinus albicaulis
GGGTATTGAATCTTGATTCTTGACATCTAGAGAGAACCCTACAGCCTAACACAATCCAATGGAATTGACCAAAAAAACCCAAACAGAGTCAACCCTACTATAGGAGGAAGGGCCTGCAGTAAGAACTTACCATTTTGCAAGAGCTGAGGGCGAATGTTGTTCTGCAAGAGCTGAGGGCGAACGCTGAGGGCGAATGCTGAGGGCAAATGCTGTTCTGCAAGAGCTGAGCGCGAATGCTGAGGGCAAATGCTGTTCTGCAAGAGCAGAGGGCGAATGCGCGCGTGATATCAAACGTTAATGTAGCTATTGCGACAAATACGAAACAATAAAATCATTTTTATGTAGCGCGCATATAAGTTTCAAATTTTTATGTAGCACCCATATAAGTTTGGTATTTTTATGTAGCGCGAAAATAACTGTCGCTATACCGACGGTGGAAAAGGCGTCGCTATTAGGACGGTGCCTCCAAACGTCGCAATGGCGACACCTAGACATTGTGTCGCAGTTGTGATGTTTAGAGTCGTCTCAATAGCGACGCTTTGGGCCATGGTGTCGCAATTGCGACGTCTTCCTCTAAATGTCGCAATTGCGACACGTTTTTAAGTGTCGGTATTGTGACACTTTTCTATAGACGTTGGTATAGCGACGGTTTCGGGCAGGATGGGAAAAATTTGGGAAAATTTCCGACATTTGGTCAAAAGCGTCGGAAACAAGTGTCGAAATTTCTGCCAAATGTAGTAGTGCCACATGAATATTTCCATACCATTTAATCTGCTAACCTCTATCATCACCAAGGTAGATATTGACACCATTTTTGGTCTCTTTAAAATTTTCAAACCAATGTTTTTTACCTGTCATATGAGTGGAAGCTCTAGAATCCACAAACCAAGTTTCTTCTTCATCATTCTCAGCACTAAGCAAAGAATCAGACATAAACAGTCTGAGGTCCTGATTCCGATCTTCAACAACAAAGTGGCCTGCATGCTTCGTAAGCCTATTTTGATTTTCATCAAGATTATTCTTATGGAAATTCCTAACAATGTGACGCGATTTACCGCAATAAAAACACTCAATCCCTTAATAATTTCTAGTCAAAGATATACCTTGAGGTGGCTTTCTCTCTGGTGTGCCTCTGCCTTTCTGTCTTGTGCTTGCTCTTCCTCTTAAATATTTTTTCTTTCAAAGGAAGAGAAAGTGTAGGACAAAAATGTGGAGGCACACCACATATAAATCCACCTCAAGGTATGTCTTCGACCAAAAATGATTCAGGAACTAAGTATTTTTATTGTGGTAAATATGGTGGCATTGCTAGGAATTTCCATAAGAATAAGCTTGATGAAAATCGACATAGGTATAAGAAGCATGCAGGGCACTTTTCTTATGAAGATCATAATCAGGACCTTGGACTATTTATGTATGATTATGTTCTCTCTGCTTAGAATGATGAAGCGGAAACTTGGTTTGTGGATTCTGGAGCTTCCACTCACATGACAGGTAACAGACATTGGTTTGAAAATTTTAAAGAAACCAACAATGGTGCTAATATCTACCTTGGTGATGACAAAGGTTACCATATTAAAGGGTATGGAAATGTTCCTGTGATATTTCCTTATGGTAATATTAGGCGTATTCAAAATGTGATGTATGTACCAGGAATTAAAAAGAACTTGATCTCTATCTCTATGATAACATATCATAATATTAAGATAGAATTTTTTAAGTCTTACTATCTTATTAAAGAAATGTTGGATCATTTGAAGCCAATTGCATCAGGTATTCGAGTTGGAGGTATCTACAAATTGAATGTAAGAAGTGTACCACACCAATCCTTAACTTCAACAATTATGACAGCAGAGAATTTGTGGCATAAAAGATTCGATCATATCAATTTTGATGACCTACTACTACTTCATAAACAAGGTATGGTCAATGGTCTCCCCATTTTAAAAGATTTTCATGTTGATTGTGAAGGATGTGCCCTTGGGAAGATGCATAGGGATGATTTTCCCTCAAGTTCAGATAGAAAGAAGAGAGATATACTAGATCTTATGCACACTGATTTATGTGAACCAATGCAGACAAGGTCATTAGGAGGTGCATATTAATTTTCATTATTTCCAAAGTGAAGTGTTTTCACTGTCATGAGTTTGGACATATTGCCACAAATTGTCCATATAAGAAGAAGAACAAGATGGTTGCTATAGTTGCAGCTGGTGAGGCTCTTGCCTCGCAATTTGATCTTGAATTCTCATTTATCATATGCGTGGTGTCTAATGGATTGGGATCGGGGTGGTACTTTGATAGTGGTGCTTCCTTTCACATGACGAGAGATGAGAAACTTTTCAGTGACATGGTGGAGAAAGATCTCCAGATGCATGTTGAGTTGGGTGACAATGGACAATACAGTGCAACCAGCATTTGTACCATTACCTTTCAGAAGGTGTCAGGTAAACTCTTTCTTTTAAAATATGTTGTGCATGTTCCGGGTTTAAAGAAGAATTTAATCTTAGTCGCAATGTTAAAGGATAGAGGCTATAATGTTGTCTTTAGTGAAGGAAAATTTTTCCTGTGACACAAAGCAATAGGGAAAGCCAAGAAGGTTGGGATTTGAGTTAATAATCTCTATAGACTTGAAGTAGATGGGATTTCTACGAAGCTCCCTACTATTGGGAAGTGCAAGAAAGACATGCAATTGAAGCTTGAGAGGGAGCAGGATTTGCATGCAGGTAAGAGTGAACCTCGGGATGTGGAGCAGCCAAAATATGAGGATCATGGAGTGGGAGAAACAAATCATGTAGAGAAATTTCATGCTAGATGAGTGGAGGGAGTGCATGTAGCTATACCAGTAGGTAAGAGGTGGGGCGACATGCATGAGTAATCTTAAGAAGAGATTTCTGGGAAGAATTCATTGAGATGGTGTGGATCTCATGAATTGAACCTGGCTACGAGGAGCCCACAGAGGATAAATATCATGATTAGTTGGATTGATGAAGTGAGATCAGAGTGATAGTGTCGGATACTGGAGCATAGATCAGATTTGACAACAAGTGCAAAGTGCATGGGTGCAGAGTTGAAAAATGTAGTGGTTCCTGAAGACATGTGTAGTAGCTAAGCAGAATTCAGAAGACTTTGATGAAAGATGCATTATACTGATTCAATTGTTTGGAGGCCTTTCAGTTTCAGAAGTGTTGCATACAAGAATTGCAGGGCAGATGCATGGAGTTGCAGGGCACATGCAAAGGTTGTAGGGCGAATGCATGGAGTTTCATGTCGCTTGGAAAGACAATCCTTTCTTGTTGAGAGGGATTGTTGAATATTGCAACAAGAAATAGTGAAAGTGGCATCCAGAAACATCATCCTTGATCCTGGTGAAAAATAAGCACCTAAACTAGGTGGGGCCCACAAAGTGTTTGTGAGTAGAGATGTAGTATTCCATGAGAGGTTTGATGATGGAAACTGTGATAAATGCAATGAAGAGTGGGACATTATTTTCCTGATGGAAGATGGAAGTGTTGAAACAAGGGACAGTCATGAGCAGTAGCAGCTGTAGAAAAAGGAAGAATCAGATGATATCGATGCAGTTAGAATTCCAAGTCCATTAAAGAATGATAAAAATAGATTTGAGGCTACTCCAATACCAAGAAGATTAGGTAGGTAGATTCACTTACATGCCAGGTATAAATACTATTCCCTCATGACAAATATCTTGAATTTTGTTGATCCCTTAAACTATTGAGAAGCGAATGAATATGATGAATGGAGGCCAACCATGGAAGGGGAATATGATTCAATACTTAAAAACAAAACCTGGGATCTAGTTGAACTTCCTGAAGGTAAACAAACCATAGGTTGCAAATGGTTATACAGACCTAAATTTAAATCAAATGGTTGTATAGATAATATAAAGCTAGGTTGGTGGCTAAGGGGTATTCGCAGAAAGAAGGTATTGATTATGAAGAAACCCTCACCCTTGTAGCCAAGTTAAACACTATTAGAATGTTAATAGCCTTAGCTACGAAAAATCACTGGAAAATACACCACCTAGATGTGAAATCTTCTTTCTTAAATGGTGAATTGAAACAGAAGGTGTATTTAACACAACCTGAAGGGTTTGTTCGACAAGGGCAGGAACATTTAGTCTGCATATTGACGAAAGCATTGTATGGATTAAAACAGACGCCTAGATCATGGTATGAAAAAATTGACTCATTCTTCTTACAACATAATTATAAGAGGAGAAAGAACGACCCAAATATGTATATTGTATTTGATGGAAAGGGGAAAATTGTTTTGATTTCTTTATATGTAGATGATATTATTATTACAAGAAATTATAATGATCTCATTAATGAAATCAAAGTGCAGATGTCACAGGTTTTGGAAATGAAATACCTTGGAGAGTTACACTATTGTTTGGGTCTTGAAGTTTGGAGGGATTCTTGCCATAAT
This sequence comes from Pinus albicaulis, assembly GCA_034641835.2. NCBI lineage: Eukaryota > Viridiplantae > Streptophyta > Pinopsida > Pinales > Pinaceae > Pinus > Pinus albicaulis. The sequence goes on from CM076578.1 coordinate 1,904,518,307, forward strand.
TTTTTGTCTCAGGGAAAGTATGTCAGGAGCTTATTGAAAAAGTTTAGAATGGATCAATGCAAAGCTACCTCAGTGCCTTTACAGCAAAATTTAAAACTTTGGAATGATGATGGTGCTAAGGAGGTAGATGCAACACTGTAGATAAATCTAGTTGGGAGTTTGATTTATCTAACTACAACTTGACCTGATTTAGATTTTGCAGTCAGTGTTTTAAGCCAGTTTATGTCAAAACCTCTTGAGAGTCACTAGATGGCAACGAAAGGCGGATTAAGGTATCTTCAAGGAACCTTAGACTTTGGTATTAAATATATTGATTCGTTTAATGTTAGATTGACAGGTTTTCCAGATTCAGATTGGGATGGAAATATGGATGAAAAAAAATCCATAACAGGTTATGCATCTAGCATCGGGTCTAGGGTCATTGCATGGAGCAACAAGAAGTAGAATATTGTATTCTTATATTCTATAGAAACGGAGTATCAAGAAATGTGTGTAGCAACGTGTGAGGCAGTTTGGTTGAGGAGACTTCTCCATGATGTCGGAGAAGAACAAAAAGATGCAACAATTATTATATGTGACAACGATAGCTCAATCAAACTTGCAAAAAATTGTGTTTCATAAAAAAGCAAAGCATATTGATACACAGTTTCACTTTGTTAGAGAGAAGGTTCAGTCCAAACAAATTTATATTGAATATTGTAGTACTTGTGATAATGCAGTAGTAATTTTTACCAAGCCCCTTGGAAGAATTAAATTTGAATTATTTAGGGAGATGTTAGGAGTACGAGTGAACCCTTTCTCCTTTAAGGGGAGTATTGGAATTAGTGGAGAATGTGTATTATTAGAGAGAGTATGTTCATTAGTTGTGTGTGTATCCTATGTAGAAATTTTAGACCCAACCTTGGTTATCAGTTTCTCCTTATCACTCCCATGTAGTTAAATGCCCATTCCCATAAACATACATTCAAAATTCTAGAAATGATAAATATTTTTGAAAACAAAACCTCTGGAAATTTCACAGTGTTGGAAATTGCAGAAATAAAACATAGAAAATATTTTAGCCACACACACAAAAAATGACACGCTGATTTTTTGTCAATATGACCCTAGAAAAACCCCCTACAACTCTTGGGGAAAACCATTTCGAGAGCTCTTCTTTATTTTTGGCAAATTACTTTACAAAGAAATGAAATGCATAGTAAAAATTCCAGCAACCAACAATTTTTACTTATCTCGAAAATTGTGCTTGTACTCCACCTAGAAATTCGTGCCAATGCAAAACAAAAAAATTACAACGAAAAGTACAACATTAAATGTTGTACGGATAGCATAGAAAAGTGTGCCATCAAATTTGTATGACCCTCCTCAAAAAATATGCCAAAGGACAGTTGTACAGATTTGGGAATGTGTGCCAAAACCAGCAGTATGACTGCCTCGAAAACTGTGCCAGACTGCTATTGTACGAACCTCGAATTTTGTGATGTTTGCTGATGTACAGACCTCGAAAACAGTGCCTCCTTTTTTGGATTACATTGTGGCCCCATGGACTCCTATATATAGGAGGAGGTTTTGGTCATTTGTATCATCTAAGAATTGTTCATTCAAGTAATGTATTGGAGGTTGCCCACTCGAAGCGGCTTATTTCTAAGGCATTGATATCCCTTTTCTTCTATTTTTGGAGTTGGTTTCACAACATTTGGCATCAGAGCTTTGGGATTCTAGGGTTTCACTGCTCCAAACAGGTCATCGTGGAATTTTCACTATAAAGTTTTTTGTACGAAGGTTCAGAAGCTGAAATTTGTAGAGTACGAAGCCGAAATCCTGAGGAACATTGTCGCAAAATTTCAGATCTTGGTTCACAATATTTGCGGAGATATGATCTGTTGAAGTTAGGACATTTTCAGGCTTCTGAATTTCATCTCAAAGAGGTGATCGTGGGAAAATCTTCATAGCTCTCTCTCTGAGCATCGGATTGGAATTCTGTAAAAAGTGGCCACAATTACATGGACTATAGTTTTCTTTTGATCAATTTCAGAGACAAAGGAGGAAACAGTGACACATGGCAAGTAATATAAATTCTCTCTACTGAATCAATCCATAATTGGGTCATTGTGGGAGATTGGACATAACTTTGTCTTGAAGAATCCAAATCAGATCAGACCTGTGGAATTTGAAAGAAGCTTCAGAGGGCTACTACAGGGCGGAATTTCAGATATTTAGGATCCATAATCATAGAGATAATTCAATTTCAATATCGAGCTCCTCAAAAGCAAGTAAAAGGTGTGTTTTTGTATTTCCAAATTGCATAAGTCTTGTTTGAAGAATCAAGTTGAATTGATTCCAAGGGCATATTGTACAATAGATATTAGTATTGGATTCTAAAATGGCCCCTAAAAATAATTCAACACCCATTAAGCCTTTATAAGGCTCTACTATTTCTCTTGAAGACGAAGAATGGCAACATGACATATCAAAATTACAAGAGCAAGTGCAACAAATTTCGCTCTCGCAAAGAGCAACAAAAAATGAAATGGAAGTTTTGGAAAAAGGCGTGCAGACTAATATGGATGGTTTGAAGAAAGGCGTGGAGGCTAAGATGAATGGCTTGGAAGCTAAGATGGATGAAATCGAAGTGGGCATGGAAACTAAGATGGATGACATGGAAGCTAAGATTGATGAAAAAATGAAAGAAAACATGGAAAACATGAAGTTTAATCTAAAAGTAGACATCGAAGGTTTGGAAAATTTGATACAAGAGTTTTTTCCTTATGGTGAAAATATAGTAGAGGAAACACATGATGAGAACAAAATAAATGCTAATCGTGATTTCATAAACTCTAATGTTGGAGGGAAGAACCACCATATTCCAAAAATGGATATGAGGAAGTTTGATGGAAAGGATCCTGCAACATGGATACTACAGATGGAGGAATATTTTGATCTCAATAATGTACAAAAAACACAAAAGGTATGCATTGCAACTTTACATTTAGAAACAAATACATTTGTATGGTATCGATGACTTTGCTCTCGTAAAAAAATTGTCACTTGGTCAATTTTTATGGGGGAAATGATAGCACATTATGATGATACAAAGAGAAACACCTTCTTTAGCCAATTGATAAATCTAAAACAAAAGTGTTTAGTGGGGGAGCACATTGAGGACTTCCAAAAATTGAATATAAGGGTAATTGGTATTTCAGAGGAACACATGGTTGATCTCTTCATAGGTACTTTAAAGGATAATATCCAACATTAAGTTCGCGTTTTGGAACCTGATTCATTGGAGAAGGCATTCAGGTTGGCCAAAAAAATTGAATGTAAAATTATGGCGACAAGGAAGCCTACCACTCACTTCAATAAAGAGGGAAGTGTTGCTACTCCTAGATTTGCACAACCTACAAGGTTGACACCACAACAATTGAAAGAAAAAAGAGCAAAAGGGCTTTGCTACAGTTGTGATAGCAAATACACTAAAGGTCATAAGCGTGCTGAGAAGAAATTATTTTACATATATTGTGAAGAGGAAGAATAAAATGAACAATAATCTTCAAAAGAAGAGGATATACACCACCAGCCAACCCTAGAAGAGGAAGAAATGAGTCCGACCATATCGTGTAATGCATTGGTAGGAATTACCACTCCTCAAACTCTCAAGATAGAAGGACATATCAAGAAGAAAAAGATAGTAGTGTTGATTGATTCAGGTAGTACCCATAATTTTATTCATTGTAAGGTAGCCAAGGAATCAAATTGTTTCCTATACGGTCTAGCACTAGAATGTCAAGTGATGGTTGCAAATGGAGTGTAATGTTCCAAATTTTTATGGAACATTAATTTTTGTTAATTTTATATAGGAGATGAATAAAATGGGTAGGGGACCCATTCTTTGCATGATTAGAGAATAAAAATCCTCTAAGTATGAAAGAGGATCATGTTTGGAGCTGGATTTCACACCTCCATGTGTGAAAGGAGGTTTTTACATAAAGGCTAGCCCAAGGTTGACCAAGTCAAACTGTGTTGGCATGAGTTGGAAAGCACTAAGTGGGACAACATAGGAGGGAAGTGTGGAGTACTAAAAAGGTATGCTTTTGATCATTATTTCAGTGGCTTTTTAATAGAATTTGTGAACCTTTTTGTGTCATGAATTTGGAAAGTAATAAGGAACTATAACAAAACACATGAGAATTGATATGCAAGACTTAGCCATTGATAATGGTTCTTTTCTAAGTACACAGAAAGGAGAAAACGAGGGATTGCCGTTCCAAAGGAAAGGACAAAGTTGAGATAACTCTGTTGTCCTCCGACGAGAACCGAACGCAAACAAAGATAAACCGCATCAAAGCAAATCGGCTCGGAAAAAGAAGGAGAAGACACTTTCAGCCACAAGAAAGAAAAGACAGATGAAGAGTTAATCAAGTACTTAATCCTCAGATCTTCGATCCCGAGGATCGTTGCTTTATTTACCCCGTTACTTGGACATTCTCCGCCGTCGTCTTTATATAAAAAGACAAGATCATAGGCTTCAAGGAGAGATGTGGAGATGAAGGATAATGTTTATGTAATTTCGTAAAACATCGCCTTGATTATTAAGTTTCAAGGAGAACTGTCTCAATGTATTTTTGACCGATGCATTAATGAAAGTTTGGTGATTATTTCATCTCTCGCGATCGGATTAACTTCAAGCGTTTATCCGAGGCTAAGGGCCCGGCCTCCATGTATACTATTTCGTACCATTACAGCTTTATTTCGTGGTTTGTTTATCAAGATATTTGCAGGATTTGGATATGCTTTATAAGTTCATATTACATGCTCGTTAAAGATTGAATCATTGCTTTTGGTGATAAAACGTGTGTTGACTCCGCATCAAGTTATTAATCCTTTCATATTCATCGTATGTTCTTACTGCTATGTTACGTAGTTGTTATATTAAACGTTCGTGTTGTGTGCGTTTCTAATTCATCAAGATTTTATTCCATAATTCATTAATCGTTGTTGCCGTTCCTTTAGTGTGATTTGTGTGAATTGCCTTTGGAGTGAAGGGAATGTTATTTGATCGTGATAAGAGGGTATTTGAGTTAATAGATTAAGCAACCTCGCTGACTTAGTTATTTAATTGCCCATTTTTTAGACTTGTCAGTTTCTATTCTGCATCTGTTCAATCCTTTATTCGCTTTGTCATCATTACTTGTGTATTGTTGGTTTGGTGTGAGAGATGATCTACTACTGTAGTGAGTAGTGGCACACGTCTCAGCTCCTGTGCTCGTGATCCATGCTCTAGCCTTTCCATCAGCTCGAAGGGATGGGTTATCACCGCCGAACCTTGATCGATAAGTCGTTGAGTTTTCTCGAGTGCGTGATTTATTCTTTTGAAGTAATTTAGTTACAAGCAAGCATCCGTTTACTCTTGTATTTCTTATAATCGTACTAGCATTACTCGACAAATGATAGCCTTGATTGAGTCACTTGTAATGACAAAACGCTCCTGCATTGACATATTAATGTGAGGTAATTAGAGGTGAAAGAGACCCTTTTTATAGCTCTACATTTTGGCGCCGCTGTCGGGAAAGAGTGTAGCCATTTGTCTTTTTCAGAGTAGCGTACTGAGTCTTCATAGGGAGTGAGTTGATCCTAAAAACTAAGGTAGAACCACGTATGAGTATGTAAAAGGCCTCGCTCCACTATCCGCTTCCTAACAAATTTGTTTTTGCTTTGTTTGAATAGAAGTTGGTAGTTCATTTTTTTGGAAAGTGACTACAAAAAAGACCAAAAGAATAACCCCCATCCAAACCCGAAAAGCTAAGGCCACGGACCCTCGTCGAACGACCTGCTGCATCTAAATCTATAAGAAACAGACCTCACCATCAAGAGGGCTTCAAGAAAACATTTCTAAACCGCCTACTAAGTTCCCTTCAAAGCCAGGATCACCATCCGTAGCCCGCGCCGAGGTGCATAGTCAAACCGAAGAGCAGGACTTTCAAGAAATTGAAAATTTACTCGACCATTTGGTAAGAAGGAACTCTAGCAACTTTTGTGAGGGAGAAGGAGAAACAGGGGAAACCAAGGAACCAAAACTCTAGTGAGACAAATCTACCATTGGGATAGCCCGCATAAGGAGTGCCGCTTTAAAGTCATTATCAAGGAATTCAATCTCCCGTACACTGGTATTCCCATTATTCCAGATAAAGGAAGCGCCGTTAAAAAGATCCCCGTCAAAACCGTTCCCACTCAACCTAGAATACCTTCCTAGATATCCCAAGGTTACCGGCATATATTCGATTCCATGGCTCAAAACCAACCAAACGCTCAAAACTGCCTAAATACTCAAACCTCTACATTACAATATCCTATAGTGGATTCTCAAGGCAAAGAAATGCACCCATGAAAGCTATCCTTCAAAGATATCCCTACATTCCACGATCATTAATCGAAGATCCGGATGCATTTCCTGTCAATTTATGTGTTATGTAGGGGGTATACACCACCGATCCCCAAAATTGAAATTATTTCCCTCTACATTAAAAGGGGCCGCTTTAAGATGGTTTATGGGGCTAGTGGCTAGGGTTATCAACAATTGGGATCAAATGAAAGAACTTTAAAAAAAATATCGGGATTACCGTAGGTCTAGAGAATTAAAAGACGAAATATTTCAAATGACAAATGCACCAAATGAAACATTAGAGGAGTATGTGGAACGTTTTCAAAAGATAATCTACAAAGATCTCCTTATGCATCGCTACCTTTACTCCGATAATGTGTTAAAAATCGCATTAATGAGGGGCATGAAGGAACAATGGATTGAAACATTAAACATTATAAGAAGTGATATTTATCAAGAGAATTTTACCGACGCTCCCGACTTATGTATTAGAAGTTCGAGAGGCAAGACAAGAATAAAACCGACAGAATATGACTACAAAGAGATAACAGTATCGCTATAAGGAGTAACACGTGCGTAAATTTGGAAATTTATTAGAAAATTTTAAAACCTGATATTATGGGGACACTAACTACAAATTTATATGGTGCAGCTAAACAGAAGGAAATGGAGTGCGTACTGCACTTTGGCAATCTTCGTCTCCTGATGCGTAAAAACATAGCCACAAGGAGTGTCCACCGGATAAAGTCCAAACATGTCACGCACCGCATAAAAGATCACCTTACGGAGTCACCTCACTTCGGATTGAAAGCTAGACATAAGGAAGCGTAAGAAGAACCAGACCCAGTGAATTCAATCAACCAGCGCTGGCACCCGAGACAACCCTGCATGTTTTCTCGACCCAACCTCTTTCTTTTCAAAACCTACGTATAATGCTCAACACATATATGTGGCAAAATCAATTCAACCCCCATTTACAACCGGTCACTACAATCGTTTCCTTCTTCAAATTCATGGCCGAATCAAACAAGCCAAACTGTCAAGCCGAATTTCCCTTATACTCCACCATATTGGCAAAATGGTCCATACCCTTCACAAGGGACTCCTCTACTCACAAAGTTCACCCCGGCGACAAGCCGGCAAAGACCGATACCACCCAACCGGAACTATTCCGCTCCCTCAACTCACTCGCTGTACTTTACAACACTCAGTTTAACCCGAGACCGAAACTCCCAAACCCCAACCCGATCCCAACTAAATAACCGCATGTGTCCAATCCATCCAAATCATAGAAACACCAAATAGACCCGACTGGTGAGTGCAATGACCTTCAAGCAGATCTGACGTATAATTGAAACCGAGGGAGATAAAATGGGCCGATGATTAAGATCAGCTACCCGCAGAACATCAGCCACAACAAGAGGATGTAAATAAGCAACAAACTCATAATCAAGCAACCACATCCTCTCCTCCGTTCCTGCAACGATACCATACCTCGATCCATACAATATCCCGACTTTTGACATTCGGGAGAATTACAAAATCCGTACATAAAAATTCCATTCCTCCAAGCCATTCAAGACATTCCCATATACGCAAAAACTATAAAAGAATTGCATAAAGAAAACCAAGGAGGAATATAACAAATAATCCAAGAGTCCAAGTAGCTCAAAATACTTTATCCGACGAATACCCTAAGAGAAACACCCCTTAAATATGAAGAATCGGGAACCCAATTATAACCGTTCAAATTTATGGTCGCACCTATCTAATGCCTTAGTTGATCTAGGGGTCGGCAATTAATATTTTAACGACCACAACTTGCCAAAGTCGAGATTACATCTCAGAGAGAACCCACCTCCACTGCTGGAATCGTCAGATCGATCCGTGGTTAGACCAGCAGGGTACTCTACATGATGTCATGTCTCCGTAGAATCCCCGGAGTATCCAACCGATTTCCCGATAATTAATCCAAAAACCCGACTTGATGGACATCCACTAATTTTAGGAAGGCCTTGGCTCGGGCTAATCGCCGGGCGTCTACATTGGCTGCCGACAGGGAAATATGACCAACCGGAGGACCGACAAGCAAAATTCTAGTTCTATATCCTCCAAACTGCCCAAGTGTCACAATGATTAAAACTAATAAACACCTAGATCATACCTTACCGATAACATCATATCTCCATTAACTATACAAGAGGCAATTGATTTCCAAAGATCAAACAGAAGACGATGCCATTAACAATTTCATTACTCAAATCGAACTCCTCACATACGTTGTCACATGATAGAAGCAAAGATTTGGATAATGAATTGGAAGAAGATCCCCCGAAAGATATTCATGACCAAACGACACTTACTTCGTTGCAAATAGTAAACTGGGTGGAAATTGCACCGTGGAAAACTTTAAACATCAATGCTAATCTCACACTCGAACAAGAAAAAAAGCTCATCCATTTGTTAACAAAATATCAAGAAGCATTTGCATGGGACTACCCGATATGAAAAGAATCGATCTCTAATTATGTACACACCACATTTATATAGAAAAAGATGCCGTACCTGCGTCGCCCGCAAAGGAGATTCTAATCCCCATCTAAAAGATGTCGTAAACCGAACTCTCGTAAGCTTTTAGATGTGAATTTTACCACCTATTTCCGATAGTAAATGGGTCTCTCCGCTTGTGGTGGGTAAACGCAAGTAATTGAAATGGAGAATTTGTGGATTATAGGGAATCCAAACAAGGCAACATGGGAAGGATCATTTTCCTCTTCCTTTCATAGATCAAGTATTGGATACTTTAGTAGGAAGAAGTTCTTTCTTTTCCTCGATGGCTTCAAGGATACAATCGCATTCAGATTTCCCCCGACACCGTGATAAAACTACTTTTACTTGTCCCCGGGGAACATTTGCCTATCGAGTTTTACCTTTTGGCCTATGTAATGCTCCCGCCACATTTCGGTAGGGCTATCCTTAGTATTTTTTGCAGATTTAATAAATGATGGACTTGGAAGTTTTACATGGATGACTTTACACCATATGGAGATGATTTGATCCAAACTTCTTAGACACCCTAGAAAAAGTCCTACAACGCCGCATTGTTACCAAGCCGTTTAAGCAACGAAAAATGTTTCGATGATGATCAAGGACTTATCCTTAGACACTATGTCTCGCCAGGGCCTCAAGATTCGTGTAGACCGGGCCAAAATCCAAATACTTTTGCTTATTCCCACTCCTACTACTCAAACAGAGAATGTTGTACTTTCTGGATTTTCCGTGCTATTAGGACGCATTTATAGAGCATTATTCGCACATCGTCGCTCCTTTATATGCACTAATCGGTAACGTTGATTTCTTTGGGACGTACAAATGTGACCGTGCTTTCGAGGATCTAAAGAAGCTTGTATCCACAACCCCAAATTCTTCGAGGACCAAACTCGGGATCTACCATTCCGTATATCATCTCGATGCCTCGATACGCCCATTGGCAATACCAAGTAAAGAGGATAAAACTATATGCTATCTATTACATCAAGAAACTTATCCCCCGCCGAATTGAATTGACTGCTATCGAAAAGAATTTAGCCGTAATACATGCCGTCAATAAATTTAGACTTATATTACGTGCTATCCTCGTTATCTTGTATACGTACCATTCTCGCTATAAAATATTTAGCAAATAAGCCTATCACAAATGCCAGAGTAACTCGATGGTTAATCTTATCGGGCAGAATTCGACATCACAATCAAGGATCCCGCCCGGCAAAGAAAACCCCGTAGCCGATTTTCTTTCGAGAATACCAAAATCAAGCGATGCACAGTTGTGCTGAAGATCAATTTCGGATGAGCACCTGCTGCCGTTGCCGTTCAAACACCCTCGGTATGCCGATGTTGCTAACTACCTCGCGTAGGTAAATTACCAAAACATTTAACTCCTAATGAGCGCAAGCAAGATTATTCCGGTAAAGTTCTCGATTTTCGTGGATTGGAGGCTATTTGTTTCACAAGAGCGCATATGCATATCGGGGGCGATGTGTTAGAGAGGATGAAATCTTTGACATCCTAAAATCCTCGTCACGATGGACCGTGTGGGGGGCACTTCGCTCGAGCGTAGAACCGGACATAAAGACATGCATGTGATATTACCGGCCTACGATCTTCAAAGATGCAGTTACAGTTTTGTCCAAGCCTCGTGGCCACCGCCAGCCGAGCAGGACGACCTCGGTCAAGCCGATGAGATGCCTCCCGAAACCACAAGCAGAATATCGAACCATTCGAGCGGTGGGCTCTTGATTTCGTTGGACCCATCAACCCTTCATCAAATCGTAAAAACATATATTTTGGTGGCAACAAAATATGTCACCAAATGGGTTGAGGCAGAGCATTTCCAAGAGCCACAAGAGGCCTTCCTATTGCGCGCTTCCCGTTCCATCTATTTGTTCGTTATGGCCTTCCCAAGAGAAATAATTACAAATGGAGGACCACAATTGACAAGTATAAATTAGTCAAGAACACTTAACAATTATCATGTCCAAAGATAAGATCACTACCCCATATCACCCACAGCGACGAAGGTGTAGAAAGTAGCAATAAGATAATAGAATCAATCCTAACGAAAACCATTGCTACTATACAGGCGTGATTGGGCTACCCGACTCACTGCTACTCAAGCCTATCGAACCATGGAGGAGCACCAATTCTGCTACTCACCTTATCAATTAGTGTTTGGAAAACAACCCATTTTTCCTATAGAATTCGAAATCCAAACATTACTTTAGACAAAGGACAGTAGTTGGCCTAGATCTAATCGAGGCACAACTCAATCGACCGGCAAGAACATCAATGAATTCAGACGAAGTCGGTTTCGCATTACAAAATACAAAGATTAATTCAACAGCTAGCCGAGCCAAATGGCATGATGTCATCAAGAACAAAGTCTTCCACGAGGGAGACTGGCTCGTTATACGATTCTGGCTTCGTGACTTCGGAAAAATTTCGTACTCGATGGTTGGGACCACGAAATCCAAAAAGGTGCATGACAACGAACCCTTTACTCTAATCAATTATCACTATTTTCCGGATATGCATTCAAAGTAAATGGCCACCGAGTCCGTCTCTATCATAAACCACTCACTTAGAATCCTTCTCGCCAAATAGCCTACGCCGAGACACCGATATGGAGATCTTATATAAGAAATCTTCCCTCACTCCGTAATTCATTGGTGGGTTCATTTTTGCAATTTGTACATAAATTCTTGTTTTTTTGAGTGATTCTTGTACATAAGTTTGAATTAAATATCTTCTCTTGTCATTTTTGTTGTCTTTTCTTTTCATAAAAGCTCGATTTTTTGCTCTTCTCAAAATAGCATATGCGTGTTTTTGTTGGTTTCGGTTGTTTTGTCGTTCCTTTTCTAAAGGAACAAGATCGGGATCTCTCGTCGTTCCTTTTTCAAAGGAACTAAGATTGCTTGCATTTTCCTCTCGTCTTTTTTGGTTACCACCGTGCTTTTTCTTCAAAGAAACAACGTTCTTTTTATCGTTGCGGTTTTTTCAAAGGAATGAAATTTTGAGTGTTTTTATAGTATTTTTATTTTTGTCATTCTTTTTTTCCAAAGGAACGACATTTGCATTTTTGTCGTTTTTTTTATCATCCGTTGTTGTTTCTTTTTCAAAGGAACACCACTCGATACTTCGCTCTCCTTGTGAAACAAATTTTTTATTCTTTTTTTGCCGATCTAAATTGAGGATGCTTTGCCCGTCTTCTTTCTAGTCTTTAAGATACAAACTTATGTATTTGTGCAATAAAATATAAAAATCACAACATACCGAAATCTCGCAAACCATAAATCGCTTATATCTATAAGGCTCGCATTAGTAAGAGGACAAATGGAAGGACATACTTATTTCTTACCTTTTGTTGACATGGTTTTACTAATTTTGCCCCGATCGTTGTCTTTATCATGCTTCGATTCCTTAAACTTTTTTATTAGTACTTGGGAATAAGAGCAAAGAGTTTATATCTTCCCATTGAGATAATAAGACTCTTTCCACCATTCCTACTCTTAAGGAGTGTTGAGCCACCCTTTTCTATGTATAAGGAAAAGATCATGAAAAAGAAAATATGTGAACATGATATGTCAAGTGTTGTACGTGCAGGATAGGGGGTCTCATCGAGAGCCAGCCTACCATGATCATGAGGATGGAAGTGAAGTGGCATTCCCATTATGGCCACCACACCGTGGATATGGTCCAAAGGTATATCAACTAAACGAACCTTGAACAAAGAGGTCTCATCACGAGCCGAATTCACCCACGTTTCGCTCCTTCCTCGTGAATGGCATTATGGTTAATCGGTCACCAAGCCGGCAAAGATAATGGTCTACATTTTGACATAACAACATTCCTAAGTATACACAAAGGATCATGGTTCCGAGGGTGAAAAAAACTCGCCAAGGTTATGGACACCCGTTACAAACAGAGTACCGTTAATGGTATTGAAGTCACTCGTTTACACCAATGGGTAAAGATACTAATATCTGTTTATCTCCTCAGAACTAATCATATGTCATTTCCCCATTTATACATCGCATGAATATTTATCATTACCAATCATGGCAACTAAGTGACCATGACCACTCGAGATCGACAAGTACGATACATGCTCCTATCCATCGGCCTCAAATCATAACACAAGCAGCCTCTTATATCTAATACGTGATCACTCCTCCGCCCCGATTTCGCAATTCGTTGTCCTTTTCTTAACATAGCATAATTCCATATGCCGTTCCTTTCGACTTGATTCGTGCACGGTGCCGCTTCCTTATTCGTTTACTGGGATGCCTTATCACATTGCTGGGAGGTTCACCTCATCATTCCCCGTATTACGTGTCAACCAACCTTTTTCCCAGAAAGCTAGTATACGACGGCTTGGCATGGTTTAATCCGCATGGCATTTCTATTTTTGTCACAAGTTGCTTTCTCACAGTAATCGTTGCATACTCGTGTTTTTTCGAAACCTTGTGATTTTCACCTCTCCGTGTTTCAAACGTAAAACGTAGTTGCCGTTCCATTTAGAATCTACACATGGAGGAAGGGCACTGTTCAAGTGAGCCTCAATGTACCGACGATCTCCGCCGGCCGCCCGGAGATCCCGGAAAGAGCAAGATGGTTGAATTATTTCAATCGCCTACAGGAGTCCAATGAAACAAGAGGCGATGGAATTTTTTGCAGCACTTACAAGATGACCACTCCACAAGAAGAGGGAAGCGATAGCGGTCACCGATGCCATAATTGCGTGCTCTTCAGACTACCACCACCTGACCCAGATGGACATTAAAAAAGGAACGATTACGTAAGGTCATGGAACTCGCCTGCAGACGAAGGCCGAATCCGACAATTAGAAGGTATTCGCCAGCTGAACTTAGGAGAACCTTGACGAGCTAGCAAGAACAAGGCAGAGTTACATTACCTGAATAAGGAAGGAAAGACGTGGTAAGACCACGACATCTTTTAAACTTTAGTCGTTTTGTGCTGCAGAGATGCTCCGTAAATTTACTCCGCACTCGAACTCCTTACCGCATGATGCCGGCATAAATTATGAGAAAGGCATGCCATGGAGTCGGGCCGTTAGCCACCATGGGTTGATACGATCAGTGGTTAGTTATGGTCTCACCTGCCAGCGAGTACTGAAGAACCGACGCAACGATCGAGGGGGATCGACAGAGCCATCCCCAAAACGCGTACATTTTATAAGCACACCTATGTCCGGCAAACGTGCAGAACATGTCGCTAGTACATCGAACAACCAGAGATACATCAAGAATCTACAAGCGCAAGCATGCCATTGATTCACCCGAGCAACCAGAGGAACCCGTAAAATCAGCTCTGCTAGGCTCTGATGAGAGGAAGCATAGATAAGCCCGTGTAACCGGCCCGCTGGTTCTGATACGAGGAAGACCGGAAAAGCTCCAGGAAGCACCGAAACAACCGCAATAATTGAAGATGAGCAACCCGAAGAAGAAGGAAATGAGCCTTCTGGGAACGTAAATAGAAGGCAACCGAATAATGAGGAAGAAATGGGACAAAGAGAAGATAGCCCATTACAAGACCTACTCTGGAGATGATGATCTAAGGCGTCCTAGCCAATATGAGCAAGTATGGTCAACCTTCTGGGGTTCGCAGGACCCCCACGACAAACCCCAAGAAGAAAACATGCCTGCTCATGATGAAGAGGGAGGAAAATACCGAACGGAACAATATGTTCCGTCACAAGAGGAAATTCTAGAGGAGGTAGGAGTAAGAGACGAAAGATCCGCCTCAGGAAGAGACAACTGGGCCGAGGCTCCTACCCCCGAACAAACATGTGAGCAAAGCAAAGGAAGAAGAACCCCAAGAGGAAGATTTAGCAACTAGTCATGATCCAAATTCGCAGCGCATTGACCGTCGTTCCTTCGAATGAAACATTGGAAATTAAGAAGTTGCGGAGGAACGAATAAATTTATTGAATACGATAACCCAGCCTCGTACAACAAATTCGGATTCCCGAAAGAACCAAGGTAAGAAAGACCAGAGGGAGGAAAAAGAAGGCCAACAAGCGTCCATTGCCCAAACCCTACCGAGAATCCAAAATTACTGCTCCAAATGATGCCGAGGAAATCAGACGGTGTCTGCTTGGCATCTAAAAGGATGATATAAGGATCAAAGGGATGCTGTGAATTCTAGACAAGAGGCACCACCTCAAGGGTATGGGTTCTCAACTCCAAACAAGACAATAAGAAAGTTCAAAGTAAAACTCCCGCCCTCCACCGACCTATGGAAAAGATCCGAAAACGAAAACCTTGCATAAGATGGTGAAGGCTCAACAAGAAGCCGAACAAGTAGAGAGCAAACGTTCCCCGAGAAAATATGAAGAGTTACAAAGAGCAATTAAGTGGACGTCACTAATCCAAAAGCCAAGCCTTTGAAGGTTGGAAAACTAACAAGAGGATGTTGCATGTGTAACCAAGAGACTAAACATCGTTATCAAAACAAGATGAATGACTTGTGTTCTTTATACAATGATGTTTTAGCATGTAGGCCTCGCTAAAACTATGCCTGCTTTTATTAGAACGGTATTTACAATTAAAAATCAAAGCTCGTTAAAGAAGGCACCCCTATACAAATTAATACCAATGACTTTATTAGATCGTTATAAACATTATGGAATGAAAGTCCAAAGAGTTGGTGTGAACTTTATTTGCACGACCTTGTGTTAAGTCGTGAGACCGAATTAAACCTCGGCCCTTTCGTTGGAGACATCCAATTCCAAGCATTCATTTCATTCGTGGGTTAATCGATTAAGTGGCTCTCAAAGCCTATGACACTTTCCAAAGTCGTGGAAATGGTCTAGATTTACTGGTTAGGGCCGAGCCTAGAACCCGCATGCTTGTGGAAAGCTCATAGGATATCTTATAAAGGCTCCTGGTGCCATTGAAACATTAGGACCCATGCATGAGGCACTCATTTCAAGAGAGTTTAGATTATTTTCTTTCCATCAAAGACTCGCTATTAATGCGCCCAAATTTCGATACCGAATCTCCCGATCCACACATCCAGCTCGTGAGAACCATTTAAGTATGAGAACTTTGAGTTAGTCAACACCGTTTGAACCTCTATGGCGAGGCCATTCTGAAAGTTAAAAGATCATCCCTGTTAGGATATAGATTTCGGTGACCCAATTATTTGGCACCCCGCACCTGTGATACCGTGCCCCGTATGATATGCCCGAGGGGCAAACAGTCGGCTTTTCTGAATTATCTAATCACTCAACATGGTTGTGTAGGCCTCCGCATGAGACTCCTTCTCCAACATATTCTCTCACCGTATCGCATGTCAACTACAATGTTTTCATGAGGACATGAAACAAGGTAAGCAGTGGGGTGTGTGTGGAGTACTAAAAAGGTACGCTTTCGATCATTATTCTCTTTCCCCGTTGGCTTTTAATAGAATTTGTGAACCTTTGTGTCATGAATTTGGAAAGTAATAAGGAACTATAACAAAACACATGAGAATTGATATGTGCAAGACTTAGCCATTGATAATGGTTCTTTTCTATGGCCAGAAAAGGAGAAAAACGAGGGATTGCCGTTCCAAAGGAAAGGACAAAGTTGAGATAACTGCCGTCCTCCGGACGAGAACCGAACGCAAACAAAGATAAACAAACATCAAAGCAAATCGGTTCTTAAAAAGAAGAAGAAGACACCCGCCGCCGCAAAAGAAAAGACAGGATGAAGAGTTAACCGTTTGGCGAATCCCTCGTGATCTTCGATCCCGAGGGATCGTTGCTTTATTTACCCCGTTACTTGGACATCTTCCGCCGTCGTCTTTATATAAAAAAGACAAGATCGTTAGCTTGAAGGAGAGATGTAGAGATGAAGGATACGTTTTATGTAATTTCGTAAACACGTCTTGATTATTAAGTTTCGTCGAGAACCGGTTCAATGTATTTTTGACCGATGCATTAATGAAAGTTTGGTGATTATTTCATCTCTCGCGATCGGATTAACTTCAAGCGTGTATCCTTGGAGGCTAAGGGCCCTACTTCCCCGAAGGACACTTGCTTCGTACCATTACTAGCTTTATTTCGTGTGGTTTGTTATCAAGATATTTCGTGATTCGATATGCTTTACAAGTTCATATTACATGCTCGTTAAAGATTGAATCATTGAAGTTTTCTTTTGCGTATAAAATCGTGTGTTGACTCGCATCAAGTTATTAATCCTTTCAAGAGTTCATCGCATGTTCTTACCGTTATGTTACGTAGCCGTTATATTAAACGTTCGTGTTGTGTGCGTTTCTAATTCATCGTACTATTCCATAATTCATTAATCGTTGTTTCGTCGTTCCTTTAGTGTTATTTGTGTGAATTGCCTTTGGAGGAAGGAATGTTATTTGATTGCATAGAGGGTATTTGAGTTAATAGGTTACAAACTCCGCTAGGATTCTAGTTATTTAATTGTTGTTCCATTTTAGACTTGTTGTTCTATTCCTAATTGTCGTTCAATCCTTTATTCGCTTTGTCGTTCCATTTACTTCTGTGCTTGTTGGTTTGGTGTGAGAGATGATCTAAGGCCGTAGTGAGTAGTGGCAAGCCATCGTCTAGCTCCCGTGCTTGTGATCCATGCTCTAGTTTCCTTTCCATCGGCCGAAGGGATGGGTTATCACCGCCGAACCTCAATCGATAAGCCGTTGAGTTTTCCGAGTGCGTGATTTATTCTTTGAAGTAATTTAGTTACAAGCAAGCATCCGTTTACTCTTGTATTTCTTATGCATTGTACTACTAGCATTACTCGACAAATGATAGCTCCTTCGGGATTGAGTCACTCTTTGTAATGACAAAACGCTCCCGCATTGACAGGCTAATGTGAGGTAATTAGAGGTGAAAGAGACCCTTTTTATAGCTCTACGAGAAGCTTCTAGAGGAAGGAAACCCTAATTCAAGTAGTGGGTCCATGGAGGGAGGCTCACTTGTTTAAAGGAGGAGCAAGGCGGCCCATTAAAATTATCATTGATCATTTTACATTTGAGTCTTAGAGACTTGTTACCGCCTCTTGTCGTTCAAGAGGAGCTGGCAAGCACTTTCGGCACGAGGGAGTCATGTTTAGAATTCCTCTCCTTCTTGAGGAGCTCATGAAGGATTGCACTCCATTCCCCATATTCGCATTTAGGCCATAGCCCAACCATCTACATCGCCGTAGTTTCTAAGAAATTGTGGCAGCCAAAGGTCGGGGAGGTTTCCACACACCATCCGAAGCTATTTTTCCAAAGGGAGGGAGGTTCCATCCCTTCTGGGAGATCAAGAAAGGTGGCCTCGAGCATATCCCACCATATTTGGCATCAAGCCAACCACATTACATCATTGGAAGCACAATTCCTCTCTTAGACATCGTTCTTCTTGGTGGCTATTCGTCGTGAGGGATCGATGCTCACTTGGAGGGGGAAGTTGATCCGTGTGGATTAATCATGCACAGTACAAGTGGCTCCAGTAAAAGGCTTAAAAATCAAAGTGTTCAAAATATTCTTGAACCAAGTTCATGCTGTAGATCTCGTCTCTTCGATTCCAACGGGCACAGCAGACGCACTCAATTCGAGTCCGTATGAAGGAGTTAGAGCCACAAAAGTTTTGGGTTGAATTGGTGATCGGGCAGCCTTAAAGAGGACGCAATTTGGACTGGGGCCCGGCCACCGGATTCCGGCACACTCAAAGCGCATTCCGGGTGAATTTGTGGGACCGTTAATTGCACTCCTTCTGGCCAAAAATCTGAAGGTTCGAAAAGAACAATTTGTTTTAAATAACAAATAAAAAAAATATATATATATATATATATATATATATATATATATATATATATATATATATATATATATATATATATATATATATATATGCGGGTGGCATGTGCCACCAACCCCCGCCACCCCAAATCCACAAAATATATTAAAAAAGAGAAGTTTGTTGGGGGGCGGTGGTCGCCCCCGCCACCCCCACTGGGCCCCCGCATTATACAACTGTGAATAGCATTAAATGGGGGTGGGGGTTGTGAACCCCCACCACCACCCAAGACACATATAAATGTGCCGTGTGAGATCATGGGGCGGGCCGCCCATGCGTACCCGACCCTCCAAAAAAGAATAAATGCGGGTGTGTATTTTTAAAATATATCGTGTTATGTTGGGAGGGGGCAGATTTGACGACCTCTCCTCAACGTTTTCTAATTTTTACCAACATGCCAACGTGGGACTTGGGTAAGTCCACCCAGCAATTTTTATATAAACTCATATTTTTACCACCGCGCCCAAGCTATGGAGAAGCAGGAGTGCGCGCACGGAATTTGAGTTTTAATATTTTTTAATTGCGGCATCAAAGGCGCCCAGCAATGGAGCCAAGCAGTACCAGCTCGAGGTTATTATATTTTTATTGTAGGTGCAAAGTGGAACCATGAGCCGTAAAAGAGTAAGCAAGTAACCTTGATTGAGCTCAACTTTCGTGAGGGTGAAATTTACCTTTGTCCAAATGGGACAAATTTTGTGTCATTTCAAAGACTACTCGACACCACGAGTCCGATGGCGTGCTCGCTCTCTCTCGCATCCGAGTTTTCGATTTTCTCTGCCCACTTTTGGAAGTGGGTTGTGTCGGTGTCGCCTTGCATGTGAGCGCCGTTTTCACCTTCTCGACGCCACAAGATTGATGGTGCTTCCGCATTCAGCCGCAAAGTAGCTCACCCTTCGCAAATGATAGCATGAGGTATATGATGTGGATTCCATGTACTTCTTCATTTATTTCTCTTTGAGATGCATTATGTCTGCGCATCCCGTTGATACATGAGTTGTGGGATTCGTTTTGTGTTGTTTTTGATGTACTTTCGCCCATGGATTTGTGTCATGTATGAGTCCCTTTTATGCCACATCAAGTGGATGCTCCTTTTTCATATGTGTATTTTTGAGATCCCCTTGTTTTCCCAGGATTGGCTAATACTCTTATTTACAAGTATGTCAACATGGTCATACCGATAGAGTCTTCTTTTGAATGAGAGTCTGGCAGCGGGAACATCTCTTAAAAGAAGTCAAGCCACTCCTACGTGAGGGCAATTTTTCCTCGTATGTCATAGGGAAACATATCCATGTACATCTCTTTCTAAAAACACATAATGCAAAGGCCTACACCATCTGACACCGGTGTCTCTGGGAGATGTAGTCTCCTCCCGGACGAACTCCGTCATCAAACGACGTGTTCTTATGACTCCGATCTTGTTCATTTATGTTCCTCTTTATTTACAACATAATTGTTCATTTCATTTTAATGTCTTTAATTAAATGCAATTCTATATTTATCACCTAATTAAAAGGTCTTGGTTAAGGGTATCAAGATTTTACTCCTCGGATCGAAGTCTTGGGTGAAAGGATAGCTTTTCACTTCGCATTTCCATTAGAGGAGGGTTCTTCATTTGTTGCGCCCATTTCAGCCTTCTTGAGCACTTTATTTCGCTGACCAGATGTGGCACATCAATGGGCCGAAGGAATTACACACCTTGGGGTGGTTGGTGACTCATGCATCGAGGACTTAGGTTATAACTCGACAGTGGCAAGTTGTAACAGAGTTGGAAGAGTAGTTATGTGAGTTGTTATTTAGTTTGACTCGTTCAAGAGTTAAACTTAGTTGTGCTAGTTTTAGCCGAACATACACTAGTGAAAGATGAGTGAATTAATTATTTAATTAATTCACAAGTAAAGGTCTTACTAAACCGAAGAAATACAAATGTAGCTTAATTACTTGCATGTCAGATCCAGAGAAGCCCCAGTGGAGAGATGGGTGAAAGGGTGAGATGGACTATTTTTTGTGACTATAGTGGAGCATTCAATGCATCCACACACACATTGGAAATGCCTATGAGTATTGTGCATTCAAGGCAAGGTAAGGTCAAATTCATTTAGGGTTCTTCTTCAGCATGGATCGGTGATGTTGGAGTGTGTTGTCAGAGGCAAGAAATTGGTGCATAGAGGTGCAAATTTCGCAAGACAAGCAGAGATGATTGTATATCGTACTAAGAACTCTATGAGTTGAGCTTGGTATGAGATATATGAGATTCTTTCATGATCCATCGATATACATAATATACAATAATGGGGTTTTTAGCTTTAAACTTTCCCGCAAACAACTATGTTATGTTCGATTTATTTTTCTTCATGTGTTTGCAATTGGCAATTTAATTTCCGCAAAGAATTGAGTAAAAGGATTATGTATTTCCGCAAATAATTGAGGAAAAGGATTCTTTTATTCTCGTAAAAGGATTCGTATTTCCTTAAAATTACGTAACAATCAAGTAGCTTAATTAATTTCTCAGCCTCAAGTGGTCCATTACTCCCACTCATAGCCTCTCGCCATGATCTATGGAACACTTGACACATAGCCACCGTAAGCTTGGCTATAACATTTTTTTGGTCCCCAAGCTCACTAACTCAATCCCCTTCCCGCCCTTACACCATCAAGTTTGAGTGAGTAGAGCTTGGAAGTGCCTTCATTTTTTTTGTATCGTTTGGGTTTCTTTCTCGAGCCTTTCTCTTTGCTTTCTTTGGAATCCGATTAGTGATAATATTCACATGGTTTTGCCATATTTCGTGTTCACTTGGGGCACTTAATTTTGACCTCTATGCCCTCGATTTTTCTCGCCACAGATCGGCTCTTTACGAATGATGTGTTGATTGTGAAGAGGGGGTAAACGCTGGCCATTTGGGATGGAACAATTTTCGAGTTCAAACCTTCTCTTGCAACTTTGTCTCGTTTCTCTCCCCGTAAAGAGTTTTCCTTTGGCTATACGCTAGGCCCGAAAGCATTTGCCCATTGTGACCGATTTTTTCCCGCAACTAAATATTCCATTTGCTTGTTCAACAAATGGAAGGAGATTCGCGTTATTGAGTTGGAGAGCATTTTAGAATTGTAAAGTTTGTTTTGTGTTCCTAAAGAATCCGCAATAAACCATTCGTTGGAGCACTTCTTGGAGTGTTGATCATTGCCGGAGGTATAATTCATCAATGTATCGGAGGCATGTTTTATCGGGCAATAAAGTATTTATGGGCATCAAGTTTTATTTTTCGATTGTTTTTAAGTATTTATTCCACATTATAGAATCGTTAAATTATCTACATTTGGTATCGCAGCAAGTTTACATCTCCGCCTTGGTGATTTATAGACATGTTTGGCTAAATGTCTTATTTTGAGAATTTTCTAAATTAACGCATTTATTTGGAAATATGTCTAATTTTGCTCAATTTTTATGCTTATAATATTTAGTTTAATTATATGCAATTTGGATAATCGTTGTGCAAAATTTATTAACTATGTTCGTATTTAATTTGCATGAATTTATTATTTCTTCTCTAATTAAAACATGCTATTTTGGATGAGTATACAAGACTCTTTAAATGTTATGCATGAATATTATAGTTTTATTTATGCAAATTATCATTATTCTCATATCAAGTTAATTTTTTATGTAAATAATGTCTAGATCCATAAGTATTCTTAATTGATTAGAGAATAGCCACAAGATTCTAATTAAATAAAATTATATGTTATGATTGATTAGGATCACATAAAGAATATTTAACATTAATTGTAATTAATTATACTAAATATAATAAAATTATATTTATATAATTAATTAGCATAAAATATTCATAACTTACCCATAGGAGTTATGAATTAATAGTTTTATCATAAAGTCCAAAACTAAGATAGAATATATATCAAATTATAATCATAATATACCCTTAGAATTATGAATTAAGTGAATAATTTGATAAATTATATCATAAAGACTAACTGGATCTGCTTGAATTGAAAATTTAGTCCTTACGTACAATTTTTATGTTATTAGATTCAATTTTTAAGCATGATTTACATTGGTAAAGCATGAAATTTTATTTAGGCCTCAATTTTAACATAAGCATGTGATCTTTAATTTTATGCATTTGTACAACTTGCAAGCCCCTCGAAATTCGTTCTAATATCCCCGAACTTAAGGGGGATAACTATAAGGTCTGGAAGGAAAGAGTTCTCCTTCATTTGGGGTGGATGGACATACACTATGCTTACAGTGAAAGATGAACCACCGAAACTCACTAATACCAGCACTCCAGCAAGAGACATCACGCTTTATGAATGATGGAACGATCTAATCGCCTAAGCATGATGTTCATTAAGACTAAAATTTCACCGCTATTCATGGTTTCGTTGATCAAAGACAGAAAAGGTCCAAGACTTGCCGAAAGCCATCGATGATCAATTCGTCACTCGGACAAGGCACTAGCAAGCACCCTAATCATGAAGTTCTCATCCCTAAGGCTCACCAGTGTGAAAGGTGTGCGCGAGCACATCATGCAAATGAGGGACATTGTGGCTCAATTGAAGAAACTCGAGGTTGAAATATCGGATTACTTCCTGGTGCACTACATTCTAAACACCCTTCCGCACCAATACAGACCCTTCAAAATCTCATACAAAACACATAAGGATAAATGGTAAATTAATGAACTCATGACCATGTGTGTTCAAGAGGAAGAAATATTGGTGATGGAAATGGGAGAAAGTGCAATGCTGGCAACGCAAGGAAAGGGAAAATCTCAAGCTAATCGAAAAGGGAAAGTTAAAGTACCTCCCCAAGCCAATATCAAGAAGGATTCCAAGTGTTTTTTCTGTAAAAAGAAGGGACACATGAAGAAGGAATGCGCCAAATTTTAGAAATGGCTTGCGGAAAAAGGTAATCCAATCTCATTTGTTTGTTATGAATCTAATATGGTTAATGTCAATATTAACACCTGGTGGATTGATTTTGGATCAACAATTCACATTTCGAATTCCTTGCAGGGTTGAACCTAAGGAAGCGAGTGGGAAGTGAGCAAAGAATCTTATCAGAAAACAAGATGGGCTCGCATGTGGAAGCTATAGGAACATGCTATTTACTTTAAGTAGTGGCTTTATTTTATAATTAGAAAAGACCTTTTATGTACCAAGTTTTACTAGAAACTTGATTTCAATTTCAAGGCTTGTACATTTTGGATATTCCTTTAACTTTCTTAAAACATCCTTCAGTTTATTTTATAAATCTGATTGTGTTGGGAATGGTATTTTTTCTAATGGTCTTTACTACATTAATTTACAAAAAAATTTCACTTATGATTCAATGCATGTTCACACTGGCACTAAAAGATGTGTTATTTATGAAAATTCTTCTAAATTATGGCACCGGAGACTAGGTCATATCTCCATAGAAATAATTAAAAGATCGGTAAATGAAGGGGTACTTAATACTCTAGATTTTACTTATTTTGAGACTTGTGTGGACTACATAAAGGGAAAGTAGACCAACAAGTCAAAGAAAGGTGCCAATAGGAGTTTAGACATATTAGAGATCATAAATACTGATATATGTTGTCTAGACATGGACTCACATGGTCAGAGACACTTCATCTCTTTTATAGATGATTACTCGCGATATATATATCTCTACATGCTTCATAAAAAGAGCGAAACATTAGATGCCTTTAAGATCCTTAAGGCTGAAATAGAGAAACAATGCGGCAAGCAAATTAAGGTCATGATTTCAGATAGGGGTGGAGTATATTATGGTAGATACACAGAAGATGGACAAGCACCTGGGGGCTATCTGGCCAAAATTTCTTCAAGAGCATGGGATTTGTTGCCCAATACACCATGTCTGTTCACCCGACCGTAATGCAGTAAAAGAAAATCAGCATACACATTGACATGGAAGCAGTATGCTTAGCAGCTCCAATCTTCCTAAATCATTGTCGACTGAAGCACTTAAGAAGGCAATGTATATATTAAACCGAGTTCCGCCCAAGGTTTTCCTAAAATGCCATTTGAATTATGGAAAGTTTGGAAACCGAGTTTGCGACATATGTGCGTTTGGGGATGCCCGTATGAAGTGAGAATATATAATCCACAAGAGAAGAAGTTGGACCCGAGGAACATTAGTGGGTATTTCATTGGATATGCTGAAAGGTCTAAGAGTTACAGATTTTACTGTCCATCTCACAGCACTAGGATTGTGGAATCAAGAAATGCAAAGTTTCTTGAAAATGACTTTGACGGGGAGCGATCAAACCAGGAACATAGTTTCGAGAAGGATCATTCATAATCTCAACCTTCCACCTCAAGTGATAGATGGTTATTTTTTTCTTTAATAAAGACCTCAAGTACAAACTAGTGTTGAACATCCAATTGTTGAAGTTCCACAAGCTGCTGACGACATTCCAGTAGATCAAATATTTCAAGAATTGCCAAGAATTTATGAACAACAAGTTGAACCACATACTTCTCAAGAAGATGGTGGTACAACATTAAGAAGATCTACTAGACTAAAGAGATCATCAACTCCTAATTATTATGTTGTGCATCTGCAAGAATTTGACTACAACGTTGGAGCCAAAAATGATCCCGAGTCTTTTTCGCAAGCCATGAGTTGCAAAGAATCAGAATTATGGTACGATTCCATGAAGGAAGAGATGAATTCTATGAAGAGTAACGAAGTCTGGGATCTTGTTAAGTTTCCTAATGGTGCAAAATCCATTGGATGTAAATGGGTCTTTAAGATAAAGAAATACTCACTCAAACATTGAGAGATACATATAAAGACTCATTGCAAAGGGATTCACTCGTAAAGAAGGAATCGATTACACGGAGACTTTCTCTGTATCTAGATTTCTTGCATGTTATAATGGAATTAGTAGCCCATTTTGACTTGGAGTTGCACCAAATGGATGTGAAAACGGCATTTTTCAATGGAGATCTGGAGGAGGAGGTTTACATGAAACAACCTGAAGGATTATCCTCTAGTGATGGTGAGCAATTGGTTTGCAAGCTCAAGAAATCATTATACGGATTAAAACAAGCATCCCGCCAATGGTATTTTAAATTCCATAATGTAATTTCTTCTTTCGGTTTTGTAGAAAATATTATGGATGAATGTATATACCTGAAAGTTAGTGGGAGTAAAATTTGCTTTCTTTTTTTATATGTGGATGACATTTTGCTAGCAACCAATGATAAGGGTTTGCTGCATGAGGTGAAACAATTCCTCTCTAAAAATTTCTATATGAAGGATATGGGTGAGGCATCTTATGTCATTGGCATTAAGATCCATGTATACGTATTTTGAGGCATCTTGGCCCCGTCTCCAAAGAAACCTATATTAATAAAATTTTAGAGAGATTTCAGATGAAGGATTGTTCACCAAGTGTTGCTCCCATTGTGAAGGGTGATAGGTTCAATTTCAACCAATGCCTGAAGAATGAATTTGAAAGGGAACAAATGAAGAACATTCCATATGCTTCTGCTATCAGAAGCCTAATGTATGCTCAAGTCTGCACAAGACCTGACATTTCATCTATTGTGGGAATGTTGTGATGATATCAGAGTGATCCAGGTTTAGACCATTGGACAGTTGCAAAAAAAGTAATGAGGTACCTTTAAGGAACCAAAAACTACATGCTTATGTATAAATGGACGGACAACTTGGAAGTTATTGGCTACTCAGATTCTGACTATGTTGGATGTGTTGATTCACGCAAATCAACATCAGGATACATTTTTATGATGGCTGGTGGAGCTATATCATGGAGGAGTGCCAAGAAGACCTTGATTTCCACTTCCACTATGGAAGCCGAGTTCCTCTCTTGTTTTGAGGCTACTTTACATGGTGTATGGCTTAAGGGTTTCATTTCTGGGCTTAGAATTATGGATTCTATCTCTAAGCCATTGAGAATATATTGCGACAATTCAACTAAGAGCTTTATGGCTAAGAACAACAAAAATGGGGAGTCGAAATAAACACATCGACATTAAGTATTTAGCTATAAGGGAATGTGTTAAAGAAAAAGAAAGTGGTCATTAAGCATGTTAGCACCGAGTTGATGATCGTTGATCCTTTGACTAAGGGCATGCCACCATTTAAATTCAAGGATCATGTAATAAATATGGGACTTGGTTCCATTATGTAGTTTCTTATCAGATGAACAATGCTATTTTTAATGAAATTCTTAATTATTGTGATGTTTTTCTTCTATATTTATGTGCACCTTAATTTGATTGAGAGAATTCATCTCAGAAGACCAAGAATAAACATAGGGTTTATTCATTAAGAAATTGTTGCCACGTAAATTTTAATAGAAATAATACATAGTAATACATGGAAGATAATACTCATTATTGAGGATCGTATCGCCATGATTCATGTATCTATTACTTAATACAAATTATCAATGGGTTTTAAGATGAGACATTAAGATTGGAAGTATGGACCAAGTGGGAGAATGTTAAGCTCCCCAACGCGTCGATTTCGGAAATAATCGAAGTAAGAATTATTTCCTCGAAACCAACGTGCGTTGATTTCCTTTATTTATAGAAACTAACCGCAATAATTTCCTTAAATTACTAGGGAATCAATCGGCAGCTTAATTAATTTCTTGTTCGTGAGCTTCGAAGTGGTCCATTACTCCCACCGGCAGCTTCTCTACCGTGATCCGTGGAACACTTGACGCATAGCCATTGTGAATCTTGATGGAAGCTTAGCTATAAATATTTCTATTTGTCCCCAAGCTCACTAACTAATCCCCCTCTCGCCTTTTACACTCATCAAGTTTGGAGGAGCAGCTTGAAGTGCCTTTAGATTTTTTGTATCCTTTGGGTTTCTTTCTCGAGCCTTTGTTGTTTCTCCGAAATATGATTAGTGATAATATTCGCATGGTTTTGCACTTTATGTTCACGAAAAATTTAATTTGGACCTCTATGCCCCTTGATTTTTCTCGCCTACGTGCTCTCTTTTTATGAATGATGTGTCGTCAGTGAAGAGGGGTAAACACAACACATTTGGGATGGAACAATTTTCAAGTTCAAACCTTCTTGCAACTTATTCCGTTTCTCTCCCGTAAAGAGTTTTTCTTTGGCTATACAAGCCAGGTTTTGAAAGCATTTGCCCATCAGATCTCGATTTTTCCGCAACTAAATATTCCATTTGCTTCGTTCGATAAATGTAGCTGGACATTCGTGTTATTGAGTTGGAGAACATTTTAGAATTGTAAAGTTTGTTTTGTGTTCCTAAAGAATCTACAATAAACCATTCGTTGGAGCACTTCTTAGAGCGTTGATCATTGTTGGAGGTATAATTCATCAATGGCTAGAGGTATGTTTTACTGGGCAATAAAATATTTATGGGCATCCAGCTTTTATTTTTTCGATTATTTTTAAGTACGTATTCCGTATTAAAAAATCGTTAAATTATTTACACTTTTTTTTCATACTACTCTTCCGTATTTAACATACATGTTTCACCGCCGAGTAATTTGAACTTGGCCACCACTCCACCTTGATGATTTGAAAATAAAGAAACTCACTTATTCATTACTCCAACTTAATATGGAAATAAAGAAATAAATGGCAATGTTTGAACACTTTGTGTTTGTTGTGAACGCAAACTTTTACTTTACCAAAATTTCATTTCAATTTATCCCGCAATAGAAAGGCTATTAAAACAAAGAACAAAATTGTAGCACAAACACTTAAAACTTGAAATTACAATATATATAGTAACACAAAGACTTCCTTGATATCAATCAACGAATACCTAACAAAGAGTATGTAAAGAGTAACGCACTTCTTTGGAGAAATTTTTATTTGATTATAAAACATTTGAACAATATCAATACAAATATCTCTATTTAATGTTGCAACAATATGCCGTTAAAAAAAACAACTCTACTTTGAATATCTAGTAAATATTTACAATAAGATGTTATTAAATAAACAATTCAGTTCAAAGATTGTTCACAAAATTGAAGTTTGATGTTTCACAAAATAAGTTTGTAAGTTTGTGTAGAAATTTGAGCTTAACCATGATTATATATTAATCTAGATTATATAAAACAAAAATAGATTTGTTATTGGTTATATTTTGTTTAATACGAATTTTTAATATAGAAGATTAGATGAGATGCCTACAAAAATTTACAATTAATAACATAAATGAATATATTGAAAAATAAAAATTACTATATTTTTTATTTTACTAGATCAAATTTAAAAATAAAAAATTATCAACCATAAATATGAATATATATTGATTATTCAATTATTAATATGTAAAATATATTACAATGTATAGTTTGAGCTAGTTTAATGGTTAAGAGTATGTGTTTCTTTCAAAATCAGGAGTAAAGTAATGTACTTTAATTGTTGTTTTTTATACCACAAACAAGATAATAATATACACGAATTTAATAGCATGGTTAAGAGCATATGTTTCCTCCTAAAAGATCACATTCTTCAAAATCAGAAAAAATAAAATAATGTATTTTAATTATCAAATAACTAAACAAACAAATTTCTTATGCCACAAACAAATAATATTATACACCAATTTAATGTCTTAACATTACTAAATTCATAAAGTAAAATTGTTTTGCTACCAAACCTAAACTATATTTCTTAAATATGCTGTGAAACTAAAAATTAATTCTCAAATCATATGTTTATTGTCATATGTAATATGCTGGGAAAAAACTAAAGTTAATTCTCAAATCATATGTTTATTGTCATAAGTTTATTTTAGGTAATTAATTTTTTAAAAAAATATATTGTGAAACTAAAATTTTCTTATTAATTGTTAAAGATATTTTTTCATGAACTAGAGGAAATGTGAAAAATCAACCGATATCATAAAAGCAGCTGATCAAGCTTTTCAGCTTTCAATACGGAGAAAGAAAGCAGATACGGATTGGATATAAAAAAAGAAAGAAAGCAGATACGGATCAAACTTTTCAGCATTGAACATGGATAGAAAACACAGCTTACAGATTGGATAAAGTTGTGTGGGTGGCCACGAAAGCTTCTGCCAACCAGGGACAAAAAAAAGCTTCCCACTGTTTTGATCCAGTAAATATTCGTTTCTGCTTTCGAAGTAAAAGCATGAATTTTCCATATCCGGCGCCCATAAAACCCCTATGATATTGTTGTTCAGTTTGAAGCGATCCACACCATAGATTGCGTAATTCGCTTTGTTTTTTGCAGGATTGATGAGGGCGATAAGGTTCAGATGTAACCAGGTTCCCTGCACTTCCGAAACATCCACTCCGGAAGGTGCGCTCGCAAAAACAGCAACCTGGATGTACGTCGAAGGAAAAATGTGTCACAGCATACAGACCACTTCCATCAGTTTCGCACTGTGCAGTGATTCGCCTAATTGAGAATGGTTCTCCACAACATCCAAAGAGGCTTCAGAATGGAAAATCAGCCTTTTGGACAATCGCGGGAGCTCATCATTACTGCGCTGAGCTTAAAGAATTTTGTGCTGAGAAGCTGTGTAGTTGCATAAGGGAAATAAACTTTCACCTCACTTTTCTTGCCATAAGATAGTGGTGGAGCTTCTCTTTTTAAATCTTCACCCCCGAAAGTGGAACATTTGAACTTTAATCTCCTATGTCTTTATCTCGATGGTAGGATAACATTATTAAGATTTAATGTTGTAGGTTCTTGGGACTTCTACTTTTCCTTAATGTTTCCAATTGCTTCTTCTTTGCTACCAATATCTGCACACTTAAAAAACAATGTTAGATTCATAAAGATAACCATATTGGCTCTTGTCATCATGTTCCTTTAAGAGAACTTTCATTTCTTCATCTTTCTCTGCCAACATAGGTTGTTGATTTATGTCCATACATGCATGCATGCAATTCAAATTTCGCCTAGAGTGGAGGAGACAAAGGCTAGTGTAACAATAATCGTATACTAGTTGAGCGTACATTTTTGCATTCAGTCAAGAGATCAATTCCTTGGGAATTGCATAAGGAAATTTAGGACTTCTATTGTTTAGGAGCTTGAATTAGCTCAAATTGCAAGGAAATAAGATGTTGGAGGAGTGCGTAAATTGGCTTAGTGTTGGCTAGAGGTTCTCATTCAGAGAGAACATATTTTCTTTTATAGGTGGTGCTCTGGGCTTGCTAGAGCATGCAATTGTAATGGTTTCTCTATTCATCCGATTAATGCAAAGAGGCTTGATGGGTTTGTCCCAAATAGGTTCCCCCATAAATCACTATGTACTTGTGGTTTTGTTCGTTATGTGTCTATGCATGTTGTTCTAAATTCCCGATTTTCATTCCGCGCATTGGTAGAGTAAAATTCTGGGTCTCCCGATTTCAACATTTTCGAGCGCTGTAACTTCTATAAAATTTCTACATTCCATAGAGTGGTTCATTACTTAACGAAATAATAGAGGAAGCCCCGACTTATCAAGGATGTCAATAATGTTTATCTTACAAGTTCATCAATAATGATCATAGACACA
This sequence comes from Pinus albicaulis, assembly GCA_034641835.2. Classification (NCBI taxonomy): domain Eukaryota; kingdom Viridiplantae; phylum Streptophyta; class Pinopsida; order Pinales; family Pinaceae; genus Pinus; species Pinus albicaulis. The sequence continues at coordinate 1,904,549,582 of CM076578.1, forward strand.
TTGTATCTTAAATGAGTCAAGTGGGAATTTTGAATATTCTCAAGTGAGAAAGAGTGGTCTATGAAACTTTAGAGTGGGGAGCAAAATCTGTCAACTTCTATCAAATTTCTACAAATTATTAGAGTGGTTCATTACTTCACAGTTATCATGGAAGCCCCAATGAGTCAAGGATGTCAATATTGTTTATCTTACAAGTTTATCAATAATGATCATAGACAATTGTATCTTAAATGAGTCAAGTGGGAATTTTGAATATTGTGGTGGAGAAAGAGTATGGTCTATGAAACTTTAGAGTGGGTAGAAGTGCCAACGAAGACCATATTAGACAAATATGACTTGTATAAATGTAAATTGGGATCTGCGTAATAATATAATTGTTATGGAAGGAATTAAAAATAACGCTTACATTAATAAATATGTAGATTTAGTTGGTTGGTTGGTTGCGTTTGGGTTGTTGAGATATTCTCTCCACAAGCAATCTCCTTGTTTGGAATCTTTGGATATCATTGTGATGTATCTTGGTTTGAATTAGCAATATATGAATTGTTTTGTATGTTTAATATACAATTATATCTACTCTTCCAAATTTTTTGTTTTTAAAAGCATCAAAATCATCAAATTTTCAAATAAAAAAAGAAAAGATACCTTTGAAATTTTGTTAACTCCAAATCAATAAAGCAATGAATGTATTTTATTAAAATTATAGAAATATAGAAAGTTTGAGTTTAAACATATTTTGAAATTCCTTTGCAAATATTTTGAAATTCTTTGCAAATTGTAGACATATGGTGAATATAAATGCAATTAGGAATTATTTCATAGTTTTCCACCAATTTTATGCAAATACTTGCTTAAATTATGTAGACAAGCATTCTTGCATAAAAAATGGTGGAAAACTATCCACATGACATTTTGTTGTGCAAAGTTATGAGACTTGGTTATTTATTTTTTAATACACTTTATATCTCATAATTCAATTTAAAACCACATTTTGTTGTGCAAAGTTATGAGACTTGATTTCATTATCCACCGTAAAGGAGACTAAAACCTTTTCCATACTTTACTCCCAATTAATTTGAACTTGCCCATTACTCCCGCCCAAACTTGACGAGGCGCCTCTCGAACTTTTTTCACCTACTCTCTCGTATTTAACATACATGCTTCACCGCCAAGTAATTTGAACTTCTTGGCCACCACTCCACCTTGATCCGAAAATAAAGAAACTGTACTTGTTCATTACTCCAACTTAATCTGGAAATAAAGAATAAATGGCAATGTTTGAACACTTTTGTGTTTGTTGTGAACGCAGACTTACTACCAAAATTTCATTTCAATTTACTCGGGGCAATAGGAAAAAGAAACAAAGAACGAAAGTGTCCCACACATGAAGTAACACAAACACTTAAAACTTGAAATTACAATGTATATAGTAACACAACACTTCTTGGATATCAATCAACTAATACCTAACAAAGAGTATGTAAAGAGTAACGCACTTCTTTGGAGAAATTTTTATTTGATTATAAAAACATTTGAACAATATCAATACAAATATCTATTAAATGTTGCAACAAGATGCCGTTAAAAAAACTAGTAAATATTTACAATAAGATGTTATTAAATAAACAATTCAAGTTCAAAGATTGTTCACAAAATTTATGTTTGATGTTTCACTGAATAAGTTTGTAAGTTTGGGTAGAAATTTGCAGCTTAACAATGATTATATATATATATATCAATTTAGATTATATAAAACAAATATATGATTATCTATCAATCTAGATTATATAAAATAAAATAGATTTGTTAGTGGTTATATTTTGTTTGATACGAATTTTTAATATAGAAGGTAAGATGAGATGTCTATAAAAATTTACAATTAATAATATAAATGAATATATTGAAAAATAAAACTAATATATTGTTTATTTTAATAGACCAAATTTAAAAATAAAACATTCTCAACCATAAATATAAATATATATTGATTATTCAACTATCAATATGTAAAATATATTATAATGTATAGTTTGAGCTACTTTAATGGTTAAGAGTATGCGTTTTTTTTTAAATCGGGAGTAAAATAATGTATTTTAATTGTTGTCTTTTATCCCACAAACAAGATAATAGCATACACGGATTTAGTGGCATGGTTAAAAGCATGTGTTTCCTCCTAAAAGGTCACATTCTTCAAAATTAGAAAGAATAAAATAATGTATTTTAATTATCAAATAACTAAGCAAACAAATTTCTTATGCCACAAACAAATAATATTATACACCAATTTAATGTCTCAACATTACTAGATTCATAAAGTAAAATTGTTTTGCTACCAAACCTAAACTATCTTTCATAAATATGCTGTGAAACTAAAATTAATTCTCAAACCATATGTTTATTGTCATATGTAATATGTTGGGAAACTAAAGTTACTTCTCAAATCAGATGTTTATTGTCATAGGTTTATTTTAGGTAATTAATTTTTTTTTAAATATATTGTGAGACTGAACTTTTCTTATTAATTGTTAAAGATATTTTTTCATGAACTAGAGGAAATGTTAAAAATCAATCGATCATTGCACAGCTTCCAATAATATCATGTCATAAGTGGCCGATTGTTTTACATCCAATATTCAAGCCAAGCGCCTAATAAGCCAAGCATTTAAGCTTATGTTAATTATATATTTCTTTTAAAATATGGAAATTTTTTTCATAAAAAATGTTATATATATAATTTTTTTAAATAAATGTCTTTTGGATTTGAATTAATTACATCATTAATATTTGGTTGAAGTTTCTAACTATCTCATGGATTATCCTGTTTTGAGAATAAATCATATTAGACAATTGAAAACTTCGACCAAATTCTAATAACATAATTAATCAAAAAATATTTAAAATCTTAGATCTATATAATTCTTCTTCTAATTTGGTACTCCCTAATATAGCTCAATGCACAGAAGCCTGTGTGAAGCTTGACATGATAGAAAGGTTTTTGCTTGGCTACCGATATCATAAAGCAGCTGATCGTTTTCTTACCTTTCAATCTAGATAAAGAAAGCAGACAATAAACATTGGATATAATAAAAAAGCAAAATAGATCAAGATTTTTGGCATTGAACATGGATATGAAAAAGTAGCTTACACATTGATAAAGTTGTGTGGGTGGCCACGAAAGCTTCTCAACTGTGGACAAAAAAAAGCTTCCCGCTATTTTGATCCAAGAATATTATTTTCTCGTCAAGTAAAAGCATGAATTTTGTTGAAATTTCGAGAATTCCAGAACAAAAACAGAGAATAATGCTCTCCTTTAAACACAGAGAAATTAAAAATTTTCTTCATCGGGAGACTCGAGTTTCACTCTGAAAAACCTTCTGTTCCGTTAACCTAAAACTATTACAAAAGAAACATCCTCCTCAAAGGGATTGCTGTAGATCGCTCCAAACACAAGCAATGGGAAACAACTTTCACCGTCTCACCAAAATTTCACAACCGTGTTATATCTAATACACTCTTATCTCTCGTTCTTTTTCATACACCGTTGTGTAAAGATTACATTTCATATATTTTAACTTACATTGCCTCTTGGGCCTTTTATGTGGCGCAGCACATATCAAAACATAAAAGCAAAAATATTAAAATAAAAACTAAATTTATAAGTCTATGGCCCACCGAGCTTACATTGAAAAAACGCGCATATGTTTTAATATATGTTAAAACATATATAAAACATACAACTTCATCGCGCGATAAACAAAAACAAACCATTTAACAAAACATAACAAAAAAACTATAACCTTTGCAACCTTTTGCAATCCTTCCGGAATTCAAAAGTCCGAATAAACCAAACTTCATAAAAATTTTGCATTTCATTTCGGGGTGGTTTTGTCGGTGCCTTTTTTGATGCGAAAAGGTTTATCAATCGGAATCTATAAACCTTTCGAGTCCATAAATGGGGTTCTGAAAACCAGCCAAAAAAAAACCCGAAAAGTTATTCATTTCGCCATTAAAATCTTCTGTTGATCCGAGGACCTCGACCCGACTCCAAAATAATCCAATCGAATAGTATGCTTCCACGTGTCCCGCCGACTTGGCGTGGGGACCGCCGTCTTCAAAAATCAAATTTCGTGTTCAAAAAACAAATGCTCGTTCACAATATGAAAGCTCTCGTCAGCGATCGCAGACTATTTTCTCGTATAAAAGACCGTAAGGGTGTTTTAAATAAAATGACTTTTCATCGAAATGGCAAGCGACTGTTACGTAACCCTTTCCAAACAAATATGTTGTGCTAAATCGTTTGTACAAGGTAGTTGAAATTAACATTTCAACACTCCCCTTAGTGCCCAACTGGCTGGTCATCGATTATACCCAAACATTTCCTTAAAAATTCAAAAACTCTTATGTCCCAAAGGCTCGTCGTAATGTCCTAAAATCGCTTCCCCGAGTTCTCATAGTTGTTCTAAACCATTTCTCCATTGTTCACCAATTCCCCAATGTAGTGAAACTTGCATCAATGTGTTTTATTTCTTTTTATGAAAACACATAATTTTTTCGATAATGCACAAGCCTAAGCTATTGTCACAATAAATCACCGTGCCTTTTACCCGCTTCTGGCATAACCCCAACATCCTTCATCCAAACCGCTTGACACGCCGCCGTTGTAGCTGCTTACGACTCGCCTCCGTCGATAATGCTACAATAGGTTATTTCTTAAGCCCATGAAATGGCTCCTAAACCCATGTGAAAAACATAACTAGAAGTACTTTTCCGTTCATCTACACTTTCGTACCAATCAATCGTTAGTGTAACCACCACCCGACTCCTTCAAGCATTATATAAAATACCATACCTTTTAGTTCCTTTCTTTAACATACCTCGAATTCTTTTTGTCATTTCTGGGCCAATGTAAGCTTCTTTTGGCCTCTCCATGAATCGGAAATCAAACTAATAACATGCATAATATCCGGCCTAGTCATACTCAAATACATGAGGTCAGCTAACTATGCTCTTGTACAAACTAGGATCAAAATCCTTATTGTTGTCCTCTTAACAGTTTTAATCCCATCACTATGGAGTAATTGTTGCCTTGCAATCCCGCATGTTAAATCTCTCGAATACTTCATTAACATACTTTTCCTGAGAAATAAAAAATTTATCTTCATTTTGCTTTACTTCTATTCCTAAGAAGTATTTCAACAAACCCATATCAGTCATTTCAAATTCATCTTTCATGATTTTTTAAAATTTTCAACAAGGTAATCATCATTACCTGTAAATATCACATCATCCACATATAACACAACAATGAACATCTTACCATCTTTCTCCTTGACGTATAAGGTGGGTTCTCTCTCAGATTTTTCAAACCCATTTTCCAAGAGGATAGGAATCTATCCTACTCTGCATATGCTCTTGGTGCTTGTTTCTACCCATAAAGAGCTTTCTTTCAATCTACACACTTTGTGCTCGTCTTCTTTCGTAGCCTAGAAGTTTTTCAATGTAAACCTCTTTCCATTAACACTCCATTTAGGAATGTTGACTTCACATCCATTTGGTAAAATTTCCACTTGTTTTGTGTCGCTATGGACAACACCGGCTCTACTCGCTTCCATTCTGCAAACTCTGGCGAAAGTTTCCTCATAGTCTCTCCCATGCCGCCGTTTATACCCTTTGACAACAAGTCCGGCCTTGTGTCTCTCAATTTTTCCTTCAAGCATTACTCTTGGCCTTGTAGACCCATTTAACTCCACTAATTCTTTACCTTTTGGGAATTCAAACCAAATCCCATGTTTTATTTCTTTCTATGGCATTAATTTCTTCATCCATACCCTTCTATCCATTTCCTTATCTAATAGTTTCTTCAAAATGAATAGGATCATCAACATGACACTATAAAGCAAATAAAGAGTTCATACCTTCATTTGCCGCTCTTTCTCATAAATCTCATTTAAATCTCTCGACCTTTGTTCCTCTTTTCTATTTGTACAAGTGCTTTGAAGTAAAGACTCGAATCTCCTCTTATGGTGTGCCTGAGAAGCACTCTCATTTCTCCTCAAGGGTGTCCCTTGTTTTCCTTGTTTTGGTGTCGTTTATTGAGGGATGTATTTCAACCATCTCTTCATCATCTTCATCATGAGACAAAGCCGCCTTTAACATTCACTCGTTTTCTCTATGCTTACATCCCAAGCTTCCTCTTCAATGAACTAAACATTTCTCGCTCACAATAAACTTCTTGGTGGATGGGTTATACAACCTATAAGCTTTGATTCCTCACCGTATCCAATAAAAATACATTTCTCCCTTGTTTTCCAACTTCTTCCCTTAGCTAATCCGGAATGTGTGCATAAGCCACACAACCAAAAACTTTCATGTGGGTGACTCCTTGCTTTGTGCCACTCCATGCCTCTTCCGAACTCGTTCGATGATTGCTTTTGTTGGGCATCTATTTAAAGTACGTTGCACAATGTACATCTTTCAGCCCACAATCATTTGGCAAATGTTTTGCCTTTTAGCATACTCCTTACTATATCCACGATTGTCCTATTTTTTCTTTCGCAACTCCATTTTGTCAAGGCAATTGTCGTAAATTGCTTATGAATCCCATTTTCTCTCACAAAACACAGAAATTATTTAGAGATGTACTCATCTCCTATCATTCCTTAGGACTTTGATAGCAGCCCACTTTGGTTCTCCACAAGTGCTTTGAAATTGCGTAATATCAAACACTTCACTTTTATTTTTCAAAAAGTAAACCCAAGTTTTTCTTTGTAAAATCATCTATAAAAGTTAACATATAGTGGTTGCTCGCAAGTGATGGTGTTTGCATTGGTCCACATAAATATGAGTGGACAATTCTAAGGTTGCCTTTGCCTCTATGCTTTTCCCGTGATGGAAAAATTTCTCTCGTGTTGTTTACCCAAGATACAACCTTCACAAAGGCTATCCAAGCTTTCTCAATCAATGGCAATCCTCTTACCATTCCTTTTATGTGCAACAAGTTAAGACCTCCAAAGTTGAGATGTCCAAATCTCAAGTGCCATAACCAATTCTCATCTTTTGTTTCTCTTTGGAAAGCCTCTTGTGTCACCGCTGCTATTTCTTCTCCATTATTCAAATCGCTCTCATCCTAAGAGGGAACATTCCGTTCCTTGTCATCTTCACTTCCCGCAATACATTGTTTTCTTGGTGGTTTATCCATGATGGTGTGTACATCATCTTCAAGGAAAACATTGTACCCCTTTTGAATAAGTTGTTCAATACTTAAGAGGTTACATTTCATTCCAGGAATATAATAAACATCTACTATGGATTTCTTTTCTCCTTTCCTTGTCAAGACATTTACATTCTTTTCCCATAACAAGAACTTTACTATCCGTCCCTAATGTGACTTCCAGACTTCAAATTCTCATCTAACATAGAAAACATGGCTATGTTTCGTCATATGGTTACTACAAACTAAGTCTAGAAACCATAAACATTCACTCTTTTCTCGCCCATATTACATGCTAAAAAAAATTATCTTGGCCGATATTTTCTTCTAGTGAATTGCATTAGGTTTATTACCCATATTTATTCGCTTCTTCCTACATTCATTTGCATAATGCCCATTTTTTTTACACAATGACATTGGACATTGGATTTATCATGTCTCCTTGTCCATGAGCATGTTGTTGTCCACTTTGCTAGCCGCCGCTTTGGCCTCGTTCCCACTTTGATTGCTTCCCCTTCCTGAGCATTTGTTGGACTCGTTTCTTCCACCTCCGTTTTGGCTTCGCCACTTCCTCTCTTGTTTCCCTCCTCGCCTTGGACTTTCCTTCCCAAAGGACATCTGGGTCTTGAAGGCATGCTCCAAAGATGAGTTTTCATTTCTACCCAATATTTTTTCATGTGTCATCAGTGATGCATGAAGCTCATCAACTGAAAAGTTTGAGAGATCCTTTGTCTCTTCTATGGTGGTAACTATAACATCAAACTTTGAGGGTAGGCTCCTTAATAGTTTCTCCACAATCCTCCTTTATTCAAGTGTCTCTCCATGAGACCTTATCTCGTGTGACCATTCCAATCACATGTGTGAAGAATGAGGCCCATATTATCGTACTTCATGCAGTAGAGTCTCAAAATCTCTCCTCAAAGAATTGAAGTTTTGTTGTCTTCTCTACTTTTCTCCATGCTTTGATAGGTTGTCTGAGAGTTTCCCGTGCTTATTTGGATCTCCTAGCTACCGATATCCTTGGAAACACACTCGCTGCATCGTTTGGATAAAATAGAAGAGGGCTTTAGAGTCCTCTATTGCTCTTCAACAATTCTCTTTCCCGAGTTAAGGTACAACTATTTTCATCTACTCGGCTCTTCAAAACCATCCTCAACAAGTTCCCATAAGTCTTGAGAGGCAAACATGGCTCTCATGGTGATTGCCCAATAATCATAGTTTTTCCCATTAAATTGTGGGAGTTGAGCATTACCAATACTCATGCTAGTGCCGGCTCCTACCATGCCTAACACTGAACTATGCTTCAAATACTTGATTGTGTATTTAAAAATAAACTAACTGCCTTCAAATAGTAACACAAAAAACTGTATTGAGAATACCTGGATTCTTTCGACTAAGCCTTCACTTTGCCGGAGCATCCGCTCGCAACAAAAATCCTTCCTTCAACTTCTTTGACACCTTCAAAGAGCCCTCGAACTAACTCAATACCATGTTGAAATTTCGAGAATTCCAAAACAAAATAGAGAGAATAATGCTCTCAAAACAGCCGCAGAAATTTTAAAATTTGCTTCATCGGGAGACGTAGGCTTCACTCTTGAAAAACTTCTATTCCATTAACTAAAAAACTATTACAAAAGAAACATCCTCCTCGCAGGGATTACAAAATCTAGATCGTCGCAAACACAAGCGTCGAAAAAACAACTTCACTGCCTCACCAAAATTTCGCACTAAACTCGTGTTGTATCTAAAACACTTTATCTCTTATTCTTTTCATAATATATCATATATTTTAACTTACACTACCTCTCAAACCTTTTATGTGTGGCGCAACACATATCAAAACATAAAAGCAAATAACATTAAAATAAAAACTAAATTTATAAGTCTATGGCCCACCCAAGTTTACATTGCAAACGCGCATATGTTTTAATATATGTTAAAACATATATAAAACATATAACTTACACTATAAAACAAAAAACAACCATTTAACAAAACATAACAAAAACTTTAATCCTTGCAACCTTTTCGTAATCCTTCCTAGACTTCAAAGTCTCAATAAACCAAACTTCATAAAGTTAGCATTTCATTTTCGGGTGTTGACGTCATAAGTTTTCAGGATGCAAAAAGGTTTATCAACCAGCATCTATAAACCTTTCGGGTCCGTAAATGGGGTTTGAAAACTCGCCTGGGTACCCGAAAAGTTATTCATTTCTGGCCATTAAAATCTTCTGTCGTGATCCGAGACCTTGGCCCGAATCCAAAAATAATCCGATTGAATAAGATAAGCCCCCACATATCCCGCTCGACTTGGCGATGGGACCGCCGCCCTCAAAAAATCAAATTCCCCGCATTAAAAAAACGCTCCGTTCACAATATGAAAGCTCTATTTTCAAAGGATGAGATCAAGCTCGTATTAGACCGTAAGGGTGTTTTAAATAAAATGATCGTTCACCGAAATGGAAAGCGACTATGTTACGTAACCCTTCCAAGCAAAGATAGAGCGGTTGTTTGTACATTGGGTGTATTGAAATTAACATTTCAACAAATCTTTCCATATCCTGGTGCCCATAAAGTCCTTATGATATCGTTGTTCGCCTTTGAAGCGATCCACACCATGGGACACGTAATCATCATTTTTTTTTACAAGATTGATGAAGGCTAGTATGTTCAGATGCAACCAAGTTCCCCGCACCAAACATCCAATCTCGGTTGCGTCCCCGCAAAATAGAAACCCTAAAGGCGCCTGGGTGGCCGAAGGAAAAATGTGTCACAAAGATGTCTTCACTTCCATCAATTTCGCACTATGCAAAGGATTCGCTGAATTAAGAATGAGCTCCACAAAGGTCCAAAGAGGTTTCGTAATGGAAATCCCCGCCGTCGGACACCGTGGAGCTCATTCTCAATTCTCAATTTGGTGAAGTCAATGACAATGCGAACCGATGGAAGTGGTCTCAGAGTGTTGGAGTTAAAGAATTTTGTGCTAGAGAAGTTTCTCAGAAGGGTATATGGGGAAATAAGTTTCACCTTCACTTTTCTTGCCATAATATAGTGGTGGAGCTTCTTTTTAAATTCGACTCCAAAGGTCGAACACTTGCACTCTTAATCTCCTATGTTTTATCTCGATTGTAGGATAACATTATTTGTATTTCTAATGTTGCAAGTTCTTGGGACTTATACTTTTCCTTAATGTTTCCAATTGTTTCTTCTTTTTCTCGCCAATATCCGCATACTTAAAAAAATGCTAGATTCATAAATATAACCATATTGGCTCTTGTCATCATGTTCCCTTTTAAGAGAACTTTCATTTCTTCATATTCGAGACATAGTTTGTTGATTTATGTCTTCAACCTCTTTAATTAATTATGTTGCTGCAAACATGTTGTCATGCATTTGATTTGTATATGGAGATAGGATTTTCTTCTCACCGAACAAAAACTCATAAATAATATGCTTTTCGTGCATCATATTGATCCACTTGTCATGAAATACATAGTTCTCATCAAAATTGACTTCAGGGAAGATTTATTCATAAATGGTTTCAGATTCTACATCAGTGTTATTTCTTCATTATCGTGTGTTTCAATGTCAATTATAGACACACATTCATCATCCATCATCGCATCTTCAATGTTTTCATCTTCGGGCCACACTTAGTTATGAGACCAAGAGTACAACCATCATTTTCAAGGACAATACTTTCATCATTTCCAACATTCAAATTTTACTTCATTTCTAAAATAATCTCACAATACTTTTGCACTCTAAATCTCACCATATTCATGTAGTATACTGAATAATATGCTTTCATCTAATGCAATTTTTATAAGGTGTAATGTTGATTCATATTTACTCATCATGGTTTGATTTAACAAAACCATATTCAACATAATTTAATAAATCTACCTTCCATAATATTTTTTTCATTTCAGTTGCCCAAATTTTTAATATTTTACACCTCGAAAAAAGAGGGTAGATCTGGCATTAACCTCTTAACGATTTCATCAAATTCCATATATGTATTATGATCCTTAACATGATCAGCTAGGTCCATTAACGTCAACATGAAACTCTTCCCAAATTCAACTAAAAAATATATCACACCAGCCTCTGGATGCTTTCTCCTCATATGTTTTAGTTTTCTTCGAGATCGTTTCAATCTCCTTGTTGACCCATTACTGAATACGCCACCAAGCCAAATTCAATGGCCTCTAAACACTCCTCATCTGCATCACATAGTCCATTGGATCACACATGGTTACAGAGCTCCTTAGCTCTTTATGGATCCACTAGACAACAAATTAATGCGTTGAAGAGATCAAAAAAGCCACAAGGAAAACAACATTTTGTGGCTCTTCTCTATGCATATTTTCATCCAATCTCATTACATAACTGCTCTCATTGTTTTATACAGACTTCGTAAAATAGCCACACCACAATCAATGCAACAGTGACAGGATTTCTCTCGACCTCATCACAATGATAGGATTCAAGGCAGTGATTATGATGTGCCACTAAACACTCAAAAATTCCATAGTCTCATCTCAAATATTCTTCAACGACACCAGACTCACAACTAGAAACAAACTGAACCGAACAAGAGAACCACAAACCAAAGAGAAGGGACAGGCTTCCCTCTGTGCCACAAATTCTGGTAAGGGATGGCGCTATTGACCTTCGAATTGCCTCAATGTACAATAAATATTTGTGAATTGATCCATGAATTGAATTGTTCCTTTTCCGACCACCACTAGAAATAACTTCAAAGACCACTAAAGTCTAGCATTGATCCTAAACTCGCCAACATATATCCAATCAAACAACACTCCTACCGCTATATGTTGCACAATGGATGATAGCTCCACAATCAATTAGAAACATGCACTCAAACTCCCACAACTACGTCACATATGATGGCAAGATTCTCAACAATTGAGCAATGCATTAAAAAAATGATAATAACCTATGCTTTCACAAGCATTGGGTAGCCCGCAAAATTTTAGTATGGAATGAACAATCCTTATGTCCACCAATAATGGGAGAAAAAGGCGTCAGCTTTGCCTACCTAATAAATCATAAAGCCGTATAAATATCGTGGAAGCCAGATAGTAATGTTTTTCCTACCTAAATATGCACTGAAAGGCAATTCGTTACATTGATTCTCAAGGAACAAATGAACCATTAGAGCGGAGCAACACCTGTGCCAAGGAAATATATGGGCAATACACCATCTACACTTATACATTAACCTTTATGAGGATCCATTGCAGCTCAACTCAACTTAACGAAGCCTTCTCATTGTGTGGAATGAGGTGGTGGGGAGAAAACTCCACACAATGAAATCTCTTTACACTCAACATACAATGATGAGTTAATTGTGGTGTGTCATGTCCAAAATGATCAAGGAACCATAGAATATAACTAAGAATAAGAATTCCCAAAAAACACCCTAATTCATCTAGTTGAAAACACAATGTATTGTAGGGGATGGAGGCTGTGTCCGATATTTGAAAACAATATATCCATACCTCAACACTAGGCACTAGAATCGACTATCATATTCAAAGCAAGGTTTTAATCAAACCTCGACTCCCACCATACTTAGTATGACCAAAATCTTACGTGTCGATAAGATTTTATATATCCGACAATTCATGGAAAACAATCACACATAGTTGGAGTTTGAAAGCAAGGTGCACGCAGGGCAGGCACATGGAATCACTATGCTAATTGAATTATTAAGGCAGCATGTGAGAAAAATAATTCAATTAAATAACATTTGAAATAGTAGAACCAAAAGAAATGACCGTCATATGTGTTGACGAGAACGAGAACAAAACCCTCATCATCTATGTAATTCCAAAAAATATGTAAAATTATTAGAGCACATATATGGATCTAGCTAAAGAATAATAGCACAACCGCAAGAATTGATGGAATACAGACTAATTGGACACTAATATTGATTTGAGAATCAATACATAAAGTAACCTATTAAGCTTAGTTATACATGCAATAACGAAAGCTAATTAAAGCTAACTAAAGCTAAGGTGTTTTATGCTATGTTAACGTCTAGATGCACCACATAAGCATTATAGTTAACTAACTAAAGAGGACATGTGCACCACATGTAAGTTAATTATATTTAACTACCTAACTAATTTCACGTCAAGGCAAGAACTTGTGAGTTTAACTAAATCTAATAAGGCTAAAGAGTCTGCAGACCAACGCCCCCCACCCTAAGCATGACTTAGGTGATGTGGATGAATCAACTCCATACCACCCGAATGAATGAAACAAGGGATATAGATTCATGTTCGGTGATAGATGTTATGTCTCGCCTGCTTCAATATGTGATGCAAAATGAATGACTCATGCCAACAAGGCCACTTTAGGTACACAGACAATGCATGAAAAGAGGAAAGAGGGAAAACTCTGTTGGGAAGAAACCCACCCCCTCAAAATATAATGCAAAAATATGTAAAATACACCGCTAGGAATCGTGTCCTTCACTCCGATACAACCCTGCCGCAATTGAAACTTCTTCTCAAAGGAATGTATTCAGAATATGTCTCAATCTTCCTCACAATCCGGGACAAGATTTTAGATCAATGATCCCATCATGAATCATCCCCTAATGAAGTGCATGTGGATCTTGATATGTTTGGTTTTTTTTCGTTGCACTAGATCTATGCAAAACTTTAGTGTACTTCCCGATTATCACACCATATGATAGTGGACGATGGACACGATACCGAGTGCAAAACTAAATTTTTGTATCCAAATGGCCTAATAGTGGCATTGATTATTCCTCTATACTCAGCCTCGATGACAAAACAATGGCATCCTCGCTTTCTTACTTGACCAAGAAATTGGGTCGAATCCCAAACTAAGTACATAACCGGAGGTGGACTTGATCAACGTTGTCACTAGCCCACTCCAACTGCGGAACCCACGAGATCCAAAGAACAATTTGTTGCATAATTAATCCCATAGGATTGCCTCTTGGATATATCGAAGGATGCACTTTCCATCTTTCCAGTGTAACTCATGTGGATCTTTCATGTATCTGGAAACTGCTCCTATGACATATGACAGATAAGGATGAGAGTGAGTGAGATAAAGAAGACTCCCCACAAGGATGAGAGTTGAGCAAAGAAGCCTTTTAACAAGATATGTTTGTGGTTTTTTAAGAGAAGTTTCCTTTTGTTTTTGGCATAAAGACTCGTCCCCTCAAACACTGTTTTTATGAAGTCACTATTACTAAAAGACTAAACAAAACCCCTTTCAAACTGATAACACTCTTCCTCCCAATTACTATCTTCCTTGGCAAACATTGCTTCTTTGAAATTAGTAATCTTCTCTGTGGTTATTTGAAGCAAAAGGCGCTCCTTGAAAACACTGTTTAAAATACTCCTACAAAACTCTCTTAAAATAACACACTGAATCTCCTCCATTTAACTGCTTCTATCCTTTGTAATCATAGTAAGAAGACCTCTTACAATTTGACAAAGTTATATCTCCTAATCACTGTTTATTTTTGTTTTAAATGATCATGGCGCTACTTTGAAACCAATGTTTAAAAGACTATTTTCAACTGACAATCGTCCTTATCCCCTAGTCACTGTTTCCTCTTTGATTTAGCAAACAAAGTGCTATTGGAAAACACTGTTTTAACATACTCCTTCAAGCTGATTATGAGACCTCCAAAAACTCTGTTTTTCTTGTGTGTACTTCTTAGCTATTTCATAGCATAAAACTCTTTCAAATGGGCACATTAACCATCTTCCTTTTCACTGTTTCTCTCTGATGTTTTTAATAGGCAAGTTTTCCTTTTTACGAAGAAATTTGGTTAGTTTTCTCCAAGAACCAACTCCACTATTTTAATAAACAAACCTTTTGAAAAAAATATCTTCAATAAAACTATGATAATCTTTTACCTTTCAATCCCTATTTTGATCCTTGAAACTTGTAAACAAATCCTCTGTCAAATTAAAAATTTAGCAAAGAGACAAGAAACACCTTTGGAAAAGTTTTCTTGATGTGTTGGAGATGAAATCACTATGGGAAAAATTGTTTGGGCACCTTTTGAAAAATCGTGTTGGTGGCCTGTGCCCGGGCGGTGGGCCATTCAGGGTGACTCGGGTAGTGTTGAAAACAAAGGTTTAGAGGCAAAGTGAAGAGTGGTTGTAAGTGCATATAGTGTGATAGTGGATAACGAGCACGTCGCAATGGAGGTGAGAGGGGCTATTTTCATGCCTTGATGGCTTTTAAATAGGCAAGAAACACCTGTGCACTCGGCGTTCGTGGAGCAACCGAGCGTTCAAGAGTAACCGAGACGTTCAGAGGTTAACTAGGGCTATTCGTAGGCTAACCGCCGTTCAAAGGCTAACTCCGGGGTCATTCGCAGGCTAACCCGAGTGCATTCGCAGGCTAACAGGGCCATTCGCAGGCTAACCGGGCCGTTTAGAGGCTAATCGTGTGCATTCAGAGGCCAACCGAGGCCGTTCAGAGGCTAACCAGGGCGTTCAGAGGCTAACCGAGGCCATCTGTGAGGTTAACCCGGGCCGTTCGCAGGCTAACCGGGCGAGTTCGTAGGTTAACCGAGGCCGTTCGCAGGCTAACAGGCCATCGCTCGGTGCATGCAAAGGCCACCCTGCCAAGCGTGTCGCGCTCTTCACAAATACGTAACCTTCTTACAGGCACGCCACGCATTGTAACAGGTGCACCGCACTACCTTAAACTTGAAAAATTCTCCAAAATTTTCTCAAGAACTGTTTCTTTCTTCGGGCATGATGCTAATGAATGTTCCTTTGAGTTTTTTAAACTTGGTGAGGGTTCTTTTAAATGCCTTTTCCTCCTTGTTTGAAACGAAAAATCTCTTTTTTGCTTTTGCGTGCCTTAGAGTGGTTTTATGCCTTGCTTGTCACATAAAGGAAGCACTTAACAAACATTAATGTAGCCCTTTTTTAAACCTATGTCAACTTTCTTAAACCATATAATAGCGATAGTTATGATTTGATCTCGTTCCACATGTCATATTTTGAATACCCTCAAACAATGGTGGGCCCTCTCGCTTATTTTTGAAGAAGGCCTATGTTTGATAAATTACTGGGTCTCCCCAAACTCGTCTTAAATCATTTAATGGATGAACCTTTTGACCGTGAGTGAAATAGGCTTCATCAAATCTTACCTTTGGATGAGTTGTGTTTTAACCCTTTGGATGAGTTGTGTCATGGTGCAAACATTTGGAGTGATGATCCTCTACCATTCTCGTGAAGGATGGCCTATAAATAGTGAAATTTTTTCACTCCCTTATTACAATGTGCCCTCTCGTCCTTTGACCGATCCGAAAAGATGGCTTTATGCTTGCCTTCATTCATAACCCGGGAGGGATTTTAGCTTTGATAAGACATAATGAATTTTTCCAAAAGCAAGAATGCCCTTTTCTCATAAGTCATCTAGGTGGATTGTCCTTTATACCATTTTGCGATAAGACTAGAACCCGAGCTTTAGGTCTCACAATTTTACCATTCATAAGAGGCTTGTTTAGTCAACATTTGCAACCCGGCGATTTATCCTTTGAATGAGGTTGTTAGAAATACAGGATCATAGTCTTTTAACACCAAAGCAAATGCCTTGTATCAAGCCAGGATATGAAACAGATTTCAACCTATGAACTCTTAATAATCACCATTTATTTTGAACCCTATCTTTCAAATATACAACTTACTCAAACATAATTTGAAACTCGCTGATGCACCTACTATTCATCTTTGGAGGAGTGTGGTCATACCAATTTTTGAAGTCACTTAAGAACATGTTGGCCCTCTACTTTTCTCGTCAGAAGGGAGGCCACAAAGATGTCTTCTTAACCCTCTCGCTTTTCTCATGAAGGAGGTTATCACCACTATTTCAAACCATCCGCTTTTTGAAGGAGGTTCCACCATACACATGATATTTCATCCATTTCAAACATGTGTTATTCCTCCAAATATGTGTCTCTCCGTCAAGAAAACCAATAGGAAGAAAGGTGGATTCTGACATTTTTCATTATGAGACATGGTCTCGGGGATGCATATTTTTTTTTAAAATATCATTGTGAACACTCGTACCAAAAAAACATGTGATTTGTATTATGGAGAATGCCTATTTCAAAACATTATCGACTAACCTCCTCGATCGTGTTTGTAGAGGTATGTTGAAATTTCTTTGGATGAGATGCTGAAACACTCGTTGGATCGCATAACATCAACCCTTTGCATTCATATGAATTGAGGCCGCCGTTCGTTCATTAGGCAATTTTGGCTTTCTAACCATACCTATTGGTAGCCCTTCACTTATCGTATTTCATTTTTTTATCGATGGCAAACTAATTCAAGATGAAGGGCCTTTTCGACTTTGTCCTTTTGCTCTCTTGCACATTGATCATTACAATTACACCGCAGATGTAAAAACATATGACTTTGAACCTTAGAGAGCTCCTTTGGTGCTTCAAAGAGATTGCGCCCGGGCGGCTATTATTTCATCGTATAGTGAACAAACTTATCTTTTCCC
This sequence comes from Pinus albicaulis, assembly GCA_034641835.2. Lineage (NCBI taxonomy): Eukaryota > Viridiplantae > Streptophyta > Pinopsida > Pinales > Pinaceae > Pinus > Pinus albicaulis. Next base: position 1,904,567,349 of record CM076578.1, read on the forward strand.
CATCCGACCTTTGTGAATTTTCCCGATATGAGACACAAGATCTCTTAGTGGTGTGTGACCTACGGATGAATCAAGACTTATTTTCTACGTAATGGGAAGAAAATCTATATTTAGCTGGTACTCAGATGTGAGGCTTTTTTGTCTTAGGACATTTTTTACAAGGAAAATACTCCTAAACACCACTATCTAACTTAGCAACTTTCATAGACTTCACATTGTTTTCTTATGCATAATCGATGGTTTTTATAAGAAGATTCCGGGATATGAAGGAGACACTTTTCAAATGTTGGACAAAGTGAGTTTCATGAGAAACAAGGGGGAAATGATATCGTAGAAAGAAGACAAACTTCATAGACAAGGATATTTTTCTGAAACAAGACATGAGTTGAAGACTCAAGATTGCTCTTATCATAGGTCGACAGGAAGGGCTAGGAAGACAAAAATTTGTTTCAGGGTTTTCTAGATGACAAATTGACATATTGAGATTAGCTTCTAGAAAACTCGCCTAAGGAATCTAGTCATCAACAACAGTGAAAAAAATACCGATGACTAACATTGGCTCCATTTTGGGGAGGGTAGCCTTTAGAGGTGTCTAGAATTGCGTACCAAGCCAGAAGACCCGCGTCTTATCCATCAGCGCAAATTTCTCTTTTTTCTTCTTGATGTTATTTCGAAAATTGATAGCATGATTAGCATCAAAGTCATCTCTACCTACCCAAATTATATTTCCTAACATTTTTTCTTCTTTAGGTGCATTTGGATTAGCAACCTTGACATGATATTTTTGAAAAAGAGACTATCTAATTCTACACTTATATCCACTCTGAGTTTAGATTAACCGATGAACTCCTTTGTTTCTTCTACCTATGCTAGATCGATCACAAGATTAAGCTGCTTGACAGATTTGATTCACTAAACTAAAACATGAAATTGAAAAATGACCAAAATAGGATTAGACAATTGATTTGCCATGTATTTGTGGCATAAAAGACAAGCCGTACACAAATATTATTTTGCTCAAAAATAAGATTTATAAAAATCAAAATAGATACATAGTTTGTTTTTCATCCCCTGCTTTTCCTCTTTGGTTCTCAAGCTTTGAGCGTGTGAACCTCGTAACTTTTCCTAATCTACTTCGCTTTTGATGATTCAATCTGCTGCACTTGACTATGTCTTCATTCACTAACTTATCAAAAATGAATTAAAACATGTTCAATTATGATTAGGCTAGATAACTGAACAAGACATATTTTGAGCACTAGTAGTGGCATTTAGACTTACGCACTTTCAACATGACTCTTTTTTGAACATGGGGCTTTTCTGCTGTTTTGGAATTTTCCCTCTTTTTCTACTTTTCTTGTTGTTTTTGTGTTTTTTGTTTTTCTCAAAACAAATCGAAAAGAACATGCTCATGGATCGAGCTATTTGCATGCCTATCTATTCTATTCTAACCTATATATGATAGACATTTATTTGGTGAACTCTTCTTTCCAAAAATAACTAGTAAAGTAGACGATCAAGTATTTTGCTGATCTTGGTTCAGCTCTTTGATGATGTTGAAGAAATGAAAAGGCCACTTCCACCACTTGTTTTCTACGTAGTGCTCCAAATTTTCTTTAAGCTCTACCACAAACTATTCTTGACATGTTTTACTCCCTCTTTAAAGACCTCTAAGGAAATAGCAAAGGGGTCTTCGAATAATAACTAGCCTAGAGGATTTGAGAAATAGACCTCATTTAGGATTACTCCCTCCTTGATTTAATTAACCTTTGGGATTATTTTCAGGAAAGAATCCCTTCTCCCTCTTTATTATTATTTGATTTGGAAGCTTCAGAAATTAATGTTATGCTACCTTCAAGAAATCTTGGTATGCCCTTGTTGTGGAGGTAAATCCCCTCTCGTGGATAGAGGCGATCCCTACTAGCCTGCACCGGGTCTAGCAACAATCGTTCACGCTATAGTGTAGGTTCCTAATTGTAAATAAACCAACTAGTGATGTAGGCTTACCTTAGAATCCAACGTTGTTTCTTGCAGAAGAGTAGCGCTCCCATTCTGTTAGCTTTGCGTATCACGATCCCCACGATCTCCCATGATAGACACCGCACGCGAGAAACAAAACAAACGCGAGTGTAAAATCTAGTAGATGCAACTATATGTCACGTAAAGGACATAACTCTCATCATCATAAACAATAACAAGAGTGAACCATAACCAATAAATGCTTATTATTAATCAATCAAAAAGGAAAAAATACAACCATAGTTCCGACGTTGAATTCTCCTTCTATGGGTCGCCACAGTAACACGTCTCGAAAATCCCCGTCAAGGATGGGACAAACCTCTCTTCGGGATCTTGACAATAGTCTCCTTGCTTGAATTTGGCCTTAAGGAATTATGGAGGTTCTGCAAGATAAGGCTCTTGGGATTTGGGAACTTGAAGACTAGCTTGCAATGGAGATGGGAAAGCTTTATGTATGGAGGAAGGGGAGTTGGGATCCCTATAATCATGGGATTGGCCCTATCATCAAGGAAGCTTCCATGAGAGGTGGCAAACCACTTCCTCTCTATGGAGATCCATAGCTAAACCTCCCAACTCAAGATAGATACCAGTTCATGAATTGGTTAGGATGAAACTTCCACCATTTATTTTTTAAAAACACTCCTTAAATTGGCTAAGGCGAGTGCGACTTCGTACGCAGCGCCAATTGGCGCGACCTCTTTGAAGGATTTTCCCCATTGGTGCGGGTAATGAACCGGTCGCCCACGCCAATGCAAAAAGGGCCATTTTTAGGGTTTTTCACAAGGAGATGTCTTCAGTATAATGAGAGGCACATGTTCTGGGAGAGGAATGCCATGAAAGTGTTTTCTAAGCTATGTCATTGCTCAGTCAGCGTAATAAGCCCTCCAATGTGCGGGACGGACGGCAGGATCTGACAAATTATCGTATCGTATGCCCCCTAAAGCATGAGGCCCGAAAGAGAGAGAGGGGTGAAAATGTTTACGAGAACGTGTCCAACCGAAAACACCGTCGTTGGAAAATATGCGTAGAGGAGCAATCGTATATCTCAAATACATGATATATATGCTGTGGATAAGAACCATCCATAACAGAGAGTACAATAATCCAGATCCAAGGCATGGGCATAGCCATCCAAAGGAGGATCGATAACAGACTCAGTATGGTTGCAACCATCCAAGAAGTGAGTCATGTAATCAATCATAATAATCCACAAAATCGCAGCCCGGATTACAACACCGTACACAATCCAGGGTCTTGCGCTCCATCCGGACCCGAAAAAGTACAAGTTCAAGCATGCGAATATGTGAGCTGAAGTCAAACATGCAAGAACATCACCCGATTACTAGCCAATGATGAAAGTTGTTACCGTACGCGAGAGGTACCATCATTAATGACAATGGTCCTCAAGGTACTGTGCAGCTGGGCCTACTCGTGTGTGAATCAATGATCTAGCGTTGAGCCACCCGTAGAATCACTCGATCGAAGGCCAATGATGAAAACTCACAATGCGAAGAACCTGCCATTGAGGTACGGCAGATCCAAGGTACCGTAAGGAGTCTCTAGATCATCTTCCCTGATAATGAGCTGAAGTCGATGTAGAGAGTGACCTTGATCGGGTGGGCCATAATGTTTCCCACATCATCGACACAAGACAGAGGAATTATAATGTTTTTGTGAATCGCATCATATGAGAATCGCAGGGAGGTTGATACTGCAGAGGTCAACTTCTCTTGATCATATAAATGGCACGACAAAGAGTTTGGCAAGATTTGACATCAACGCGATCAAAGGTCATGGCGACGAGGCAAAGAGCAGATGAGAGGTCAAAAGGATCACCCAAACCTGACGAGGCAAGTGAAAACGAGATGAGATGTTCCCAACCCAACACGAATGCATGTTCCATGTTCAAGAGTGACATACTACTCGCACGCAATGATTGTGGTTCCATTTTTTCCCCGTACCCCAATTATTTTTGATAAAAAAGCTTGAAGGGGATAAAGATATGTTGTGATATAAGTCCATCCTAGTACGTTTAACGAGCCCTAGGAAGGAGAGACTCGAGTAGCGTCATTATCACCGAATCCGATGTCATAAGGGTTTAACGAGTCTGACAAAGGAAGAACTCGGCGTCTTTTCATGTTTAAAGAGTTTGAAAAGACAGCAGAAAAGTAAACTCCAATTGTCCCTTTTCATCGATATTTCCTCAGATCCGAAAAGGTAGAAAACTATGTCTGAGAAAACCTCCTAGTCACGATAGGCTAGGGTATTCCTTTTTCGTAAATAATCTATCCCATCCCGAAAAAGGGGTAAACGTATATCGTAGAAATGCTTTCACAACAATTTTTAACGTATCGAAACGACAAGGGCCCGCAATCTTTTCATGTTTAGAGAGTCGAAAAGACAAAAGATGACTCCAAAATGACTTTTTCATGTTTTTACCGAGTCTAAAAAGTATAAAAATACAACTCGTTTCACCGTTTAAGTTGCGTAAAACCCCGTCGTCGCACACAAAGGGTAAGTGTAAAATCCATTTTCGACAAAATGCATTAAAATATTAATAAAAAATGACTTTAAAACCTAATGAGATTTTTAAAAGTTATAAATAAGTCTCAAATGGTAAAAACAAAATTACTTTAACTATTTACCCTTAAGGAGAGCAACAGCACTATTCAGGCGAACTTTCTAAATGTGTTGGATCGTGACCGATCCCGGCTACCATTCGTATTCTCATTCTTCCGTGGGGCAGGCATGCCCCCTCGTACTCCATTTTAATCCATTTTTTATAGTTTTCCATTGATTATTAGACTTCCTCGTGGAGAATTTTTGCACTCTTAGGCTGCCTATCAAGCATGTGTATCGCACCTGACCATGGCCAATGGCCTTTTTCATACAAAAGGCCCACGCCAATGGCACAAAGACAGCTTTTCCCGTTTCAAATTTCCAAACAAAGTTTCAGTGATTTACATGAAGTTCGGTATACCAGAGATCTAATCAAGGGTTTGACCATGTTGATGCAGAAACCAAGAAAATGGCTATTGAATGGAAAGAGAGGGAGCATGGGGAAGAGGATGAAAAGGGTTAAGTGGAGAATGAGACTTTATGAATGCCCTCAAGAATCAGGCTTAAAAATTTCTTCCTCACACCTTGCTTATGAGCTCAAACGTGAGCTCCCGCAATACTTGATCAAGATATGGGACAAGAACGAACAAGTGTTCAAGTCAAAGGGACCAAGTATTAGAACTCGAGGTTTCACGCATATTTCATAACTCCGGATCAAGCCACACAGAGGGTCCGGTGATCGTCTTGACAAGAAGTAGACCATTTGGAGAGATGATGGTGCAGGTGATGGCAAGAGTGTGCCGAGGGGCACGACCGGGATTAAAAGGGCAGCAGACATCCATACCATCCCCCATCTAGCTCTCGCAGTGGTGCTACATACCATCACGCTAAAGGCACAGGTGCACCGCATCAGGCAACCAAGGCCCAACTCCTCCTAGCCGCCAGTGTATGAATCCAACATTATTTTAATAGCTACCGCAAAGGACAACAAATATGAAAAAGACAACCACAAGGTAAGCAGCCAAAACTAAAACAATTCTGGCTATTTATTGCCTATCTTCGTATTGTTCATACCGGAACAATCCACGCATTCAGGCCAAGGGCCATATTAGCCTAGTTTGCACCACTGAGAGCCGAGATGGTCGCCTGCGCGGACGATGCCTGGGGACGAGGAGGCCAATAGATGTCCCTTCCGGGAGGCCGCAGCTTTTTTGGATGGTTACGCGCGCTGATTGTGGTCGAGGATTGGCCATATGTGGAATGATTTCAGACCGGAGATCGGTACCTTCCACCGTGAGGGAGATACACCGGACGAGGAGTTGGGCATGACTTTCTTTTTTGATTTTTATTTTTTATGATGTAATACATGCTCATCCTAACAACAAGCTTTTATGCGTATGCATGTCGCCGAGAAAGACCTCGCCGTATGTGTCCTATTTCACGTAGAACTCATCCCGCAGCCGACCTCGATGGGAGGGTGCCGAGGGATAGATTGGCCCGTAACCTTAGGGATTACCTGTGGGATTCTAGACTACGCCCGCCGGGTAGATGTTCCGCCAGCATACTCGCAGACATACCTGGGAGTGCCTACGCTCCACCATCTTCTCGAGATGCTTAGTGCACGCGGTGGCTTGTTATCATGAGCACCACGCATTAGACACCTAGGGTTTTATTTCATGCATATTTTTGAGAGACATGTCGTCTCCGGATGTATTAAGATGAACATGTATATTTTTTAATTTTATGCGATGCACACTATGTAAAAATTTCAATACATACAGATATATATATATATATATATATATATATATATATATATATATATATATATATATATACCTATTTCTGGATGGATCTTTCTTTTATATGTGATGTTGTTTTACAAATTGCGCAAATGTCTATCTAGCACCAAATTAGCCATTGCATCTGTTAATGTATTCATATGTCTGGGTATGTGTTGATATGTAATATAGTCAAAATTCCTTTCCAGTAAACGAATACGCAGATACAGATGTAAAATGGATGGGTTTCTGACTGAATAATGACCATTAAGTTGTGATACTACAAGTTGTGAGTCTAGATACACAAGTAATTCACAGATACCAAGGTTTACAGCCTCAGTTAATAATTCTAACACAGCACTATATTCCGCGATGTTATTTGTAGTACGTCCCAGACACACACCTTGCAGGTTGACCAACTCACCAGCAGGATCGTAGATTACCCAGGTTGCCGAAGACAGATTCCTGGTACTGCGGGAGGCCCCATCCGCGAAACCAACAAACGGATGAATGGACATCTGCACAATCAGGAAGACCCGATCAGCAGAAAGATGTTTACATCGCACACCACACCACACATGCACCCAAATGAAAAATACACACCTATGTACACTAAAGACGGGCATGCCCCCCAGCATGGTGTCTCAATTCGAGGTGCATGCCCCCCAAGCTTCAGTCCATAGGAAATGGAGTGAAGGTTGAAAACAAAAGAGATTTGAACTAAATCTATCAAAACTCGAATTGAACATGCTCGTGTTTCATTATTTTAACGAGGTTGACACACTTAAAAGAACTCTCCTCGTAGCCGCTTGTTTCATTGTTTTAAGAGCTTGACACAAGAATAGGAACTATGCTCTGGTGAGCTTGACGGAGGAGGCTCAGGAGGGAGACGATCAGATACATTACGTTCTAGGCAATCTGACATTGCCCCCAGGCAGGGCATAAAGGAGGAACGATGATGTCCATCGCTCCAAGGCAGCTCCTCAAGAGACATTGTTTCAACAATGGCTTCATCCGAAGGAAAAATCTCTTTAAGAGGATCCAGCGAGTCGGCCTCGCCAAGCCAGGGGTACTGAGAATAGATGTCTAAAGCCATGCTCGAAGGAGCATGCCGAGGGGGTGGAGGATCCGATGCAGCAACCATTTCACAGTAGCTAATCTCTACTGGAGTTAAGGGCATCTATTCTCCAAATTAAATCACCTGCTCAGGCGTAGGGATGAGCCATGGGTCGTCATACCTAGAGATCATATTAACTTGAGCGGTGTGCGGTGGCGGTGCGGGAAAAATACCCATGAGGATGGGGTCTTTGAAGAGACCGGGTCCCACACTGTCAGGGGGATTTGGAATCTGATCCACGTACGGAACGTTGTTCTCGGAGGTGGAGGTGAAGAAAGACAACTGATCCACCGTAACGATTTTTCCCTCGTGAGGGAACTTAAGAAGTCAAAAGAGGGTGGATGGCACGCATAGCATGGCATGAGTCCAGCTGCGGCCGAGAAGTATATTGTAGTTAAGCTTGGCATCAACCACTTCTACTTCTACGTTGACTGTCTTCCCCTGTAAAGTAATCGCTAGACTCTCGAGAACACCCAGGGGTTTGGATTCCCAACCATCGAATGCCTCTAGGGCATTGGGAGACGATGAAAGGGCCGGAGAGCCAATGGCCTTCCAGCAGGCGGACAACATGACACAGGTAGAGGCACCTTCATCCACAATGGCCCTATGGATGTTAAGACCGTTGATCCCGACTTGAATAACAAGAGCGATCTGATGTGGAAGTCGGGGGGTGAAATTTTCTAAGTCAAAGGTGAGAAGACTAGAATCGGCAGGATCGATTCCACCGATTGCAGATAATAAAGCTTTCCGTTGCGAAGGACAACTTTGAAGAACTTCCAATGCAGACATGGCAGAAGGCGCCTGTGCCAGATCCTCAACAATATTGTAGTGCTGAGCGGCACGGGCATTCGGATTGTAGGAAGACTTTCGTAAAACACCTTTAGAAGGTGGCCTCACAACAGGTTCAGCAGTAGGCTTCTCAATTTCCAACGAATCGGAGACAGGTGGGGGAGGTGGACCATCCGCAACTGCCTTCCCCGGTGCCTGACGCGATTCATTGTAATCCTTCAAATGCGTAGCAATAGAGATAGGTGCAACACCATTCATCATAAAGACCTGGGACCCAAATGGTGCAGATGGTGAAGGCTGTTCAACCATCTGGGTCTGCTGAGACAGGAACGGTTCTTTAATAACTTCCGGAGTCCCTTTGGAGCCTTTTAGAAGTTGACTAACTTCATATCGTCATGGAAAATCTTTTGTATAGTGATCTCCTTCACAAATGAGGCAGGGGTACTTCGGTTTGCATTGGGAACCGTCCTCGGTACGAAGTTTGGACTCTGGCTTTGGGGATTCAAATTTAGATTTCCCTTCACCCTTCTTTTTCCCTTTGGAGGCCTTCTCCGTAGGATTGGCTTGAACGGCATTAACCTCCGCAGTTTTTCTAGAATCAGTAGGGGCGGGAGAAGTAGAATTATGGGATGAGTTGGACTTCTGCTTCCCATTCAAAGATTTCTTCGAATTCTGAGACACGGAACCAATAACACCATCCACCGCTGGGGTAGGTGGAGCTTTAGAGGTTCCAGACCGTGAAGCATTAGGCAAAATATCATACAGTGTGCCAGATTGCAAATATACCAAATCCAGATATTGAGCACGCGCTATGGCTTGTTCTTCAGTCACACACGCTCCCATAGAAATATCTTGGGCGATTTTGTTAACGAAGGAGGTGGTGAACCAATGAGTTAGTATCTGATCAGGTATATGGAACTTGATCAGTCTACGACGACGTCGCCACTCATGAATGTGATCAGAAATGTGGGTGGCTTTGTCCTGCTTCAAAGAAGTCAGGAGGTGCGTCCCGGATTCGTAGCGAACCAGTAACTGAAAGTGAGTCAGAAAAGCCATGGCTAACGTATTGAAATCTTAAAAGATGCCACGGGGTAATTCAATATACCACTTAGCTGCAGTGCCAGTCAAAGTGCGCTGGAAGAGGCGTAGACGAACTGAATCGTCCACCCAAGAGTTGGACGAACACCAAAGATGGTAAGTCATCACATGAGCTTGGGGGTCCTCCCCAGCTTTACCCTCAAACTTGGGGCAATCACCGGGCACCTTGGTAGGAACCGGAGGCCAATAGGGATTATGCAGAATTGGATCATTCGTTAACTTCGAAACATTTGGTAACTTCAGGGTAGCCAGAAATGACAATGGTGGATTAGACGGCATACCTGGCCCTGGATGAGGACCAGTACCTATACTCCATGCTGGTTGGGAATATCCTTTCTCCCATGGGTTCTGTCCGGTAGGATTCTGACCGTAGGGGGTATAGGTGGTATAACCAGCCTGATTCGGTTGCTGGTAACCAGCGTACGGGGGTTGATAACCAGAGTATGGATCCTGATTATGAGTCGGCCCTGTGTAAGCAGAATTTGGATTTGGCTGCTGAGTATAGGTATAACCGGGTTGTTGAGGGCGATATTTAGAACCTTGGGGCTGGCTATAATTCGGTCGGTATTGACCATGAGAATAGTAGCCGCCTTGAGGTCGAGTGGGCTGCTGATAGGTGGGACCCTGCTGAGCCTGATAATTAGGGTGTAGCGGTTGATTTGGCTGCGGCATCGAATAAGTCAGCTGTTGGGTAGGGTTGATAGGATGTGCAGGTTAGCCTGGTTGAGCAAGCTGACCTGGCTGAGTGGGCTAGCTTGGGTTAACAGGTTGACCCGGATGAACAGGTTGTGTCGGTTGTGCAGGTTGACCTGGCTGTTGAGAAGCACCAGGTTGTACCGGATGAACCGGTTGGCCTGGAGGTTGAACACCAAGTTGTGCCGGATGAACCGGTTGGCCTGGAGGTTGAACACCAGGTTGTACCGGATGAACCGGTTGGCCTAGAGGTTGAACACCAGGTTGTGCCAGATAGGCCAGTTGGCCTGGTGGAGGAATGGATCTAGGTGGTGGCTGGTAACCGGTTTGACCTACAGTAGGACCATGAGATGGTCCTGGCTGGTGAGCAACGTTGGGATTAACATGATACTGAGGTTGCATGGGTTGGGAAGTTTGGACATGCCCCCCAGGACCATATATCGGCCCCGGTTGGTACCCTGGCTAAGGCTGCACAGGTTGACTGGAAGGGTTGTAATATTGTCCTTGCGGACCGTACGATGGCCCTTGTTGGCCTGCAGGATAGCCTTGTAAAGGCTGCCCCTGCAGGTCATAAGGATAGCCAGGCTGGCCCGAAGGTTGGCCTTGAAAAGGTTGCCCTTGCATGTTATAAGGATGTCCAGCCTGGTTATAGGGTAAACCTTGAGCATGAAGGTGAGCCTTAGGAGCAGGTAAACATAAAATGTCCTCGTGCTCATCATACTGATATGGAAAAGCATACATGGGTGTACCATCCTTTGCATAATGAAAAAAATACGGGTGGTTGAGGTCTTGAGAGGTTTGTCCAATCTCGGGGTTCGGTTGTTGTAGGGACAACCGATACTCCTCCAGAGAAATGTTCTCTGGCATAGCAGTCGCTATGTAGACGTCTTCAGGAGGCAGCACATCCCTTGCGGAGTGTGCCGCGACAGCGGGTGCAGATGCGGCCACACAAACAGTGGGCATGGAGGGTACAGAAGTAATCTGAGGGGATGATGTAACAGGCGTCCGTGGAGACATCCCCAACGAAGGAACAACTGGCCTCGTAGAAGGAGCTGATACCCCCATAGAGGCTGCGGCGACAATTATCTGACCCAAGGATCTGTACCCTACCGGTAATGAGGGACCGGGTGATGACATAACAGCTAGTTCAGGGTTGTCTCCTGGAAATAATCTCCGAGGAAATAACTGGTAATCCTCACCGGACGTGGGGATTTCCTCGCTGGATTCACTCATGTTTGATCCTGCCGCTAGATCTCGTAATAGACGGCGAGGACTAGGAGGAAAAATAGCAGCTATAAAAGGCGAACCTGATGTAAGAGAAAGGAAATCTGCCCCTACTCTTAATTCAGACCAAGGGTCAGAAAAGGGCCAATTGAATTCAACTGGTCCCCCAAATGGTTGCTCAGCAAGAACTAGTCCCCCGTCAGGAAACTCGGAAACAATGGGCTGCTGAGGTTCAACAGAGGGTTGGGAAGCCTCTGATGAATCATCTGTATATGGACTACCAGTAAATGAAACATAAGGTTCTGCCACTGTGGTAGCAACGACAAGAGAAAAAAGACCAAACACACACACACGGGTTGAAAAAGAGTCAAGACACACAATCAAACGGCCAACAAGCAAAATCTAACAGGGCGTGTGATCACGGGTGTTTTTTTTTACCACATTGAAACTTAGAAACTTTACCGTTTCATGTTTTAAGAGTCGAGAAATGGCTGAAAGGTGACTCTATCTCTTTCAGTTTTGAAGCAAGCGTGAAAGGACAAGTGCTTGGTGATCCTTTCAAATTTAAAGAGTCAGAAAAGATCAAATGACTACTTAGGAATACTAGGCAAAGGGTGTACCAAATAACCGTGAACTGCAATATACACCTTGGTTTCAAAATTAAAGATAAATCAACCAAGGACTTAACGTACGTGCAGGAAATCTCCCTGAATGTTGTGTCTGGTGTATCACGGGTATAGGGCGGCAGACTCGGCTTCCTATGGATAAAGGATAGAAACCTGGTGGGGTCTCCCTTTATATACGCGACGGTATGGGGAGCACAAGTCCGTACTAGCACTGTCTAGAGCCAAGAGGCGAATGACAGCTACTAGGTTTAAGGACGCCAGAACACGTCTCTAGCCTAGACCTCTAAATGTGTTTCGTTAGATTTCAATGCTGCCTTAGTGTAAATTGAGTAAATTTTAAAGTTTATCTTCAATTACGTTTCAGTTTTCAGGCCCTAGCGAATGTAATGTCTCAAAATCTCCTAAATGCACTCTATATGCCACAGTATATCACTTCATTCGATGAAAGCTATTTATGAGAGAGTTGAGAGCTTTTCACACAATAAAGAAATGAACAGAAAACAACCAATGACGTCTCTAATGCAGCTAATGAAAACTAAAAAGCTTTTCGTTCAAAGTTACCAATCACTAATAACGCCGAAAATATCTAATTCACATTAACTAATGAAGAGCAAAAGAGATTTTATTTTTTTTATTTTCAATATTTCAGAGCAAAATGCGCTAAAAAATGAAAGCTAATGCAAGAGAAATTTGAGAAATGATGACAAGAGAGAAAAAACAATCAAATTTCACTCAATGCAAATGTACAATCAGACCTCAAATAAGCAAAAAGTCCCTCAAAATGAAAAGAATCCCAAAGACTCCAAATGAGCCGTGTAATCTAGGCTCAAGACGAGACAAGGCAGAATTTGAATGAAGAAGGAAGCAATCACTCAAAAAACGCAATGAGGCAATGTAAAACCACCAAAAAAATGCAAAGAAGCGATCACAAGGTTGACTGAACCGATAAAGACCAAAAACTCCCAAGGGAGGCTCAACACACAATAGGACCTAGATGATCTAGGGCTAGAATGCAAAATCGATGGAAATGGGAAAACAACCAAAGGATGAAGGTAACAATCAGTCAATCAAGGCTCCAAAACACTCAAGCAGTGGAAAAATCAAGACCAAACACACAGATCAGGCTCAGGAAGCTCAAAACTGAGCAAACCCTAGTACCTCACAGGATTGGCGCGGCGGCGGGCCGACTAGTGCAGGAGACGGGTGGTGCGGGTGATACCTGACAACACTGCACCAATGGGTGCAGCGTTTGTCGAAGCTAAAAAGCGCGCCAATCGGGATTTCCCGGTAAAAAATAAAGAGCAAACCAGCAAGCCCAGGACCAATGATGGCCAGTATCGAAAACCCAAAATTCATGGAAATAACCGGCCCAAAGAAGCATCGAGCAAGGAGAATCAAGAATCAACCAAAAAGGAAAGACAATGCTCCAAGGGTTCAGTTTACAAACTAAACCGGAGATTGACTGAAGCGGCTTTGATCTACTTCGCAATTGCAGAGAAAAATCGTTTTGAAGGCTATCTGGCCAACTTCAGGCTCCGTCTATAGCTTATAAAACGAACAACAACAAGCTAAAGATCCCCAGCAGAGTTGCCAATTTGTTGTGGAGGTAAATCCCCTCTGCGGACAGAGGCGATCCCTACTAGCCCAGACCGGGTCTAGCAACAATCAATCACGCTATAGTGCAGGTTCCTAATTGCAAATAAACCAACTAGCGACAAAGGCTTACCTGGAATCCAACGCAGTCGTTGCAGAAGAGGTGGTGCTCCCGTTCCTCAGCCCTAGCAGATCACGATCCCCACGATCTCCATGATGGGACACCTACACATGTGAGAAAAAAAACAAATGCAAGCATAAAATCCAGTAGATGCAACTATATGTCAGTCAGAAAGGACATAACTCATCATCATAAACAGCAAGAGTGGAACCATAACCAATAGTCGTTCATTAATAATCAATCAAAGGAAAATTACAACCATAGTTCTGACGCTGAATTCTCCTTCAGAGGGGTCACCAGCGAAACACGTCTCGAAAAGCCTGTCAAGGATGGGACAAACTCTCTCTTTAGCTCTTGACGATAGTCTCCTTGCTTGAATTGGCCTTAAGGGAATTATGGAGGTTCTTGCAGCATAAGGCTTTTGGGAATTTGGGAACTTGAAGACTAGCTTGCTATGGAGATGGGCAAGCTTTTATAGATGGAGGAAGAGGAGTTGGGATCCCTATGATCATGGGATTGGCCCTATCATCAAGGAAGCTTCCATGAGAGGTGGCAAACCACTTCCTCTCTATGGAAATCCATAGCCAAACCTTCCAACTCAAGATAGATATCAGTTCCTGGATCAGTTAGGATGAAACTTCCACCATATATTTTTCCAAAACACTCCTTAAATTGGTTGGCGTGAGTGCGACTGCAGGACGGAAGCGCAGATTGTGAGACCTCTTTGAAGATTTTCCCCATTGGCGCGGGTAATGGGCACGGACCCATGCCGATGAAAAAAGGGCCATTTTTATGGTTTTTCACAAGGAGATGTCTTCAGGGCAATGAGAGTACATGTCTAGAGGAATGCCATGAAAGTGTTTTCAAGTTATTTCACTGCTCACAGGTCACGGAATAAGCCCTCCAATGTGCAGGGCGGGGATTGTAGGGACGGTGACAAATTACTGTGTAACAGCCCTGATTTAATGAGATGATTTCTATTTTTGAGCCATTACCTTGATGAGTAGGACCATTCTTTGGCACCAAGTCTTCTTGAGAAGAAATTTTAGTATCAGCATCAATATGTTCTGTACTTTTAGTATGAGAAAATGCATTAGTAGATAAATCAGTATTAGAACACATATACATATCTTCTTTACAAAAAGGTTTGGATGCTGGCTGCATGCTTAGGATTTCATTGCTTTCTTCTTTTGTTGAAAGGGGTGGTGTCTTTCTCTTTCTCTGGATGGAAATATGATGTCTCTCTTCCTTTTGTGAATGCTCACAAGGATGAATGTCTTCTTGATGAGGTATTTCAACCTCAACAACATTTTTTTCTATTGTTTCTTTAAGAGCAATTTCTTTAGTAGGTACGGTAGGAATGATACAAACAGGAATATATTCCTTATATAAAGGTTGAGAATTTGGTTCTACTCTTAACATCTGATCTGTCTCTACTTTAGTTAATGGAGGAGGCATTTTCTGTTTTCTTTGGATTGGGCAACAACTATTTTTCTTCTCTAGAGAAGGTTGATTCTGAGGTTGGATATCTTCTTGAGCCTCATCTAGTGGGGGTGATAAAAGATCACCTGTGCCTTCAGAGAGATCTTGTGGGTTTTCTTCTCTACCTTGAATGATTTCTTCCTCAACTAACTCAACTAGGTTGTCATGATAGTTATCTTGAGAATGAAATTCATGAATGGATGTTAATAGGTCTTCAAGATACAAATTTTCCAAATTTTCATCACTATCTATAAGGTGTTGTATGATATCCTGAGATTGATCACAACAATTTTCAGCTAATGATAGAGATGGCCAATATCCTATATAGTATTTATAGAATGCCTTGCGGAAATCCTTCAAAGAAAAGAAGATGCCAGGTTCTAACCATTCATACCAATTTCTTGCGCTACCTTCTAATGTTGCCATAAACATTTTCATGAGGCAGTCCTCATGCCATTCAACCTTCAACCTCCATATGTGTATATGAAATTTGATGAGGTGTAACAAGGGATCATCAACCTTTTCATCTCAAAAGATAGGTAGGTTTTTCATCCAATTTATTTCCGACATTTTGTGTGGGAATCCAGGGATATGGTCTCTACTCATCATAGCATATCTCTTTTGCATCCTTGGATCCATCTTTGTTAATCAGAAAGGGTCACTGTGTCTTTTCAACCAGTCTAGAGTTCTCTACCAATGGAGTCTTTTGGTCTATTCAGGGTTGTGGAGTCGCCAGGTGGAATATTTGAACTTTGCTGTCCACCATCAGCATGATTGGGATTGCTTAATGCATTCCCAGGAGATTTTATAAGGACTAGTGGAGTAATAGGTCTACTAGAGGCTATTGGAGTTGCCAGGTGGATTTTTAGTTGTTTTGAGGGTATATGTGTATGGTCCACCACCAATAATAGATAAGAAACCAATCTAGGGATGTTTTTTGGGGTTTTTCTGAGTTCTTTATGTAGCCATAAGGTTTGTAAGAGTGTCCTATAGCTGGGTCATCATTTTTCTAGGATGGTGAGACAACTAGATTCTACTCTTTGATAATACTTCTAGGTTGAGGGGTTCTGAAGTCCTAAGGTATACTTAGTTTGTCACTAACTCAGAAGGTCCCACCGTGATCACCATTATGTTAATGAGCGGTGGGATAAGTCCAAAAGATAGTATTCTCAAAGGTCTATGAAGGTTTAGGGAATTCCAAGTTTCTTTATCACTCAGAGTCCCACCGTGATCACCATTATGTTAGAGTCCCATGATTTGGTTGATTAGAAAGCCAAGTGACAGGGTAACATCAAACCAACTTTGGAGCCCAAGGACCCAGCCTTCCTGGACTTAGAGAGGGCTCTCTCTATTTGTGCAAGGGATGTATAGTTGTTTGCTTCTTATGTTTTTGATTTTAGGCTAGTTGTTAAGTGTGTTTTCAGTTTGTTTTAAGGTTTTTGAGGGAGAAAATTACCAAAGTTTTAAATAGATAAAAATATTGTTAGATTAACTGGGCTATGGAGTCGAAAAGGTCGAGAAAGCCTCAAATGACGAACAAGGTATATTGAAGGGCTGATTTGATCAAGGTAAAATGGATCTTTAGGTGGAATGAAATGGGATGGACACTAGGTTTTTTGAAGGACAAAGACTTTTAAACATAAATAGTTCTATAGCAGACATCTATGTGGTAGGGCTAACCATTAATCATGATAAATGTAACTTCAAACTGATAGATGCATAAAATAAACATTCAAGCGATACATAGAGATATATGACTCTCTAACTTTAGGAAAATCGCTATCAGACTTTGGGGAAAAACAATTAAGATAAAAAAATAACTCAAGCTACTAAGAGGGAACTCCTAGACATAGTATTTTGAGCTATCGGGCACTTTGAACTAAGATTGCAGAGTTTTAGACAAAGGGCAAGATCGATACAAGACCTCTTTGGTTTAACTAAGACAATCAAACAATCAAAGGAAGGTTTCAGAGATGGAGCTTTGACTAGCCATGAGTAAGCAGGGCATACTGTGAATCATACTTAACATGCATAAAAACCATAAATGAAACTGAAAACAAGTTATTATGGTATCAAAGAGCACTTTAAGAATTCATTTGACATAACTAAGAAAGAAGACAAACACAGAAGCTGTAATGAATCAGGAAATCTGAGGTGCCTCCAAGGGCATGTCTCAAATATATTCTCTACTATCTTACAGCAAGAAAATAACATGAAATATGTATGAAAACTAAGGAAACATAACAGAGAGGAATACTATACCATTTTACCAAGTCAAGGAATCCAACAACAGTCCTCTTTCATCATCCAAAACATTCAAGAAACTATCCAATGCATGAGACAAATTATTTCTTCCAAGCTTTTATAACCATATATTTCTCTATATCATCAAGTTCAGCCTCTTTTACAATGAAATCTCTTGGAATATATAGGCCAAAGAGAAGGAAAACCTCCTAGAGCAACTAGCAAGCCCATTGGCCTAATACAAATATCTGATTTTGTCCTTGAGGCTTTGCAAAGCCCAAGGCACAAAATATCTATAAAAATATCTTTAAAATGCTAAAAAAGGAAATTAAATTGACTTTTCCCAACTGAAAATGACCAAAAAAGGCTAAACGCACATTTGGAAAGGCCACTTCAGAAAACTGCATTTTTCACCAAAATGCTTCAAAAATATAGCAGCAGAAAATTCCCTGTCTTGTGGGCAACTTTTGAAGGACCTCCTGATGTCAAAATGAGGCTCGTGATGGCTCGTTGGAAAGCTCTGGATGTATAGTTTCTGAAAATATTTGTTTTTCTCCAAACTGATCACTGGAAGTTTGTGAAAACTGTCCTGAGTGGAAAAACCCAGAAATTAGACCTTGCTGATATGTGAGGTAGAGTGTCGAAAAAGTGACTATTTTTCGCCTCTTTGGGGGACCAAAAAATCTTCAAGTGATCTAAAAAAATTTGAGTATATTCCCTTGGATTTAATGCATTCAATGACATTACTTTCGACCTCTGGGGATGCTTCAAACAAAAATGGTGATGCCCATGATTTTCTGCAAATAAGCCCAAAAAATGTCAAAAAACAAAAACTTGTCGAAATATGCCCAATTTTGGCGAGTAGACCCCTTAAGGGTGTTTAGAAATATGTGTAGAAGCTCGGGCCAAAATTCCAAGCCTAGAGGTGTCTTTTCCACTTTTTCTCACTGGGTGCCCTCTTTGGGTAATTTTGAGTTTTTCTTGGTTTTCTTCCTTATTGTTTGGCATTTTAGCTTTGGCGAAGAAGTTATGGCCCCTTGCCTAGGAGAGGCAGCTAGCACATGCTTTGGAGAGCACCCTTCATGCTCTATGATTTTTGTTTGCTTGCCCTCATCATTGCTTGTTTGGTGGTTGCCTTGTTTGTCCTTGTCACTGATTTCTTCATGACTGTCATGCTCTTTCCCTTCACTGTTTTGTTCTTCATCACCCTCGTGCTTGCTGCTGTGTAGGCTGCCATTATGTTCCTCTTCATCAATACCTTTCTGCCCATTACTTTGCTGTTCCTTGGAGGCATTGTGCTTCTGATACTCTTTACTGGCTTACCAAGGCAAACTGATTCAAATGGTCACTGAAAAAATGATCTTCAACCAAAAACACCTTTTCCTCTTTGCAAGACTAATTTTGTCCTTAGTTGTCAAACATGTTTTTGATAAGTGAAAGAAAACTTACTTCTTCAGCACTATGTTTGAGCAAAGAAGCCTTTTAACAAGATATGTTTGTGGTTTTTTAAGAGAAAATTCCTTTTGTTTTTGGCATAAAGACTCGTCCCCTCAAACACTGTTTTTATGAAGTCACTGTTATTAAAAGACTAAACAAAACCCCTTTCAAATTGATAACACTCTTCCTCCCAATTACTATCTTCCTTGGCAAACACTGCTTCTTTGAAATTAGTGATATTCTGTGGTTATTTGAAGCAAAAGGCGCTCCTTGAAAACACTGTTTAAAATACTCCTACAAAACTCTCTTAAAATAACACACTGAATCTCCTCCATTTAACTGCTTCTATCCTTTGTAATCATAGTAAGAAGACCTCTTACAATTTGACAAAATCCTATCTCCTAATCACTATTTCTTTTTGTTTTAAATGATCATGGCGCTACTTTGAAACCAATGTTTAAAAGACTCTTTTCAACTGACAATAATCCTTATCCCCTATTCACTGTTTCCTCTTTGATTTAGCAAACAAAGTGCTCTTGGAAAACACTGTTTTAACATACTCCTTCAAGCTGATTATGAGACCTCTACAAACTCTATTTTTTTGTGTGTGTATTTCTTAGCTATTTCACAGCATAAAAACTCTTTCAAATGGGCACATTAACCATCTTCCTTTTCATTGTTTCTCTCTGATGTTTTTAATAGTCAATTTTTCCTTTTTATGAAGAAATTTGGTTAGTTTTCTCCAAGCACCAACTCCACTGTTTTAATAAACAAACCTTTTGCAAAAAAAATCTTCAATAAAAATATGATAATCTTTTACCTTTCAATCCCTATTTTGATCCTTGAAACTTGTAAACAAATCCTCCCTCAAATTAAAACTTTAGCAAAGAGACAAGAAACACCTTTGGAAAATTTTTCTTGATGTGTTGGAGATGAAATCACTGTGGGAAAAATTGCTTGGGCACCTTTTGAAAAACTGTGTTGCTGGTGGCCCAGGTGCCTGGGCAGTGGGCCGTTCAGGTGTGACTCGGGCGGTGTTGAAAAAAGAGGTTTTGAGGCGGTCAAGAGGCCTGCAAGTGCATATAGTGATAGTGGATAACGAGCACGTTGCAATGCAGGTGAGAGGTGTTGTTTTCATGCCTTGATGGCTTTGAAATAGGCAAGAAACACCTGGGCACTGGCGTTCAGGAGCAACCAGGCGTTCAGGAGTAACCAGGACATTCAGAGGTTAACCGGGGCCGTTCAGAGGCTAACCGGGGTCATTCAGAAGTTAACTGGGGCCGTTCAGAGGCTAACTGGGCGCGTTCAGAGGCTAATCGGCCGTTCAGATGATAACTGGGTGTTCAGAGGCTAACCTGGGCCATTCAAAGGTTAACCAGGGCCATTCAGAGGCTAACTGGGTGCGTTCAGAGGCCAACTGGGGCCGTTCAGAGGCTAACCGGGTGCGTTCAGAGGCTAACCGGGGCCGTTCAGAGGATAACCAAGCGCGTTCAGAGGTTAACCGGGCGCGTTCATAGGTTAACTGGGGCCGTTCAGAGGCTAACTGGGGTCGTTCACAGGCATGTTGCGCCACTCTATAAGCATGCCGCGCTCTTCATAGAAATACACAGAACCTTCTTATAGGCACGCCGCACATTGTAACAGGTGCACAGCACTACCTTAAACTTGAAAAATTCTCCAAAATTTGCTCAAGAACTGTTTCTTTCTTTGAGCATGATGCTAATGAAAGTTGCTTTGAGTTTTTTAAACTTGGTGAGGGTTCTTTTAAATTCCTTTTCCTCCTTTTTTGAAACCAAAAAGATCTTTTTCTTTTGCAGCTCTTTAGAGTGGTTTTATGCCTTCGTTTATTTACAAAGGAAGCAATATTAACAAAAATTAATGTAGCCCTTTTTAAAACTGTTATGTCAACTTTCTTAAAACCATATAACAACGATAGTTATGATTTTATCTGTTCCACATGTCATCTTTTGAATACCCTCAAACAATGGTGGGCCCTCTACTTATTTGTGAAGGAGGCCTATGTTGATAAATTACCTGGGTCTCCCAAACTCTGTCTTTCATCATTTTATGGATGAGCCTTTTGACCGTGAGTGAAAATAGGGCTTCATCACATCTTTTACCCCTTTGGATGAGTTGTGTTTTAACCCTTTGGATGAGCTGTGTCATGGTGCAAATATTTGGAGTGATGATCCCCTACCATTTTGTGAAGGATGGCCTATAAACAATGGAAGTTTTCACCTTATTACAATGTGCCCTCTTTCCTTTGACTGATATGAAAAGATGGCTTTTGATGCTTGCCTTTCATTCATAACCTGGAGGGATTTTAGCTTTGATAAGACATAATGAATTTGTCTAAAAGCAATAATGCCCTTTTCTCATAAGTAATCTAAGTGGACTGTCCTTTATACCATTTTGCAGATAAGACTAGAACCCGAGTTAGGTCTGTCAATTTTACCATTCATAAGAGTCTTGTTTAGTCAGCATTGCAACTTGTGATTTATCCTTTGAATGAGGTTGTCAGAAATACAGGATCAGAGTCTTTTAACACCAGCAGTTGTCTTCTTTCTTGTGATATGAAATAGGCTTTTCAACCTATAAACTCTTATTGAATCACCACTAATTTTGAACCCTATATTTCAAATATACAACTTACTCAAAAATAATTTGAAACTCTGCTGATGCACCTACTATTCATATTTGGAGGAGGTGGCTCATACTAGTTTCTGAAGTCACTTAAGAACATGTTGGCCCTCTACTTTTCTGTGAAGGAGGCCACAACATGTCTTCTTAACCCTCTGCTTTTCATGAAGGAGGTTATCACCACTATTTCAAACCATCCACTTTTTGAAGGAGGTTCCACCATACACATGATATTTCATCCATTTCAAACTTGTGTTATTCCTTTGAAATATGTGTCTCTGCTTGAAGAAAACCAATAGGAAGTAAGGTGGATTCTAAAATTTTCCATTATAAAACATGGTCTGGGATGCATATCTTTTTGTAAAATATCATTGTGAACACTCAGACCAAAAAACATGTGATTTGTATTATGGAGAATGCCTATTGCAAAACATTATTGACTAACCTCCCTTGACTGTGTTTGCAGAGGTATGTTGACATTGATTTTTGGATGAGATGCTGAAACACTGCTGATCAGCATAACATCAGCCCTTTGCATTCATATAAATTGGAGGCTGCTCTCTATTCTTTAGGAAATTTTGGCTTTCCAACCATACCTATTAGTAGCCCTTCACTTACTGTATTTCATTTGTTTTACTGATGGCAAACTAAATCAGCATGAAGGGCCTTTTTGACTTTGTCCTTTTGCTCTCTTGCACATTGATCATCATTACAATTACACCCCTGCAGAGATGTAAAAACATATGACTTTGAACATGGAGAGATCCTTTGGTGCTTCAAAGAGATTGCGCCTGGGCGAAGCATACATCAGATAGTGAACAACCTTATCTTTTCCTGATCTAAATCTTTGTGAATTTCTTCTGATATGAGACACAGTGACCTCTTAGTGGTGTGTGACCTATGGATGAATCAAGACTTATTTTTGCAGAAAGGGAAGAAAATCTATGGCTGATTGGTACTAAATAGAGGCTTTTTGGCTTAGGACATTTTTGCTAAGGAAAAGACTCCTAAACACCATTATCTAACTTAGGGGCAACTTTCATAGATTCTGATTGTTTTCTTAGGCATAATCAGATGGTTTTTGATAAGAAGATCAAGGATAGGAAGGAGACACTTTGTCAAATGTTGGACAGTGAGTTTCATGAGAAACAAGGGGAAAATGATAGCAGAGAAAGAAGGCTAAGACAGTTAAAGACAGGGATATTTTGCTGAAACAAGACATGAGTTGAAAACTAAAGATTTCTCTTATCATAGGCTGACAAGAAGGGCTAGGAAGACAAAAATTTGTTTGGGGTTTTTCTAGATGACAAATTGACATATTGAGATTAGCTTCTAGAAAACTTAGCTAAGGAATCTAGTCATCAAAAACATGTGAAAAATACTGATGACTAACAGGAATCCATCTTTTCATACCATGCTCTATGTGTTTGCCTGAGGTTGTAGAGAGATTTCTTTAGCTTACATACCAAAGATGAATTTTGCACGTATCCTTGTGGTTGCTCTATGTATATTTCCTCCTCAAGGTCACCATGAAGAAAGGCATTCTTCACATACATATGATGCACCTTCCATCCTCTTGTTGCTATAATGGAGGGAGCTAACCAAATGGAATCCATTCTTTCCATTACATCAAAAGTATCATCATAGTCAAAACCATGTACCTGCTAAAAACATTTCACCACCAACCATTCTTTATATCGACTAAATTGGCCATCTGTTGCTTTTTTAGTTCGATAAACCCAATTGCACTTGACAAGTTTATGATTGGAAGGTAGCATAACTAGGTCCCAAGCCTGGTTCTCAATGAGAGAGTTGTATTCCTCATCCATATTTGCTTCTCATTTAGGATTCCAAGTTTCTTCTGCGTAAGTTTATGGATCATATGCACGCATCATATAAGCGTGCATGGGCATGCATGGCTCCATAGTTGAGATTTCTTGTGGAGCTTCCTCAAACTAAGGTATAGTGGTAGGATCATCTAATAGATCACTCATGTTGCGTCATTTTTGTGTTGCAGGTGGTCAAGAAGCTTCTGAACTGCATGAGGAAATATTATCTTTATGTTCAACAACTAGTGGTCCAATAAGTGTCGAGGAAAAGGCTCATCTAGATCAAAATTTTAATCTAAAGTATCATCTACATACTCATCAATTAGTGGTGAGGGAAACTTTATAACAAGTTCATCTAGTGGCGCATGCAAAGCATCTTCTTCAAACTTTACGCTCCTTTCAATAAAGAGCTCTTCAATGTTGATATCAAGTAATTTTTACCCTTTGACTTCATCATAATATCCAACAAACATTCATTCCTTGTTGTGGGGCTCAAAATCCTTTCTCTTCTCTGTAGGAATGTGGGCCCAATATTGATATCCGAAAATGCAGAAATGACTGACTTCAAGTTTCACACCAATCTAAGCCTCAAAAGGTGTTTTTATAGTAACATATTAATGAGTAGATCAATTCTGGATGTATGAGGCACAATTGATATCTTCAATCCACAATTTTGAGGGAAGAGATATTTTGTGCAACATGTAACTGACCATCTCTTTCAAAGATATATTCTTCCTCCCAGTCGCCTTGTTTTACTGCGGATAGTAAGGAACTGTATGTTACAACTATATTCCTATTTCATTACAAATATTATGGATATATTTGTTGTCATATTCCTTCCCATTATATGTGCAGAGGATATTGATGCATTTTCCAGACTGATTTTTTGCAT
This sequence comes from Pinus albicaulis, assembly GCA_034641835.2. Taxonomy (NCBI): domain Eukaryota; kingdom Viridiplantae; phylum Streptophyta; class Pinopsida; order Pinales; family Pinaceae; genus Pinus; species Pinus albicaulis. The sequence goes on from CM076578.1 coordinate 1,904,591,493, forward strand.
GTGCTTTGAAAATATTTAGATGTTGAAAAACTTCAGACTTGAGTTTCAAAAAATAAATCCAAGTGAATCTTATGTAATAATCTATAAATGACAACACTTTTTTTTCTTTTCTCATTGAAGGTACTATAAATGGACCCATGATATCACTGTGTACAAGCTTCGAAGGTGAAGAGGTTGTCCATGCATGCCCCTTCTCTAACTTGTCTTATGGATACTTTCCAAGAGCACATCCATTACAAACACCATTTGAAAATTCAATCGTAGGTAGTCCTTTAACCATTACTTGCTTGCTAAGTTGTTTCATATCTCTGAAATTCAAGTGGCCCCAAATCTCTCATTCTAAATACTACTTTCTTCATTTTCATGCATAAGTAGCAAAATAGAATTTGACCGAGGAACAAAATCATAAAATATATATAAATGAGATTTATCATTTACCTTTCGAGATGGAATATTCAAGTTGGTTTTCATATCACAAATGCTCACAGAATCTAGGTTAAATCCCACTTTCCTTCCAGTACCAGTGTGTGTCATATGATACACTGAAAGAAGATTCACATAAAGCCTTGAAATATGCAAGACATTTTCGAAACTTCCATCTTCAAATTGCACTCTTCCTTGTCTAGTTTTTTCAATTGTAGAATTGTCCCCTATGAGAATAGGAGGTCTTGAATATGCATGTAGAGAAGAAAATGAAACTCCTGAATCGATGATCCAATCTTGTGGTTTCGAATGAATGTCGATCAAGTCATGACCATTACCCCTTGTTTCTGATGGTTTTTCCTTCGTCTTCTTCTTGGAAATTTCTGGAATGTGATGACCAAGGTTATTTTTCTAAAGAGTCTTTTCCATCAGAACAATAGTATGTTTCATGCAAGAGGATTCAGAATGATGGCCTCTGTTAAAATAATCATACTTGGAGTTTCCTCTCTTTCCCTTCTTACCCTTGGAGTTGGAAGAGCCATCTGGAGGTTTTGGATTTCCTCCCTTTTTTGGATTTGGATCTCTTGTCTTTCCTTTTCCTTTGGATTTTTGACTTCGTTTCGAGTTGGCCTTTATGTTTTCATGCATGGAAAGTGCATGTGCATTTGAAGACTTTAATGAACCCATATTGATAAGCTTATCCTTCTCATGAATGAAAGACAATAAATGAATCAAGTTTGAGCATTTTCAATTTATCTCTAGATGCAAGTCTAACTATATGAAATGTAGAAACAAAAACAACATATTCAGGACCTAATTTAGACAAAATAGAAAGTATCAATTGACCTTCCTATTTGGATTTATCGATCCTGCAATCCTATAATTGTAGAAGCAATTATTTTAATTTCGTAAATAAATCCTAAATATTCTCAAAGTTGTTTGGATCTATAGAATTTAGCTCATTTTCGAGAATATGAGCCTGTATCTCATCCTAATTTTCAAACAAATTCTTCAAGGTTTTCCAAACCTCATTCGGAGTGTTGCATGTGTCCACATGGAAATGCAATTCTAGAGATATGGACAAAAATAGAAGACCAAAAACCTCTTCCATCCTGTTGAAGTATTTGGATTTTTCAATAGCGGAATTTGGTTCAACTTTTGTATCCATAACTATCTTATACAAGCCTTTTCCTTTGAGGTGAAGCAAAACCTATGGCTTCCATTGGAATTATTTATACGGAGTGAGAATAGCTTAATATGGGAAATCCATACTTTCACCTTGCAGTTGTAGAAATAATTGCAACAATTCTCTAATATTTTGATCTGAAAATCAAATCTCCCAACAATTTCCAATTATTTGATCTTCAAACCTGCAAAATATAGTTCATGCACCTTCTTGAAATCCTTGTAACTCTGATACCATGTAAAATTATTAGAGCACAAATGTGGATCTAGCTGAAAAATAATGGCCCAAACTTGCAAGAATTGAAAAATAAAATTAGATAGAAATGAATTTGATTACTCAATATTGATTTGAGAATCAATACATAAAGAAACTAAGTTAAGCATAGTTGTACATGCAATAACTAATTTTAAGTAATGCTAACTAAAGCTAAGGTTGCTTTATGTTATGTTAATGTGCACATGCACCACATGCAAGCACTAGAGTTAACTAACTAAATCCAAGTTCACACCACATGTAAGCACTATATTTAACTCACACTAACTAAGTGCACATCATATGCAAGAACTATATTTCAAGTGAAGCTAATTAAGGCTAACTAGGTGCATGTACACCAACAAAATATCCTACTCGAGATTTGTGTTAGATCCCACAGAGCGATAAGTATTTCAATCATTGAATCCATGGAGTCAGCAATTGTGTTTTCTATGGAAGGATTCAGTAATTGTATTCTATATGGAAGAAATATGTGAAGTTCATATATGAAATTTCCATCCCACTTTTGAAACGCACACTCAATAGAAAAGGCTAACACAAGTGGTGGTTCAAAATTGTTAAAAATATCAGACGAAACTTATATATTGAAAACTAGTAGCTCAAAAGCGAGCAAGCTACACCTAGAGAATAACCAAGCAAATAATGCTCTACTCATTAATTATTAACATCAAGAATATATAATTTTACATGAGAATAGGAGAGTTATAAGTAACACCTAGAAAATAGGAACTAATTCCTAAACTAGGATACACGCACAACTAATGAACAGATTCTCTCCAACAATACACATTATCATTAATTCCAACACACTCCCCCTCACTGGCTAAAAGGTTCACTAGTACTCCTAACTTCTCCCTAAATAATTCAAATTAAATTCCTCCAAGGGGCTTGGTAAAAATGTCTATGCATTATCACAAGTATTACAGTATTCAATATAAATTTATTTTGACTGAACCTTCTATCTGACAAAGTGAAACTGTGTATCAATATGCTTTGTGTTTTTGTGAAACGCAGTATTTTTGCAAGTTTGAATGAGTTCTTGTTGTCACATATGATAATTGTTGCATCCTTTTGTTCTTCTTCGGCATCATGGAGAAGTCTCCTCAACCAAAATGCCTCGCACTTTGCTGCACACATTGCTTGATACTCCGCTTCTGCAGAAGATGAGGATATAGTATTCTACTTCTTGTTGCTCCATGAAATGACCCCAGACCCAATGTTGAATGCATAACCTGTTATAGATCGTTTGTCATCCAGATATCCTGCCCTATCTGAATCTAAAAAACATGACAATCTAACATCAAACGAATCAGTATATTTAATACCAAAGTCTAAGGTACCTTTAAGATACCTTAAGATTCCTTTCACTGCCACCCAATGACTCTTAAGATGTTTTGACATAAATTGGCTCAAAACACTGACCGCAAAAGTTAAATCAGGTTGAGTTGTAGTTAGATAAATCAAACTCCGAACTAGTTGTATGTACAGTGTTGCGTCCACCTCCTTAGAATTATCATCATTCTAACGTTTGACATTTTTTTGTAAAGGCATTGAGGTAGCTTTGCACTAATCCATTCTGAACTTTTTCAATAAGCTCATGACATACTTACCCCGAGACATAAAATTCTGGATAAATTCCTCTAGACTTCAAGACCCAAAAAATAGTGTAACTCTCCAAGTTCTTTCACCTCAAAAACCTATGACATTTTCACTTTGATTTGTTTAATGAGCTTATCAGTGTTTCCTATAATAATAAGATCGTCTACATATAAATAAATGAAAACTATTTTCCCCTTTTTAGCAAACACATTATACAGATTTGGGTCGTTCTTGCTCCTCTTATAATTATGTTGTAATAAAAATGAGTCAATTTTTCTATACCATGACCTGGGCACCTGTTTTAATCCATACAATATTTTCCTCAAAGTAAATATTAAATGTTTTTGCCCCTGGTAAAAAAACGCTTCAAGTTGTGTTAAATACACCTCCTCTTTCAATTCACCATTTAAGAAAGCAGATTTCACATCTAGATGGTGTATTTTCCAGTGATGTTTCGTCGCTAAGGCTATTAACATTCTAGTGGTGTTTAACTTAGCTACAAGGGTGATGATTTCTTCATAATCATTACCTTATTTCTGTGAATACCCCTTAGCCACCATCCTAGCTTTATATTTATCTATACTACCATTTTCTTTAAACTTAGACATGTATAACCATTTGCAACCTATGGTTTGTTTGCCTTCAGGCAGTTCAACTAGATCCCAGTTTTTTTTTTAAGTATTGACTCATATTCCTCTACCATGATTTCCCTTCATTCATCATATTCACTTGCTTCTTTATAATTTAAGGTATCAACAACATTCAAGATATTTTTCATGAGGGAATAGTCTTTATACTGGTAGGTAAGCGAGTTTGCCTACCTAATCTTCTTGGTATTGGAGTGGCCTCAAATCTGTTTTGATAATCCCTTAATGGACTTGGACTATTGACTATGTCTGTATCATTTGGTTATTCCTATTTTTGTTGTTGCTGCTACTCATGATTGTCCCTTGTTTCATCACTTCCATCTTCCACCAGCAAAGGAATGTCCCACTCTTCATTTCTTTTCTCACAGTTTCCATCATCAACCTGCTCATGGAATACTACATCTCTACTCACAAACACTTTGTGAGTAGAAGGATTAAATAGTTTATATTCTTTAAACTCTATACATTACCATGTTTTGTTGATGAGTGTGGAGTACTGTGAACTGTTGAACTATCCCATGGTCCTTGCAATATTTGATGAAACCACTCTGCTTGTATTCTACTCTTTAATTTGAGCGGAGAATTTTGAAGAACTTCCCTATCTGTTTTTAAACCATGCTCTTGAATTCTTTAAAGTATTCAAAAGTGTGACTCTTCTTTCTGAGAAAATATACCCACGTAAATCTTGTGCAATCATCAACAAATAATAAAAATTAATATGCACATCCTAATGAACTTCTCTGCATCAGCCCACATAAATTAGTGTGCACAAGCTCTAGTATATCTCTCTTATTTCTATCTGAACTTGAGGGAAAATCATCCCTATGCATCTTCCCAAGGGCACATCCTTCACAATAAACATGATTTTTTTTAAAACAAGGAGACCATTGACCATACCTTGTTTCTGAAGTAGCAATAGGTCATCAAAATTGATATGACCGAACCTTTGATGCCACAAATTATCTGCTTTCATAATTGTTGAAGTCAAGGCTTGGTGTGGTGCACTTCTTACATTCAATTTGTAGAGACCTCCAACTCGAATTCCTGATGAAATTGGCTTCAAATAATCTAGCAGATCTTTAATAACACAGTAAGACTTAAACAATTCTGCCTTAAGATTCTGATTCATTATCATAGAGACATAGATAAGATTATTTTTAATTCTTGGTACATACATCACTTTTTAAATATGCCTAATATTACCATCAGGTAATACCACATGAATATTTCCATACCATTTAATCTGGTAACCTTTGTCATCACCAAGGTAGATATTGACACCATTGTCGGTCTCTTTAAAATTTTCAAACCAATGTTTGTTACCTGTCATATGAGTGGAAGCTCTAGAATCCACAAACCAATTTTCTTCTCCATCATTCTCAGCACAGAGCAAAGAATCAGAGATAAACAATTTGAGGTCCCGATTCTGATCTTCATCAGCAAAGTGCCCTGCATGCTTTTTATGCCTATTTTGATTTTCATCAAGCTTCTTCTTATGGAAATTCCTAGCAATGTGATGCAATTTACCACAATAAAAACACTCAATCCCTAATCATTTATAGTTGAAGATATACCTTGAGGTGGCTTTCTCTGTGGTGTGCCTCTACCTTTCTGTCTTGTGATTTCTCTTCCTCTTAAATATTTTTTCTTTCAAAGGAAGAGAAAGCGCAGGACAAAAAGTTGGAGGCACACCACATAGAAATCCACCTCAAGGTATGTCTTCGACCAAAAATGATTCAGGGATTAAGTATTTTTATTGTGGTAAATATGATCACATTTCTAGGAATTTCCATAAGAATAAGCTTGATGAAAATCGACATAGGCATAAGAAGCATGCAGGGCACTTTGCTGATGAAGATTAGAATCAGGACCTTGAACTATTTATGTATGATTATGTTCTCTCTGCTTAGAATGATGAAGCAGAAACTTGGTTTGTGGATTTTGGAGCTTCCACTCACATGACAGGTAACAGACATTGGTTTGAAAATTTTAAAGAAACCAGCAATGGTGCTAATATCTACCTTGGTGATGACAAAGGTTACCATATTAAAGGGTATGGACATGTTCCTGTGATATTTCCTGATGGTAATATTAGGCGTATTCAAAATGTGATGTCTGTACCAGGAATTAAAAAGAACTTGATATCTATTTCTATGATAACATATCATAATATTAAGATAGAATATTTTAAGTCTTACTATCTTATTAAAGAACTATTGGATCATTTGAAGCCAATTGCATCAAGTATTCGAGTTGGAGGTCTCTACAAATTGAATGTAAGAAGTGTACCACACCAATCCTTAACTTCAACAATTATGACTACAGAGAATTTATGGCATAAAAGATTCGGTCATATCAATTTTGATGACCTACTACTACTTCAGAAACAAGGTATGGTCAATGGTCTCCCCATTTTAAAATATTTTCATGTTGATTGTGAAGGATGTGCCCTTGGGAAGATGCATAGGGATGATTTTCTCTCAAGTTTAGATAGAAAGGAGAGAGATATACTAGATCTTGTGCACACTGATTTATGTGAACCAATGCAGACAAGGTCATTAGGAGGTGCATATTAATTTTCATTATTTTTTTATGATTGCACAAGATTTACATGGGTATATTTTCTCATAAAGAATATTCATACTTTTGAATACTTTAAAGAATTCAAGAGCATGGTTGAAAAAAAGATAGGGAAGTTCATCAAAATTCTCCACTCAGATCAAGGGGGAGAATATAGAGTGGACTCATCAAATATTGCAAGGACCATGGGATAGTTCAGTAGTTCACAGTACCCCACACTCCTCAACAGAACGGGGTTTCACAGAGGAAGAACAGAACCTTGGTGGAGTGCGCACGCAACATGTTAAAAGGTAAGAACATGTCTAATGGTTTTTGGGTTGTTGAAGATTGCAACAAGAAACAGTGAAAGTGGCATTCGGAAACATCATCCTTGATCCTAGTAAAAAATAAGCACCTAAACTAGTTGGGGCCCACGCCCACACAGGCTATTTTTAGGCATATGTCTATTTTTAGAATGGTGAGAATATTATAAAATTAGTAGGATGTTGATTCTAGAAGATTGAGAAAATTTTATCTTTAGATGAGTTTCTATTTTTAGAATATGGGCGAAGTCTATTTATAGATCGGAAATCTAAAAATAGAATGCATGTCGAATATTATTAGCCCTTAATAATAATTAGACAATAAATAGTAACTTATTCTCTTGGAGCACTTGATTTCAGTGAACAGATGTGGCACATCAGTGGGCTGAAGGAATTACACAATTCCTAGAGTGGTTGATGACTCATGCATGGAGGACTTCGTTATAACTGATTGTGGCAGAGTTGTAACATAGTTGGAAGAGTAGTTATGGGAATTTTTATTTAGTTTAACTCAGTTGTGCTAGTTGTAACTAAACATACACTAGTGATAGATGAGTGAATTTATTAGTTAATTAATTCACAAGTAGTGTCTTACTTGCAAATGAAGAAATATCGCAGTTAACTACTTGCATGTCAGATCTAGTGGAGAGATAGGTGAAAGGGTGATATGGACTATCTGTTGTGACTATAGTGGAGCATTCAATGCATCCACACACACATTGAAGATGCCTATGAGTATTGCGCATTCAAGGAAAGGTAAGGTCGAATTCATTCAGGGTTCTTTTTCAGCAGGGATTGCGCAGTGCAGGCAGGCTGTCAGGAGGCAAGAAGTTGGTGCATAGATATGCAAATTTCTGCATGACAGTGTGTGACGATTGTATATTGTACTGAGAGATCTATGAGCTGAGCTTTGTATGATATTGTTTCATGATTCCATGATATACATAATATATGATATTTGGGGTTTTTAGCTTTAAGCTTTCCCTGTAAAACATCTTGTTATGTGCGCTTGATTTTTCTTCATGTGTTTTGCAATTGGCGATCGCGATTTAATTTCCGCAAAGAATAGAGTAGAAGGATTATGTATTTAATAGTAAATTTAATTGTTAGATCAGGGGAGTCTGGTAATATAAATGCATATGTATTAAAATTTATACATGGTATCTAAGTAGTGTTAATCACTAGAGATTGCAATATTGAAGTTGTGCTGAGTTTTTTGTGCTGGTGGAAACAATTTGAAATTGCTGCAAGAATTTATTGGTGCGACAGTTGAGTATACATTGAAATGGATTTCAATGGTTTGTGGTTGGATTTTTCACTCGAGGGAAACTCTAAATACATATCCTGGAAGGATAGAATGGAGGTGATGCTTGTAGATAATGGCTTGATGGAATTCATCGAGAAAGATGTTCCTATGCCCACTTCGACAGATGCTGCAGTACTTGACACATGGAAAAAGAAAGTAGCAAGGGTGAGGAGGATTCTGTTGGAAGGTGCGAAAGACCATATTGTGTCAAGCCTTCATGGGAAATCCACTCCATATGCTATGTGGAAGGCTTTGACAGGTCTTTTCCAAAGTAGCAGCAACCATAGGATGTTGGCACTGAAGGATAAACTCATAAAAATCAAGATAGAGAAGAACGACACTATTATGGCATACTTGACAAAGTTTGTCCAATGCAGGGATGAGATTGGGAGTGTATGATTAAGTGTTTCTAATGATGATTTGGTGAGCTTGGCTCTCCTTGGGCTTCCAAAGAGTTAGCAGTTATGAAGACTCTGTCAATGGACAGGAAAAACTATTGGATTGGGAGCGAATTTGGTCGGATCTAGTGCAGGAGGAGATAAGGCGGAACACCAGAGATGGCTCTTCATCAAAGCATGATGATGAATAGGACTGTGCTTTGGCTACCAAGGTGAAGAAGAAGAAGTGGAAGAAATTCCATTCTAGATCTGAGGCCGATGAAGATGCAAGGAGCACAACATTTCCAAAGTGAAGTGTTTTCACTCTCACGAGTTTGGACATATTGCCACAAATTGTCCATGTAAGAAGAAGAATAAGATGGTTGCTAGAGCTACAGTTGGTGAGGCTCTTGCATCGCAATTTGATCTTGACTTCTCATTGATCACATGCATGGTGTCTAATGGATTGGGATCGAGGTGGTACTTTGATAGTGGTGCTTCTTTTCACATGACGAGAGATGAGAAACTTTTCAGTGACTTGGTGGAGAAAGATCTCCAGATGCATGTTGATTTGGGCGACGATGGACAATACAGTGCGACCGACATTGGTACCATTACCTTTCAAAGGGCATCAGGTAAACTCTTTCTTTTAAAATATGTTGTGCATGTTCCAGGTTTAAAGAAGAATTTAATCTCAGTTGCAATGTTAAAGGATAGAGGCTATGATGTTGTCTTTAGTGAAGGAAAATTTTTCCTGCGACACAAAGCAACAAGGAAAGCCAAGAAGGTTGGGATTCGATTTAATAATCTCTACAGACTTGAAGTAGATGGGATTTCTACGGAGCTTCCTACTGTTGGGAAGTGCAAGAAAGACATGTAATTGAAGCTTGAGAGGGAGCAGGATTTGCATGCATGTAAGAGTGAACCTCGGGATGTGGAGCAGCCAAATATGAGGATCATGGAGTGGGAGAAACCAATCATGCAGAGAAATTTCGTGCCAGATGAGCGGAGGGAGTGCATGCAACTATACTAGTAGGTAAGAGGTGGGGCGACATGCATGAGTAATCTTAAGAAGAGATTTCTGGGAAGAATTCATTGAGATGGTGTGGATCTCATGAATTGAACCTAGCTACGAGGAGCCCACAGAGGAGTAATAGAATGATTAGTTGGATTGATGCAGTGAGATCAAAGTGACAGTTTCAGATACTGGAGCGCGGATCAGAGTTGACAACAAGTGCGGAGTGCATGGGTGCAGAGTTGAACAATGTAGTGGTTCCTGAAGACATGTGCAGTAGCTAAGCAGAAGTCAAAAGAATTTGATGACAGATGCATTATATTGATTCAGTTGTTTAGGGGCATTTCAGTTTCAGAAGTGTTGCATACAAGAGTTGCAGGGCGGATGCATGGAGTTGCAAGGCACATGCAAAGGTTCGAGGGCGAATGCATGGAGTTGCATGTCGCTTGCAAAGATATTCCTTTCTTGTTGAGAGGGATTGTTGAAGATTGCAACAAGAAACAGTGAAAGTGGCATCCGGAAACATCATCCTTGATCCTAGTGAAAAATAAGCACCTAAACTAGGTGGGGCCCACACAACCTATTTTTAGGTGTATGTCTATTTTTAGAATGGTGAGAATATTCTAAAATTAGTAGGATGTTGATTCTATATGGTTGAGAAAATTCTATGTTTAGATGAGTTTCTATTTTTAGAAGATGGGAAAAGTCTATTTATAGATCGCAAATCTAAAAATAGAATGCATGTCGATTAGTATTAGCCCTTAATAATAATTAGACAATAAATAGTAACTTATTCTCTTGGAGCACTTGAATTCAGTGAACAGATGTGGCACATTAGTGCGCTAAATGAATTATGCAATTCCTAAGGTGGTTGGTGACTCATGCATGGAGGACTTCGTTATAACTGATTGTGGCAGAGTTGTAACAGAGTTGGAAGAGTAGTTATGGGAGTTCTTATTTAGTTTAACTCAGTTCAGTGAGTTAAAGTAAGTTGTGCTAGTTGTAACTGAACATACACTAGTGATAGATGAGTGAATTAATTAGTTAATTAATTCACAAGTAGTGTCTTACTTGCAACTGAAGAAATACAGTAGTTAACTACTTGCATGTCAGATCCAGTGGAGACCCAATGGAGAGATAGGTGAAAGGGTGAGATGGACTATCTGTTGTGACTATAGTAGAGAATTCAACACATCCACACACACATTGGATATGCCTATGATTATTACGCAGTCAAGGCAAGGTAAGGTCGAATTCATTAAGGTTGGATTGTGCAGTGGAGGCAGGTTGTCAGGAGGCAAGAAATTGGTGCATAGATATGCAAATTTCTGCATGACAATGTGTGACGATTGTATATTGTACTGAGAGCTCTGTGAGCTTAGCTCTGTATGATAATTTTACATGTTACATTGATATACATAATATATGATAGTTGGGGTTTTTAGATTTAAGCTTTCCCGGTAAAACATCTCGTTATGTGTGATTGATTTTTCTTCATGTGTTTGCAATTGGCGATTTAATTTCTGCAAAGAATTGAGTAGAAGGATTATGTATTTAATAGTGTATTTAATTGTTAGATCAGGGGAGTCTGGTAATATGCATGTTATTGTATTATAATTTCTACACGGGCAGAAGCAATAAGTAATGCAGTGTATTTAAAGAATAGGAGTCCAACAAAAAGCCTTGATCTTCAAACTTCATTCGAAGCTTTATTAGGTTTTAAGCATGTAGTTAATCATTTAATATTTTTTGTCTCGAAATATTTTTCTCATGTTCCAAAAGAGGATAGGAAGAAATTGGATTCAAAGGCCATTAAATGCATTTTTTTTTGTACTGTACAAAGTTTAAAGCATATAAACTATTTAATCCTTCTACTCACAAAGTGTTTGTGAGTAGAGATGTAGTATTCCATGAGAGGTTTGATGATGGAAACTGTGATAAATGCAATGAAGAGTGGGACGTTATTTTTCTTGTGGAAGATGGAAGTGTTGAAACAAGGGACAGTCATGAGTAGTAGCAACTGTAGAAAAAGGAAGAATCATATGATATCGATGCATTCAGAAGTCCAAGTCCATTAAGGAATGATAAAAGCATATTTGAGGCTACTCCAATACCAAGAAGATTAGGTAGGTAGATTCGTTTACATGCCAATTATAAATACTATTCCCTCGTGACAAATATCTTGAATTTTTTTGATCCCTTAAACTATTGAGAAGTGAATGAATATGATGAATGGAGGCCAACAATGGAAGAGGAATATGATTCAATACTTAAAAACAAAACCTGGGATCTAGTTGAACTTCCTAAAGGTAAACAAACCATAGGTTTCAAATGGTTATACAGGCCTAAATTTAAATCAGATGGTTGTATAGATAAATATAAAGCTAGGTTGGTGGCTAAGGGGTATTCACAGAAAGAAGGTATTTATTATGAATAAACCTTCACCCTTGTATCCAAGTTAAACACTATTAGAATGTTAATAGCCTTAGCTATGAAACATCGCTGGAAAATACACCACCTAGATGTGAAATCTTCTTTCTTAAATGGTGAATTGAAAGAGGAGGTGTATTTAACACAACCTGAAGGGTTTTTTCTACAGGGGTAGTAACATTTAGTCTACATATTGACGAAAGCATTGTATGGATTAAAATAGACGCCTAGATCATGGTATGAAAAAATTGACTCATTCTTCTTACAACATAATTATAAGAGGAGAAATAACGACCCAAATATGTATATTGTATTTGATGGAAAGGGGAAATTTTTTTTGATTTCTTTATATGTAGATGATATTATTATTACAAGAAATTATAATGATCTCATTAATGAAATCAAAGTGCAGATGTCACAGGTTTTTGAAATGAAATACCTTGGAGAGTTACACTATTGTTTGGGTCTTGAAGTCTGGAGGGATTCTTGCCAGACTTTTCTGTCTCAGGGAAAGTATGTCAGGAGCTTATTGAAAAGTTCAGAATGGATCAGTAGAAAGCTACCTTAGTGCCTTTACAGAAAAATTTCAAAATTTGGAATGATGATGGTGATAAGGAGGTAGATGCAACACTGTAGATAAATCTAGTTGGGAGTTTGATTTATCTAACTACAACTTGACCTGATTTAGATTTTGCAGTCAGTGTTTTAAGCCAATTTACGTCAAAACCTCTTGAGAGTCATTGGATGGCAGCGTAAGGTGGATTAAGGTATCTTCAAGGAACCTTAGACTTTGGTATTAAATATATTGATTCGTTTAATGTTAGATTGACAGGTTTTCCAGATTCAGATTGGGCTGGAAATATGGATGACAGAAAATCCATAACAGATTATGCATCTAGCATTGGGTCTGGGGTCATTGCATGGAGCAAAAAGAAGTAGAATACTGTATCCTTATCTGCTATAGAAATGGAGTATCAAGCAATGTGTGCAGCAACGTGTGCGGTAGTTTGGTTGAGGAGACTTCTCCATGATGTCGGAGAAGAATAAAAAGATGCAACAATTATTATAAGTGACAATGATAGCTCAATCAAACTTGCAAAAAATTGTGTGTTTCGTAAAAAATCAAAGCATATTGATACGCAGATTCACTTTGTTAGAGAGAAGGTTCAGTCCAAAGAAATTTATATTGAATATTGTAGTACTTGTGATAATGCAGCAGGAATTTTTACCAAGCCCCTTGGAAGAATTAAATTTGAATTATTTAGGGAGATGTTAGGAGTACTAGTGAACCCTTTCTCCATTAAGGGGAGTATTGGAATTAGTGGAGAATGTGTATTATTAGAGAGAGTATGTTCATTAGTTGCGTGTGTATCCTATGTAGAAATTTTAGACCCAACCTTGGTTATCAGTTTCTCCTTATCACTCCCATGTAGTTAAATTCCCATTCCCATAAACATACATTCAAAATTCTGGAAATGATAAATATTTTTGAAAACAAAACCTCTGGAAATTTCACAGTGTTGGAAATTGCAGAAATAAAACTTATAAAATATTTTAGCCACACACAGAAAATGACACGCTGATTTTTTGTCAATATGACCCTAGAAAAACCCCCTACAACTCTTGGGGAAAACTAGTTTGAGAGCTCTTCTTTATTTTTGGCAAATTATTTTACAAAGAAATGAAATACACAGTAATAATTCTAGCAACCAACAATTTTTACTTATCTCGAAAATTGTGCTTGTACTCCACCTAGAAATTCGTGCCAATGCAAAACAAAAAAATTACAGCGAAAAGTACAGCATTAAATGTTGTACGGATAGCATAGAAATGTGTGCCAAAAAATTTGTACGAACCTCCTCAAAAATTGTGCAAAGGACAGTTGTACGGATTTGGGAATGTGTGCCAAAACCAGCAGTACAACTACCTCAAAAACTGTGCCAGACTACTATTGTACAAACCTCTATTTTTGTGATGTTTTCTGATGTACATACCTGGAAAACAGTGCCTCCTTTGTTGGTGTACGGTCCTCAAAATTTGTGTTGGTATTGCAGCAATAAATGTTGTTCTCTCTTCCTCTATTTTCGTGCCACTTGCCTCGAAAATCATGCTCCTGCTTTGCTATACGGATTTGTTGAAATAGTGTTGCCTCGGTAATTTTCCAAGGTGTTGTTTCTCCTTCTTCCTCTCTACTCAGAAACTTCTCCTGCTCTCCTTCTCTCTTTCTCTCAATCTAGTCATGAAAGACTGAATGACTTTTTCTCTTCTTTTCCTCCTTTAACCTAACCCTAAGTGACTTTTGGGGAATCCCTACATCCAATGGCTGAGATAGATTTAGATCTAGGGCTGAGATTAAATGTGCATTTAATTCTCACTTTCTATTTTTTAATTCACCCCACTTTAATAAAGACCCACTTAGCCTTTTATTTCCATAGTCACTTTTTCAACTTTCTAATTTCACATTGACTTTAATAAAGTCACCTTAAAATTAGACTTAGTAACTTTATCACTTATAAAGTCACTTTTAAATTAGATTTGAATTTACCACTTATAAAGTCACTTTAGGAGAAAAAGATAAATACATTTGGACACTTTTCCCTAGGCCAAAGATTAAAGCCTTAGGGAACCACTTGTCCTCTGGTACCCAAGTTTTAACACTCCCTCTTACTCAGGAAAGTGTTCCTCACCACCCCCATCTTGTCTCTGAAGTAGACATGCTTGCCCCGTGGTAAGGCTTTGGAGAATATGTCTATTACCTAATCATCTGTGGGAATATACTCAAGATTCACAGCTCCCTTCTAAACATAGTCTCTCATGAAATGATATTTGATCCCAATATGCTTTGACCTGTCATGAAATACTGGATTCTCCGTGAGTTTAATGCAACTCTAGTTATTACAGTAAATCACTGAAGGTCTCAACGCTTGACCAAATAATCCAAACAACATTTTTCGAATCCATATGGCCTCACAACTAGCCAAATTGGCTATCATGTGCTCTGCTTCCACTGAAATCAATGCAATTGAATGTTGCTTCCGGCTAAACCACGACACAACTGTCGAACCTTACCCAAAACAATACCCTGAACTGCTCTTCTTATCAGAAGCAAAACCTGCCCAATCAAAATCAGTGTACCCTACCAATCTCACTCCATCTCCATGTCTATAATCCAGAGCATAATCCATTGTACCCTGTAAGTAACGAAGTATGTGTTTTGCAGCAACCCAGTGCACCCTCATGGGCTCACACATGAACTGGCTCATCGTGTTGACTACAAAAAAAATTTTGGTCAAGTGTTGACTAAATACATCAAAGAACCAATCCGTAGTCTATACAAGGTGGGATCCACCAACTTGGAATCAGAAGTGTGAAGCTTCTTCCAATTAGTGATCATAGGTGTCGACATGGGTTTTAAATCCTCCATGTGAAATCTGCTAAGAATGTCCAAAATAAACTTCTCCTGTCCCAGGAAGAAATGCCCCTCCTCTTGCCACACCTCCAATCCCAAAAAGTAATGCATCAATCTAGTGTTCTTCATCTTGAACTCTGAATCAAGATCTCTCTTGCAACCCTCTATGAGTCTCTTTGCACCTGTAATGACCAGGTCATCCACATATAACACCAGAATGAGAGGCTCCTCACCTACCACAATAAAGTGTAGGTTCATATCTGCATCACTCTTTGTAAAACTGAACTCCTGCAAGTACGTATCAATCCTGGAGTACCAATCTCTAGGAGCTTGCTTCAGGCCATAAAGTGCCTTCTTCAGTCTACATACATGGGACTCCTTCCCATGCACCTCAAAGCCCTGCGACTGCTCAATGTGTACCTCCTTCTGTATGAAGCCATTGAGAAATGCGGTCTTTACATCCATCTACTGGATATTCCAACCCATCTCTACTGCTATCGATATAATGGATCGAATGGAATTATATCGAGCCACGACAGTGAAGGTCTCCTCATAGTCTACTCCCTCTACCTGGGATAACCCTATAGCTACAAATCTAGCCTTAAACTTCTCGATGCTGCCATCTGCAACATGCTTTATCTTGTAAAGCCATCTGAAAGTAACCATGGATTTCCCTTCAGGCCTCAGAACCAGCTCCCAAACATCATTCTCCATGATAGAAGAATACTCCTCCTGCATGGCCTCTCTCCAAACCAGCTGGCTAATTGCGTCCTCATAGTTAGAAGGCTCGGAGTCAGTAGTGTTAGAAACCAATGCCATATAGCTACAAAACCGCTCAAGTGGTCTACTCTCTCTGACCTATCTCTTCAGCCCAGCAACAGATGTGTCCTATCTCAAGGTGTCCTAAAGCCACTTGGGATTCCTCTTCGCTAAGCACACTTCTCCCACCAAAGTGACAGAATCCTCATCCTCCTCAGAAGCCTGAACTCCTGAAGTCTTGCCAACCAACCTCGTGCCTGAACCTGTGCTTGTAGATGTTGAAGTGCCATGTGAACTATCCATCATTGAGCTACCCTATGAACTGCTATGTGGACTACTCTACATGCTGCCCGAAGCACCACCCATCTGACTCTGCGAGCCATTGCTCACTGATGGACCTGATACAGTAATCGATGTACCTCCTGATCCCTATCCATTGGATCCTTGTGACTTACTCAGCTGCTCCTGAGGGTCTGGTGAATCCAGATAGTCTAACTCCCATGACCTCCTAAAACCCCTGTCCTCCTCGAATTTCACATCCAGCGTGACAACTACTCTCCTCCGTGCAGGAATATAAATCTGAAAGTATTTTGAGATCTCACTATAACCCACAAATATTCCCTTCTCTACAGTTGGCTCTAGCTTGGTCCTCTTCTCCTTGGGAATATAGGAGTATGTAGTGCACCCAAATATGGAAGTGACCAACATCAAGCTTCTTCCCAGAAAAAGCCTCCTCCGGATTCACGTGCCCCAAGGCACGATGTGGACTTCTATTCTGCAAGTACACAACAGTGTTGCAGGAATATACCCACAAAAGCAATGGTAACCCCTGATCATGTAGCATGGCTTTGGCAGCCCCAACCATGGATCTGTTCTTCCTCTCTGCAACCTCGTTCTGTTGGGGTTTGTAAGGAACCGTGAACTCCCTCCTAATGCCTACCTCTGCACAATAATCAAGAAACTCACCAAGGGTATACTCCCCTCCATTTTCTGACCTGAGGGACTTGATCTTCCGACCTGTCTCAGTCTCCACAAGAGCTCTGAACTCCTAAAACTGCTTGAAGACCTCACTCTTGGTCTTCAAGAAACAAATCCAGGTCTTCCTGGAGTGATCATCAATGAATAAAGCATGGTACTCATATCCACTCAAGGATACATGAGACATCCGACTGCTCACATCGGTATGAATCAAATCAAGAATCCCTACCGATCTGTTGTCACTGTTGGGAAAAGGGGATTTGGCAAGCTTCCCCATAGCACATCCTCTGCATGTATCAATGTGATCAAAACTAAAATAAGCACCTATCCTCTCCTGAACAATACCTCATACCCTCTGTCCTCCAATGTTGAGATGGATATAACATTATTCTTTATCCCTGGCACATATAGAGCATCTAACACTTTCAAGGGAGGTTTGGGTTCCCTATCAAATGTCAATGTCCCCACACTGACTGCTCTAACAATGTTGTCGTCTCTGAGTACTACCTCTATATCAGTGCCACTCTCTGAAAGCTTTGAGAAGTACTCATGGACTCCTATCATATGATGGGAAGCTCCACTGTCAACATACCAAATACCTAAAGATGCTCTGCTAGTGGAGGGAAGTGCACATTCCCTCTCAACTTGTGTGGCATGTGACTCTGCACTAGTGGACTCAAAAGCAATGAACCCAAACTCCTGGTCAAAGCTCTCTGAGAAGTCCTCTATCTTTGTTTATGCTACCACGGTCTTGTCCTTTTCCTTATTCTTCTTCTCTGGACACACAACTACATAGTGTCCCAAATTTTGACAATTCCAACATTTAACTTTGGAATAGTCCTTCTCTTTGTTCACCTGCTTACCTTTACCTTTTCATTTTCCCCCACCACCACTTGTGGAAGCTTTCTTCTTTCCTTTGCCCTTCTTGTCCCTTGCTAACAATGCTACATTGTCATCCTCCTCCACCTGTTTGGCTACCCCAAGATGGTTCTTTCTGATTTAATTCTGAATGAACTCATCCCACAACATCTCCCAACTGGGAAGTTTCTCCTGTGCAACAATCCCATCCACAAAAATCTCCTAAGTCTTGGGAAGACCATTTAATGTAATCCGCACCAACTCAGTGGGTGGAATGGTCTCTCCAACTGCAGCCAACTGGGTGGAGTGATCTTTGTGAGGTATGTTGTAACACCATCATTCTTAGCTATTTTAATGGCCTTCAGCGTCTCCCTTAGGACCGTTTTCCTATTTTCATTGTTGTTGTGCTAAATATTGGTCAAGGTTGTCCACATCTCATGTGCATATGTCTTTCCTCTGACACAAGGAATTACATGGTCTTTAACACCATCCACAATCAGTATTTTTCCCTTGCCATTCTTCTTATTAAAATCAGCCAACTAAACAGGCTCAACAAGCACTGCTACTAGGTGTTGTGTGGTATGTACCATTTTGCCCCAGACTTCTACCTCCTCAAAGATGCTCTGGATTCTCTCCCTCCATGCACTATAGTTTCTCTGCCCATCCAACCTATCCTCCACCCTCAAGCCCAAAGAAATGATTTTTTTCCTAACAAACTGAAGTTTTAAAATCTGTTGTAAAGGTTCAGTTTTCTGTGTGAAAAATCAACTTGCAGTAATTTTTCACTTGTTGTCCCAAACTGCACTTTTCAGCCACCCAACCTGCGATACCATGTAGAAATTTTAGACCCAACCCCAGTTATCAGTTTCTCCTTATCAATCCCATGTAGTTAAATGCCCATTCCTATAAACATACATTCAAAATTATGGAAATGATAAATATTTCTGAAAACACAAATTCTAGAAATTTCACAATGTTATAAATTGCAGAAATAAAACACATAAATAATTCAGCCACACACAGAGAAAATGACACGCTCATTTTTGGTCAATGTGACCCTAGAAAAATCCCCTACAACTCTTGGGGAAAACCAGTTCGAGAGTTCTTCTTTATTTATGGAAAATTATTTTACAAAGAAATGAAATACACAGTAAAAATTCCAGCAACCAACATTTTTTACTTATCTCAAAAATTGTGCTTGTACTCCACCTTGAAATTTGAATGAAAAACAGAAAAATTACAGCAAAAAGTAAAACATTAAATGTTGTACGAAAAACCTAGAAAAGTGTGTCGAAACAGCAGTAATACCCTCCTCGAATAATGTGCCAAATGACAGCTGTACGGATTTGGGAATGCATGCCAAAACCTACAGTACGATTGCCTTGAAAATTGTGCCAGCCTGCTCCTATACAGACCTCAGTTTTTATGTTGTTTGCTATTGTACGAACCTTAAAAACAATGCGTCCTTTTCTGTTGTATGGACCTCGAAATCTGTGCCAGTATTGCAGCAATAAATGTTGTTCTCCCTTCCTTAATTTTTGTGCCACTTGCCTCTAAAATCGTGCTCCTACTTTGTTGTACGGATTTGATGAAATAGTTATGCCTCGGTTAATGTGCCAAGGTGTTGTTTCTCCTTCTTCTTCTCTGCTTAGAAATTTCTCTTGCTCTCCTTCTATCTTTCTCTCAATCTGGTCATGAAAGGCTAAATGGCCTTTTCTCTTCTTTTCCTCCTTTAACCCAACCCTAAGTGACTTTTGGGGAATCCATAAATCCAATGGTTGAGATAGCTTTAGATCTAGGGCTGAGATTAAATGTGCATTTAATTCTCACTTTCTATTTTTTGATTCACCCCACTTTAATAAATACCCACTTAGCCTTTTATTTCCATAGTCACTTTTTCACTTTCTAATTTCACATTGACTTTAATAAAGTCACTTTAAAATTAGACTTAGTAACTTTATCACTTATAAAGTCACTTTTAAATTAGATTTGAATTTACCACTTATAAAGTCACTTTAGGAGAAAAATATAAATGCATTTGGACACTTTTCCCTAGGCCAAAGATCAAAGCCTTAGGGAACCACTTATCCTCTGGTACCCAAATTTTAACATCCTAGTTTAGGAATTAGTTCCTATTTTCTACGTGTTAGTTCTAACACTCGTATTCTCATTGTAAACTTATATATTCTTGATTTTAATGATTAATGTGTAGATTGTTCTCTACTTGGGCAGTCTCCAGGTGCAACTTGCTCACAGGTGAGCTGCTAGTTTTCAGTATATAAGTTTCGTCTTATATTTTTAACCATGTGATGGGGTTATAAAGTGTCTCGAAGATGAAATTGGGTTGAATGTGAAAATAGAAAATAAAATATGAATTCCACCTCAAAAAAGTGATGGTTGCAAGTATAAGTTTCAGGGGATGGGTAACGAACAACCCTGTGTCGAATATTTTGGAGGAGGAACTCAGGAGTATGGCATCAGGAGACAGAGGATGACGGTGGAAATAACATGCTCAGATGAAACATATATGATCTAAGGAACACCTTGGGCTTCCTTCAAACCATCCTAACTTGTTTTACATGGTTTTTTACAGTCTTGGTATAGTTATAACAGGGTTCAGGGTAGCAACAACGACTGACTTGAGGTCGCCTTGTCTCAGTTACAACTACTTTGCCAACCGATTATCT
Source organism: Pinus albicaulis (assembly GCA_034641835.2). Taxonomy (NCBI): domain Eukaryota; kingdom Viridiplantae; phylum Streptophyta; class Pinopsida; order Pinales; family Pinaceae; genus Pinus; species Pinus albicaulis. Next base: position 1,904,612,322 of record CM076578.1, read on the forward strand.
GAACGATTTATGAATGATTGAAGGACTAGTGTTGGGGCACAAAAATTGAGCTTCCACACAGAGTTTCAACTTCGAAGGAGTGTCTTGGATTATGATTTATCACATACTTTTCATGCAGAATGGGACAAGTAACATAAGAACTCTACAATCATTTGTGGTTTAGCTAATGGTCGTTATCGAAGGTTTGAAGAGGTGACCAGCCTCAGGAATCAGCACGGGATTTATTGACTACAACATAGTTTTCTTTTTCATCCTCGAACAGGATATGTGAAGGGGAACGCTTGTTATTTGGGGTGGGTCAATAATATAATTTTTTTCTTGGCAACATTAAAAAAACTAATTAACTCCGGCATGAATATGTTGGTTAAAATTAGAGAGTCAGTTAACTGTATGTTGATTCAAGTCGAGTTAAGTGATAGTCGAATTTATTATGTGGTTGCATGTCAATCTATATTAAGTGAATCGATAGTTGGAAAAGGTTAAATACCCTTCATCAGGTTCATTGTAATCAATCAAATTTGTGTGATCAATAAACGAGTCACAACTCATGTGTTTTGCGTGTTAAATTTGTGTTTTATCTCCACTATCTTTTCAACAAATTGGTATCAAAATGAGGTTACAAAGAACCAGAGTGTTAGGTCTCTGTATTATTAGTATAGTCCCTTATTCTTGTTAATGTAACCCCCTTATTGTTATTATTGTACCTATGTAACCCCCATATTGTTATTATTGTGCCCTTAAATTATTATTGTTAGGTCGGCTAGGATTTCATTGTGGCCCCACTAGGATTACATTGTGGCCCCATGAACTTCTATATATAGAAGGAGGTTTTGTTCATTTGTATTGTTGTAGAGGTAAATCTCCTCTGCGGACAGAGGCGATCCCTACTAGCCCAGATCGGGTCTAGTAACAATCAAACACGCTACAACGCAAGCTCTTAATTGAAAAAATAAAAGCACGATAGAAGGCATACCTCAGGTCCAATGTTGTTGTCGTTGCGGAGAGGATAGTGCTCTCGATCCCTTGCTCCGACAGGTCACAATTCCACCACTTGACGCGATCGAACACCTGCATGTACAGGAAACACGATGAACATACGAGCGTAAAACCATATAATTGCAATTATGTGTCAGTCAGAGAGGACACAACTCTTAAACAAGCATGAACAATACGAGTGGAACTATAATCATTGTCACTTATATTAATGAAACAAAGGATGATACAACCTGGATTTGACGCTGAAATCCTCCTTCGGCGGGCTGTCAGCAGAATACATCTCGATAAAGCTTGTTGGGAATAGGGACAAGCCTCTCTCTTCGATCGTCAATCTCCTTGCTATGGATTTGGCACTATGAGGACTATCAAAGCTCTTGCAGCATTCTTTAGGCTATGAAGGCTCTTGGAGATTAGCTTGCAAAGGGAAATGGAAAGCTTATATAGATGGTGGAAGAAGAGTTGGGATCCCTACAATCATGGGATTGTCCCTATCCTCAAGGAAGCTTCCATGAGAGGTGGAAAACTACTTCCTCTACATGGAAATCTGGAGCCAAACGTCCTAACTCAATTTAGAGACCAGTTCAGGAGTTGGTTAAATTCAATCTTCCGCCATTTATTTTTTAAAAAAACCCTTTATTAAGCCTGGCGCGAGTGCGAATCTGAGACAGAGCGCCAATTGGCGCGCCCTATTTGAAGAATTTCCCCCATTGGCGCGGGTATAACACAGGCTAGTCGCACCAAAGATGAAAAGGCTATTTTTAGGGTTTTTCACAAGGAGATGTCTTCAGGGGAATGAAATTCCATGTCTAGGGGAATACCATGAAAGTGTTTTTAGGTTATGTCACTGCTCACAAGCCACGGAATAAGCCCTCCAATGTGCGGGATGGGGAATTGCAGGGAAGGTGACAAACTGTTGTGTAATAGATGCCCCCTAAAGCATGTTGAAGATTGCAACAAGAAATAGTGAAGGAGGCATCCTAAAACATCTTTCCTGATCCTAGTTGGAAAGTGATCGCCAAAACTAGGTGGGGGCCACACAAGTGATTTTTATCAGAAAGTCTATTTTTAGACTATGTCTATTTTTAGACATATGGATCATGGTCTATGAGTTGCAGGATGTTATTTGTGGATGGTTGGTCAAGTTGGTAAAAATAGACGGACCTCTATTTTTAGACATACTGGGCGAAATCTATTTTTAGACTGCCAGTCTAAAAATAGATCAGTCGAATATTATTAGCTCTTAATAATATTTGGACTATAAACATTACCTTATCCTCTCGGAGCACTTCAGTTTGATGCTTGGATGTGGCACATGCAGCTGACAGAAGGAAATACACTTTTCCTAGGGGTTAGTTGAGCTATTGCATGGTTGACTTCAATTAGAACTCATGTGGCTGAGGCCTGAAAGAGAGAGACGGGTGAAATGCTTTACGAGAATGTGTCCAACTGAAAACACCGCCGTCGGAAAACCTGCGTAGAGAAATACAACTGATATCACAGATACATGATATATATGTGGTATGGGCACAACCATCCATGACAGAGTATACAATAATCCAGATCCAAGGTATGGACGCAGCCATCCAGTGAGGATCGATAAATAGACTCAGGTATGGTCGCATCCATCCAATGAATGAGTCATGTAAATAATCATAATAATCCATAAAATCGTAGCCTGGATTCCAACAGAAAAAATCCAGGGTCTTGTGCTCCATCTCGCCCCAAAAAAAGTACAAGTTCAAGCATGCGAATATGTGAGCTGAAGTCGAACATGCGAGAACATCGCCTGATTACCAGCCAATGATGAAAGCTGTTAACAGACGCGAGAGGTACCACCAATAATGACAATGGCCCTCAAGGTACTACAGGTACAATCTACGTCATGTGAATCAATGCGCTGGCGTCGAACACCTATAGAATCACTCGATCGGAGGCCAATGATGAAAACCTCATGCCGAATGTGAAGAACCTGCCATTGAGGCATGCAGGCTCCAAGGTACCAGAAGGGAGTCTCTAGATCAACTTCCTGGATAATGAGCTGAAGTCGACAGGAAGTGACCTTGATCGAAGGTGGGCCATAGTGTTTCCCACATCATTGATACGAGGCAGAGGAACATAATGTCTTTGTGAATCAGGATCAGATGAGAATCAGAGGAAGGTTGAAACTTGCAGAGGTCAACTTCTCTTGAACATATATGCGGCACGACAGTGGATTTGGAAGCATTTGACATCACCAGATCAGAGGTCATGATGACGAGGCAAAGAGCAGATGAGAGGTCAAAAAGGATCACCCAAACCCACGGAGGCAAGTGGAAAACGAGATGAGATGTCCCCAACCCGACAAGAATGCAGACAAGTTCCATGTTCAAGAGCGACATACTGCCGACACGAAAATGATGTTGGCTCCATTTTCCCCACCATTTCTGGCAAGTACCTCTTTATTTTTACACAGGCTTGAAGAGGATGTCATATGCTTTCTATATAATTCCATCCTAGTACATTTAACGAGCCCTAGGAAGGAGGAACTCGGATATCGTCATTTCGACTGAATCCAATGTCATTAGGGTTTAACGAGTCTGACAAAGGAAGAACTCGGCGTCTTTTCATGTTTAGAGAGTTTGAAAAGTCAGCGGAAAAGTAAAATCCAATGGTCCCTCTTCTTAAATAGTTCCTCAGACCTGAAAAGGTAGAAAACAATATCTGAGAAAACCTCCTAGCCGCAATAGGCTAGGGTATTCCTTTTTCGTAAGTAATCTATCCCAGCCCGAAAAAGGGGTAAACGTATACTGGGTAGATGTTGTTTCGTGTCCACTTTAACGAGATGGAAAATGACAAGGGACTTGGCAATCTTTTCATGTTTAGAGAGTCAGAAAAGAGTTGAAAGATGACTCCAAAACGACTTTTTCGTGTTTTTACCGAGTTCGAAAAAGTATAAAATACAACTCGTATCACAGTCCAAGTCACGTAAAAACCTATCGCTGCACATAGAAGCAAGTGTAAAATCCATTTTCGACAAAATATATTAAAATATTGGGAAAAATGACACTTAAAACCTAATTTTTGACTTAAAAAGTTATAAATAGGCTTCAAATGGTAAAACAAATTTACTTTTACTTTTTACCTTACTTGGAGAGCAATAGTGGTATGTTTGTGTGCAAACTTGCGGCGGTGATTGCGACTAATCCGGGATGTCATTCAGCTCCTCGTTTGTTCCAGGTAAAAGGCGTTCCCTTAAGCTCCATTTTAATCCATTTTTTATGAGTTTCCATTGCACAGTCGATCTCTGGAGGAGACATTTTAAAATTTTATGGCTCCGCCATTGGCACGGGTATCAGGCACGGACCCGCGCCAATGGAATTTTGCTCACAAAGGGGTCGCGCCAATGGTGCGACATTATTTTCCGCTTTAAGTTTTTAAACAGTGAGCCATCCATATGGATTTTTAAGCATGAAAAAGATCTAATAAGGGTTTTTGATCATGTTGATGCAGGTAACCAAGCACTATGGTTATTGAATGGAAGGAGAGGAAACATGGGGAGGAAGATGAAATGGCTATGGAGAATAAAGCCTGTATGAATGCACTAAAGAGCTATGGACTAAAAAAATTCTTTCTTACTCCATGTTTAGGAGCTCAACCTAAGCTGCTACAATACTTGGTTAGCATATGGGACGAAATTGAAGAAGTATTTAAACTTCGGGACCAAGTGTTGGAACTTGAGGTTTCTGATGTATATTTCATCACCGGGCTATCGTGGAGAGGCCCAGTACCCATTCTGACAGGCAATAGACCTTCCGGAGAAAATATGGAACAATTAATGGCGAGGGTGTGCCCAGGGGCATGAACCAGATCGGGAAGCAGGAAGGTGGACATCCACACAGTCCACGATCTAGCACTCAGAGTGGTGCTACACACCATTACGCGGGTTACGGGATCGCAGGCACCGCATGAGGCGACCAAAGCCCAACTCATTCTATCCTCCGAGTGTATGAGCCCCACATTGTTCGATTGGGATACCGCAGTGACGGTCAATATCAAGAGGCAGCTGACAAGATGCAAGCAAGCCAAACTAAAGCAGTTTGGCTACGGTTCCATTTTGGTGTCGTTTATCTTGGAATGACTACCTATTTTCCAGGGCCATAGTTGCTGAGCCAGTACCAAGGGAGCCGAGGATGGCTCACTGGGCAGCACTTATGCCCAGGTCAGGAGGAGGCCAATAGATGTCTTGGAGGCCTGAGTTGTTTGGGTGGTTACGGCGACAGCTGATCGTGGTCGAGGATTGGCCCTATGTTGGGACCGATTTCACTGGAGATCCCGATCTTCCACTTCCGGAGGGGGATGATTGGGACGAGGAGTTGGGTATGATACTCTTTTCAATTTTTATGTATTTATGATTTTTTTGGTAATACATGTCTGTTCTAATAATAGTTGTATGTGTATGCAGATGTCGGCCCAGAGAGGCCCGCGGGCATGTCGCCCATTGCGCGGAGAACCCATGCCAAACATGACCCTCAGGCTGAGGGTGGCAAGGGAGGTGAACTGTTTCAGAACCTGGAGGGCATCGCCCGGGGGATCCCGGACTATGCACGACTAGTATATGTTCTGCTAGCATACCAGCGACACACTGTGGGGGTGCCCAGTCGCCTCCACCGACTACTGAGACGCTTAGTGCGCGCGATGACTTGTTACCACGAGCACCATGCAGATTAGACATCTAGGGCTTCTCCTGCATATTTTTTGAGAGACATGTTGTCTCCGGCTGTATTAAGACGAACATGTATATTTTTTTATTTTATGTGATGCACATTATGTAAACATTTCAACACACACACACACATATATATATATATACCTATTTCTGGATGGATCTCTTTACATGTGATGATGTTTTTGTTTTATAAATTGCGCAAATGTCTACCTAAAACCAAATTAGCTACTGCATCTATTAATGTATTCATGTGCCTGGGTATATGTTGATATGTGATATAGTCAAAATTTCTCTCCAGTAGACAAATACGCAGATAAAGACGTAAAATGGATGGGTTTCTAACTGAATAGTGACCATTAAGCTGTAATACTACAAGTTGCGAGTCTAGATACACAAGTAATTCATGAATTCCAAGGTCCACAGCCTCGGTTAATAATTCCAAAATGGCACTATATTCTGCGATATTATTTGTAGCAGGACCCAGACACACACCTTGCAAGTTAACCAATTCACCAACAGGATCATAGATTACCCAGGCTGCCGAGGACAGATTCTTGGTACTGCGAGAGGCACCATCCACGAAACCCACAAATGGAGTAATAGACATTTGCACAATCAGGAAGACCCGATTAGCAGAAATATGCTTACATCGCACACCACACCACACATGCACACAAATGAATATGCACACCTATGTACACACACCACACCAAAAATAACTTCAAGCGTAGTATTTTTTAAGGTACAGCCCATTTCTAGGCTGCGCCAACGAAACTCCTTCATAATCAATGAGCTCATAAACCCCATTTTCCAATATTCATTTTACTATGTAGGGCCCATGCCACATGGGTTGGAACTTTCCTGCTCCAAGTTTGTCATGCGCTTGGTCATATAGGAGGACAAGATCCCCTTCAACAAAGGAATGTGGAGAGACTGATTGATCAAAGTGAGCTTTGACCCGCTTCTTTTGTGCCTCAATGACTAAAGAAACCAAGCGGCAGGTTTCATCCAACCGTTCCAAATACAAGAGACGCTCTTCTTCAGGAGAAGTATCGGGCAAAAGTTCCACAGCCAACTTTAAGGAAGGAATTTCGCACTCAACCGGAATAGTTGCTTCCAGACCATACACTAATTGGAATGGTGTGAATCCAGTCGCACTCTTTGCTGACGTCTGGTAGGCCCATAGAGCTGAGAAAAATTGGAGGTGCCAATTGGAATTATGAATACCAACTGTTCATTGAAGCATTGTGACCAGAAATTTGTTCACAGCCTCAACCTGGCCATTTTCCTAGGGGTAATATGGCGTTGAGCTATCATGTCATAAACCCAATCTTGATGTCAGCTCAGCCATCATGTAATCTCAAAAGTGAGTGCCATGATCGGTTACAATGGCCTAAGGGACCCCGAAACGTGCAATAATGTGGTTGAAAATAAACTGGGCAGCTGTCTTACCATTGGCGGTTAGTGTAGGCATCGCTTCGACCCACTTAGTAAAGTAGTCGACAACGATGATTATATATGCATGCCCCCCGGCTGAATGAGAGTTACACGTCATAAAATCTATGCCCCATTTTTAAAAAGGGCCAACAGTAATGACAGGATGCAGAGGGAGAGGTGGTGCGCGCATCTTGCGTTGAAAAACCTAGCACGCATGACATTTTCGGACTACAACAATACAGTCTTTGAATATCGACGTCCAGAAGTAACCTGCACGTAGAATCTTCTAGGCAGTGGCATATCTGGACATGTGACCACCACAGGTGCCATTATGACAGTCATTCAAGACTCTTTCAGCCTCTTCCAGGGTCAAGCACCGGCGGAGCACCGAATCTATCCCAACCCGGTATAACGTATTTCCTACAATGCGGTAGGGTTGAGACTGATGCCGAATCCGACGTCAGGCATCTTTGGTCAACTCAGACCGAAACGTTGATGTTTGAAGATAGACAATAATGTCGCCGTACCATGGGTCGCAAGTGCTGATAAGGAAGAGTGTTTCGTCCGAGATATGATCCTCGGAATGAGATGGGGTGGAGTCTATCGGGAGGGAGAAAATGCAATCCGCAAAAACCAGTGATTTGGTTGACTTAGCAGTGGTAAATTCTAAGTTGAACTCCTGAAGGATAATGATCCATTTGGAGTATTTTCCCCGCATTAATTGTCGAGATAGAATATATGTCATGGGGTTGCAATCTGAAACCACGATTGTTGTACGCAGCAGGATGTAGTGGCGAAAACGCTACACAGCTTGCACTGCGGCTAATGCCAACTTCTCGACATGAGCGTAACGTGTCTCTGTGTCAAGAAGGTTCCGTGATAGATAATATACAACATGTTCATTTCCATCATTTTCATCCTACACCAGGACCATAGCTATGGTGCTAAATGCGGCGGCCAAATATAAAGTGAAATCACGGTGATAGTTTGGAGGATGAAGCAACGGAGCATTAACAAGTAACGTCTTTAGCTTCTCAAAGTATTGTTGAGCAATCTCGTCTCAACGAAAGGGAATGTTTTTCTTTAAAAGACACGTGAAACCTTTAGCAACTTCCGTGTAGTTCAGGATGAAGCGTTGAAGGAAATTAGCTTTTCCCTGCAGACTCTGTAATTGATATAACGAGGAGGGTGATGGGAGATTGACAATAGCCTCGATTTTTAGAGGGTCAAGGCGAATTCCGTCCTTGGAGACTATGAACCCCAAAAGATGGCCAGAATCCACGCAAAAGACGTATTTATGAGGGTTAAGCCAGATATTATAGCTTCAATAGTGAAGGAAAATATGGCGGAGGTGTTCTGCGTGGTCCTACCACCGAGCTGAGTGAGCTGGCAGATCATCCAGATAAGGCTGAATGATATGGTGTATGTCATGGAATGCATAAGACATAGCACGTTGGAAAGTAGCTCCAGCGTTCTTCAAGCCGAACGGGAGCTTTTTATAAGCAAAGGTACCCCACGAACAGATGAATGCAGTCTTGTGTTGATCGGCAGGTAAAATATTTATCTGATTATCCCCGGAAAAGTCGTCCATCAGGGAATAATTCTCACTCCCAGCAAATTCGTCAATGATTTTATCTATGAAGGGAGTAGGATATTTGTCCTTAGGACAGGCGTGATTAATATCACGGTAATCAACACAGACCCTGTAGGTTTTAACCCTGAACAGAAATTATCTACACATGAATCTTATAACAGAAAATAAACAATAGCGAGAGCATAAAACATAAAACAGATAAACATAGAGATTTTCCCCTGGATCCCAAATTGGGACGACTAGCTTGATTTTTCATTATATTCCTTTTAGTGTTACAACACACATATATATACATGCCGAAGCATACATAAACCCCAATCCATAAACCCTGGATTAGAACATAACCGTAGTTCCCTTGACCAGATCTACAAAAATAACAGGGGCCGAAAACCATCGTACCCCAATACCATGTGCAAAACCATGCACAAAACCATGGACGTGGACTACCCGCCAGAAATTAAGGACCAAAAAAATTTTCGCCAGGGCACTGCCCCAGACCCCAACAGGGGGGGCTATGGCCCCCCCCTCTTACCCCCCCCGCGCGTGCTTAGTCGTGGAAAGAATATAACACATACCCGACAGACCCTTATAGTACCTTGTTTTCTATCTACAAGGAAAATATTTGAGACCCATTCTGTGAGGGGGATCAGGTAAATGAAGCCCGCGTTCATAAGTTTTTCAACTTCTGCTTTAATGGCAATGGCTTTGCGAGGATGCTTTGGGCATAAGCGTTGGCGCATGGGTTTCGCACTGGGATAGGTAGGAATATCATGCACTACTATGCTGGGATCAATCCCAGGAATTTCCTCATAGGACCAGGCGAACACGTCTCTGAATTCTCGGAAAAGATCAGTATAAACTCGTATCTCATCAGGAGAACAAGTTACTCCCACATGTATGTTTTCAACTATCCCTGGTTTAACGGAGATGTCGATCGGAGTGGTTTGAGTAATGTTGCTCAGGTTACCCTCCGAAAGGACCTCATGTGTCAAAATGGGCGTCTGAAGAGGGGGAGTAGGAACCTGAGATGAAAAAAGCTCTAGACATTCTGACATTGCCCCTAGGCCAGGCATGAAGGAGGAACAATGATGTCCATCACTCCAAGGGAGCTCCTCAAGAGACATTGTTTCAACAATGGCTTCGTCAAAAGGAAAAGTCTCTTTAAGAGGATCAAGCGAGTTGGCCTCACCGAGCCAGGGGGATTGAGAATAGATATCTAAAGCCATGCTTGAGGGAGCATGTTGAGGAGCGGGAGGATCGGATGTGGCAACGATTTCACAGTAATTAATCTCTACTGGAGTTAAGGGAATCAATTCTCCAAAATCAGTCACCTGTTCAGGCAAAGGGATGATCCATGGGTCGTCAGACCTAGAGATCATATTAACTTGAACGGTGTGTGGTGGCGGTGCGGGAAAAATACCCATGAGGACAGGGTCCTTGAAGAGACCGGGTCCTACACTGTCAGGGGGATTGGGGATCTTATCTACGTAAGGAACGTTGTTCTCAGAGGTGGAGGTGAAGAAAGACAACTGATCCACAGTAATAATTTTGCCCTCATGAGGGAACTTAAGAAGTTGAAAGAGGGTGGATGTCACACATAGCATAGCGTGAGTCCAACTGCAGCCGAGAAGCAGGTTGTAGTTAATTTTGGTGTCAACCACTTCCACTTCTACGTTGATTGTCTTCCCCTGTAATGTAATCGGCAAACTCTCGAGAACACCCAGGGGTTTGGATTCTCGACCATCAAATGCCTCTAAGGCATTGGGGGATGACGACAGGGATGGAGAGCCAATGGCCTTCTAGCAGGCGGATGACATGACACAGGTAGAAGCACCCTCATCCACAACGGCCCTATGGATATTGAGACCATTGATCCTGACTTGAATAACAAGAGCGATTTGATGTGGAAGCCGGGGGGTAAAATTTTCTAAGTCGAAGGTGAGAAGATTAGAATCAGTAGGATCAATTCCATCGATTGCAGATAACAAAGCTTTCCGTTGCGAATTGAAAATTTGAAGGACTTCCAATGCGGACATAGCAAAAGGTACCTGTGCCAAATCCTCAACAATACTGTAATTTTGAGCGGCACGGGAATTTGGATTATAGGAAGACCTTCGCAGAACACCTTTAGAAGGTGGCCTCACAACAGGTTCAGCAGTAGGCTTTTCAATTTCTAAAGAACCGGAGAAAGGTGGAGGAGGTGGGCCATCCACAACTTCCTTTCCAGCTACCTGACGCGATCCAGTATAATCCTTTGAACGCATAGCGATGGAGACAGGTGCAGTACCATTCATCATAAAGACCTGGGACCCAAATGGTGCAGATGGTGAAGGCTTCTCAATCATCTGGGTTTGCTGAGATGGGAACGGTTCTTTAAGAACTGCCGGAGTCCCTTTGGAGCCTTTGAGAAGTTGACATATTTCAGATCGTCGTGGAAAATCCTTGGTATAATGATCTCCCTCACAAATAAGGCAGGGGTACTTCGGTTTATGTTGAGAACTGTCCTCAGTACGAGGTTTAGAAGAATCTGACTTTGGGGCATCGGGTTTGGATTTTCCTTTGCCCTTCTTTTTCTGTTTGGAGGCTTTTTCCGTAGGATTAGCCTGAACGGCGTTAACCTCCGCAGTTTTTCTAGAATTTGGAGGGGCGCGAAGAGCAGAATTATTGGACGAATTGGACTTCTGCTTCCCATTCAAATATTTTTGAGAATTTTGAGACACAGAACCAATAACACCATCCACCGCTGGGGTAGGTGAGGCTTTAGAGGTTCCTGGGCATGTAGCATCAGTCAAAATATCATACAGCGTGTCGGACTGAGAGTATACCAGATCAAGATACTGGGCACGCGCAATAGCCTGTTCTTCAGTCACACATGCCCCAATAGCAATATCTTGCGCGATTTTGTTAACGAAGGATGTGGTGAACCAATGAGTTAGTATTTTATCAGGTATATCAAACTTGATCAGCCTACGACGACGTCGCCACTCATGAATATGATCAGATATGTGGGTGGCTTTATCCTGCTTCAACGAAGTCAAGAGATGTGTCTCGGCTTCATAGCGAACTGGTAACTGAAAGTGAGTCAGAAAATCCATTGCTAAAGTATTGAAATCTTGAAATATGCCACGGGGTAATTCAATATACCACTTAGCGGCAGCACTGGTAAGAGTGCGCTGGAAGAGACGTAGACGAATGGAATCATCGACCCAAGAATTAGACGAACACCACAAATGGTAAATCATTACATGAGCTTGGGGGTCTTCACTAGCTTTACCTTCAAACTTTGGGCAGTCGCCAAGTACCTTGGTCAGAACCGAAGGCCAATAAGGATTATGAAGAATCGGATCATTGGTTAATTTAGAAACATCCGGTAATTCCAAGGTAGCCAAGAACAGAAATTATGGATTGAACGGCATGCCAGGTCCTCGATAAGGACCGGTACCTGTACTCCACGCTGGTTGAGAATATCCTTTCCCCCATGGGTTTTGTCCGGAAGGATTCTGACTGTAGGGGGTATAGGGTGTATAACTAGTCTGATTCGGTTGCTGGTAACCAGTTTACGGGGCTTGATAACCAGAGTATGGAGCCTAATTGTATGTCGGCCCCGTTTGGGTAGCCTGTGGATTTGGCTACTAAGTATAGGTGTAGTCGGGTTGTTGAGTGTAATGATGGGAACCTTGGGGCAGGTTATAAGTCGGTCAAGATTGACCGTGATGGTAATAACCGCCTTGAGGTTGAGCGGGCTGCTGATAGGTGGAACCCTACTAAGCCTGATAATTAGGGTGCACCGGTTGATTCGGTTGTGGCATCGAATAAATCGGCTATTGGGCAGGGTTGATAGAGTGCGCAGGCCGGCCTGGTTGGACAGGCTGACCTGGCTGAACGGGCTGCCCTGGTTGAACAAGTTGACCTAAATAAATAGGTTGTGCCGGTTGTACAAGTTGACCTGGCTGTTGAGGAGCACCAGGTTGTAACGGATGGGCCGGTTGGCCTGGTAGTGGAACATTGGGTTGTGTTGGATGAACCGGTTGGCCTGGTGGAGGAATGGAGCCAGGTGGTGGATGGTAACCGGTTTTACCTGCAGCAGGACCATAAGATGGTCCTAGCTGATGTGCAATATTTGGAGCAACAGGATACTAAGATTGCATGGGTTGCGACGGTTGAGCTTGCCCCCCAGGACTGTATACCGACCCGGGTTGGTACCTCGGTTGACCTGTGAGTCCTTGAGGTTGCCCCGGTTGGACTCCAGGAAGAGGCTGCACGAGTTGACTTGAAGGGTTGTAATACTGTCCTTGCGGACCATATAGCGGCCCTTGCTGGCCCGCAGGGTAACCTTGCGGGTCATAAGGATAGCCAGGCTGGCCTGAAGGTTGGCCTTGAAAAGGTTTTCCTTACGAGTTATAAGGCTACCCAACCTGGTTATACGGTAAAACCTGAGCATGAAGTTGAGCCTCAGGAGCGGGTAAACGTAGAGGATTCCCGTGCTCATCGTACTGATATGGAAAAACGTACACGGGTGTACCATCCTATGCATAATGTGAAAAATACGAGCGGTTGGGATCTTGAGAGGGTTGTCCGACCTCGGGGTTCGATTATTGTAAGGAAAATCAATACTCCTCAGGGGAGATGTTCTCCGGCATAGCAGAAGCTATGTAGATGTCTTCGGGGAGTGATGTGGTCCTTACGGACTGAGTGGTAACAGCAGGTGCAGATGCAGCCACACAAACAGTGGGCCTGACGGGTACAAAAGTGACCTGAGGGGATGACGTGACAGGTGTCCGTGGAGACATCCCCAATGAAGGAACAACCAGCCTTGTAGAAGGAGCTGATACCCCCATAGAGGTAGCGGCAGCAATAATCTGACCTAAGGATCTATACCCTGCTGGTAGTGAGGGACCAAGCGAAGACATAACAGATGATTCGGCGTTGTCTTCTAGGAATAACTTCCGAGTTACTTCTGGGAATAGCTGGTAATCTTCACCAGACGTGGGGATTTCCTCGCTAGCATAATGACTGGATTCACTCATATTTGAACCTGCCGCTAGATCTTGTAACAGACGGCGAGGGATAGGAGGAATAACAGCGGCTAAAAAAGGTGAACCCGACATAAGAGGAGGGAAATGTTCCCCTACTCCAAATCCAGACCAAGGGTCGGGAAAGGGCCAATTGAACTCAACTGGTCCTCCAAAGGGAAGCTCAGACAGAACCGATCTCCCGTCGGGAAACTCAGAAACGATGGGCTGCTGAGGTTCAGTAGAGGATTGAGAAACCTCTGATGAATCGTCCGTATATGGACTACCAGTAGATGAAACTGAGGGTTCCGCCACCATGGTAGTAATGACAAGAGAGAAAGATCAAACACACACACGAGCTGAAAAATAACCAAGGCACACAATCAAATGGCCAACAACCAAAATATAACAGGGAGTGTGATCGCGAGTGATTTATTTTACGACATTGAAACTTAGAAACTTCACCGTTTCATGTTTTAAGAGATGAGAAACGGATGAAAGATGACTCTATCTCTTTCAGTTTTGAAGCAAGCATGAAATGATAAGTGCTTGGTGATCTTTTCAAATTTAAAGAGTCAGATAAGATCAAAATGACTGCTCAGGAATACTAGGCAAAGGGTGTACCAAATAACCGTGAACTGCAATATACACCTTGGTTTCAAAATGAAAGAGAAATCAACCAAGGACTTGACGTACGTGCAGGCAATCTCCCCGAATGCTGTGTCCGGTGTATCACGGGTATAGGGTGACAGACTCAGCTTCCTATGGATAAAGGATAGAAACCTAGTGGGGTCTCCCTTTATATACGCGATGGTACGGGGAGCACAATTCCGTACTAGCATTGTCTAAAGCCAAGAGGCGAACGACAGCTACTAGGTTTAAAGACGTCAGAACAAGTCTCTAGCCTAGACCTCTAAATATTTTGTTAATGTTTCAATGCTGCCTTAGTGTAAATTGAATAAATTTTAATGTTTATCTTCAATTATGTTTCAGTTTTCAGGCCCTAGTGAATGTAATGTCTCAAAATCTCCTAAATGCACACTACATGCCACAGTATATCATTTCATTCGATGAAAGCTACTTACAGGAGAGTTAAGAGCTTTTCACACAACAACAAAATGATTAGACAACAACCAATGATATCTCTAATGCAGCTAATGGAAACTAAAAACTTTTCATTCAAAGTTACTAATCACTAATAACACCGAAAAGATCTAATTCACACCAACTAATTTAATGCAAAAGAGATTTTTTTTTGTATTTTCAATGTTTAAGAGCAAGAGCACTAAACAAGATGAAAACTAATGAGACAAGAAATTGAGAAGCAAAAGCAAAAGAGAAAAACAATCAAATTTCACTCGATTCAAGCCTACAATTAGATCTCAAATCGATAAAAAGTCCCTCAAATCAAAAGACACCCAAAGACTCAATTGAACCATGTAGTCTAGGCCCAAAGCGAGACAAAGCGGAATTCGAATGAAGAAGAAACCGATCACTCAAATAACGCAATAAAACAATAGACAACCACCAAACAAGTGCATATAAGCAATCACAAAGCTGACTGAACAAACAGAAACCAAAAACTCCCAAGGGAGGCTCGACACACAATAGCACCTAGATGCCCTAGGGCTAAAATGTAAAATCGATAGAAATGGGAAAACAACCAAAGGAAGAAGGTCACAGTCAGCCAAACAAGGCCCCAGAACACTCAAGCAGTCGAAAAAACAAGACCAAACACCTAGATCAGTCTCAGAAGGCTCAAAACCCAGTAAAACCTAGCACCTTACAGGATTGGCGCGACTGTAAGGCTGAAACTAGCTCCAGATTGGAATTGGCGTGAGCAATACACTAACAACATGCGCCAGTGGGCACGACTGTCACATTGAAAAGCGCACCAGCCGAGTTTACTAAGGAAAAATAAAAAATAAGCAATCCAAGAAGCAGACCAGTGATGGTGGAGCTTAAACCAAAAGCCAAACTCACAAAAAGAGCCAGCCAAAAGAGCTGATCAAGTAAGCAAAGTCAAAAATTGACCGAAAGACAAGACAATACTCCAAGTGTTCAGTTCATAAACTAAACTGGAGATTGACTGAAGCAGCATTGATCTACTTCGATAATGCAGAGCAAGAGCGTTTCAAAGGCTATCTGGCCAACTTCAGGCTCCGTCTGTAGTTTATAAATCAAACAACAAGCTAACTCCCCAGTGGAGTCACCAATTTGTTGTAGAGGTAAATCCCCTCTATAGACAGAGGTGATCCCTACTAGTCGAGATCGAGTCTAGCAACAATCAAACACGCTACAACGCAAGCTCCTAATTGCAAAAATCAAAGCACGATAGAAGGCCTACCTCAGGTCCAACGTTGTTGTCGTTGCAGAGAGGATAGTGCTCTCGATCCCTTGCTCCAACAGGTCACAATTCCACCACTTGATGTGATCAAACACCTGCATATACAAGAAACACGACGGACATACGAGCATAAAACCATATAATTGCAATTATGTGTCAGTCAGAGAGGACACAACTCATAAACAAGCATGAACAATACGAGTGGAACTATAATTGTAGTCACTTATATTAATGAAACAAAGGATGATACAACCTGGCTCTGACGCTGAAATCCTCCTTTAGCGGGTCGTCAGTGGAATACGTCTTGGTAAAGCTTGTCGGGAATAGGGACAAGCCTCTCTCTTCGATCGTCAATCTCCTTGCTATAGATTTGGCACTATGAGGACTATCAAAGCTCTTGCAGCATTCTTTAGGCTATGAAGGCTCTTGGAGATTAGCTTGCAAAGGGAAATGGCAAGCTTATATATATGGTGGAAGAAGAGTTGGGATCCCTAAAATCATAGGATTGGCCCTATCCTCAAGGAAGCTTCCATGAGAGGTGGAAAACTACTTCCTCTACATGGAAATCTGGAGCCAAATGTCCCAACTCAATTTATAGACCAGTTCAGGAGTTGGTTAAAGTCAATCTTCTGCCATTTATCTTTAAAAAACATCCTTTATTAAGCCTGGCGCGAGTGCGACTCTGAGACAGAGCGCTAATTGGCGCGCCCTCTTTGAATAATTTCCCCCATTGGCGCTGGTATAACACAGGCTAGTCGCGCCAAGGATGAAAAGGCTATTTTTAGGGTTTTTCACAAGGAGATGTCTTCAGGGGAATGAAATTCCATGTCTAGGGGTATGCCATGAAAGTGTTTTCAGGTTATGTCACTGCTCACAGGTCACGGAATAAGCCCTCCAATGTGCAGGATTGGGAATTGCAGGGACAGTGACAAATTTTTGTGTAACAATATCATCCAAGAATTGTTCATTCATATAATGTATTGGAGGTTTCCCCCTCAAAGTGGCTTATTTCTAAGGTGTTGATATCTCTTTTCTTCTATTTTTGGAGCTGGTTTCACAACTTTTGGTATAAGAGCTTTGGGATTTTAGGGTTTCGCTTCTCCAAACACGTCATCGTGGAATTTTCGCTATAAATTTTTTCTACAAAGGTTCAGAATCTGAAATTTGTAGAGTACAAAGCTGAAATCTTGAGGAACATTTTCACAAAATTTCATATCTTGGTTCACAATATTTGCGGAGATATGATCTGTTGAAGTTAGGGCATTTTCAGGCTTCTTAATTTCATCTCAAAGAGGTGATCGTGGGAAATCTTCATAGCTCTCTCTCTAAGAATCGGATTTGAATTTTGTAAAAACTGGCCACAAGTACACGAACTATAGTTTTCTTTCTATCAATTTTAGAGACAAAGGAGGAAACATTGACACGTGGCAAGTAGTAAAAGTTCGCTCTACTGAACCAGTCCATAATTGGGTCATTGTGGGAGATTAGACATAACTTTGTCTTGAAGAATCCAAATCAGATCAGACCTATGGCATTTGAAAGAAGCTTCTCTATAATTATGTATAGTATGAGTCTCTGCGTATGGAGTTAAAAGTGAAACCCTGTTGAGGAATCATGGTGGTAGGATTCGAATTCTAGGATGAGACCTTATTGTAATGAAGAACTGGCTTAGTTTGATATTTGAAGTCATGGAACTACTTGGTTTAATATATGAGGGGCTCTCGAGGCATTCAGTGTATCCATTGAAGAACTTAATGGTGGCAGATATATGATGTTTTTGAATGTACAGGTGGAAGCGGAACTGTGACAGGATAGAACTCCGAAATGGAAGGTTGATATGTTATATATATCATAGCAGAATTGAATAATGACATTGAATTTTCTCGAGTTAATGTTTATCCTGTCGGAAGAGAACTACATTTGTTCATTGATTATTGGAAATCCTACCAAAGATAGACCAGAGTTATAGCGCAAACCGAGACTAACCCTTTGGAATCATGGACGAAACCTTGAGCGAAGGGCGGAACCTCGAAGGAGGAATAGTGAAGGTGATTTATGGTTTTCATCGCACCGCTTTCGACGGGCAAGCGATATTCAAGAGGTGGGGTGTGATTCCATAGAGTGCTCGACACGCGTCCCTGTACGAATTCACAAAACCACTTTTCACTGTGCGCCATCGCGCATTATAGTTCGACCCAGGATGCCCAGCGATATCGTTGAGTGCCGTTGATCTCGGAAGGGGTCATCGGATGGTCATCATTTGTTGAAGGTGAGCGAAGATTAACACACGTACGGTGGACCATCGCACATTAAAGTTCGGCATCGGAGGTCAAGCGATATGCATATACGCCATTGATCTGGAAGCTTGCTAATCTAACGGTGATCAGATGTTGGACTTGCTTGAAGTTTACCTATGGTACCATGCGCATATTTGATTGGCTATTGGATATATTTTTGGGCCCGGGGTCAAAGGTTTACCATATTGTTTGAAAGCGTTAAAATGCGAAGGGTTAACTTTAATCCTAAATTTCTGTTCAAAGTTGTAAATATATTTATTTATCAATTTCTTCAAATTGATAAATAAATTAAAAAGAAATCAAAGAGGTACGTAAGGGTGGTAAATGAAAATAATTTCAAAGGAATACCATTAGCAAGTGAATGGTTTTGACCCAAGGTTTTAATAAAGGCGAAAACTATATAAGGTGATGAGGATCATGAAGAACTGTGTGCATGCAAAAGGGTTGATATTAAACGAATCTCTTTTAGAGATATCTGTATGAATAAACTCTGATATATCTGAATCTATGGTGCACCTATGAATATGATGATTGATCAAGATCTCTAGATCAGATGATCATCATTTCCTAGTTTAATCGACTGACAAAATCATGAAGAACGTGTGCATACGTAAGGGTGGTGAATGAATAAATTTCTCTAAGGAATATCTGCATGGATGAACTCTGTTCTTAACTGATAAATTTGAATCTACGATGCACCCATGGATATAATGATCTGACAATAATGAATCTCTGGTTTGAACGACGGACGAAATCATGAAGAACTGGTGTGAGTGTACTGAATGAATAAATCTGGTGGCCTGCAAGGTATGTCGTGTGGAAACTGGTGGATCCAATATGAAAATTGATGAAACGTGGTCCGTAGTATATCTGAGGGTCGAAGCCTTCAGTGAGGGGGTTGTAGCTCCCTTCCAGTGGTAGCCGGTAAACGAGAGTAGGGGGTAGTAGCTCCCTTCCAGGAGAGGCTGGTAAACGAGAGCAGGGGGTAGTAGCTCCCTTCCAGGAGAGGCTGGTAAACGAGAGAAGGTTGTAGCCTTCTACAGGTGGGTGCCTGCGTGCTAGTATGAGTCTGCACCAGCATAAAATTGTAAGAATTTTTCTCTATAATAAATATTGAAGGCTGAGATTATAGCAACGGTGGTTTTCTCCCGAATTGGATTTCCACCTTAAATCCTGGTGTTCATATGTGTTGCTTATGTTTGATGGCTTGTTCTGTTATTTATGTTCATGCTTACTGCTTATCTGATGAATGAATGATGCAATGATATAAGTAAAGACATAATAAGATCTCTGGACATACAAGTTGGATGCAGTAATGTAACATATGGTTTTAAGAGAAAGGAAAAGTAAAAGTTTTCAGTCAGCTCTAAATACTGATTCACCCCCCCCCCCCCCCTCTCTCAGTATTTTTTCCCAACACATTGAGAATGTATGGCTTCAATAATATTGGTTCAAAGATGATTCTTGACATAAGAAACCTATTCAGTAAATGTTAAATATTTTTGTAAATTTTTCATTTGTTCTTCAAGTCTAATGGCCTTCTGCTCATAATTCTTAGCAGTGATCAATGTTGTTTTGTAGAGGCTTCAAGACTCTGAATCATCTTTTTTAAGCTATTTATCTCATTGGTTTTCAATGAAATTTCCTCCATAGCTTTTAATATCTGCCCTGCATCATCTGTTTGTTGTACCTGTGTTGTAGAAGACTCTATGGCTGATGTAGTAGCTAAATGCACTGGCACTGCAGTTGCCAATGACTCTTTAAGTGCTAATTTTTCTCCTAAAGTGGAAGCCACAACTGTGGTAACCACTGGTATAACTGTAGGAATAATTGGAGCATCAGCTTCATTTTCAGTTTCTTTCTCCTTCACAAGTTGATCTAATTGTGTTTCCATTTCTTTTATTTTAGCAGTTAGTTTGAGAATCAACTGCATCATGTCTTCCTTTTCTGTCTGTTCTTGAAGAATTTCTTTGGTTTGAGGGTGCTCACTTTGAGGAAGCTTCAGTTTTTTCCTCAAAGCAGCACTATCCTCATTTTTCGTTTTAATCAATATTTCAGCTGCTTGAACATCAGAAGGATCAAATCCCACCTGCAAAACTAAGTCTTCTAAGGCCTTAATTCTTAGATCTTTTGCATAGAGAGATGCCTTATCTAACTTCATCTAGTCCTACATATTTAAGACTATATTTTGCAAATTTTTAGCACTCATTTCTTTTGTTACTATAGTAGAATATAACATCTCAGAGCTATGTCTGTGGAATTCTATTTGGTCTAGCTCATGGATGTTTTCAGTATCTACTTAAAATTCTGTCTTTTTGTAATCTGCCACTGTTTTTGGAGTTGAAGTAGCTGGCTGTAAAAAGGACATGATCATATTATTTTTTGCATAGTCAAAGGATGTCAGTAGCCTGTTCTGATTCCTTGGCTTCTGTTTTAGGAATTGAGAGTAAATCTCACTTTTGATCTCTTCATTATTTTGTTTGATTTGCTTGTATTTTTCTTTAATATCTAGGTCTTTTTCCTCAGATGTGTGTGAGGAAGAAGCCTCCATATTTTTTTGTCTTTCAATCATCTGAGTATCTTGTTCACCTGCTGTTTGATATTTTTGTATATCTACAAGGGTCTCATTTACTATTACTGTAGCCTCATCATTGTTTATTTCTAGTTCATTTATATCTTCAATTTCAATCACTTTTTCCTTTTCAACAG
This sequence comes from Pinus albicaulis, assembly GCA_034641835.2. NCBI lineage: Eukaryota > Viridiplantae > Streptophyta > Pinopsida > Pinales > Pinaceae > Pinus > Pinus albicaulis. Next base: position 1,904,633,419 of record CM076578.1, read on the forward strand.
TAGTGATCTTGGGCCTCTTGTTGTAAATAAGCTTGAAATTAGTCTCTATAGTGGTCTATGTTGTGTAGGTCCCCTTATCTTTGCCTCTTTTTGTATATGTTTCATTCTGTTTTGCAACTACCATAGTTTGTGTAGTATCTATCTTTTCTTGTGGCTTTGCACTAGTAGTAGTATCTGTCAAAGCTTTTTCTACCCATTCTCTTTGATTTGCAAATTGTTCAATTTCTGGCTTGGGCTCATGTATGAAAGGAGGCAATTTTCATTTGACCCTTATATTGCTGAGAATACCTTGAGGGTCATAGTTCCAAGGGAAGCTTTCCTGAAATTTTAACTCTGATAATCTTTTGGCTATTTCCTTTTCAACATCTCCGTTATTTACAATAAAAGGACCAATCTGATTTTTCAACTTGAACTGAGTTTTCTTTTTAGAAGCCATGAAATTAATGGAATCAGAGTTTAAAACTGGTCTTAATTATTCTAATGCAAAAACTTTAATGCTCAAATGCTTAGGAAATTTGTAAGGCAATAGATTTGATCCAAAAATCGTCAATTTTGTGTGTTTTTCATACAAATACCAGTCTCCCATTCTGCATTGTTCTGATAATTGCAATATTCTCTTCATGTCCTCACTTATCCTAGGCTTCTTTACTTTATATAATATACTCATTGTTGGTTGGAGGAACAGATCTGAAAATTTCGTAAAACTAAAATCGCTACTTTCTTTCCTCAATAAGGTGGTCCAAAAGATAATGGATAGAGGCTGGCCCTCTAAGTCCATTTTTTGTAATGCAATTGGAAACTTGTCAGATTGGAAGAACAAAATCATGTGAAATAAATATGATGAATACCTAAACACCCCTTTAGTGTGCAGTTTGGTCAATTGATGGTGGATACTATCAGCTATAAATCTGGCATAGTCAAAGATCATAGCAGGAGGTTGTCATGGAGATAAGGTGGATAAAAAACCAAGAATGGATTCATTAGTGAATCCATCTTTGAAGTATCCCAGTATGAAATAAAGCATTGATATCACATGCCTGGATCCTTCAGGAAATTTGGAAGTGGAGTAAGGAGGATTTAGCTTTGGAATGTCCACATGAGAAGCCATAAAGTTCTGGAATATCATAAATCTCTTAGGAAAATATAATCCTAAATACAATTGATTCAATGCTTCTATGGATAGAGGGACTGCCTTAGGATCAAACTATAATGGTAACATCTCATTGATAGACTCTGCAGTAATAGAAAATAGAATCTCCCTATCAGCATTAACAATTTCCCTCTGATTTGGTACATAGTGTTTTTGACACAATCTCACAAGGTCCTGGCCAGGGTGTGTTACTGGAACCACATATTTGGGTAGATTAGTCTCCCAAATTGGAAATTCATCTTTATCTAGGAATTTATGAAAACACCAATTGTGAATCTCCAATAGATTAAATTCTACCACAGGGTCAGCAATTTTACAATCCATATCAATCAAGGGGATGGCTTCTACAGTAGGTACTAGTGGCTGAAGGGGATTGACAGACACAGTGGTTTTTGTAGTGAGTGCAGGAGTGGATTTAATGGCTTTTGATGCTTCTACCTTAGGAGGCTTGGATCCCCCAGGTTTGATATGCTTAGAACCCCCAGCTTTGGATGTCATCTATTTCTTAGTCATTTTAAATAACTAAATCAATCTTAAACTATTTTCAATAGTTGAAATTCTTGAAAACAGAAGGTTATTTAGCAATTTCTAGGCAAAGATAGCCTCAGTGAGTGTTTTAGTGCTCAATTAGGAATCTGGGACATGTATAACTGGTTTAAGACAGAAAACTAGGGTTTTCTGAAAAACTCAGACTATAAAAAATGAGTTTTCAGGAGATCTATAGACTTTAAACTCCTTATTGCTCATTGAATTAACTTTCAAAGGTTTTAAACTAAGGAATTTGGCTTTAAAAGAGGCTTTCTGAAAACAACAATTTCTGGGGAAAATTTGCGAGGGTTTGCCCTGTTTCTAGGTTTTTTTGGGCTCATTATACTGATAATTTTTCTATTTCAAGCTTTGTTTGTTTAGCTGAAGGCTTAAAATGAGAAATTGCAGGTTAAATTTGATGAAAAATACCTTAAGTACAGGTATTTTTATGGTCAAAAGGGTTTCTGCAACTCTTTGTAGTTGAATTTGAGCTCTGTTTCAATTTGGTGGAGCCGAGAAAGCCTATCTGGTCTTCAAACAGAAAAATTTGTGGTCAAAATGGGCTTTGAATGGGAAATTTATCAGCAGAGGTTCAAACACAGTCGGGCGGAGTTTGCTTAACAATCGGGATATGCAAATAACTATGTAAAATAACATATCCAAAGGTTTTAATCTTTGATATAATTCATTAGAAAACATATTAAATTCAGGTCTAATCATCGGCAGGAGGTTGTTTTGATTTTCAAAATGAGAAACAGGAAATGGTTTTTGCATTGGCTTTGGGTTGTAAGCTGTTTTTCTCCAAACGAACACGATGCAATGAAATTGTGCCATGTCACAGGAGGCTTGAACAGTAAAACTGCCCATTTCGCATTCATTTGGGCATTGGGCAGACGTTTATGTTATGAGCGCGAAATTCATCCTCCGCTATTGGATTTGAAAGGTTGGAGCGAACGGCTGAGATCAATTTGGAAGTTGCGGTTGAAATTTTGTGTGTCTGGGGTTTTAAATGATATGCGTTGATATATAAAACCTTTGCATAATTTTCATTATAACCAAAGTTATATATATATTTTATGGGTTTATACATATAAGCGAGCTATGGTATGATATACGGTTTATAACAAAGGCTTATATGTAGGATGGGGGCGCGTGAGGCGGGTTATGAAATTAACTAGGGTTAATCTTATGTATAGCATAAGGCTAATTCATATCGGGTAAATGGATGGGAAAACAAATGTGAAACGTGAAATGAACCATCAGTTTTAACTCGATATTACCCTGGGTTAGCTGTGTAATGCGGGGATTTGATACGAGTTGTTTGAAAAGGCTATGGGGGTTTGAATTCTCAAGCCTTAATAAAAAATAATTTATATGGTTCTACACTTAGGATAAAGTATGGATAGGCGAGGAAATTTTTTTGTGTTTTTAAACATATAAAATATGTATAAAAACCATTTTTTATTTTTATTATATAGTTTATTAAACCATGGGGGTTTAATAACTATAGTGGGGCGGGATATTTATATATTATTAGTTTTATGCCAAAGGGAGTATATTTTAGGATTTTATTTCAGCATGTGGATAATTACTTTGGCATAAAATCTTATAATAGTGGGTTTTTATGGGATATTTAAATAAAAGGAGTTATATTAATAGGATAAGGTATCTCTTAGGGAGTTAATAGAATAAGTTAGAAATTAATATGACAAGGAAATAGAAATAATCAAGAAATACACTAATATGACTAAGTCAAGTGAAAATATTTAAAGAAAAGTTCATCATTTCATGATTTTACCACTTTTACTTAGGATAAAGTGATTTTTGAGGGTTTATATGCCTTGTGAAATGGGGGAAGTTAACCAAATGGAAAATTATAAAATATTAAGTAAGAAAAGAGTTCTTACCTAAAATTTGAGTTATAATGGGTGAATGAAGGGTAGATAATGATAATTGGGGATTAATATAGAATTCAACACTTTTAACTAATCATTCATTGAGCCTTGGGTCCGGTCCCAACAAAAGTCAGAGAAATGCTCTGAGCCCCTTTGACTAAAAGTCTAGAATGCAGAATAACTATAGGGGATGGAAAATTAGTGATTTTTGCCTAGTGATGAGTATTTACATGTTTTTTCCCACTTCTTTCTACCTACCCAACTTTAATCTAACATTTTTTCTTCCATTTTGCAGGTGCATTTGAGCTTACTACCTTGAAACATTTTATTATTTTGAAAGCATAAAAACTATCTAATTATACCTTATTTCATCCGAGGGATCAGATTAAACTGATGAGCTCCTCATTATTCTCTACCTATCTACTGATTAGTCAGGATTAAACTGTCTGACTAATATTTTATTCTCTATTCTACAACATGGAAATTAAAAACATGACAAATCAAGTTTAAGCCAAGGTTGCACGAAACGGGGAAATGGAAATGAGTTTCTGAAACGAGAAGCGAAGCGAAACGCGACCTCCCCAAATTTTGGAAATAGGGAAACATGGTATATATATATATATATATATATATATATATATATATATATTTAATTAATTAAAATTTATATTATAATTTAGGACATTTAAGAAATGTTATGTGAAATCATACAAGTTTAAAACATATATGATAAATCATAAATTCAAAGCATAAAATATTACAAATTTACAAGTTACAACACATTTACTCATGAATGATCATTGATAACGGGCACATAATGAAAATAGCAATATCGGAACCTCCAAAACCAGCCTTTATTATATATCAAAATGTAAAAATCAGCCTTTATTATATATATATGAGGTTGCAGGTACAATAAAGTCAAAAGACTAAAGTCTAATACTCATTATCAGAATCCTCATCGAATATAGCAGTAGAAGCATGCTCAACAGTGGATGGTGTAGCTGAAGAAGATGTTTGGCCAATTCCACTTCTATGATCCTGGTCCTCAATATTCAAGGCAGCAAGAGAGAGATCCAAATCAGGATTTTCTGGTCACATCCCACTCCTTAGAAGGACCATTTCCATATTATTTACCCCTACGAGATGCAAGGCAAAGGTTGGAGTGCACATAAACAAGATCCTCTGCCTTCTCTGAGCCCAACCTATTGCCCTTCACATAATGAATAAAACCATTGGTGCCCCAATTCCTTTCTGCTGATGAAGAGCTTGCCACTTGTGAAAGGACGCGAATGGAAAGGTTTTGCAAATGTACACCATTTTCTCCATGAAAAATCCACCACCTAACTGGATTCATGGTGCTTCTCTCCTCCAAAGATGATATATCTGAATAATCATCTATACCTGCAGCAAAACTGACAAATTCCTCCTTCACCTCCCTATGTAGATGACCTGGAAAAATTCTCATAAGGGATTTTTTCACCCCATTAGCCACCTCTCTATCCTTATGGGGTGCCTTCCTCTTCCCATTACTTTGAGCAATAAGTTCCTCATCATAAAATTTTGGGTTCAAGGCATGTGCTAAAGTATGCAATGGAGTGTTGAAATTGTTCCACCTGTCAACAATGATTCTCTTGATTAATTTGACAAACTAACCATCTAAAAACAAAAGCTGTGGTGACTCCTACGAAATAATTTCCATAGTTTTCTCAACCATGGAATCCATGCCATCATATACCTCTCCTAAGAAAGGTTGGTCGGTGTCAGCATGTCAAAGAAGCTCAAATGCAGGGGTTGTGAACAGTATCAAGAAATCTACCTTGCTCCACCAATCTTCATCAAGGCACAATCTACGCACCATAGTTCCCCACTCTGAATCTGCATGTCTCCACTCAACCCAAATCTGACTCACCACCATAGACACTAATGTTTGCTTAACCTCAACAAGGTGGCGCGACATTATGAAGTTTGAGGCATATCTTGTCTCAGCAACTTTTAACAACTCCAGTTTGGAGTACTCTCAAAATATTGCTTGAGACTGGTGGTGTTTGGTGATGATTTTCATAATTTCTCTTGCTTCTCCTGTGAGTTCCTTTATCCATGGAACTTTATTTTCAGTCTCCTATAAGATAAGATTCAGATTGTGGACAATGCAGGGTGTCCAAAATATGTGGTCATACCTCCCCTCAATAATCAAACTTGCAGCTTTGCATACTGGTACATTATCCATGATAACTTACACTACCCTATTAGGACCAACCTGTTCAATAGATTTGATAATGACATCAGCAATGAATTGTGCATATTTTACCTCTCCTAAGCAGTCTTCTTCCTTTAGAAACATTGCTCCTTTTGGTGAAGTGGCAATAATGTTTGTCAATGGTCTACGCCTTGTATATGTCCATCCATATGAGACTATGGTAACCCCAGAGCTAGTCCAAGAAGAGTGAATTGGTGATAACACATCCTCCACAAGATCCTTCTCATTTTTTAGAATTTGAGTTCTAAATTTCTCATAGTTGGGCCTCTTGTACCCTTGAGGAGCTTTTTTAACTGCCCTTATCATATCCTGCCAGTAAGGGGAGATAACAACATTGAATGGGAGACCACAGATGCACTGAGCCACTCTGGAATCAGCTTCTTCTCTTCCTTGCACATTCACCATCTTAGCAATCCTGCTATCTTGAATAGTACCAGATTCCCCTCTAGATGGTGGTTTTTCTGGTTGTTGAGTGCCACTGCCTCTCCTCTTCCTTGCTTCAATTACAATCCTTGTGATCTGGAAATGGAAGGTACTTGAAAAGGGTGCAAGGTATCCATTTTCAATTATGTAAATGAGTGCAAAAATACTCTAAGTTTAAATCTAAAAATGTGAGAACTTCATATTTCTAATACAGAGATAGACTGTAGGGGCATTTACCAGATATTTCACCTTTCAAAGAAAGGACGAATCCAGAGGCTACCTGGCCCTCTTACAAACTCTGCCTAAAGAAATAATAGAAGTAAACACTCAGATTTAATTAAAATGATCTTTCTTTAAACTTTACGTTATGTGGAAATTTAGCTTTCAAATTGTGTATGTCTTTTCAAATTCACTAAACAGTGAAAGATTACCATAAACAGTGATTTCTTCATCAATGTCCTGTTGGTGCTTTGAACTTCTCTGCAACTTTTCAGGCTATATAAGTACTCAAAATGATCTAAAACCACTTCCAATGGCTTCATAAGGTCGAAATTATCTGAAATAGAGCCTTTTTTCACCTCAAAATGATAACCACAACTCAAAATAGCTCAAACCCCAAAATGGCCATGGTGGCCCTGAAAACTCTCCTAAAGGTTTTCGGCCTCTAAAAGTCTTCAAGCAGAGCTAAGACCTATTCCAATGGCTCTAAAATGCAGGAAATAGTCAAAAATGACTTTTGGTTCACCAAAAAAGGTTAACCACAGCTCAACCAAACTCAAAACCCAAAATGGCCCTAGTGGCTCAAAAAGCTTCTCCGAAGCTAAATAGGCTGAAAATGAGCTCCCATGGCTCTGAAAACTATGCCATTCAGTCCCAAATGCTGAGAACATACGAAATCCAAAAAAAAAATGTTTCAAAAGGTTGAGTAATGAGAAAGTTATAACCAAAACAACTTTGCCCCAATTTCCTCCACTAAATGTGGGGCAACTGCCAATTAACTCCACTAAAAGTGGAATTCCGCCTAAATTTGGGAGCGCCTCCAGAATCTCCGCCATATTAAACTCCACTTAACTAAAGCTTAATTAAATATTAAACTTGATATTAAGCTCCTTAAGTTGTCTAAACATTAAGCTCCCACACTGGTCATATGATGAGGTTCCATGGGAGGAGGGCTGGCCCCTTCGTGCTCCGCCGGACCCACTCCACTAAAAGTGCAATAAATTCTTCATACGGTGTCCATTTTTTGAACCGTTTATGGCACCGGAATTAGGAATACAAGACCTATGAAACCATCTTAGTTTCAACCAATTTTGAACATTTTCAATTTTGAGCTTTTTTTTTTTTTCCATGGCTTGGACTTGAGCTCCTGATCACACCTCCCAAATGAGAGGCTTTTGGACTCCAAAAGCTCACTAAAATTCTGAAACTGAACTATAGTACATAAAATGAGAGAATAACGACATCCTCTTCTCTTCAGCCTCCAAAAATTTTCCTGAATTTCCAACTGTTCACATGGCGAATTTTGTTGAATGAGCCACGTACTTGCACCGAATCTCGACCAAGTTTTCTCGCCATACCAATCTACCATACTGAAACCAGCAATGACACTTGCTGAAATTTGTGCCCTCTTTGCTTTCATGCCTTTCCAACTCATGGAATCTTGCACTGCTTTGCACTGACACTTCATTCTCTGCACCAAACGACACCAAAGGCATCTTGTGCAACATACGACATCAACAACCAGTTGACAATGAAATGTGCTATACAAATGACACACAAAATTTGTAAGAAAAAAGTGTGCATACAACCGACACAAGTCGATAAACATGTATGACAAAATCAACACAAGTCGATAAACAACAAGATACATCTTGACAAACATATGTGTATGTATCATGTACAATGAACTATATACAGTTCGCTAATTACACATACAACCTCTATGTACATGTGCAACTTCAACTCTTATTTTCAAATACCAACAAGTACATCATCCCAAAAACATGTGGGTGATTAAGAGCTGAAACAAAAGACATTTCTGCAACATAAGTGAGTATCATACTCATCTTTTACACCTCCATGGCGAAATTTTGCAACAACAAAGAAATTCCTTCAACTGAAACTGCTTTCACATGCAATCTTGCATCAACTTTTCAACTGAAATACATGCGTACCAAACTGAAATTTGCATGTACAAAATGAGTATGACTTACTGCATTAAGAAGTTAATCCACTTCCTACCAAGCCAACTCCATGGCGTCTTTTGTTTCAACCGCAATTCTTCATATGAATCTTTCATTTCCACATTGATAATGGACTCCATAGATCCACTTACGCCAAGCTTTTTGTCATCTAGCTACATGTGCTTTGGAAAATTTGTTGGATGCAAGGACCAACAATGAGAAACATCATGTCCCTTCCTTTGACAAAATGTGCAACTCTTAAGTACTTTCTGAGAAAGTTCTCTTTGCCTTTTCTGCTTCCTGTGCTCTTTCTTTTTCAACCAGCATCTTGAAGCAACATGGTTAACTCCACCACAAAATGTGCAACAAAATTTTCTTTCATTCGAACAAGCATAATTATTATTCTTTGCTGAAACATAATCAAATTGATCATGTGAATAATTATACCTCTTTTGCTGCATGGAATGTCCATCCTTTTTGTGTTCGAAAGACGATGAACTAGTAGAGGAGATAACTTTCCTTTTTAGACTTTCATCACTGTTCTTGTCTTGAAAACTGCTTACATTTTCATGCTCGCCATAAGTGACATGTTTACCTTCTAATTTCTACAATGATGGCTTCAAACAATGGAAATCATCCTTAGAACAATTTTGACATAAATGCATTTGAGAACTTGGAACAAAGGTTCTCTTTAAATTTGCATCACATTCTTGAATGCATGTGCTCAAAGCTTCACAATTAAGTTGCTCATAGCCAAGACCAATATTCTTGGGATGCTCCACAACACAAATAGGCTCAACAATGCCTTGTTCATGCTTGCCCAAACCTTTGCCTTCTTGATAGCCCATTTTCAACATCAATTTGGACCCAATACCTCTTTTATGCCTTTCAAAATAACCAACACACTTTTCAATAGAGGAAATTGAAGACAAATCAGAATGATTTACCTCATGATTTACATCCTGAAGATGAGGTATTTTCTTGGACAAAGCTTCTTGAGCTTGAAGAAGCTGCAACTCCATATCATGCAGTCTTTGAAGAATGGTTTCTTTCTCTTCCTGCATAGCTAGCAATTGTGCATGAAGTTGAACACTTTCCCTTTGATCCTCAAGGAGAATCTGCACCATGTCCTTCACCTTAAAGAACTCATTCTTCATGTCATCATTGAAGAATCTCGTGAAGGAGGAAAATTCACTTGTAGAAGAAGTTGACATTATGTAAATGTTCAAACAACCAAAAGGAACTTCCAAAGAAAATTCCTCAAAGCTTTCAATCAAACGACAAGCTTTTAGCCAAATGTCAGTAAAGACCCCTTCTCATTCAAGCAGCCATAAAACACAAACTATTGGAGTTTGTTTTCCAAAGATAATCTTGAGGTAAATTGGGTAAGGAAAATAGTCTTCAATCCTTTCCAAGACTCATCTAACAACAGCTATCTTTCCAACTCAAGAAAACTCATACATGCAACCATTTTGCAACCAATAAAACAGTAAATCTCTTACACTGTTTTAAAAACTTTTGCACAACAAAAAATTCTCAACCCGAGCTCTGATACCATCTGATCTGATAATGGAAGGTACTGGAAAAGGGTGCAAGGTATCCATTTTCAATTATGTAAATGAGTGCAAAAATACTCTAAGTTTAAATCTGAAAATGTGAGAACTTCATATTTCTAATACAGAGATAGACTGTAGGGGCATTTACCGGATATTTCACCTTTCAAAGAAAGGACGAATCCAGAGGCTACCTGGCCCTCTTACAAACTCTGCCTAAATAAATAATAGAAGTAAACACTCAGATTTAATTAAAATTATCTTGCTTTAAACTTTACGTTATGTGGAAATTTAGCTTGCAAATTGTGTATGTCTTTTCAAATTCACTAAACTGTGAAAGATTACCATAAACATCGATTTCTTCATCAATGTCCTGTTGGTGCTTTGAACTTCTCTACAACTTTTCGGGCTGTAGAAGTACTAAAAATGATCTGAAACCACTTCCAATGGCTTCATAAGATCGAAATTATCTGAAATAGAGCTTTGGTTTACCTCAAACTGATAACCACAACTCAAAACAGCGCAAACCCCAAAATGGCCATGGTGGCCCTGAAAACTCTCCTAAAGTTTTTCGGCCTCTGAAAGTCTTCAAACAGAGCTAAGACCTATTCCAATGGCTCTGAAATGTAGGAAATAGTTGAAAATTACTTTTGGTTCACCAAAAAAGGTTAACCACAGTTCAACCAAACTCAAAACCCAAAATGGCCCTAGTGGCTCAAAAAGCTTCTCCGAAGCTAAATAGGCTGAAAATGAGCTCCCATGGCTCTGAAACCTATGCCATTCAGTCCAAAATACTGAGAACATACGAAATCAAAAAAAAAATGTTTCAAAAGGTTGAGTAATGAGAAAGTTATGACCAAAACAACTTTGCCCCAATTTCCTCCATTAAATGTGGGGCAAATGCCAGTTAACTCCACTAAAAGTGGAAGTCCGCCTAAATTTGGGAGCACCTCCAGAATCTCTGCCATATTAAACTCCACTAAACTGAAGCTTAATTAAATATTAAACTTGAGATTAGGCTCCTTAAGCGCTCTTAACATTAAGCTCCCACACTGGTCATATGATGAGGTTCCATGGGAGGAGGGTTGGCCCCTTCGTGCTCCGCCAGACCCACTCCACTAAAAGTGCAATAAATTCTTCATACGGTGTCCATTTTTCGAACCATTTATGGCACCAGAATCAGGAAGACGAGACCTATGAAACCATCTTGGTTTCAACCAATTTTGAACATTTTCAGTTTTTAGCTTCTTTTTTTCCATGGCTTGGAATTGAGCTCTTGATCACCTTGGCTCACTGTTTAATGGATTTTTAGCTTCTTGACTAAAATCATCATGCTTTCTTTTGATTCCATCAGCCTGATATTGCTCTCTTTTATATTCCCTCCTTGCTATAGGGTCAGATGTTTTCATGCAACCTGCAATCCCCTATCCTCCTCCATGAAAAAGATGTGCCTTCACTCTTGGGTAAGAGCCCTTGTAACAATTATTGCAAAGAGTACACTGCCATTCCCACGAGCCACCACCTCCACATCTTTGAAACTTCTCAACATGCCTCCAAAGAGGATAATATTCAGCCCTTGGGTTGGCCTTGGGGTTTGCACTTGAACCTTGAATGGAAGAAGCCATTGCTACAAAAAAAATAAAAAACTAATCTATAAATAAATAAATAAACGTTTTTTTAAATTTGGTAGCATAAAACCTTGAAAAATAGACAAAACAATGAGAAAAAACAAAGAAATTGAATGCTTCCTACCCAAAATCATTTTCTGCAGCTGAAGCTACCCCAAAATGCCAGAAAAAACAAGAGAAATATGGCTGCAGCTAAGCCAAAAACCAAGAATGCCATAGCTGGAAACTTTGCACTCCAAATCTACTCCTCAAATCTCTTTCTCTTGCTGCTGAAATCTCCTTTTCTTAATGGTGAAAACACCCAAGCTGAAGCACTACTCTCTTCCTCCTTCCTCCTCTCCAAAATCACTTTTCACCAAGTGAATTGACTTGCTGAATTTGTGTGATGAGAGAATGAGGCTAAGCCTCTTTTATAACTTTATAACCCTTCTATATGCCTCCAAAACCTAATAAAAACAAATTAAATATTATTTAATTGACTTAATAAAAAAAAAAAAATTTAAAAAGTCATGATTTGCGCTGTACAGAATAGGAAACGGTATCGTACAGCCAGGAAATGCATTTCCGGCTATACTGGGACCGTTTACCATATGAGAAATGTACCAGTACGACTGGAAACGCATTGCCCGGTTGTACAGTACGCATTTCCGTATCGTTTCTCTGCAGAAACAGACCCCTTGCCAGCGTCTCCTACAACTTAGGTTTAAACAGTTTAACTCATCATGGATTATGGCATTTATTAACACTCTGCCATAATCATCAGCGAAAAAAGTAAAAAAGTAAAAAATTAGTGGCATTTGGACTTGCACACTTTTATGTTTTATTTCTTTTTCTTTTGGGGTCTATATTTTTTCTAAGTCCTTTGATTTTTCTTTTAGGACTTTTTACCCTGTTTTTTATTTTTTTTATTTTTTTTTTACAAAATATGGGAAAACAACTTGCAGAAAGCAAGGTATGTACATATTTACAAGATTAACATAAGTCAATTCCAAATTATGAATCCTATACTTATAGGACCTTAATATCCTCCATTGAAGATTTTTTGTCCAAATTCAAAACCCTTAGAATTCTTTTAGAAGGTTGTAAGATAAAAAAGGACGATGGTAGCCTCATCTATTCCATTCTTGCTATGCTTGGCCCTGCATACTCTGTTTTTGTTTCCACCTTCCATTCCACTAGAGAAGCCATCATTTCTTCAGGAACTGCCTACAGGAACCCCTCTTTTGATGCCTTTTGCGATTATTTGATAAGAGAACAGGAAAAAAATTTACACCTTGGTCTTATCACTGCCGGAAACACTTCTAAGAAAGCCTTAGCAGCCCAAAAAAAACCATATCAAAATAATACCAAGAATTAGTATCCTCAAAAATATGGTCCTAACCAAACAAGGGTCCTAAGCAATTTTAGCCACAAACTAAAAAACCAAATCATCAAAATAATATGGCAAATCAAAACAAAGGGAAGAAGACAGATAGACATTGCAACTTTTTCAATCAGGATGGCCATATAGAGTCCAAATTTTTTAAGAAGATGGAAGCCTTAGAAGCAGCAATGAAGAAGCACAACATCAATTTGGAGCACTCTTCACCATCATCTTCAGGCATGGCACTTTCTGCTTGTGGTTGTCAAGCATCAAGATCTGGTTATGCATTAAATGTATCGTCTTCTTCTCCTTCTCATGAGTGGCTTATTGATTCTGGAGCTTCTTCTCACATGGCCAAAGAAAAAGCCATGTTTTTTTTCTTTAAATGATTGTAACACCAAACATATTTATGTTGGTGATGATAGATCTCTTAATGTTGTAGGATATGGAACCATTCATCTAGATAATGGTCAATTCAATGATGTACTATGTCTTCCTACCTTGTCATGCAACCTTCTATCTATTTATCAGATAACTCATTTAGGTGAAGGGAAAATAGTAGAATTCTCACCTCATGATGTTGTAATCAAGGACCTAAAAGATCCTAAACATATTTTAGCTACTGGCATTCCTGATGATTCCACAAGGTTGTATAAGTTTGACAACTTTTGGTCATCATGTCTTCCATTTTTTTTTTTGCTCATAATGATGATGTGAGTAAACTTTGGCATGAGCGATTTGGTCACTTAAACTATCACTCACTTCAAACTCTATGTAAGGAAAATATGGTGACAAGCCTTCCTATGGTATCTTGCCGAGATGGTGTTTTCTCCGGATGTGTACTCGGAAAACATCATTCGGATAGTTTTGAAAAACGTGCCTCTTGGCAAGCATCAGCCCCTTTGCAGCTTGTGCACAACGATTTATGTGGTCCACTTCCTATTTTTTCTTTCTCTGGTTGCAAGTACTTCTTAACTTTCATTGATGATTTCTCCAGATGCACTTGGGTATATTTTTTAAAACTCAAGAGTGAATATTTTAACATTTTCTTGGTCTTTAAGGCATTTGTTAAGAAACAATCTGGACATCAAATTCTTAAGTTAAGATCAGACAATGGAGGAGAATATGTTAACAACAAATTTATCAACTTCTGTACTGAGCATGGCATTCAATTACAACATATTGTTCCATATACTCCACAAAAAAATGGTGTAGATGAAAGGAAGATGTTAATCAAAGTTGTCATTGATGTCAATATGGCATTGAGTGAGATGTCAATATTCTTGAGATGCCTGATTCCAGATGATGACGCCATGACTCTTGGTTGACTAGGAGACCATTAATGATGATGTCAAAGTCTAAATAAGTATTGTCCTAAATGCCTATTGATCATAATTCCCTAGATGTCCATGAAGGCACCCTAATCTTGTGAAGAAGCCCTAGAAGTCATGATGGTGTGCTTACTCTTGATGAAGAAGCCTAGAACCTGGATGATGTCCTTACCCTTGATGTGGATGACTATACTTGATGAAGCCATACTCATGATGATGCCATACCCTTGAATGACCACACTTGATAATGGTCTTGATGACATGGTTGAAAGACTATTTTGGAGCATTCCCAACAACAAATTAATAAAGGCTGCACTATAACATACTGTGGCGGTCACATGTCTGGTTATGCCACTGCACAGAATATTCTTCATGTTGGGTATTTCTAGCCCTCCATCTTCAAGAACTGCATTGTCATTCTCCGTAAATGTCATGATTTCCAGATCTATCAGCACAAGATGCGCGTGTCGCCTGCACATCTCCACCCTGTCATTACCGTTGGTCCCTTTGCGAATTGGGGCATCGATTTTATGACGTGTAACCCTCACTCAGCCGATGGGAATGCTTATATCATCGTAGTCATTGACTACCTCACAAAATGGGCCGAAGAAATGCCTACACTTGCGGCTGATGGTAAGACAGCAGCTCAGTTCATATTCAATCACATCATTTCTAGGTTTGGTGTCCCTCAAGCCATCATGACCGATCATGGTTCCCATTTTCGGCATTACATGGTGGCAGAGTTGAATTTCAAGTTGGGTCTGCGTCACGACAGCTCAACGTCGTACTATCCTCAAGCTAATGACCAGGTTGAATTTGTGAATAAGGTTCTGGTCCCCATGCTTCAACGTATGATTGGGATGCACAAATCCAATTGGAATCTCATGTTATCTTCGGCTCTTTGGGCATACCGAACCTCAATTAAGGATGCAACTGGATTCACTCCATTTCAGCTTGTTTTCAGTCTGGAATCTACCCTTCCAATTGAGTGTGAAATTCCTTCGCTCAATTTTCCTATGACTTGCTGTCGAACACTTCGCCAGAAGAAGAGCGTCTTCTCTACTTAGAAAGGTTGGATTAAACTTGCCGCTTTGCTACTTTGGTCATCGAGGCACAAAAGAAGCAGGTCAAAGCTCATTTTGACCAGTCAATTTCCCCTCGCTCCTTCATAGAAGGAGACCTCATCCTCTTGTATGACCAAGCTCATGATAAGCTGGGGGCAGGCAAATTTAAACCCATGTGGCATGGGCCCTACATTGTTAAACGTGTTTTGCGGAATGGGGCCTATGAGCTCATTGATTACGAAGGTCATCCTTTGGATCAACCCATAAATGGGTTGTATCTCAAAAAATATTATGCATGATTCATTAGTACATGTTTTTTGTACATAGGTGTTTTTTTCATTTTTGTACATTTTTTGGCTTAGTGTACATTGCGAGCATTTTCCTACTTATTGGGTCTTTTCTTATTGTACAAATTTCTATTACCCCTAATGTCGATTTCGCAAATGGTGCTTCCCGCAGTACCCGGAACTTCTCTTCGGAAGCTTGGGTGATTTATAATCTTGTTGGTGAGTTGATAGATCTGCAAGATATCTGTCTAAGATGAACTACAAACAATGTCGTTGAGTATAGTGTTGTTATTGAACTGTTAACCAAGGTGATTACCCTTGGCATTAGCGCATTGGTTGTAAATCTAGACTCACAGCTTGTCATTCTTCAACTTAATGGACATTATTCAATTAGAAACCCTCACATTTTAAGATTGTATTTACATGTTCGTTTGCTAGAATGATAGTTTGATTATACCACATATCAACATATTCCTAGGCAAATGAATGCATTAATTGATACAATGGCTAACATTTTATTAGATAGAAATTTGCATAATCTGTAAAATCATCATCACATGAAAAACATCCATATAGTAAAATATGTGTGTGTGTGTGTGTGTGTGTGTGTGTGTGTGTGTCGAATGTTTGCATCATTGTGCATCATAAGTTCAAAAATATTTGTGTTTTTGTTACATCCTGAGACATGATGTATCTTTAAATTATGCAGAAATAAAACCTAGGTGTCTAATCAACGTGATGCTCATGATAGCATGTCACTGCTCGTACAAGCCACCTCAGAAAGTGGTGAACTCAGTTTGACACCCCTATAATTTGTCTCTAGCATGCATGATGAACGTCATCGAATCGCTAATAGTCTGGGACTCCACGAGAAATTCCCTCCAAGTTGTGCACGGTTTCCTCCTCCTCGCCTCCCTCACCATGAGGGGCAATATCAAAGTTGCGATGGATCCATCTCGCTATCAGATACATACCTGCAGGTCTCTTTGGTTTAACATTTTCAAACAAATGGATTTAATGTCAGAACATACATAACAAAAAAAATCATAAATACTCATGAAATTTAAAAAATGATTCTTACCAAGTGCTTCATCCCAATCCTCTCTTTCTGGGGGTGGGAGGTCTGGATCGCCAGTGTGCCAGAGTAGGGACAGTCCTCCATGACAATTAGTTATCGGTGGAGCCAATCAAAGAACTCTGGTCTCTAGGACATCTATTGACTGCCCCCTGATCTTGGCATCAGAGCTGCCCATCGGGCCATCCATGGTTCCTATGTTGGTGGTGTCAGGACTATCACCTCCTGATGCTGAAATATTAGTAGTCTTTCCAGGAAGAATGATACCAGAATAGACCCGTAACTGAATTGCTTCATTTTGTTCTTATTGCACTTTTTCATTTGACTCTTCATGTTGATTGTCACTGCCTCTGCCCAGTTGTAGATGGTCGGTGTCAAGTAATCTATAGCAAGAAGTAGTTATGTCTTTGTTGCTTCGTGCGGTGCCTATGATCCCGCATCTCGTGTGATGGTGTGTAGCACTACCTTTAGTGCAAAGTCTGGGATAGCCTAGATATCCACTTTTCCACTTCCTAATCCTTTCCATGCCCCTCGACATACCCTGTTGATCACCATTTGTCCGCTTCACACCTACAAACATGTTCACATGGAAATTATTAGCCAAATTAAAATATTTAATTTGTGGAAATTGGGCATATTAACTTGCATTTTGAGTCTAAAAAGTTTTGTACAGTTGGCATGACTGTTTTAGAAATATTCGCGCCAATGGGTGTGCCCCAGTTCAAAAAATTGGGCGATTGGCGCAATTCCATGCCCGATACTCGTGCCAACTGACGTGCCCTAGTTTTCACAAATTCCCCCACAGAATTCCAAATTTGGGGTTGCAAGTAATGAAAGAGGAATTAAAATGCAGGGAAGGATGTCTTCTCTTACCTGGAACTGACGAATTCGAGATTGGTCTGCCAGACCATCCATTATCGTCACCGCAAAATCATAGTGTAAAAGGGTAACTATTGCTTCACAAAAGGTAAATGTGAAAAGTAATTTTTTTTTACCATTTTTGGCATTTTATAACTTTTTAGAACACTAATTAGGTTTTAAGACACGTTTTTCGATTATTTCACTATGTTATTTTGAGAAATGGGTTTTACGTGCGTCTCTTGTACAACGACAGGTTTTTTATGGGATAGCGATGAAGTAACGAGCTGTATTTTATACTTTTTTGGACTCAGTAAAAACACTAAAAAGTCACTACTGGAGTCATCTTTCAGCTCTTTTCTGACTCTCTAAAACTGAAAATATTGTCGAGACTCTTGTCATTTTGAACTCGTTAAATGGCTGTGAAACGATATCTACCCAGTATATATTTACCCCTTTTTCGGGCTAGGATAGATTTTTTATGAAAAAGGAATACCTTAGCCTATCGCGATTAAGAGGTTTTTTCAAATATTTTTTTCTACCTTTTCGGATCTGAGAGACTATTTACGAAAAGGGACATGTTGTAGTTTTCTTTGTCGCCTCTTTTCAAACTCTCTAAACATGAAAAGATGTCGAGTTCTCCCTTTTTCAGACTCATTAAACCCTGATGACATCGGAAATAGTCACCATGACGTACCCGAGTTCCTCCTTCCTAGGGCTCGTAAAATGTACTAGGATGGATTTGTCTGAAGGAAAAACTTACATTGCAAGAATATTCTATCCTCTTCAAGCTTGTTTTAAAAAATAATTGTAGTACTCTCCAGAAATTGTGGGGGAAAATGGAACAAGTCTTTAGTTGTGTTGGCAGTATGTCGCTCTTGAACATGACACTCGTTTGCATTTGTGTCAGGTTGGGAACATCTCATTTCATCATTTTTGCCTCCATGGATTTGGGTAATCTCTTTTGACCTCTCATTTTCTATTTTCCATGTCATCATGACCTCAAATCACTTGATGTCAAATACTGCCAAATCTAGAGTCATGTTGTTGATATGTTCAAGAGAAGTTTGCCTTTGTCGTTTTCAAACTCCCTCTGATTCTTTGTTGTTCCTAATTCACTATCATCATATTCCTTTGTCTCGTGTCGATGATGTGGGAAACATTATGGCCCTCCTTCGACCGGGTCACTTCCTGTTGACTTTAGCTCATTATCCATGAAGTTGATCTAGAGACTCCCTTCTGGTACCTTGGAGCCTGCATGCCTCAATGGCAGGTTATTCACATTCGAAGATAGGTCCACATCATTGGCCTTCGATTGAGTGATTTTGTGGGTTTTCAATGCCATATCACTATTCAGATTCTGTGGATTGTACCTATTGTACCTTTATATCCATCGCCATTATTGGTGGTTTCTCTCGTGCCTGTTAACAACTTTCATCATTGGCTGGTAATTAGGTGATTTTCTTGCATGTTTAACTTCAGCTCACATATTCACATGCTTGAATTTGTACTTATTCGGGTCGATATGGAGTGCAAGACCCTGGGTTTTGTCTGATAATATCCAGGCTACAGGATATTTTAATATATCGTGACTTATTGCATGACTCATTTGATTGGATAGCTACGACCATACCTGAGTCTATTTGTTGATATTTACTGCTGGATGGCTGCGTCAATACCTCGAATCTCAGTTTTTATGTACTCTATTATGGATGGTTGTCCCCATACCACATATTCATGTATCAGAGATATCAGTTGTATTTGTAATTGCAGGTCTTCTGACGGCGGTGTTTGGTTCGATCGTGTTCTCATAAATCATTTCACCCCTCCCTCTCTCTCGGACCTCCTGCTTTAGGGGGCATCTATTACACAATATTTTGTCACTGTCACTGCAATCCCCATTCCGCACATTGGAGGATCATTTTTGTGAATAATAATAAGTGTTATGCCTTGCAAATACCATCATTGCATCCCTTTCCATGAGGACAACATTCCTTCTGTTGACAATTCCCTGAGCAGACCTTCAAAAACACATGTTTTTTCCTTGGCGCTAGTAGACCGTTATGCCCTCGCGCCAATGAGGAAGATAACACTAGGCCATGTGCTAGTTGGTGCTATGTCCCAGTTAGCTACCCATGCCAATTTTTTTATGGAATGTTTTTTAAATATACAGGCGAAGTTTCTATCCTAACAACTTCGTGGGTGAGTCAGCTGGAGTGGTTCGACTAAATAACCATGGACTCCCTCCTTTGGCCTCTTGTTTCCACCTTTTGGAGAAACCTCCCAAAGGATAAGGCCTCCCTTTCACCATTGTAGGGATCCTGACATCCTCCTTTCCCTCTATAAATAAAGCTATCTCTCATGTAAACACTAGTTGAGTAGAGAGTTGAACAATCATAGCTGAATTGCTGAACATTTTTCTAGAGAGATAGAGTAGAGAAAGATACCTTGTGTCGAGATCGAGAGAGAGCTTAGGCTTGTGTCCTTTCCTCGTCCCAATTCCCGATGATCATTCGAGATGTGCTTCGGCTGAAGCTTGTTGAAGGAGGTTGCAACGTCAAGGCTACAGTTGTAACTCTTTCTTCTATTTATACATATGCATGACTTTTGTTCGGTTCCTGTCTTGTGTTAATATGGTTTATTTGATGCAATATGCTTAACCTTCCTTGACTGGTTAGTAATTATGAATGACATCGTTGTCTTGTATGTTGCTCTTGTTTTTTAATCTTCGTGCAGGTATCCAAGCATCATTTCAGAAGGATCGTGACCTGTCGAGATAGAGATAAAGAGGTCACCACCACTACAGCTGCGACAACATCGTTGGACTCCAGGTAGGTCAATCTACCCCGTCCTTTTCATTCTTTAATTAGGAACCTACACTTTAGCTTGTCCCTTTGTTACTAGACCCACTCTAGGGCTAGAGGGATTGTCTCTGTTCGCAGAGAGGATTTACCTGCATAACAGTGGGGCTCTTATGGAACTCACACCACTTTCCCGTGTCCTTCTTTATCTTTGTGGTTTTTTTCTTTTCTTGCGGCTTCGATGGGTTTTCCTAGGTCACCCCACCTTAGCTTTGTCCTTTGTTATTCGGTTTGGGGGAACCTTTCCCTTGCTTCAAATTTGAAAATCCAAAGTCTCACTTCTTCTATTTAAATTTCTGCTTGATCTTGGCAGCATATCGGTATGTAGCACCAATCAAGGAGATGTCGAGGAACTCCACTTCCTCCTGAATGTATTTGTGCAAAAAAATTACAGTACTTAAGCACCAAATGTTTATATGAATCTTTAATACCCGAATTTATGCACGTGGTATGGAATAGATTCGTCAAATCATGTACATCTTGATCCCTTTGCTACTGTAGCATAGTCCATTGTACGTACTTGTCCTCATATCTCCCCTCAGGGTAATATTGTTCCTTGATGGAATCTCAGAAATAATTTTAAGTGGTTTTGGCTGAAAACGGTGAGGGTTCTCTATTTTCCCTCTATTCACAGTATGTTTTCCACCAGTCCTTGACATGGGGAGAAGCTTTGAGGAGCGCAAAAGTAATCTTTTTCCTATCAGAAAAATCATAAACTGAAAAATATCCTTCCAACATATTTAACCATCTATCTATGATGTTTGCATCCATCTGGCCTTCAAATATGTAAATGTCAAAGTTGACTTGTACCTTGAAGGGAGTGGTGCCTCTAAAGTGATTTTCGAATGAAGATGTGTCGAATGCGGTCATCTGTTGAAGGATCTGGGAAAATTTCTCCATAATCGTGTTCCTCTATCACTCGAGGGCTTCTTCGAGAAATATTTTGAAAGGATCTCCTACTCCCTCGTATTTCTTTTCTTCTGCCATGGGAGTTCGTTGAGGTTTGCGAGGCTGGTCTTGCAAAGCTTCAACCAATTCGAGCCCTAACTCCTTATATCTTGACCTCGTTGGGGACATGAAAAGAAAAATAGAGAAAGAGCAGACCATTATGATACCATTGATCCGAACTTATAAAGGAACGCAATAGAATACAAATATAACATTAAACACGGAGATGCAATAGAAATTTCACTTCATTTCATTAATATCAAAGAACTGAAATATGCCTATAATCAAAATGGAAATAACCTAGATCAAGCGATGGTAGCTTATCTATGAGAAGATATGTGGTGGTTACACGCCTCTAAATTGTGTTACAATGAGGCTCAAAGGTCTATTTATTATTGAGAAACAATGGAAACCCCTAAACATCCAAAAACCTAACCCTAGGAGATGAATCACCAAAATTGTGGGCCTCATTGGGGTAAATTGGTACATCAAATTCTCGGGGTCGTAACTTTGGCATACGATCTCCATTTGACATACACAATACCTTGTTATAAAGATATATCGGAGGACTACAAATTTCAACTACAAACATAGTGGTCACATTTCCAAAAAATATTCGTTTAGGGCCTCAAAATGGCTCTGGAAGTTCATGACCTGAAAAACTGTCAAAAATAGCAAACTATGCTTAAATTAAGGAAAATGAAAAAAAATGAAAGAAATAATGGTGGGGTTCCAAGTGGAATAGATGAATGGCCACCAATATCCACCTAGATCACCCTCGACGAGAGAAAATTTCCATGGATTCTCTAGGCCACCTCCACCTCCACATCATATGTTCACTAATGTGGAGGAGAGTGAGTGTATACAACCACATGGACCAACAGTTGAGGTAAACGTATTTATTCCTAAGATTTCAACATTTTATTTTTTTATTTTACATAAATATGTTAATTAATTTGTAGAATAATTATAATTTGTCCATGACATTGTGTACACAGGCCCATATGCAGAGTGTCGTTGATGCCACTGTTTTGTGGAAACATGAGTGGTATGTTTGCTTTAGAGACACTAATGATGCAGTTCCATCAATGCTTTTTCCAATCATCAAGCCACAAGTAGGGGAGCACCAAACCCAAATTCATGATCATATCCCCATCCTATCATACTTGCATTTGGACTCGAATGAGGTTAGTAGATTCATGTATATATGTAATTAAAAATGTGGTTCAATATAATTTATTTCCATATTTTTTATTTCGTACAAATAATGATCTAATTAGTTTGAATTTTAATGTTTTATATTGTAGTACAAGCTTATGGACACTTACCTAGTGCAGCAAAACTCACATAGGAGTTCTGGTGGTACTTAGAGTGTCATAGTTTGTATATCTTCAGGCTCATTTCATAGGGCATATTCACATGTGTGATATAGACTTTGTATATTTTCATACATGGATAGTTTATGGATTTACATCATGGACATTATTTTAGTTTGTGGATGCTTATTATTTCAGCTTATGAATGTTCATGTGATATTTGTAATTTATATGTATTTTCATATTGATAGGTTATTGATACATGTATTCACTATTTCATTTTATGGATTTTTATTAATCTTGTTTATGGATGCTCATTTATTTTTGAAATTTGAATGGATCTATTAAAATTATTTCAATTTAATAAATTTTCTATAAACTATAACTTGTATTAGTAAAATATATGATCAAAAGTTTGATTTTCAGTCTCATAGACAAAGAAAATAAGTGCAATCTTAAAATTTATGATGCAAGTCACTTTGATACTTAAAATGAACAAAAATATATCATGTATCAATTTAATATTGAACATAGAAATAATTCCAATCATGTTTCATATTGGCTTGTAGAAAGTGCTTTTTAGTGCAATCAAATGTATGTTATTACAAATCAATTTTAAAAATAAATTATTTGAATTACAATTATATATATATATATATATATATATATATATATATATATATATATATATATATATATAGATATATATATATATGAATTTTTTGTGACCCACCCATATACCATTGCAAGGACAAAATTTTTAAGTATTTCAATCAATTTCTTACCTCAAAGTTCAATTACAAAACTCAAATATGATTGAAATAAGTTTTATTCAATTTTCATATTAAAAGATGTCATGTAAACAAAAAATAGGTTTTATTCAACATTATTTATTTTGAGATTATCTACAAGAGCTTAGTCATTACATAATATAAATTAATAGTATTGAAATTTAATATAAAGGTCAAACAACAATATATGACGACATTTGTATAATTTTATATGACGGTATCAACTTTCCTAAATTTACTAGTTATCCAAGTATTTCAATCGATTCCTTATGATGAAAATTTAAGTTTTATTCAATTTTTAAAAACAAAAATATGATGGAAATTGTTGGGTATGTGTTATATTCTTTCCACGACTAGCCCCACGCGTTGTACATTGCACCAGGTGCAGTAGGAGGGTCACAAGGGAGGTGGCAGCCCCCACTGTTGGGGTCTGGGGTAGTGCCCCGGCGAAAATTATTTTGGTGTGCGGACCCACCCATGTTTTGTGCATGAGTTTGCACATGGTTTTGGGGTACGATGGTTTTCGGCCCCTGGTATTTTGTAGATCCAGTCAAGGGAACTATGGTTATGTTCTAATCCAGGGTTAATGGATTGGGGTTTATGTATGCTTCGGCATGTATATATATGTGTTGTAACACTAAAATGAATATAATGAAAAATCAAGTTGGTCATCCCGATTTGGGATCCAGGGGAAAATCTCTGTGTTTATCTGTTTTATGTTTTATGCTCTCGCTATTGTTTATTTTCTATTTTAAGATTCGTTTGTAGATAATTTATGTTTTGTTAAACCTACATTTTTTTTATCAGAGAATTTCGGCTTCAAGGGGACGCTTGCTACCGAGGGTTTTTTGCTCCTGGGGCCCGAGGTAGACTCCTGCTCAAAGGGAGATCTCGCAGATCGATTCTTGCTAGGAAAGAAGATGAGAGGTAAGCGGATAAAGGGTCAATGTGATAATGGTCGAGCTTGAGTTGTGGGAAGCTCAAGATGGAGGATCTACCGGTGGATAAAGATCAAGCAAAGGATCACTGTGAGATCCAGACTAAAACCAATGGAAATGTCGAGATGAAGATCGGAAGAAACTGGATCAAGAGCACAATACGTGCCAGGTGTCTCGTATTCGCATTGTTGAATGTATCTGGGGAAGCTACGGCAAAGAATTTGTGGGAAAAACTTAGGACTTTGTACCAATCTAAGTCTCTGGTGAATAAGTTGTTCCTGCAGAAAAAGATGTATAACCTGAGGATGAAGGATGGAGACCTGGTGACAGAGCATCTGAACGCCTTCAATACTGTGGTAAGTCAATTGTCATCTATTGATATTAAAATCTCAGATGAAGATAAGTGCATTGGCCAAAGAGTCAGGAGTTCTCACTGCACTCGCGGATAGTCTAAGGACATAGGTGGCAATACAACTACCTTGAATTTTGATGAAATTGTCTCTGCCTTGTCGTCGGAGGAATGAGTTGGAGAAATATGGAGGGCCGTAATGGAGATGCTCTTTATTCATGAGAAGAACCCAAAACAAATGAATGAAGCAAGTTCTTCGGGATCCAATCTGGAGTGAGATTCAAACTCTATGTTTCATAAAGGTATGCTGGAAATGCTGAAAGGAAGGGCACTACAAAAAGGAGTGTAGATCTAAAGCTCCTGTGAAAGGAAAGGGATCTGATGATGCTCCTTTTGCAGAGGCAAAAACCACCTCGGATGAAGGTGGGGATGTGTATTTGGCTTCTTCTTCAAATACACATGTAGATCATGAGTCATGGTTGATTGAATCAGATGAATCCTTTCACTTCACTCCCCATAGGGAGTGGTTCTGTGAGTATGAAAAATATGATGGTGATGTCTTCCTAGGGGATGATAGGAAGGCCAGAATCGTCGAACGTAGAAAGGTCAAGCTAAAGCTGCAAGGTGGAAGGATTAGAACACTTCTTGTTGTTTTTCATATTCCTGCATTGGCCAAAAATCTAATTTTTGTAAGCAAGATGGATGATGCAGGTGTGAAAACAGTGTTCGAGAAATATTCCTGCAAGATGGTTTAGGGAGCACTGGTATTAATGCGGGGAGTTCAGACTGGAACTCTGTACAAGCTACAAGGTAGCACTATTATTGATGGGTGTAACAGTTTTGTGGTTCCTGAAAGTGGAGTGGAAAGCCTAGCTGTCTCTGGATAAAAGACCATGTTATGGCATCAAAGGCTTGGACATATTGGAGAGAAGGGCCTCCGAATACTGCATAGAAATGGTATGGTAGAAGGTATGTCTAATTTCTCTCTGGATTTCAATTTCGATGAACATTGTGTATATGGGAAGCAAAATCAGGTGTGTTTTCCTTCTGGTGCTAAGAGGGCGAACAAGATATTAGAACTTGTGCACAGTGATGTGTTTGGACCTGTGTCAGTTCCATCACTGGGAAATTCTATGTACTATGTTTCATTCAGAGATGAATTCTCAAGGAATACATGGATATATTTATTGAGGAAGAAATATGAATTCTTTAACAGATTTAAAGAATTTAAGGCTATGGTGGAAAACTAGACAGAGAAGAAGATAAAGGCGCTGAGGACTAATAATGGTGGGGAGTTCTGCAAGAAGGAATTTGAAGAGTTCTGTAATAAGTGTGGTATATCATGGTAGAAGACTAATCCATACACACCTCAGAAAAATGGAGTTGCAGAAAGAATGAACATAACACTGATGGAAAAGGCAAGAAGCATGCTCAGTGGTACCGGGTTAAGACAAGAATTCTGGGCAGAGGCAGTGGATACTGCATGCTATCTGGATAACAGATCACCTTCATCGGTGTTGGAGGATAAGACTCCACATGAGGTATGGACTGGTAAGAAACCCTCTCTTTCACATCTAAGGGTATTTGGATGTGATGCATATGTACATGTTCCAAAGGAGAAAAGGACCAAGTTGGATAATAAATCTAAAAGGTGCATATTTATTGTGTATAAGGATGGTTTAAAAGGTTACAAGCTTTGGAACCCGGAAATAAAGAAGGTTGTGTACAGCTGAGATGTGGTGTTTAGAGAGGTGAAATATGTTGTTAAACATGAAATCATACCAAAGGAACCTAAGAAGATAGAGTTTGAGCTAAAGGAGGATGAATCAGACTCTACAATAGAAGAAGATTCAAGAGAGGAAGAGCCACAAACTCCAGCTTTGAGAAGATCAGTTCGGGAAAGAAGGCAACTAGAAAGGTATAGTCCATCTACTTTTTGTTCAGGTTTTGCCTTAACTATAACTGATGATGAACCCAGAACTGTCAGGGAGGAAGTAGATTCAGAGGATGGAAAACTATGGAAGGAGGCCATGGTTGATGAAATGGCATCCTTTCACAAAAACAATGCATGGGATCTGGTGGAGTTGCCGGCTGGAAGGAAGCCCATTGGGAGCAAATGGGTGTTTAAGAAGAAAATGAATGTAGAAGGCAAGGTGGAGAAATACAAAGCTCGGTTGGTAGCGAAAGGTTATTCCCAGGTGCCGGGAATTGATTTTGGTGATATTTTTTCTCCCGTTGCCAAGGTTACTTCTATTAGATTACTTTTATCTGTTGCTGCTGCATTTGATTTTGAGATAGAACAGATGGATGTGAAGACAACTTTTCTTCACGGGGATCTAGAAGAGGAGATCTACATGAAGCAACCTGAAGGCTTTATGGTGAAGGGTAAGAAAGAACTGGTATGTAGGTTGAAGAAGTCTCTATATGGGTTAAAACAATCACCAAGGATGTGGTATCAGAAATTTGATACCTATATACGGGGACTTGGCTTCACCAGAAGCAAGGAGGATCACTGTGTTTATTTTAAATTAATTGGTGACCGTGTTATTTATTTGGTCTTGTATGTGGATGATATGTTGTTGATTGGAAATGACAAAGAAATTATCCAAGATTTGAAGACCCAACTGTTCTCCAAATTCGACATGTAGGATCTTGGTGATGCAAACTATATTTTGGGCATGGAAATTAAGAGAGATCAGGCAAAGAGGAAGCTCTGGTTAAATCAGAGGAAGTATGTCGAGACTATATTGCAGAGGCTCAATATGTAGGATAGTAAACCGGTGAATGTTCCTATTCCTGTAGGTGTAAATTTGTCTGTTGAACAGTGTCCCAAGACACAAGAAGAAGAGGAGGATATGTCCTGTGTTCCATATGCAAGTGTAGTGGGTAGTCTGATGTATGAAATGGTCTGTACTAGACCAGAAATTGCACATGCAATGGGAGTATTGAGTAGGTTTATGTCAAACCCAGGGAAGGAGCATTTGACAGCAGTGAAGCGGGTTTTCAGATATTTACGTGGCACTAGTGATTATGGTTTGTGCTACCAAGTAAGACCAGGATTGGAAAGAAGGTTGGACATTCGTGGTTTTGTTGATGCAGACTAGGCTAGAGATCTGGAGGTCCAAATAAGATCTACAAGTGGGTATGTGTTTAACCTATTTGGAGGCGCAGTCAGTTCGATGAGTAAAAGACAGTCTGTAGTGGCTCTTTCAACTATAGAGGTAGAATACATAGCAGCCACTCATGCAAGCAAGGAAGCATTTTGGTTGCAGAGATTGTGTTCAAGTATGGGGTTGGTACAGCAAGCTATAAGGATAGACTGTGATAGCCAAAGTGCAATTTTCTTGACTAAGAACCCTACTTACCATTAAAAGACAAAGCACATTGATGTTCAATATCACTTTGTTAGAGATATGGTTGAGGCTAAAAGGGTGTTTCTGCTAAAGGTGGACACTTTGAAGAATGTTGCAGATGCATTGATGAAGTCTGTGAGCACTCAAAAGTTCTCTTGGTGTAGAGAAACAATGGGTGCTGAATAATTATCCCAATGACTAAGCTCTCCTATGGCCCCCTGTGGAAAGAAAACAACAAGTGGGAGAATGTTGGGTATGTGTTATATTCTTTCCACGACTAGCCCCACGTGCTGTACGTTGCGCCGAGTGCAGCAGGGGGGTCACAAGGGAGGAGGCAGCCCCCACTGTTGGGGCCCGAGGAAGCACCCCGGCAAAAATTGTTTTGGTGTGTGGACCCACTCATAGGCGGACCCACCCATGTTTTGTGCATGATTTTGCACATGGTTTTGGGGTACGATGGTTTTCGGCCCCTGGTATTTTGTAGATCCAGTCAAGGGAACTATGGTTATGTTCTAATCCAGGGTTAATGGATTGGGGTTTATGTATGCTTCGGCATGTATATATATGTGTTGTAACACTAAAAGGAATATAATGAAAAACCAAGCTGGTCGTCCTGATTTGGGATCCAGGGGAAAATCTCTATGTTTATCTGTTTTATGTTTTATGCTCTCCCTATTGTTTATTTTTTGTTATAAGATTCGTGTGTAGATCATTTATGTTCAGGGTTAAAACCTACAGAAATTTATCTTCTTCCCTCTCTCCCCCTTCCATATATATCTCTATAACTCCCTTTGTCTCTCCTTCTTCATCTCGCTATATCACCCCGCAAACATACACATTGTTTCCCCATATCTGTCTATATCTCCCTACTTCTCCCTCTCCCTCTTCCTCTCCCTTTCCCTATCTCTCTCTCTCTCTCTTCCCTTTCTCTCCCTCTATCTTCCCTTCTATCTCTCTTCCCTCCTACTCTCTTCTCTCCATCTCTCTCCATATCCTTTGTCACTCCCTCTCTCTCTCTCCATCTCCCTTGCCAATCCCTCTCTCTCTCTCCACCTTTCTCTCTCTATATGTATTTCTTATTACCTCCCTCTCTCTCCCCCTTCAACTCCATCTCTCTCTCTCTCCCTCCCTCTCAAGTCCTCTCTCTCTTCCTTTCTCTCACGCATCCCTATGTCTCTCCCCCACATCACTCACTCTCTCTCTCTCAAGCTTCGTCCTACAACTTTGTTGGCTATCTCCCTCCCTCTCTCATTCTCTCTCCATCTAGAGTCCTTTGTCTTTTTATCTCATCCCAAACACACACTCTCTATATGTGTATGTGTGTGTGTGTGTGTGTGTGTGTGTGTCTTGAACTTCTTCCTTTCGTATCTTTTCCTCCAACTCCATCTCTCAAGCTCCCTATCTTTCTTGGAGACTCTCTCCTCCTCTCCCTCTCTCCATATTTGTGTCCCCCTCTCTCTCACCCTTCTCTCCCACTCTCTCTCACTCTATATTTCAAAAATTAAAATACTTTCACAATTAAAATATTATGTTTATTATTATTATTATTTTCATGTCTTCCAATTGAAACTATTTAGGTTTTATTTCTTTAAAGGTAGCTTTAGATTATGATCACTTCAAGGTTTTATTTAAATATTATATATTTTATTATGTTATATTTATAAAAATAAATAGGTTAAATAAAATTAACACATATATATTAACTGAGCTTGTATGACTCTTTCTGTGTTAATGACTCTTTTGTGATGTCTATGGCTTATATCAACCACATTTATTGATGTGGTTGTGCTAGTATATATTATAATATAATAAATTTTATATTATATTAAAGTTAATAATATTACATTAATCCAAAATTAATAAATTTAATATTAACATTAAAATATATTAATATCATTTTATCATTTAATTTAATAATAAAAATAGTATTCTTTTAATATTAATATTAAATTAAATTAGGTTTTTACGAACTCGAAGCTGGAACTCACTGTCGGCACTTCGACTCCACATACATTCTTTGTCGACCGCTCATCAATACTAACAGAGCTCGGATGCCCCTGACCCTCTAGGTTTTGGAATGTGGCACTAACTGAACTCTGACCTCTATTGAGATTTTAGTGGTTGGGAACAAGGGTCTCTACTCCTCCTGACAGTTGAGGAATAGTTGGTCTACTCATTAACAGTTTATTTTCTTGGAGTTTGCTATGGAAGGGACCTAGGATGAATAGCTTGTGGACTATTCGGAGGACCCATATGCCGATGTGGACATCTGTACCCTCTCAAAATGTTTCTCCTCGGGTATGCAAGTTTCTCTCCCTACATCTCCTCCTATTTGTCCTACTTCTGTTGGCTCTTTTGCATCTATTCCCTCCCCTCTCACCTTCCCAGATCTGGACACTTTTATTGTCCCGGAACTCTCTCCTACCTCTCCAACATTTCTCTTAGCAGCTGACCTGGACCTCATCTCCTCATCGGACCTCCGTCCCCCATCCCCTGCGTCCATTGCCTTTCTCTGTCAGACCCTCACCTACCCCCCACTGACACCCTCTCTTGCCTCCCAACATCTCCTAGTAACCACGATCCCCCTGCCTCTTTACCCCGCCCTTTGACCCCGCTCCCTCCACAAACTCCTTGCACACACTTCCCCTCATAACCCCATCTAGTTCAACCTCTCCTGCGGCTTAGCATCCCTCTCGATTTTTCACCCCATCCCCTTGCACGACTCCAACCCTCTCCCCCCCGCTTATGCTCCCCCCCCTCCTCTGCTTACTACTTCGGTTGTTGTCCCTCCTGGCATCCCTCCTCGTGCCCCCCATCACACGAAGTGCATCAAAGCCAACAAGCATGAAAATTTTCTTACGCTTGGTGCAAGAGTTCATATGGCCGATATCCTGGGTACTATTAACAGGGTGGTTGTTGGTCGGGTTCATGGCCGAAACTATGGGGTTAAGCGTTTGAAACAATGGACACAAGATATTTGGGGTGATCTTATCTAGGAGCTTCCCACCATTCACACATTGACCAAGGGTTGGTTTGCGCTCTGTTTTTCCTCCAGAGAGCCCACGGACCTTATATTATCGTAGTTCTAGCACATCGAGATGGAATATGTGATGCTCAAACGATGGAACCCATTTTTCGATCCTAGTCATGAACCGCTGGGAGCTGGCCCTATATGGGTTTGTTTACCAGGGCTACCTCTCCACGTATGGAATGAATAGATATTCAAGGACATTGGTAATCTTCTAGGCACTTATTTGGACCATGATCATTCCTTCATCGACTCTGTAAAAATGTCTTATGCCTGCATTCTGGTATATATTGACACAAGGGAAGGTCTTGAGGAAGCCATTAATATACAATATTGCAACTCCACTAGGGAGTAGATCTTAGATTATGAAGGGGTGCCATTCCAATGCCACCATTGTCACAAAGTCAGACATGTTTTCAAGGATTGTCCGTTAACGAGTCCGAATTTAGTTCCTCGTCCTCCCAGAGGCATGCATCCAATTGCTCTTGTATTAGTCTTACTACAGAGACAATATTCACACTTCAGATTCACCATTTCACCTGACACATCCTCGATGGTAGATCTCTCTTAGATGGCAGTGACTGCACCCACTAGAGTTACTTAATCCATGACTGCTGCTACAGCTACTAGACTCCCTCTGGATGCTGGTACTTCCTCTTCTCCTCTATTTAAATTTTCATCATTTCTATCTTCGGCTTTTATTATGTGTTCGAAGCATCCTCTGGCTGGTTTCCACTCCCCTCCCATTTTTTTTCCCCCTCCTCCTCTCCTCTTCACTTTCCCCCCACTCCCCCCTTATTACCTATTTTTCCCATTGTATCTATACATGATTTCCCTCCTAAAATTTTTTAACCCCTCCCCTCCCCCCCCTTACCTCCTCCCTCTAAACCTTGCCCCTCCCTTGTGGTGGAACCCTCTAAATCCTCTTCCACTCACTCCTATAATTCGCGCCCCCGTTTATACACTCCGTCTATTTTTGGTACCCTTAATAGACCTTCCTACCCCCCTCACAATTCCACCCGCATTTATCTCAAAATCTATTCTTCAAGCCGGTATTGATGTTGCCTCTGGCACTCAACTCTCCATCAATGGGATTCTTAGAGCAAGACGGTCCCCCATTCTGGTTTCCCAATGATCTATCTATCCTTCAATTTTTGTGGGCTAGCTAGCCCTATGAAGCAACTTGCGCTTCGTCATCTTTTTTTCTTCTTCTTCGGCAGATATCATAATGCTTCAGGAAACTCATGGCTCATCTGATCTGGTAATTCAAGTACTTACTCCTATTATACCTGGTTGGATCATTCATGTTGTTTATTCTAGTGAGCAATCGGGTGGTTTGGCCCTCTCTATAAACCCTCATCATATCAATCTTATAAATTTCTGAGGTAGGGAAGGCACTCTGGGGATGGATGTTTTCTCTGAAGCTCTTCGAATGCATTTTTTCTTCATCAATATCTATGGCCCCTGCTCTAATAGGCAAAAATTCTGGAACTCACTCATGAACTCTTCTGTTTTGAGTCCTGACAACATCATCTTGGATAGTGACCTGACTTTATCTCTCGGTATCTCTGAATCATGGGGGGGGAATTCTCAAGCGGACACACTCTCTGACTACTTCAAACACTTGCTCTCTTCGCATCACCTGGTGGATCCCATTATAACTTCCCCTTCTCCAACTCGGCGCACTAGGGATGATCTTGTGGCTCGTAGGCTTGATCGCTTTCCTATCAAAGAAGGGTTATTACAAAATCTTGGCTCTTTCATGAAATTGATTGGCTGTCGTGGCATCTCTGACCATTCCCCAATATTCTTGGAAATCACTGGGAATTTCAAAGCCGGCCTCCCCCTTTAAGTTTTGCTCTATGTGGTTACAAGATCTCGACTATATCAATTTGGTGAACGCCCAGCGGAGACTCCTTCCGCCTCTACATTTACAATCGCCATCCTCCATTTTTGCACACATATTAATCTCTATTAAGAAGGATTCCATTAATTGGCCTAGGCACAAGAAGAGATTGGAGGACAGTGAACTCATCAACATTGAACATAACATTCATAGATTGGAAACCTCATTAGGGGGAGGGTTTGCTACTAAAGAAGATAAGACACATCTTATTTCACTTAAAACTACTCGCTTAAAAATCCTACAAGTGAGGAATGAGGTATGGAGACTCAAAATCCGTGCCACCTGGATCAAATCAGGGGATGAAAATTCAGAATTATTTCACCAATTTTCTAATGGCAGGAAGTCTATCAACACCATTTGGGACCTCGATAATGAGGATGGATCAAAAGCCTCTACCTTCTCTAAACTTGCATATAAAGGTATCAATCATTTCCTAGAGATTTATAAGGCACCTCTGCAACCATCTTTGGCTGAAATCATAAAGGTGGCCACCCTCATTCCCATATATGTTGATGCTACAGTAGAGGAGGACCTGCTGCAACTGGTTTCAAGCTAAGAACTTGAATCTGTACTCAAGTGGTTCAAAAAAGAAAAAATCCCTGGGCTTGATGGGTGGGCGGTGGAATTTTATATGGCCTTCTTTGATCTTCTAGGTCATGATCTCCTAGAGGTGGTGGAAGAGACTCATCAATCTGGGTGCATCTATGAGGCCTTCAATGCTACTTTTATAGCCCTTATTCCTAAATTTGATCACCCCTCTTCCTTCAAATATTTTCGACCGATATCTTTATGTAACTGCATATATAAGATTATGGCCAAGATTCTTGCCAACATGTTGAAACCTACTTTATCCAATCACATATCTCCTGAACAATCTTATTTTCTTGAAAACATACAGACCCATGATGCAATTGGCATTGCACAAGAAGGCCTACATTCTATGCACATTAAGCACATTAAAGGGATGATACTCAAGATTGACTTGGCAAAAGCATTTGATCAAGTGAGATGGCTCTACATTCACATGTTGCTCAGTCACCTGGGATTCCCCTTAAAAACTATCAATTGGATAGTGTGTTGCATCACCTCTATTTCATTTAGTATACTTATCAATGGGGCAGCAACCAATTTCTTTCATGCGGAGTGGGGACTTCATCAAGGGTGTCCATTATCTCCCCTTCTATTTCTACCGGTTATGGAGGGCCTTAGTATATGTATTATTGAAGATATCTCTAGAGGTAGACTAAAAGGTATTAAACTATCGGCTAACTATGTGCTCACTCATCTATTATTCGTGGATGACATTATACTTTTTCTTAACGATTATCTTAGTGACACCTCAGTGATCCAAGCTATTCTGAATTTATTTTTTACAGCCATAGGTATGCAGTGTAACAATAACAAATCAACTTTGACCTTCCATGTATGCACTCCTCATGAAATACACTTTTCACAACAGAGATTTCCCTTTAATCTTACCATATTCGAGGATGGTTTGAAGTATCTAGGTTTCTTCCTCAAAATTGTGAATTACAAAATTGTTGATTGGAATTAGCTCATTACCAAAATAGAAAAATGATTAAACAACTGGTGCCATCGCTAGATTTCTAGAGCTGGAAGGCTAACCCTAATCAAATCTATACTTGAGGCCATTCTTGTATATTGGATTTCATTGGCCTAGATTTCGAAAGGAATACTCCACAAAATCCATAGCATTTGTAGGCATTTCTTATGGCTGGGCACTAAATAGGGATGCACTTTTGCTTGGACCAAATGGACTCGTATAGCATTACCCAAGAGGTGGAGTGGATGGGGCATCAAGGACTTTCCGACTTTCGCTCTAGCATTGGTTACCAAGCTAGGTTGGATGATCCTCACAGGTAACAACCTATGGACCAGGGTGACTATCATAAATACATTCATCCACTTACCCCCATTGAATGGATACGATCACATCCGGTGCACCACCCTTGCTGCTCTACTATCTGGCGTGCTGTCATATCCTCGATCAGATTTATCAAGGATGACTTGACCTAGAAAATTTCCAATGGTCTCAGGATTTGTATTGGTTACGATCCTTGGGTGGGATGTGGCAATGCTCATCTCCTCCCATAGGCACTTATTGGCTTCCTCAATCAAGCTGGTTACCTGACTCTCAATCAAATTTCCAATGGGGAGCAAACTACACTTTTCTTGCAAGGCTGGCATGATCATCGAGCTTTACAGCTTCACCCATAGTGGACCAAGACTTGGTCTACCTATTTGGAAGCCTTGAGGGAGACCCATGTCAGATTGCGAGATTGTGAGGATGATGTTATTTGGACCATATCTAAGTAGGGTTTGTATACACCCAAAGAGGGGAACTCACATATCTATTGGGAAAACGGGCCTGAATCTCTCATTCTATGGTGGTGCAATCTCTGGAAACTCAAAGGACCTGCCAAAGCAAGGCTTATCATGTGGTGTTTCCTCACTAATAAAATTCCTACCGGGGCAAATTTACAGAAAATAACATATTGTGGTCCGCACAAATGTGCACTTTGGAAATAGGCGGCTGAAGATACTCTGCATCTATTTCTTCATTGTCTTGATGCCCTTGAACTCTCAACGATCATACACTCCTCCATACATCCCAATCATCGTTGGGAAGG
This sequence comes from Pinus albicaulis, assembly GCA_034641835.2. Taxonomy (NCBI): domain Eukaryota; kingdom Viridiplantae; phylum Streptophyta; class Pinopsida; order Pinales; family Pinaceae; genus Pinus; species Pinus albicaulis. The sequence goes on from CM076578.1 coordinate 1,904,669,158, forward strand.
ACTCTCCCTTATTGATGCTTGGGACCATTGGTGGCATGGTGTTTCTCCCCTCAAGCTACAGAATTTACCTATATTTATCTATTGGAGCATCTGGATGGCCCGCAACTGGACCATTTGTCATGACATCCCTCATCACTGGCCCTCATATGTTGCCCACATCATCTCCATTTATCACTTTATACCTGATTATCCACCTCCCCCACTCACCCATGTCATTCCCCTTGATATCATTGATTACTCATTCCCTTGGGCCTATTTTGACAGATCTGCACAGACTCATGGTTGTGGTGGTGGATTTATAATACATCAATCATGACATCATTACTATAAACTCAAGCTTCGACTTGGCCGAGGCACAAACAACTTTGCAGAACTCTCCTATCTCTTGTACCTCCTTCAGTTTGCCATCACTAAATTAGGTGGGGCCCACACAGGCCATTTTTAGGTGTATGTATATTTTTAGAATGGTGAGCATATTCTAAAAGTATCAGGATGCTGATTCTAGATGGTTGAGAAAATTTTATCTTTGGATGAATTTCTATTTTTAGAAGATGGGCGAAGTCTATTTATATATCGCTAATCTGAAAATAGAATGCATGTCGATTATTATTAGCCCTTAATAATAATTAGATAATAAATAGTAACTTATTATCTTGGAGCACTTTATTTCAGTGAACAGATGTGGCACATCAATGGGCTGAAGGAATTACGCAATTCCTAGGGTGGTTGGTGACTCATGCATGGAGAACTTAGTTATAACTGTTAAACACCATGTTGAAGCACACACATGGTGTATGAGAGGGATAAACACACACACACAAGAGACTCAACACAATGAAAGATAAGCGTGAGGCTTTCTTATTTTCCATTATACAAAGATGTACATTTATAGTACAATGGTGTGACTCTTGGTTTCATATTCCAAGGTCACTTGGACTCCATTGTGACTTTTAGCATTCCACACCTACCCATGGAGGATTAGGTGTTCCAACATCCCCCCTTAATCCGAAGGGGTATGTGTGAGTCCAAGAAAAGAGTTGTAATATAAATCTGCAAAGTATACATGGCAGCACTTGGGCTGAATCAACTCTCTGAAATGTTGGAAAAAAGAGGTGGTTTAAGGATGACCACCAACACTGGAACGCAAAACTTGTTGCAGTTCCCGGAACTCTTCCAAAACTGGCAAGAAGCTGAAGGCTTCTGCTAGAGGAATTGTCCCTCATAAAAAAAGGAGACCTTCAACCTAAAAGAAGGGAGGTCTACTACCTGTGATGGTTTTAGGATTACCAACAACTCTGGAATGCTTTGAAGCATTTCCTGGAACTCAACCAAAGCTGGCAAGAAGCTGAAGGCTTCTGCTAGAGGAAGTGTTCCTCATATATGAAAGGAAGACCTTCGACCTAAAAGAAGGGAGGTCTACTACCTGTGATGGTTTTAGGTTATCCACCAACCAAAGATGATGGTTTAAGGTTGTCCACCAACCGAAGGCATGCTCATGGGCATCCGTGTCTCTGGCTACATCTTTGAATCCGGAATGAAGAATTGTGGCTCAGGCTCACTTGAACTGCTGGCTACAATTCTGAACATGGAATGAGAGATTGTGGCTCAAGCTCGCTTGATCTGTCATCGAAGCTTGTACATGACCACCATTTTCCCCCCTGTCAGGGACAAGGTGAGATGATGGAAAAACCTCAACTGCAAGTTTGCTCAATATTCTAGAACATGTTCTGACATGCAACTTAAACATCTTCTTGGCTGTTGATGCCCATTTCCAAGAAGCGATCTATCCAAGATGAATATTGGTTCTTGCAAGAGGCTTGTTTCTGAAGCATCTGTCCGAAGAATGGGTGTGCCAACCACAATGCTTGCATGGATGAAGATCAAAACAGTGATCTTTCATATGGCCAACTCGATCACAATGTTGGAATTTTACAATCTGATGTTGTTGTGGAACAGGATCTAGAACAGCTGCAGGTGAACTGTCATACAAGAATCCAGCACTCTGAAATTTGATAGTCTTGGTGTAGTCTGGAATAAGACCAATTTTGTGCTTGTTGTGGACAAGCTCTTCCCAAGGTCTGATGATGGGCTTGATAAGTGCAGGTTGGGCTGCTGCATCTGCATGTACATCTGATCTAGTACAAGGAACTGAATGTGGATCATATGCAACTTTATCTTCTTTCTTTTGATGAGAGTCTTTCACAATCTTCTGAACATAAACAGGTTCAGAATGGTGACTCTTTTGCTGAATTTCGTCTTGCTGAAGCTGAGTTTCCAACTGCAAAAACTCAATCTTTTCATGTGCATCTTGTAAACAAATCTAAATATTACAAAGAGCATCCTTGCTCATTTTTATCATGTCATCAACATTGGAATGAATGAGGCTACTCAACAACTCTAATACTTCATTGATTTTGGCCATTTTCAACAACTTAGGCTCAAAAAATGACAGGGTGTCAGTGACAACAAAAAATGCACCTGTTTACAATGTGATTCAACAACAAGTACAAATGACTCCAAAGAATTTCCAACTATGGAAATCTCAAAGTACAAAATCTGCTCCTCAAATGATGGAGGGTAATCAACAATGACTTACATCAACAACTCAAATTCACTGATTCCAACTATGAATGAAGAGGAAAATTCCACTCACAATACAATGTCAGATCAATACATATCTCTGCAAAATATTTGTAAATGTCTAGCTGAAAATACTTGTGCAAGAATCTTTTTATGGCAGCTGAATTTTCTTTCAAAGAGCTGTTTTGCAATGATGGCAAACTTGTCTTCAAATGTCAATTCTTTAGAAAATCACTCTCATGTCAATGCCACAAATCACACAATGTCAAATCTGCAATATGTATATACCATTTCCTCATGTGCCATTTCTTCTTTTACTGCTGTTCATTTCTCTCTCCTTCCTCTCTCTCTCTGCTGTTTTTTTTTTTTTTTTAAATTAAAAATTAGTTTAAAAAATGGGAATAGGATTAATTAAAAAGGATGGAATTAAAAAAAGAGGGAAATTGACTGGGATGGGGGGTATTGTATTTATATGGGAGGGAGAATTAGTTGTAAAATTCGAATTTAAAATAGGGGAGGAAAATTATATGGAAGGGGTTTATTAATGGGGAGGGGGGACTATTATATGGGAAATGAAATAATTTCAAATGTGAGGTTGGGAGGGCGGAATTTTAATTGGGGGGAGGGGCAAATTTAATAAAAAAAAATTGAAAATTAAAAAAAAAATTTGAAATGGTCGAATGTATTAGAAATGGGGGGAAGGCGAGTGGAAGAGGGAGCTCGGGAGTGCAGGTGAGGGAAAGGCCGAGCGGCCAAGGGATAGAGGGTTGGGGAGAGGTGAGGGTGCGGCGAGTGTGGGGTCTTGCAGAGATAAGGGCCGAGGGTAGCTGTTGAGGTATTGCAGAGAGAGCGTAGATTAGGGAGAGGGACGGCCGTGGAGAGGCGTAAGAGAGGCTTGTGTCTACGTGGGGTGCGGTCGTGTGAAAGGGGGGCGTATTGCCGTATGGGTTACGCTACAAGGGAGAGGTGAAGACGGGTTTGAGTGAGAGTAGGTCGCAGATAGGGTGGTTGGGGAGTGATGAGAGGGGGCGTGGGTTAGAGCGTTGGGAATGGAGAGTGTATGCAAGCCTTGTAATAGTTTTCCGTAGAGTTTGAAAGGGGAGTGTGTGTGAGGTCGAGAGGAGTGCGACAGAGCTGTAAGGCGGGTGGGGATGTAAAGGTGAGTTGTGGGAAATGGGTGAGATAGCGAATGAGCGTTGGGACTATGGGTTGAGTGCCACAGTTTTGATAGGGAGTGAGCTGGGGTGTATTGTTATAGCGTAGGCAGGGGTGAGGGGAAGGCCGAAAGGCCAATAACAGTAAAAAAAAAAATTGTTTTTTTTTTGTTTTTTTTTTGTTTTTTTTGTTTTTTGTTTTTTTTAAATTTTAAGCAGCAGAGAGCAGGAGCAGAAATTTTTTCTTCTTGCAGGAATTTTACAAATGTAAGACAATAGAACTTCAGAAATTGTAGAGAAAACTCAAAAAAAATTCTTCAAAAAATTGCAGAGGTCCATATAGCAGCAGAAAATTGGAGAATTTGCAGAGTTAGAGATTTTTAGAAAACTCAAAAATCTCAGAAATTTTCCAATGAAAAATCAGAAATATTTCCAGTAAAAACCCAGAAATTTCTTTAAAAACTCTCTTTAAACTATTTTCCAGCATCTCTCCAAAATGGTGCAGAATTTAAAATGCGGAAGTTGCAGGAAGAATGAGCAGTGAAAACCTTCAGATGCACAATGCTGCTTGCTGCTCTTCTTCAAAACCAATGCTGCCAATTTCTGAATGCTGCTCTTCTCCAGTTTTTGAATGGCGGAAAAAACTCTGCTACAGAAACTCTCTAAATGCTGCAAAAATGCCAACAATTTTTGCAGATATACACAGGCCATAAACACAAATGGCTCACTCAATTTGGAGCAGGGCCAGCAATCGCCCGCTCTGATACCATGTTAAACACCATGTTGAAGCACACACATGGTGTATGAGAGGGATAAACACACACACACAAGAGACTCAACGCAATGAAAGATAAGCGTGAGGCTTTCTTATTTTCCATTATACAAAGATGTACATTTATAGTACAATGGTGTGACTCTTGGTTTCACATTCCAAGGTCACTTGGACTCCATTGTGAATTTTCGCATTCCACACCTACCCATGGAGGATTAGGTGTTCCAACAATAGCGAAAACGGTGGAAAGTTGTAACGAGTTGGAAGTGCAGATGTGGTTCAGTATTTAGTTTGCTCAGTTTTCTAGTTGTATTTGAACATACACTGATGTGTCTGAGTGAAATAATTATTAATTATTCACAAGTAGTGCTTACTTTGGCGAAGAAATACATCGATTAACTACTTGCATGTCGGATCCGGTGAAGACCCGGTGGAGAGATAGGTAGAAAGGGTGAATTATTTATTGTAACCAACTCCAAAAATAGAAAAGAAAGAGATATCAACACCTTAGAAATAAGCCACTTCGAGGGAGCAACCTCCAATACATTACATAAATGAACAATTCTTGGATGATACAATTTACAAAACCTCCTTTCTATATATAGGAGTCCATGGGGCCATAATGTAATCCTAGTGGGCCACAATGTAATCCTAGCCGACCTAACAATAATAATTTAAGGGAACAATAATAACAATATGGGGGTTACAGGGGTACAATAATAACAATAAGGGGGGTTACACTAACATAATAAGGGGCTACACTATTAATATAGGGACTTAAAGCAAGTACAGTTGCAGCAAGATCCTAGTACATCTGATACATTTAGTTAGAGAAATGATTCCTTATGGTACAAAGATCGCTTATATCTTTGCAAGAAATAAGCCACTTCGAGGGGGCAACCTCCAATACATTACATAAATGAACGATTCTTGGATGATACAAATGAACAAAACCTCCTTCCATATATATGAGTCCATGGGGCCATAATGTAATCCTAGTGGGCCACAATGTAATCCTAGCCGACCTAACAATAATAATGTAAGGGAACAATAATAACAATATGGGGGTTACAGGGGTACAATAATAACAATAAGGGGGGCTACACTAACATAATAAGGGGCTACACTATTAATATAGGGACTTAACAAAGATGGACTATTTGTTGTGACTATAGTGGAGAATTCAATGCATCCACACACACATTGGAGATGCCTATGAGTATTGCACATTAAAGGAAAGGTAAGGTCGAATTCATTCAGGGTTCTTCTTCAGCATGGATTGCACAGTGGAGACAGGTTGTCAGGAGGCAAGAAATTGGTGCATGGAGGTGCAAATTTCTGCAAGACAGTGTGAGATGATTGTATATTGTACTGAGAGATCTATGAGCTAAGCTTTGTATGAGATATATGATATTCTTTCATGATCAATTGATATACATAATATATGATAGTTGGGGTTTTTAGCTTTAAACTTTCCTTGTAAAACAACTGTGTTATGTGTGATTGATTTTTCTTCATGTGTTTGAAATTGGCAATTTAATTTCCGCAAAGAAATGAGTAAAAGGATTATGTATTTAACATAAGGATTTAATTGTTAGATCAGGGGAATATGGTAATATACATGCATATTTTATAATTTCTACATGGTATAGGAGCAGTGTTAATCACTGGAAATCGCAATATTAAAGCGGTGTTGAGTTTTTGTTGATGGAAACAATTAGAAATTGCTACAAGAATTTCTTGGTACGACAGTTGAATATACATTGAAATGGCTTTCAATGGTTTGCGGTTGAAGTTTTCGCTCGAGGGCAGCTCGAACTACATAGCCTAGAAGTACAGGATGGAGGCGGTGCTTGAAGCTAATGGATTGAAGTAATTAATTGAGAAATATGTTCCTAAGCCCACTTCGACGGATGTTGCAGTACTTGACGCATGGAAAAATAAAGTAGCAAGGGTGAGGAGGATTCTGTTGGAAGGTGTGAAGACCATATTTTGTCAAGCCTTCATGGGAAAGCCACTCCATATGCTATGTGGACTACTTTGACATAAATTTTTCCAAAGCAGCAATGACCATAGGAAATTGACGCTGAAGCAAAAACTCAAAAAAATCAAAATGGAGAAGAACGACACTATTCCGGTATACTTGACAAAGTTGTCCATTGTAGGGATGAGATTGGGAGTGTAGGAGTCAATTTTGTTGATGATGATTTGGTGAGCTTGGCTCTCCATGGAATTCTGAAGAGTTAGAACAGTTATGAAGGCTCTGTCAATGGACAGGAAAAACTGTCGGATTGGGAGCGACTTTGGTCGGATATAGTGCAGGAGATAAGGCAGAACACCATGGATGGATATTCATCAAAGCATGATGATGAAGCAGATTTTTCTTTGGCTGCCAAGGATAATAAGAAGAAGGGGAATAAATTCCATTCTAGGTCTGAGGTTGGAGAAGATGGCAAGGAGCACAACATATCCAAAGGGAATTGTTTTCATTGTCACGAGTTTGGACATATTGCCACAAATTGTCCACATAAGAAGAAGAACAAGATGGTTGTTGGAGCTGCACCTAGTGAGGCTCTTGCCTTGCAATTTGAGCTTGACTTATCATTGATCGCATTCATGGTGTCTAGTGCATTGGGATCAGGGTGGTACTTTGATAGTGGTGCTTCCTTTCACATGACAGGAGATGAGAAATTGTTCAGTGACTTGGTGGAGAAAGATCTCCATATGCATGTTGAGTTGGGCAATGATGGATGATACAGTGCAACTGAAATTGGTACCATTACCTTTCAGAGGGTGTTAAGTAAACTCTTTCATTTAAAATATGTTGTGCATGTTTCAGGCTTAAAGAAGAATTTAATCTTAGTCGCAATGTTAGAGGATAGAGGCTATGATGTTGTCTTTGATGAAGGAAACATTTTCCTGCGACACAAAAAAACAGTGAAAGCCAAGAAGGTTGGAATTAGAGTTAAGAATCTCTACAGAATTGAAGTAGATGGGATTTCTACGGAGCTTCCTATTGTTGGGAAGTCCGAGAAATCCATGCAATTGAAGCTTGAGAGGGAGAAGGATCTGCATGTAGGTAAGAGTGAACCTCAGGATGTGGAGCAGCCACAAGATGAGGATCATGGAGTGGGAGCACCCACTCATGCAGAAATATTTTGTGCCAGATGGGCAGAGGAAGTGCATGCAGCTATACCACCAGGTGAGAGGTGGGGCGACATGCATTAATAATCCCAAGAAGAAATTTTTGGGCATGATTCATTGAGATGGTATGGATCTCATGAATTTAAACTGTCTATGAGGCACCCACAAAGAAGAAGTAGCATGATCATTTGGATTGATGCGTTCATATCAAAGCTACAGGGATGGATACTGGAGTGTGGATCAGAGTTGACAGCAAGTGCAGAGTGCATGGGTGCATAGTTCAATATCGCAGTGGTTCTTGAAGACATGTGTAGTAGCTAAGCAGAAGTCAGAAGACTTTGATGACAGATGCATTAGACTGATTGAGTTGTTTTGGAGGCTATTCAGTGTCAAAAGTGTTGCATGCAAGTATTATAGGGCGGATGCATGGAGTTGCAGGGTGCATGTAAAGACGGTCCTTTCTTGTTGAGAGGGAGTGTTGAATTTTGCAACAAGAAATAGTGAAAGGGGCATCCAGAAACGTCATCCTTGATCCTAGTGAAAAATAAGCACCTAAACTTGGTGGGGCCCACACATGCTATTTTTAGGTGTATGTCTATTTTTAGAATGGTGAGCATATTCTAAAATTAGAAGGATTTTGATTCTATATGGTTCAGTAATGCAGGGATGAGCTTGGGAGTGTAGGATTGAGTGTTTCTGATGATGATTTGGTGAGCTTGTCTCTCCTTGGACTTCCGAAGAGCTGGCACAATTATGAAGACTCTGTTAATGGAAGGGAAAAACTGCAGGATTGGGAGCGACTTCGATCAGATCTAGTGCAGGAGGAGATAAGGCGGAACACCAAGGATGGCTATTCATCAAAGCATGATGATGAATAGGACTATGCTTTGGCTGCAAAGGCGAAGAAGAATAAGGGGAAGAAATTCCATTCTAGATCTGAGGCCGAACCAGATGGCAAGGATCACAACATGTCCAAAGTGAAGTGTTTTCACTATCACGAGTTTGGACATATTTCCAAAAAATTTCCACATAAGAAGAAGAACAATATGGTTGCTGGAGCTGCAGCTGGTGAGTCTCTTGCCTCACAATTTGAGCTTGAATTATCATTCATCACATGCATCGCGTTTAGTGCATTGGGATTGGGGTGGTACTTTGATAATGGTGCTTCCTTTCACATGACGGGAGATGAGAAATTGTTCAGTGACTTGGTGGAGAAAGATATCCAGATGCATGTTGAGTTGGGTGACGATGGACGATACAGTGCGACCGGAATTAGTACCAATTCCTTTCAGAGGGCTTCAGGTAAACTCTTTCATTTAAAAGATTTTGTGCATGTTCCAGGTTTAAAGAAGAATTTAATCACAGTCGCAATGTTAGAGGATAGAGGCTATGATTTTGTCATTAGTGAAGGAAAAGCTTTCCTGCGACACAAAGAAACAGGGTAAGCCAAGAAGGTTTGGGTTCAAGTTAATAATCTCTACAGACTTGAAGTAGATGGGATTTCTATGGAGCTTCCTACTATTGGGAAGTGTGTGAAAGCCATGCATTTGAAGCTTAGTAGGGCGCAGTATTTGCATGCAGGTAAGAGTGAACCTCAGGATGTGGAGCAACCACAAGATGAGGATCATGGAGTGAGAGCAACCACTCATGCAGAGAAATTTCATGCCAGATGAGCAAAGGGAGTGCATGAAGCTATACCACCACGTGAGAGGTGGGGCGACGTGCATGAATAATCCCAAGAAGAAATTTTTGGGCATGATTCATTGAGATGGTGTGGATCTCATGAATTGAACCTGGCTACGAGGCGCCCACAAAGAAGTAGTAGCATGATCATTTGGATTGATGCAGTTAGATCAAAGTGATAGTGTCACATACTGGAGCATGGATCAGAGTTGATAGCAAGTGCAAAGTGCATGGGTGCAGATTTCAACAGCGCAGTGGTTCCTAAAGACATGTGCAGTAGCTAAGAAAAATTCAGAAGACTTTGATGACAGATGCATTAGACTAATTGAGTTGTTTTGGAGGCTATTCAGTTTCGGAAGTGTTGCATGAAAGTATTGCAAGGCAGATGCATGGAGTTGCAGGGCGCATGCAAAGACAGTCCTTTCTTGTTGAGAGGGAGTGTTGAAGTTTGCAACAAGAAACATTGATAGCGGCATTTGGAAACATCATTCTTGATCCTAGTGAAAAATAAGCACCTAAACTATGTGGGGCCCACACAAGATATTTTTAGGTGTATGTCTATTTTTAGAATGGTGAGCATATTCTAAAATTATCAGGATGTTGATTCTATATGGTTGAGAAAATTCTATCTTTGGATGAATTTCTATTTTTAGAATATGGGCGAAATCTATTTATATATCACTAATCTAGAAATAGAATGGATGTCGATTATTATTAGCCCTTAATAATAATCAGACAATAAATAGTAACTTATTCTCTTTAAGAACTTTATTTCAGTGAACATATGTGGCACATCATTGGGCTGAAGGAATTATGCAATTCCTATGGTGGGTGGTGACTCATGCATGGAGGAATTAGTTATAACTAACAGTGGCAAGTTGTAGCAGAGTTGGAAGAGTAGTTATCTGAGTTGTTATTTAGTTTAACTCAGTTCAGTGAGTTAAACTCAGTTGTGCTAGTTGTAACTAAAAATACACTAGTGAAAGATGAGTGATTTAATTATTTAATTAATTCACAAGTAGTGTGTTACTTGCAACTGAAGAAATATGGCAATTAACTACTTGCATGTCAGATCCAGTGAAGACCTAGTGGAGAGATAGGTGAAAGGGTGAGATGGACTATCTGTTGTGACTATAATGTTGCATTAAATACATCCACACACACATTGGAGATGCCTACGAGTATTGTGTAGTCAATGCAAGGTAAGGTCGAATTCATTCAAGGTTCTTCTTCAGCATGGATTTCACAGTGGAGGCAGGTTGTCACGAGGCAAGAAATTGGTGCATGGAGGTGCAAATTTCTACAAGACAATGTGAGACGATTGTATATTGTACTGAGAGCTCTATGAGCTGAGATTTGTATGAGGTATATGATATTGTTTCATGATCCATTGATATACATAATATATGATAGTTGGGATTTTTAGCTTTAAGCTTTCCCGGTAAAACAACTATGTTATGTGCGACTGATTTTTCTTCATGTGTTTGCAATTGGCGATTTAATTTCCGCAAAGAATTGAGTAGAAGGATTATATATTTAACATAAGGATTTAATTTTTAGATCAGGGGAATCTGGTAATATACATGCATACTGTATAATTTCTACATGGTATTGGAGTAATTTTAATCACTGTAAATTGCAATATTGAAGAAGTGTTGATTTTTTGTTGGTGGAAACAATTTGAAATTGCTGCAATAATTTCTTCGTGCAACAGTTGAGTATACACTGAAATGGATTTCAATGGTTTGCAGATGGAGTTTGCACTCAAAGGCAGCTCAAACTACATATTCTGGAAGGACGGGATGGAGGTGGTGCTTGAAGATAATGGCTTGAAGGAATTCATCAAGAAATATTTTCCTAAGCCCACTTTGACGAATGTTGCAGTACTTGACGCATGGAAAATAAAGTAGCAAGGGCGAGGAGGATTATGTTGGAAGGTGTGAAAGAACATATTGTGTCAAGCCTTCATGGGAAAGCCACTCCATATGCTATGTGGAAGGCTTTGACAGATCTTTTTCAAAGCAGCAACGACCATAGGAAATTGGCGTTGAAGGATAAACTCAAAAAAATGAAGATGGAGAAGAACGACACTATTCCAGTATACTTGACAAAGTTTGTACAATGTAGGGATGAGATTGGGAGTGTAGGAGTTAGTGTTTCTGATGATGATTTGGTGAGCTTGGCTCTCCTTGGACTTCCTAAGAGTTGGCACAGTTATGAAGACTCTGTTAGTGGACGAGAAAAATTGTCCTATTGGGAGCGACTTTGGTCGGATCTAGTGCAGGAGGAGATAAGGCGGAACATCAGGGATGGCTATTCATCAAAGTGTGATGATGAAGAGGATTTTTCTTTGGCTTCCAAGGTAAAGAAGAAGAAGGGGAATAAATTTCATTCTAGATCTAAGGCCGAAGAAAATGGCAAGGATCACAACATGTCCAAAGTGAATTGTTTTCACTGTCACGAGTTTGGACATATTGCCACAAATTTTCCACATAAGAAGAATAACAAAATGGCTATTGGAGCAGCAGCTAGTGAGGCTCTTGCCTTGAAATTTGAGCTTGACTTATCATTGATTTCAAGCATGGTGTGTAGTGCATTGTGATTGGGGTGGTAGTTTGATAGTGGTGCTTCCTTTCACATGACGGGAGATGAGAAATTGTTCAATGACTTGGTGGAGAAAGATCTCAAGATGCATGTTGAGTTGGGTGACGATGGATGATACAGTGCGACCGGAATTGGTACCATTACCTTTCACAGGGCATCAGGTAAAATATTTCATTTAAAATATGTTGTGCATGTTCCAGGTTTAAAGAAGAATTTAATCTCAGTCGCGATATTATAGGATAGAGGTTATGATGTTGTCTATAGTCAAGGAAAATGTTTCCTATGACACAAAGCAACAAGGCAAGCCAAGAAGGTTGGGATTCGAGTTAAGAATCTCTACAGAATTGAATTAGATGGGATTTCTACGGAGCTTCCTACTATTGGGAAGTGCGAGAAAGCCATGCCATTGAATCTTGAGAGGGAGCAAGATTTGCATGCAGGTAAGAGTGAGCCTCAGGATGTGGAGTAGCCACAAGATTAGGGTCATGGACTGGGAGCAACCACTCATGCAGAGAAATTTCATGCCATGTGGGCAGAGGGAGTGCATGCAGCTATACCACTAGGTGAGAGGTCGAGCGACATGCATGAATAATTCCAAGAAGAAATTTATGGGCATGATTCATTGAGATGGTGTGGTTCTCATGAATTGAACCTGGCTATGAAGTGCCCACAAAGCAACAGTAGCATGATCATTTGGATTGATGCAGTCAGATCAAAGTGATAGTGTTAGATACTAGAGCACATATCAGAGTTGACAGCAAGTGTAGAGTGCATGGGTGAAAAGTTTAACATCACAGTGGTTCCTGAAGACATGTGCAGTAGCTAAGAAGAAGTCAGAAGACTTTGATGACAGATGCATTAGACTGATTGAGTTGTTTTGGAGGCTATTCAGTTTCGAAAGTTTTTCATGCAAGTATTGCAAGGCGGATGCATGGAGTTGTAGTGTGCATGCAAAGACAATCCTTTCTTGTTGATAGGGAGTGTTGAAGTTTGCAACAAGAAATAGTGAAAGTGGCATCCAAAAACATCATCCTTCATCCTAGTGAAAAATAAGCACCTAAACTAGGTGGGACCCACACAGGCTATTTTTAGGTGTATGTCTATTTTTAGAATGGTGAGCATATTCTAAAATTAGCAGGATGTTGATTCTAGATGGTTGAGAAAATTTTATCTTAGGATGAATTTCTATTTTTAGAAGATGGGAGAAGTCTATTTATATATTGCTAATCTAAAAATAGAATGCATTTCAATTATTATTAGCCCTTAATAATAATCAGGTAATAAATAGTAACTTATTCTCTTTGAGCACTTTATTTCAGTGAAAAAATGTGGCACATCAGTGGGCTGAAGGAATTACGCAATTTATAGGGTGGTTGGTGACTCATGCATGGAGGAATTAGTTATAACTGATAGTGGCAAGTTGTAACAGAGTTGGAAGAGTAATTATGTGATTTTTTATTTAGTTTAACTCATTTCAATGAGTTAAACTCAGTTGTTCTAGTTGTAACTAAACATACACTAGTGAAAGATGAGTGAATTAATTATTTAATTAATTCACAAGTAGTGTCTTAATTGCAATTGGATAAATACATCGGTTAACTACTTGCATGTCAGATCTAGTGAAGACCCGGTGGAGAGATAGGTGAAAGGGTGAGATGGACTATCTGTTGTGACTATAGTGGAGCATTCAAATTATCCAAACACACATTGGAGATGCCTATGAGTATTGCATAGTCAAGGCAAGGTAAGGTTGAATTCATCTAGGGTTATTCTTCGGCAAGGATTGTGCAATGGAGGCAAGCTGTCAGGAGGCAAAAAATTGGTGCATGGAGGTGCAAATTTCTGCAAGACAGTGTGAGACAATTGTATATTGTATTGAGAGCTCTTTGGGTTGAGCTTTGTATGAGATATATGATATTATTTCATGATCCATTGATATATATATATATATATATATATATATATATATATATATATATATATATATATATATATGATAGTTGGGGTTTTTAGCTTTAAGCTTTCCCGGTAAAAAAATTGTGTTATGTGAAATTGATTTTTCTTCATGTGTTTGCAATTGGCGATTTAATTTCCGCAAAGAATTGAGTGGAAGGATTTTTTATTTAACATAAGGATTTAATTTTTAGATCAGGGTAATCTGGTAATATACATGCATATTGTATAATTTCTACATGGTATCGAAGTAGTGTTAATCACTTGAAATTGCAATATTGAAGCGGTGTTGAGTTTTTGTTGGTGGAAACAATTCGAAATTGCTGCAAGAATTTCTTAGTGTGACAGTTTAGTATACATTGAAATGGATTTCAATGGTTTGTGGTTGAAGTTTGAACTCGAGGGAAACTCGAACTACATAGGCTGGAAGACCAGGATGGAGGTGGTGCCTGAAGATAATGGCTTGCATGAATTCATCGAGAAATATGTTCCTAAGCCCACTTCGACGGATGTTGCAGTACTTGAAGCATGGCAAAAGAAATTAGCAAGGGCGAGGAGGATTCTATTGGAAGGTGTGAAAGACCATATTGTCTCAAGCATTCATGGGAAAGCCACTCCATATGCTATGTGGAAGGCTTTGACAAATTTTTTCCAAAGCAGTAGCGACCATAGGAAATTGGCGCTGAAGGATAAACTCAAAAAAATCAAGATGGAGAAGAACGAAACTATTCCAATATACTTGAAAAAGTTTATCCAATGCAGTGATGAGCTTGGGAGTGAAGGAGTCAGTGTTGCTCATGATGATTTGGTGAGCTTGGCTCTCCTTGGACTTCCAAAGAGTTGGCATAGTTATAAAGACTCTATCAATGGATGAGAAAACTTTTCGGATTGGGAGCGACTTTGGTCGGATCTAGTGCAGGAGGAGATAAGGTGGAACACCAGGGATGGCTATTCATCAAAGCATGATGATGGAGAGGACTCTTCTTTGGCCTCCAAGGAAAAGAATAAGAAGGGGAATAAATTCCATTCTAGATCTAAGGCTGGAGAAGATGGAAAGGAGCACAACATGTCCAAAGTGAAGTGTTTTCACTGTCACGAGTTTGGATATATTGCCACAAATTTTCCACATAAGAAGAAGAACAAGATGGATGCTGGATCAGCAGCTGGTGAGGCTCTTGCCTTGAAATTTAAGCTTTACTTATCATTTATTTCAAGCATGGTGTCTAGTGCATTGTGATCGGGGTGGTAGTTTGATAGTGGTGCTTCCTTTCACATGACGGGAGATGAGAAATTGTTTAGTGACTTGGTGGAGAAAGATCTCCAAATGCATGTTGAGTTGGCAACGATGGATGATATAGTGTGATTGGCATTGGTACCATTACCTTTCAGAGGGTGTCAGGTAAATTCTTTCATTTAAAATATGTTGTGCATGTTCCATATTTAAAGAAGAATTTAATCTCAGGCACAGTATTAGAGGATAGAGGTTATTATGTTGTCTTTAGTGAAGGAAAATTTTTCCTGCGACACAAAGCAATAGGGAAAGCCAAGAAGGTTGGGATTTGAGTTAAGAATATCTATAGACTTGAAGTAGATGGGATTTCTACGGAGCTTCCTATTATTGGGAAGTACGAGAAAGCCATGCAATTGAAGCTTGAGAGGCAGCAGGATATGCATGTAGGTAAGAGTGAACCTCAGGATGTGGAGCAGCCACAAGATGAGGATCATGGAGTGGGAGCAACCACTCATGCAGAGAAATTTAGTGCCAGATGGGCAAAGGGAGTGCATGCAACTATACCACCAGGTGAGAGGTGTGGTGACATGCATGAATAATCCCAAGAAGAAATTTTTGGGCATGATTCAATTAGATGGTGTGGATCTCATGAATTGAACCTGGCTATGAGGCGCCCACAAAGAATTAGTAGCATGATCATTTGGATTGATGCAATCATATCAAAGTGACAGTGTCAGATACTGGAGTGCGGATCAGAGTTGACAGCAAGTGAAAAGTGCATGGGTGCAGATTTCAACAGCGCAGTGGTTCCTAAAGACATGTGCAGTAGCTAAGAAAAAGTCAGAAGACTTTGATGACAGATGCATTAGATTGATTGAGTTGTTTTGGAGGCTATTCAGTTTCGTAAGTGTTGCATGCAAGTATTGCAGGACAGATGCATGTATTTGCAGGGCACATGCAAAGACAGTCCTTTCTTGTTGAGAGGGAGTGTTGAATTTTGCAACAAGAAATAGTGAAAGTGGCATCCAGAAACATCATCCTTGATCCTAGTGAAAAATAAGCACCTAAACTAGGTGGGGCCCACATAGGCTATTTTTAGGTGTATGTCTATTTTTATAATGGTGAGCATATTCTAAAATTAGCATGATGCTGATTCTATATGGTTGAGAAAATTCTATCTTTGGATGAATTTCTATTTTTAGAAGATGGGCGAAGTCTATTTATATATCGCTAATCTAAAAATAGAATGCATGTCAATTATTATTAGCCCTTAATAATAATCAGACAATAAATAGTAACTTATTCTCTTTGAGCACTTTATTTCAGTGAACAGATGTGGCACATTAGTGGGCTAAAGGAATTATGCAATTTATAGGGTGGTTGGTGACTCATGCATGGAGGACTTAGTTATAACTGACAGTGGAAAGTTGTAACAGAGTTGGAAGAGTAGTTATGTGAGTTGTTATTTAGTTTAACTCAGTTTAGTGAGTTAAACTCAGTTGTGCTAGTTGTAACTAAACATACACTAGTGAAAGATGAGTGAATTAATTATTTAAATAATTCACCAGTAGCGTCTTACTTGCAACTAAAGAAATACAACAGTTAACTACTTGCATGTCAGATCCAGTGAAGACCCAGTGGAGAGATAGGTGAAAGGGTGAGATGGAATATCTGTTGTGACTATAGTGGAGCATTCAATGCATCCACCCACACATTGGAGATTCCTATGAGTATTGCGTAGTCAAGGCAAGGTAAGGTCGAATTCATTCAGGGTTCTTCTTCAGCAGGGATTGCGCAATGGAGGCAGGCTGTCAGGAGGCAAAAAATTGGTGCATGGAGGTGCAAATTTCTGCAAGACAGTGTGAGATGATTGTATATTGTACTGAGAGCTCTATGAGCTGAGCTTTGTATGAGATATATGAGATTGTTTCATGATCCATTGATATACATGATATATGATAGTTGGGGTTTTTAGCTTTAAGCTTTCCCGGTAAAACAACTGTGTTATGTGCGATTGATTTTTCTTCATGTGTTTGCAATTGGCGATTTAATTTCCACAAAGAATTGAGTAGAAGGATTTTTTATTTTGTATAAGGATTTAATTGTTAGATCAGGGGAATCCGGTAATATACATGCATATTTTATAAATTCTACACTGCACACTGGAGGGGGGATGGCCCCCATTAGAGACAGCTGCTGGATTTTATTTTTACTCTTTTTTATTATAGTTTTTATATCTATATCCATCAAACTCCTTGTGGAGAATTTATATTGCTTTACATTATGTATATATGCAACACATAGCGGATGTATTTATATTTTCCTGTTACTCACAGTTATCTATATAGAAATTACATGTTGATCTGCATATGCACTTTGCATATACAACATGTAATTTTTATTTACATTAATAAAAGCTATGATTTTTCCTGGGGTGAAAAAAAAGAAAGCTAGCCTATTATTAGGATGTGCATACTTCCATTTTATATTGTTGTGAGAATTTTGAGAGTTGTTTAAAGAGGAGAATTTTGATTTTTTTAAATCTAAATTTAACTATATAATTTTTAATGACATCTTATGGAAAAAAATTTAAAGATACTTGAATCCATGGATCATGTAAACTTAGCACTTTTACTGTAATATTTTCTCAATTTCTAATTAAATTTAACAAAACAAAAAAAATTACTTCATTCAACTTAAATTTTTTTATAATCAGATTTTCTCAATTTCCATTTGAAGTTGAATTTCAAATAAAAATATTAAGAAAAAATAATCAACTCCATTCAACCTAAACTCTTTTATAACCATATTTTCTCAATTTACAATTGAATTTCAAATAAAATAAAATAAATTATTGGAAAAAATTAAAAAAAAACAAACAAACAAACAAAAACTTCATTCATATGAACTAAACAAAATTTGTATTCAAAAACTTATTGGTCAACTTAAATCTATTCATTTTTTTTTTGCTAAATTGCGCTATTTCTATTATGAACATAATATTACAAAACTGCCACATCTCAGCTGAGGAAGCCTGAGACCGGGCTTGATTGCCACATTCAGTCTAATTATGGAACTGCCCATTAACGGGAAACCAGTTCTTTTGAAAGTGATTACACTGCCCAGGAACTGGGAAACCGGCGAAGATTCAACTACATTCAGCATAATAAAACTAGAGAAATACAAAATATGCATGCAGCTGTATCTGCTATGTGTTATCATTGAAACTAAAAACCTTGCAAAAAGTCTAAAGCAGAGTTCATACTGGAAACTGGTCATGGAAGAGAGTGAACAATTAGTCTGAAGTAGTTTGCTCCTCCACAATTCTGCAGCCATACTGATTGTCCGGTTCTGCTTCAGTAATCTTGTCTTCTTCTTCGCCTGACAGGCCTGCTTCCATCTGCATATAAAAAGGTCCCGAGGAAGAAGGGACGAGGGCATGAGGAACACCGAAAGAGGGCATGAACGGAGCAGGTTCAGGACCAGAAGGAGGGTCGAAGGCGGGCGCAGAAGGAGTCTGCAAGTGACCAAGGGGCGAAGCAGGAGGGATGGAGACTTCTTCGCGCAAGGTAACTGTTATGAAGGCAGTGATGGAAGGGCGGTCAAACGCACAGTCGAAGCGCAACTCATCTTGTTGCGAGGATTGTCTCAGGAATCGACTGCCAGGGCAAGGAGGGGAAGTGGAAACGTGAGGCTGGGGCGAGGACAAAGGTGGCGCTGTGGGAGCAAGGGGCGGAGGCATGGACAGAGGAGGCGCGGTAGCATAGCTGTCATGGAGAAGACCAGGAGGGTCGAAAAATTTCTGAGCGGAGCGCCTTGCAGAAGGCTCCATGGAGAAGTCAACATTGGGGCTGTGGGGAGGGCGTTCGCCCATGGATCTGCCCTGAGAAGCACCCCTCCTGCAAGTCATTCTCTGCCTGAGCCTGGGCATGGTGAAATTCTCAGAAGAATCCACCCAAACTCTGGAGGAAGCTACAAGTATAGGAGTAAGAGGACCAACAAAAACAGGAGAAGCTTGAAAATTGAAATTAACAGGACAGAAGTTACTGTGTGTGTAGTGGAAGCCCGGAACGGTTTCCAGGCAGCAATGCAATGAGCACCGTCGACCTGTAGCTGTTCGTTAACCACCTGTAGCACAGCCTCCCGGGCAGAGCGAGCTCAATGGCGACAGAGGTCGGTGGCCATCAACGAAACAATCTGGAGAATTCGAGTTGTAATGCTCCATCTGATAGCGTGTGCGTTGATCAAGGCGGAGGAGGTGACGGCGAGGAGGTTTAAATGCCCATCGCAGATGGCTAATGAACGCGGCATTTAAGGCACCATGGGGGGCCATGTGGCCACCCCAAGTGAACTTCCTTGGGAGCAGAACCAGGCCTATTGGCCTCTTAACAAAACTAAACATCCGCATCCAGAGACTTAAATCTATTCATTGGTTCATATGGAAAAAGGAAATAATGATACTCTCAAATACCTATACTTAAAGGGTCCATTTGAAATCAATATCTATATCACTCTATTTCTCAATGATGCCTTGGGAGATGCAAGGATCTTTTATTAAATGGATACATAGAGGGTAGTCATATTTATCATACTTTTTGGTAGACATGTTTAACTATTCCTTTAAAAAGTTCTAGATAAATTTTTTGAAAATTTTGTGTAATTTAAATTTGTGAGCAATAGGTATGAAGTATTATGTTAATTAAAATATTTAAGATTTAATCTTTGTATGAAATATAGTCTACAAAGAGGAGGATAAGGGTTAGACCTCAAAGGTATAGTCATAATGATCGAAACCCACCTGTGTCACACAAGTAAGAAATCATTTCAGTTTCTCATCCCTCTAGTTTAAAAAAAAAAGGAGTAATAGATATTTTCATGGTTTTTTTTAAGTATTTGTATGTTATTTAAACATGAAGGTGAAGTGATATTTTTTTAGTTCCCAAGTATCATTTTTCATTACATAATCATATTCTTCTTTCATAGCATTCATCCACTCCTTGTGATCCTTAGCTTGCTCAAAATTTAATGTTTCTTCTACACTCATAAGTTATGTCATCAAAGCATAACCTATATACCTTAGAGGTGTTTGAACTTGCCTTGTTGATCTTTGTAATGCCTCATTGCTTTAAAAAGTTGTTCCACTCCTCATTAGTGTTGCACCATTATTTTTTGATGTATTTTGGCTACTTGTAGCTTCCATACTACCTTGATCTTAAACATCAACTTGTTGATCTTCAACCTCTTTTTCTTTGGAATTTTCATGGTTTATTTAGAAAATTTCCATACATTATGGTGTCCCTTCTTTTGAATATCTTCTACATATTCATGAAATATAACATATCTACTTGAAAATACTTTCTAAGTAATGGGATCATATAATTTTTAAGCTTTATGTTAAGCACAATAACTAATAAAGATGCATTTTATTTCCTTTTTGTCAATTTTTCTTTCTATCTTCCCTTGGGATACGAGAATATGTTTTTTCCCAAAATCCTTAAATGACAAACAATTGGTTTATAACCATAAATTCTTCATAAGGAGTTTCATTATCTAAAAAATGTGTAGGACTTCTATTTTTCAGATATACAACAATTCTTATAACTTTAGCCCAAAAAACATTTTGAAGTTTCTTACATTTAATCATGCTTCTATCACATTCAATCAAGGTTATATTTTTCCTCTTAGCTACTCCATTCCACTAAGAAGTATGTTGAAAAATATGTTATCTTTGAATCCCTTGGTTTTTGCAGTATGTGATGAAATATCTTGATGTGCACTGTAGAAAATCTCTAACACGGCTATAATACCATGTAGAAATTATATCAATGGATTCAATCCAATCATGTAATGTACTAAAACAAGATACTGAATCCTTCTACAATATTTGTGGAATATAAAACATGATCGCTCAATCACATGCAAGTAAGAGAAAGGATATTATCAATCACAAAACAAAAGATGTTCTTGGGGAAAGAACCTGCTCGAAACCCCTTTATCATATATTGTACATAGTTAAACAATCATGAAACAATACAATGTTTTCTCACACCAAGAAAATCTTGCACTATCCTGACTATCTCACTCTGATCCTGCTCAAATTTGTCTAGCAATTATTAGGCAAAATTGACCAACACTTAGCCAATTCTCAGCCCCTCCTTAGCCCAGCCTTGCTCACACAATCCCTAGGCAATTAACCCCTATTAAATAGGATAATTAGCCTTCCTTGACTGCGTAATCCATCACGGCCTTATCATGACTTTATAATTGCACCCGGGAAATTTTCTAATAATACAATTGATAGTTATCTTCCCTTTAACCTCTATCTCAACTCGGTGGTCATCAAAATCGACATGCATGCAGCTAATAATAGAAAATAATGATCAGTTACTTGGTAGATCACTACTTGTGAATTAAATCTATTTTAATTCACTTGATCTTCCACTAGCTCATCAATCAGTTAGAACTATTTAAACCGATTTTAACTCAATTAATTTGAGTTAATTGATTGCACTCACAGCACACTAGTGCTACAACTACAATAGGACCCTGTAAATAATAGAATCACTCTACATGCATATCCTTTGACCCTCAACACAAAATTATTGAGCTAAATAAGTCTATCTCACTTAGTTAATTATTACAAGTTGTTATGAGATTAGATTACAATTTTCTTTAAATTTAATTAAGGATAATAAAATCAAAAGCCTCACATGGTAACCATTTCTGGGTTCCATTTTCTGGATTTTGTTTCTAGATGCCGATTTCAGTGTTTCATGTTGCAAATTTCAACACTCCCTCTCAACAAGAAAGAAATCAATTTGTCACTATCCGATACCTTTGGAATGTTCTGCGTGCAACACTAATCTAGTGTTGTTCGCACATGCAACTCTCCTTAAACTGAATAACCTCCAAACAAATGAAGCAGTATAATGCATTTGTCATAAGAGGCTTCTGAGTGCTGCTAGCTACTGCACATGTCTACTAGACTCTCTGTATTGTTTCTGACATCTACATCCATGCACTATACACTAATACCAACTCTGATCTGTGCTCCAGTATCCGACACTTGTCACTCTGATTTTCGTCCTCCTGACATTTGACTGCATCAATCTAACTGATCCTTTCCACTACTTCTATATTGTGGGCTTTGCATATCTAGGTTCGATCCATGAGACACACCATCTCAATGGACCCTGCCCAAATTTCTTCTTGGGATTAATTCTGCAAATCGCCCCACCTCACACCTGAAGTTATAGTTGCATGTACTTCCTCTTCCCATTTGCCTCAAAATTTCCCCCTCCTGGAGATCTCTGCTTGAGAAGAATATTCCACTCAATCTCCTCTCTACTTCTCCAATTGTGGCTGCTCCACAAACTTCTGAGGCTGCATATTAAGAGATAATTGATCCCTCTCAATGACCAAGTCATTAATGACTTCTTTTCTCCTCAAATCCTTGCATGCATCCTCAACCTCAAGAGCATACAGGTTCTTGACTCTTGAACCAATCTGCTTCACCTGTCCCATGGCTATGTGTTTAAGGAACACCTTTCCTTTTCTAAACATAACCTCATAACCATGGTCTTCCAATACCGCTACGGAGACAAGATTCTTCTTTAGGCCTAGAACATAAGAAAAAATCTGCTAGTTTGAGAGGCGATCCAGACTTCCTCTGAAAGGTAATTGTACCTATGTCGGTCACGCTATACCTTTCGTCATCTCCAAACTCTATGTTTTGTTTGAGGTTCTTGGTTATTGGTCAATTTGGGCATCATCCCCCATGACCTGGTCAAACTGGACATCATCCCCAAGACCAATAAAATAGGGTCTATCATCCCCTTACATTTCAATTTTTATATGCCCTAAGAGAAGAAAAAATCATTCATGGCTTCTATTTTGAGATTTCCAAGGTTTGAAGTATATTTTATATCACTTATGAGCTCACCAACGCTGCCTCTCAAGGGACTAACTATGTTTCATATGTAACTCCCTCCATTCAAGGGTGCACTGCAATGCACTTCCCGACATTCATGGGTGTGTTGGTCAAATGGGAGCGAAATTATCATTGTTCCGGAATCTCCAAATGGCCAGTGCCTTCTAGAAGTGTCCATATGTGTCAAAATTCGAATCCATGTGTCCATCTAACACCTTTGAACTTGGAAACATGTCTTGCATATTATTATAAAGTCATTGATTGAGAAACTACCTTCATTTTCCCTATAAATTGAGCATAGATCCTAGTGCTAGGGAAGGAATAATTTTGGTAAATAAATGAGTTGGATTCTCAATTGAGAGAGTGATAGAAGTGATATGTTGCTAGTGAGATGTTGATTGTGATGAGGCCGGAATGAAGTTGGAGCTGGTGACATCAAATCGATCATTGGTTGTAACCTCCCCCTTCTACTCTTTAATAAAGATTGTTGTTCATTTTCCCATATATGTATCTGTTTATGTTTCTATTTCTCATGTAATGGATTCTTGAATGATATGTATGTTTCATGTTCAATCGATTTAACTGATTAAGATAAATAGGCATTTGTATATTGCAATCTCTTTGTTGTTCTCTATTTATACTTGCAAGAATCAATCTGGCGGTCTAAGTTGGATTGGAGGCTACAAAAAAAGTGACAGAAGGAGAATAGGAAGCGCTTGGATCACAAGTAGGTTCTTATATCCTTCTGTCTGTCTATTTACTCTTAGAGAAAGTGATAGAAAATTCTTTAATCTGTTGTTCTAAATGCATAGCACCACATTTAGGGAATTTGATTTATATGTATATCATAATTCTGCATAATAGTCCTTCTCCTCCAATTCATTAAAGAGATCACCATTCCCCGTCATATGGAATGAGGCATTGCTGTCTAGATATCACACGCATCCCATTACAGTGTTGTCCATGCATGAAATGAGAGTAAAATCAAGCCCGAACTGTGAAGCCAATGCTTCAACCGCTGCAACTGCAGGCTCCTTCTTGCTTGCCTTCTTCTGTGGACAATTCGAAGCATAGTTCCCATGCTCGTGACTGTGAAAACATCTGATCTTGGACAAGTCTCTCTTGCCCTCTTCAGCTTGGGATTTCTTTCCCTTGGCTTTATTTTTTTGTCCCACTATGCACAATCTTCTTCTTTATTACTGATGGAGTTCATGTCTCTGGTGCTCCTCCTTCTTAATCTTTCTGAGCTTGTACTTCAACACTGACTTCCTTTGCTTGTTTTTGTTATGAAATAGATATGTCAAGGCCTTTCACATAGCATATGGATTTTCCTTCCCATGGAGACTCTAGACAATATGATCTCGAACTCCCTCTAACAAGATCCTCCTCGTCTTTGCTACATTCTTTTGTCATGCTTCAAGAAGTTGTGCATCTGCTGCTACAGGCTTGGAAATATCATTATCTATGAATTCCTTCAACCCATTGTCCTCCAACTCTGCCTCCATCTTGTCCTTCAATGCAACATGATTCGAATTTCCCTTGAGGGCATATTCTAGTCTCAAGACATTGAAATACATCTTGATCCGCTTCTCGCTCCAAAGAAAGTATTTGCAAATTTGAATATTGTTTAACAAAAACTCAATTTCTTCTCCACTATTGTGATTCCTGGTGCTTTGATACCATGTAGAAAATCTCTACACAACTATAATAACATGTAAAAATTATATCAATGGATTCAATCTGATCATGTAATATACTAAAACAAGATACTAAATCCTTCTACAATATGTGTGAAATATAAAACATGATCGCTCAATCACATGCAATTAAGAGAAAGGAAATTATAAATCACACAACACAAGATTTTCTTGGGGTAAGCATCTGCTCAAAACCCCTCTATCATATATTGTACATAGTCAAAGAATCATGAAACAATATCTTACACTAATAAAAGATTGCACTATCCTGGTTGTCTCACTCTAATCTTGCTCAAAATTGTCTAGCGATTCTTAGGCAAAATTGACCAATAGTTAGCCAATTCTCATCCCCTCCTTAGCCCAGCCTTGCTCACGCAATCCCTAGGCAATTAATCCCTATTAAATAGGATAATTAGCCTTCCTTGACTACACAATCCATCATGGCCTTCTCATGACTTTATAATTGCACCCAGACAATTTGTTAATAATACAACTGATAGTTATCTTCCCTTTAACCTTTGTCTTAACTGGGTCATCATCAAAATTGACATGCATGCAGCTAATAATAGAAAATCATCAGTTACTTTGTAGATCAATAATTATGAATTAAATATATTTTAATTCACTTGATCTTCCACTAGCTCATCGATCAATTAGAACTAGTTAAATTGATTTTAACTCAATTAATTTGAGTTAACTTATTGCACTCACACCACACTAGTGCTACAACTGCAACAGGACCCTATAAATAATAGAATCAATATACATGCCTATCCTTTGACCCTCAGCTCTAAATTCTTGAGCTAACTAAGTCTATCACACTTAGTTAACTATTACAAGTTGTGATGGGATAAGATTACAATTTTATTTTAATTTAATTAAGGATAATTAAATCAAAATCCTCACATGGTAACCATTTTTGGGTGCCATTTTCTAGATTTTGTTTCTAGATGCCAATTTCACTTTCTTGTTGAAAATTTCAACATGAACTCTACCCCTTGATCAGATCAAATAATCTTGATGGTCTCAAACAGGTGCCCTGAGCATGGTATACTCAGATCGATAATTATATCAATGGATTTAGCTTCACCAAAATGGAACTAGATGTGAACCTCTATCACATTGTGCTAGATGGTAAGTTTCTTATTCTTGTTTTGTATGTTAATTATTTAATATTTAAAAATGATGAGCAGTTGATTTGCTCTTGAAAAGAGGATCTTGCAAGGGAATTTGAGTTTAAAGACATGGGCTTAATGCATTTATTCCTGAGGATGGAAGTATGGCAAGGTGATGGTGAATTGTTAGTGTCTTGGGGTAAGTATTCCTCTAAAATAATTTAGAGATTTCACATGGATAATTTTAAGCATGTGGTGATCCAGGTGGATCGAACAGGTCCAAGTACAAGTGGCTTGAGTATAAAGGCTCAAAAATCAAAGTGTCTGAAATATGGAAAACTTAATGTCAAGTTGAATATCGCGTCTTTCTGATTCCAACGGCGCAGACGACACTCAATTCCAAGTTTGTATGAAGGAGTTAGGAGCATTCAAATTTTGAGGGTTAACTTGGTGATGTGGCAGCATAAAGAGGCAACAAATTTTCTAAAACACGGCCACCGGGTTCCAGGCGAAATTATGGGATGGTTAATTTGACTCCTTCGGTCAAATTCTAGAAATTAAAAAAAAAAAAAATAGATTTGTCAAAATCAAATATAAAAATATAAAAAAAGGGGTAGGGCTAGCCATGACCCCCGCCCTACCCAACAAAAATAACAAAAATATTTAAACTGGGGTCAGCAGCCATGACCCTGTCGAACCCCACCCACACACCACGGTCCGATGTTTCTGGCCGACCATGTATTACGGCAACTGTATGGGGGGTTGTGAACCCCACCACAAACCAACCCTCCATGCCACATTATAACAAAGGCCGGTGGAAGTGGTGGGGCAGGCCGCCCAATGCAGGCCCAGGCCTGCACACTTTCATTAAGTAACAAAACGGCGTGACATTTTAAAATATTTTTGGGTTATGTAAAACTAATTTTTAACCTTAATATGGAGGGGGTGGGGTTTGACCACCCGACCCCCTCCCCCACATTACAGATCACTAACCACTTCAGCCAGCGGACTCCTTGGGGAGTCCGCCCAACATTTCATTATATAAACTTTGTTTTCATAAGTGCGCCCAGGCAGGCCAGGAACAGGCACGAATTTCGAGACAAGTGGAACCATGAGCATTGTGCAAGAGGGGGGCAGAACCATGATCTAAGCCATTTTCCAGAGGGTCCATATTTTCACTTTGTCAAATTTAGGAAAATTTTATATGGATTTTTCACCTCTCAACACCACTAATCCGATAGTGCTTTCCATTTCTTCATCAAAGGTCTCCAATTTTCGAGCACTTTCAGCTATGGAGGTATAAGGGTGTAATTTTTCATTTTATACTTGTACTTTCATTTTTTGCTACTTAATGAAAGAGGGCCTCC
Source organism: Pinus albicaulis (assembly GCA_034641835.2). Classification (NCBI taxonomy): domain Eukaryota; kingdom Viridiplantae; phylum Streptophyta; class Pinopsida; order Pinales; family Pinaceae; genus Pinus; species Pinus albicaulis. The sequence continues at coordinate 1,904,696,388 of CM076578.1, forward strand.
CCACTATTTGAGCAGGGCCCAGAGACGTAGTCCCTCCTAGACGAACTCTGATATCAATTATGTGTCTTCCTGCATTATGTTAATTTCTTCTCTCTTCTTATGTTTATGCCTTTAAAGTTTCTTATTTAAGCTGCAATTTTCACATGTAATTATTTAACACATCTCAAGCAAAAGGTTTTGGATCAAGTGGTATCAGAGCAAGTTTTTTTAGATGTGAATTATATGCTTGTATTCTAACTAGAGATAGGCTACAAAGAGGTGAAGGGACACTAAGTTATTTTTATCCTGAAGTGGGACGTGCACATCAGAGAATAAAAATGGATGACGATGTTCGAAATGAGGAGGAGCTCAACTTCCGCAAGACCTTCTACACCATGGTAGATCGGGTTGAAATTTTGTTCTCTAGACTTGAGAAACTAGAGAAAGAAGGGGAGAATGCTTCAGAAGGACAAGGTTCAAGGCATGGTTATAATGGAGGAGATCCACCTCCTTCTCCTCCAACAAGTGAAACTTATTCCTCCTCTTATCACCATCATCATAGGAATTCAAGAAATGCATCTAATAAACCTTTCTTTAAGTTAGATGTCAAACTTGATCTACCCATGTATAATGGTGAAAGTAATGCAAAGAAACTTAACAATTGGGTTAGGTAGATTGAACTCTACTGCAAGATTCAGCGGATTGTGGAGGATGAGGAAAATATCCAGTTGGCTTCTCTTCGATTGAATGGCACCGCTCTCATCTGGTGGGAGAGAAAAATTCAAGACAACAATAATTTGGGTAACCTTCTGTCCTCATGGTCAAATTTTAATGTTTCACTTAAAGATCAATTCTATCCCTTGAGTTATAAGAAAAAATCCTTAATGGAGTGGCAATACCTAAGGCAAGGTAAAGGAAAAAACGTGCAAAACTTTACCGAGGAATTTAAAAACAAGCACTAAGTTTGGGAATTTCATTAGATTCACCTGAAGTTGTAACTAAGTACATTGGGTCATTACATAGTTACATTAGACATTAATTGTTAATGTTTTAACCTACTACTATTGACTCAGCCAGTGTAAAGGCCATTCATCTTGAAAACAGGGGAAAAAATGATAAGGATGATCATTCAAAGAAACCACCTTTCAACCTTCAAATGGAAAATTCAAAGGGAAAGGAAAAGAAGATAGCATCAACGAAGAAGGATGAAGGAGAAAATCCTTATTGCACTCACTTCAAAAAGGAAGGTCATGACAACGATCATTTTTGGAAGTTGTACCCAGAAAACAATCCAAAGAGATATGGCGGAAAGGGTAAGAAAAAGACGGTAGCAACCACGCAGCAAGACCTTGGATCTGACTCTCGTGATGAGGCATTGATCATAGAAGCAGGCACAAAAGGTACTCATTCTCTTCATGTTAATTTTGAATCGCATGAAATCAGTAGTTCAATAGATGAGCCTCTTCCAAATGAACGAAAGAGAATTGAGCTGTTTCATATGAGAGTTGTCATAAATCATACAAAACTAGAAACTCTATTTTATTTAGGCTCTCAAGAAAATTTAATCTCAGAATCCTTGGTTAAAAACTCAGGCTTAGAAGTTAAGCCTCATATAAAACCTTATCCTCTTGGATGGATACATGACAAAGTAAAACTAAATGTAACCAAGAAATGTAAGGTTAAATTTGTAATTGCTTCTAAACTGATGGATGAAGTAGAACTGGATGTCATATCATTGGATATCTCTGGTATTGTGTTAGGGAGTGCCTATCTTTACGATAGGAAAGTAGTTTTCTTCCCACATGAAAATAAATACCAAATCACAAAATATGGGGTAGAGTATATTTTAAGAGCTCATAAAACCAAAGTCAGTGCCAGTCTTGTAAGTGAAAAACAAATGAAGATATTGGTGAATTCCAGCAAGGGTTTTTTTCTCATGGTTGTGAGAGAAAAAGATGCAAAAACATATAATGCTTTCCAAGGATGTGATCTAGCTCATAAACAGGAACTATGTGATTTTATTTCTAACTATGATGAGTTATTTCAGGAACCTAGAGGATTTCCTCTGAAACGAGAAATCCAACATGAGATCCATTTGCAGCATGATTCTCCATTTCCAAACATTGGTATGTACAGGATGTCATCTATCGAAATGGAGGAGATCATAAAGCAGGTACAGGAATTGTTGAACCAAGGGGTGATTCAACCAAATACTTCTCCTTGCAGCTCGTTGATCGTGTTAGTACCCAAGAAAGATGGCACATGGAGGATGTGAATGGATTATCGAGTGCTAAACAAAATCATGGTGAAAAATCAATACCCTCTCCCTCGCATTGATGATTTGTTAGATCAATTGAAGAATTCTATCTATTTCACCAAATTGGATTTGCATAGTGGTTATCACCAGGTCAGAATTGCAGAGCAGGACATGTGGAAAACCACCTTCAAGACCAAGCAGGGGTTGTTCAAATGGATGGTGATGCTATTTGGATTGTGAAACACGCCAGCCACATTCATGAGAGTCATGAATGATCTTTTTAGGCCTTTCATTGATGAATTTTTCCTTGTGTATTTAGATGATATTCTTGTCTTTAGTAATACTTGGGATGAACATGTGTGCCATGTAAGGAAAGTGCTTGATGTATTAAAGAGGAAAGAATTGTATGTAAAATTGTCATAGTGTGAGTAAGTGAAAACCTCTTTGGTTTACCTAGGTCATATTTTCATTAATGGTCTATTAAAAATAGACCCCTCCAAAGTTGAGGTGATTGTAAAATGGCCTACGCCTATCAATGTAACAGAGGTCATAGTTTTCTAGGTGCAGTACAGTACTGGAGGAGATTCATTGCCAACTTATCCATTATTGCATCACCCTTACACACACTGACAAGTATAAAACAAGCCTTTCAGTGGGGAGGAAAGCAGTAGAATTCTTTCGAAGCACTGAAAGAAAAAATCAGCACCACACTAGTCTTGGCTTTACCCGATCTCCAACAGTCGTTTGAGATTGAAACCAATGCCAGTGGGTGCACCATGGCAGCTATATTTTTGCAGTAGAATAAGTCGATATGTTACCATTAGGAGAAGTTCTCCTATGCTGTCATCAATTACCCCACTTATGACAAGGAACTGTATGCTTTGGTCCAAAGTGTGAAAACTGGAAACAATACCTAATCGACAAGGAGACCATCATCCATACGGATCACTAGCCCTTGCAATACCTTCAATCATAGACCAAGCTACAACAGTAGTCTCATTTCAGGTGGATGGAGTTTCTACAGCAACTTCATCTGGTAATAAAACATAAGAAGGGCACTAGTAAAAAATTAGCAGTTATGCTCTCTCGCCCTCCTATTGTTGCTTCTATTATTTTTCATAATGCTTCACTGTCCTTTGAGATTTATGCTGAACAATACGCTAACGATGATGAATTTAAAGAAATATATGAGAAACTAACTCATGGTTCACAGGTGGAAAACTATCATTTGCAGGGGAAGTTGTTGTATCACCTTGGGAAATTGTGCATACCCATAGTAGAAAGGGTACATTTAATTCGATAGGCGCATACCTCTTTTATGTCTGGTCACTTTGGTGTCGAAAAAAGCTTATGTCATTTGAAAAGGTTTTTCTTTTGGCCCCATATGAAAAACATTGTAACCCATTTTGTAAATGGATGTGTGATGTGTTCTGTTTCAGAGCCCTCTAATAGAAAACTCGGGCTCTACACACCATTCCCTTTTCCGAGTCGTCCATGGGAAAGTGTGTCGATGGAATTTGTAGGAGGTTTGCCTATGTCTAGAAAGGGTCATGTCTACTTGTATGTTGTCATCGACCGCTTTAGTAAAATGTGCATATCAATTCCTTTTAAAAAGTAGGTAACTGTTGAGAATATTTCTTATATTTTATTTTAGTATGTTGGTTCCACTTTGGGTTAGCCCTCATCGAATGTGTCAAATCGAGACTCTCGCTTCCTTCGAGAGTTTTGGAATAGATTGTGGCATATAATGGACACCAAGTTGAAGAGAAGTACGAAATTCCATCCACAAACCGTCAGACAAACAAAGGTCGTCAATGGTACCATGGTACACTTGTTGTAGGTCTATTGCAGCAAACATCCCAAGTTGTGGGATGAGCATCTTCCATATGTGCAACAAACCTACAACCGAGTAGTGCATTCCTTTACGCAGTGTTCACCATTTGAGACATGTTTTGGTTACTTACCAAAGGACCCTTTTGACATGATCTATGGAAGGGATGAAGATGCCAGTGGCCGAGATGATAGGGACAAGGCACAACGGTTCATCTAGCGAATACAGACAATTCACCAAGCAGTGCAAGAGCAGTTGGAAAAGAGTCAGGCTCGATATAAGGCCCGACATGATAAGCACCTAGTAGACCATCAATTTCAAGTTGGTGACAAGGTGTGGTTCCATATCAACAAGGATCGAATCTAGGGGGAAGGAAATAAATTGTGACCAATCTGGTATGGTCCATTTACCATATTGGAGAAGATTAAGAATAATGCTTTCCAACTTGATTTTCCTGTATACATGCATATGTAATCGGTCATGAATGTCGAAAATCTAGAGCTTTATGAACCACCATTGATTATGGACACCAAGGAGGTAGGATCAGTTCTTACAGTGGATGACTTTGCACCAGAGTATCTCGATGAATTTCAAGAGGAAATCATTCTCGATCGAAGAGCCAGGACTTTGCGATGAAGAGATGTCGAAATCTCTGTGTTGGTTTCAAATGGATGCACCCAAGTAAAGCTAAATGGCTTGAAAAGGAGAAGGTGAGGGAGAAATTCCCTCACTTGCCTGTTTATTGATAAGGCTTTTGGGTTCCAAAAATCTCTTCAATGGGGAGGAATGATCCGGGTGGATAGAATAGGTCCAAGTACAAGTGGCTTGAGTAAAAAGGCTCAGAAATTAGTGTTTTAAATATGGAAAACTTAATGTCAAGTTGAATATCTCGTCTTTCTAATTCCAACGACGCAGACGACACTCAATTCTGAGTCTGTATGAAGGATTTGGGAGCAATCAAATTTTGAGGGTTGACTTGGTGATGTGGCAGTGATCTAGGTGGATATCGGTGGCCACCCACCTATTCCATTTGGACTTGCACCATCAATTCTTTCAACTTTTCACTTTCAGCACAGCTTGTTACTTTTAGTAGGTTTTCGGGTCCTGCACTCCCAGAGCCGTTTTGGGGCCTTAATGATCCAGGTGGATATTGGTGGCCACCCACCTATTCCACTTAGGGCCCCACCATTGTTTCTTTCAGTTTTTCAGTTTTGGCACAACTTACTATTTTTGGCAGTTTTTCGGGTCCTGAACTTCCGAAACCGTTTTGAGGCCCTAAACGACTTTTTTGGGGAAAACCAAGAGCATCATAAATTTTTGAGTGCGTCAAATGGAGATCGTATGCCAAAGTTACATCCCCGGGAAGTTGAAACACTAATTTACCCAAACGTGGCCCATAGTTTTGGCGCTTCATCTCCTAGGGTTAGGTTTTTGGACGTTTGGAATTTTCCATTATTTCTCAATAATAAATAGGCCCTCGAACCTCATTTTAACATAGTTCAGAGGTTTGTAGCCACCACATCTCTTCTCAGAGATATGCTACCAACACCCTAACTATTTTTATTTCCATTATGTCTATAAGCATATTTTAGTCATTTGATTTAAATAAAATGAAGTATTGTTTCCACTGCAACTCTGTGTTCATGTCTATTTATGTATTTTATTGTGTTCCTGCATAAATCTGGATCAGGCAGCTTAAAGATGCAAAAAAATTGCTAAAACCAAGCCACCTGATTACGGGCGAAATTGTGGGACAGTGAATTTGACTCCTTCGGTTAAATTCTAGAAATTAAAAAAAAAACAGATTTGTTAAAATCAAATAAAAAAATACAAAAAAAATGGGTAGGGCGAGCCATGACCCCCGCCCTACCCAAAAAACATAACAAAAATATTTAAATTGGGGTCGTGTGGTGATGACCACCTTAAACCCCTCCCCATGTTCCGGCCAGGCACGTGTCTGTGTGCGTATGTTATATATGGTTGTGGGGGTTACATGTTATTGCAATAGCAGATCCATGCCACATTATAACAAAGGCAGTGGTGGGGGGGGGGGGGGGGGGGTGTGCACCCAATGCGGGCCCAGCCCCCCACATTTGCATTAAGTTACAAAATGACACGCCATTTTAAAATATTTTTTGTGTTATGTAAAATGAATTATAAGCTTAATACAAAGGGGGCAGGGTTTGACCACCTGACCCACTCCCCCACATTACAGATCACTAACCACTTCAGCCAGTGGACTCCTTGGGGAGTCTGCCCAACATTTCATTATATAAACCTGGTTTTCATAAGTGTGCCTAGACAAGCGAGGAGCGGCCATGAATTTCGAGATAGTTGGAACCATGAGCACTGTGTAGGAGGGGGGCGAAACCATGATCTGAGCCATTTTCTAGACGGTCCAGATTTTCACTTTTTCAAATTTTAGAAAATTTTATATGGATTATGCACCTCTCGGCGCCACGAATCCAACGGTGATGTCCATTTCTTTATCAGAGGTCTCCAATTTTCGGACACTTTCAACTATGGAGGTATAAGGGTGTAATTTTTCATTTTATACTTGTAATTTCTTTTTTTGCCACTTAATGAAAGAGGGCCTCCCCACTATTTTAGCAGGGCCCAGAGACATAGTCCCTCCTGGATGAACTCTAATATCAATTATGTATCTTCTTGCATGATGTTAATTTATTCTCTCTTCTTATGTTTATGCCTTTAAATTTTCTTGTTTAAGCTGCAATTTTCATATGTAATTCTTTAACACATCTCAAGAAAAATATTTTGGATCATGTGGACACACCTCTAGCTACAAACTGGAGGAAGGAGAATGTCACTTCAGGTGAGGAGGTTGCTGCTACCATTTACGGGTAGCTTGTGGGGCATTTGATGTATCTTTTGAACATAAGACCCGACATGTGCTATGCAATAAACCAACTTAGTCAAGCTATGGTGAGGCCTACCAAGTTGTATTGGAAGGAAACAAAGCATGTGTTATGGTACCTCAAAGGCATTACCGAATATCGATTATGGTACAAGAGGACATAGGGAGTGAAGCTCCAAGGCTTCACCGATTCAGACTAGGCAGGGAGTCCATCAGATAGGAAAAGTAATTTTGGTGCTATATTCAATGTTGGGTCTGCAGCTATTTCCTGGTACAGCAGGAAACAAAGGTATATGGCTCTCAGCTCAGCAGAGGTTGAATACATGGTTGCAAGTCAAGCATCATGTGAGGCCATATGGATGAGGAAAATACTTTTGGGTCTTTTTAGTCAGGAGATCAATTTGATAGTGATATATTGTGATAATCATAGTTGCATTAATCTCTCTAAGAGTCTCATATTTCATGACCTGTCCAAACACATTAATATTTGGTATCATCATTTGTGGGACTGTGTGTAGAGGAGAATAATGCTACTACAGTACATTCCAAATGAGGAGAAATATTTTTACATATTGACAAAGGCATTATCAAGAGGTAAATTTGAATTCCACGGGTGCAGGATAGGGGTGGTGAAAAATACCTTTCTTGCTAAGACGGAGTATTAGAAAGTGTAGCAAGAAAGGCTCAGTTTGACTTTAACCTTAGTCAAATTGAGTAAATTGAATTTCCATATCAACAAGTTAACTTGGAGGTAGTTAAATAGTGTGACATGGCTCTTGTCACTCAGTTAGATCAGTAAATACAAGTTATTGGGATTGGAGTTTAGTCATACATGTGTTGATTGTTAAATTTTAGCAATCTAGTTCAGTTACTTTCAGTTGTACTCAATTAACTAACCTCCAACAATTAATAGAGTCACTTGAAGCTCAGTTGAGCAGTGAGACGATAGTCTAACTAAGAGATATGCCAGTTATTTGTTCAACCAACCCAAAATAGCCCATACATGCATGCAATTCGAATTTCTCAACTGGAGTGGAGGAGACAAAGGCTAGTGTAACAATAATTGTATACTAGTTGAGCGTACATTTTTGCATTCAGTCAGGAGATCAATTCCTTGGGAATTGCATAAGGAAATAGGGACTTCCCTATTGTTTAGGAGCTTGAATTAGCTAGAAATTGCACAAGGAAATAAGAGGTTGGAGGAGGCAGAGATTGGCTTAGTGTTGGCTAGAGGTTCTCATTCAGTAGAGAGAACATATTTTCTTTTATAGGTGGTGCTTAGAGCTAGAGCATGCAATTGTAATTGTTTCTCTATTCATCTGATTAATTCAAAGAGGCTTGATGGGTTTGTCCCAGTTAGTTTCCCCTATAAATCACTATGTACTTGTGGTTTTGTTTGTTGTGTGTCTATGCATGTTGTTCTAAATTTTGATTTTCATTCTACAGATTAGTAGAGTAAAATTTGGGTCTCTAATTTCAGTTTGATTTCTTGAGTAGTTGCAACTTCTATAAAATTTCTACATTCCATAGAGTGGTTCATTACTTCACAACTCTTATAGTGGAAGCCCTGGCAAGTCAAGGATGTCAATATTGTTTATCTTACAACTTCATCAATAATGATCATAGACAGTTGTATCTTAAATGAGTCAAGTGGGAATTTTGAATATTCTGGTGGAGAAAAAGTGTGGTCTATGAAACTTTAGAGTGGGAGTAGTTGCAACTTCTATCAAATTTCTACATTCCATAGAGTGGTTCATTAATTCACAGCTCTTATCGTGGAAGCCCCAATGAGTCAAGGATGTCAATATTGTTTATCTTACAATTTTATCAATAATGATCATGGACAGTTGTATCTTAAATGAGTCAAGTGGGAATTTTGAATATTGTGGTGGAGAAAGAGTGTGGTCTATGAAACTTTAGAGTGGGTAGAAGTGCCAATGAAGACCATATTAGACAAATGTAACTTTTATAAATGTAAATTGGGATTCATGTAATAATGTAATTGTTATGGAAGGGAGTTAAAAATAATGCTTACATTAATAAATATGTAGATTTAGTTGGTTGGTTGGTTGGGTTGGGTTGTTGAGATATTCTCTCCACAAGAAATCTCCTTGTTTGGAATCTTTTGGATATCATTGTGATGTATCTTGGTTTGAATTAGCAGTATATGAGTTGCTTTGTATGTGTAATATGTTAACTATATCTACTCTTCCAAATTTTTTGTTTTTAAAAGCATCAAAATCTTCAAATTTTCAAATAAAAAAAAATATTTTTTGAAATTTTGTTAACTCCAAATCAATAAAGCAATGAATGTATTTTATTAGAATTATAGAAATATAGAAAGTTTGATTTTAAACATATTTTGAAATTCCTTTGCAAGTATTTTGAAATTCTTTTGCAAATAGTAGACATATGGTGAATATAAATGAAATTAGGAATTATTTTACATAGTTTTCCACCATTTTTATGCAAATACTTGCTTAAATTATGGTAAGCAATTACATTCTTGCATTAAAAAAGGTGAACAACTATCCACATGACATTTTGTTGTACAAAAATTACAAGACTTGGTTTATTTTTTAATATAATTTGTATATCTCATAATTCAATTTAAAACCACATTTTGTTGTGCAAAGTTATGAGACTTGGTTTATTTTTTAATATAATTTTTATATCTCATAATTCAATTTAAAGCCACATAAAAGTAACCATCAACCAATTAGAAAAACTAATTTATATTTTAAAAAATTAAAAAAAAAAATAATCATTTTTTTTTAAATATTTCATTTAATATTTAATTATTTTTAACTTTAATAAAATTAAATAAAATCGGTTTTAAAAAATTAAAAACTAATTAAAAAAAATTAAATCAAAATAAAAAACAATATATGCCATATAATAAAAACCATACATATATATGGAGTTGTCCTCAATGCGACTTTTTGAAGGCTTTTTAGGTGGTTTTTTCCAGTCTAATTTCTTTAAAATCTCGCAAGAATTTATTGAAACATAAATTTGATGGGTAATTTGCACAATCGAAGTATCCTAGGGGTTTTTAAGGTGTTGAATCTATATTTACAGTAAAAAAAAACTAGTTTAAATAACAAAAATCAAAATTTTACCTCAATTTTTTTCGCCGGATTCTGGCACAGGAAACTCCAAAAAGTCGCACTAAATACTACTCCCATATATATAAACAAAAACATCAATATTTCTCTAATCAGGTAAACTTGGCCTCAGAGTTCATGAAAACCTTTCCCATTTCATAGTCCACGGTAAAGGGGACTCAAACCTTTTTCAAACCTATTGTATGTCTTTACCATCCATACTTTACTCCCAATTAATTTGAACTTGCCCATTACTCCAACTTGATCTAAAATTGTCTACTCCTGCCCAAACTTGGACGAGGCCCCTATCAAACTTTTTGTTAAGCTCCCAATGCGCCGATTTCTGGAAATAATTGCAGTAGTTATTTCTCGAATCCAACTGCAGTGATTTCCTTAATTTATGGAAACTAACTGCAGTAATTTCCTTAAATTACGGAGATCAACTTTAGTTAATTAATTTCTTGTTGGGAGCTTCTGAAGTGGTCCATTACTCCCACTGCAGGTCTCTACCATGATCTGTGGAACACTTGACACATAGCCAACAGAAGCTTGATGGAAGCTTGGCTATAAATATTTTTGTTTGGTCCCCAAGCTCACTAACTAAATCCCCTTCAGCTTTACACCATCAAGTTTGAGCGAGTAGAGCTTGGAAGTGCTTTCAAATTTTTTGTATCCTTTGGGTTTCTTTCTGAGCCTTTGTTGTTTCTCTGGAATCTAATTAGTGATAATATTCGCATGGTTTCGCAATCTTTAGTGTTCATGGAAATTTAATTTGGACCTCTACACCCCTCGATTTTTCTTGCCAGAAGCTGTCTCTTTTTACGAATGATGTGTTGAATGTGAAGATGGGGTAAACGCAGTAATTTGGGATGGAACAATTTTCAAGTTCAAACCTTCTTGCAACTTAGTCTTGTTTCTCTCCTATAAATAGTTTGCTTTTGGCTATACAGTTTGTGGCCTAAAAGCATTTGCCCATTGTGATCTAATTTTTCCTGCAACTAAATATTCCATTTGCTTGTTAGATAAATGGAAGGAGATTTGTGTTATTGAGTTGGAGAGCATTTTAGAATTGTAAAGTCTGTTTTGTGTTCCTAAAGAATCTGCAATAAACCATTCGTTGGAGCACTTCTTGGAGCATTTATCATTGCTGGAGGTATAATTCATCAATGGGTGGAGGTATGTTTTATTGGGCAATAAAGTATTTATGGGCATCAAGTTTTATTTTTCAATTCTTTTTAAGCATTTATTCCACATTATAGAATCGTTAAATTATTTACATTTGGTATCAGAGCAAGTTTACATCTCTGCCTTGGTGATTTATAGACATGTTTGGCTAAATGTCTTATTTTGAGAATTTTCTAAATTAAAGCATTTATTTGGAAATATGTCTAATTTTTGCTCAATTTTTATGCTTATAATATTTAGTTTAATTATATGCAATTTGGATAATTGTTGTGCAAAATTTATTAACTATGCTCGTATTTAATTTGCATGAATTAATTTATTTATGCTCTAATTAAAACATGCTATTTTGGATGAGTATACGAGACCCATCGTTAAATGTTATGCATGAATACTATAGTTTTATTTATGCAAATTATCATTATTCTCATATCAAGTTAATTTTTATGTAAATAATGTCTAGTGATCCATATAATTTTAATTGATTACAGAATAGCCATAGCATCTCTAATTAAATAAAATTATATGTTATGATTGATTAGGATCACATAAAGAATATTTATAAATTAATTGTAATTAATTATACTAAATATACTAAATTTATATTTATATAATTAATTAGGATAAAATATTCATAACTTACCCACAGGAGTTATGAATTAATAGTTTTATCATAAAGTTCAAAACTAAGATAGAATTTATATCAAATTATAATCATAATATACCCTTCGAATTAGGAATTAAGTGAATAAATTGATAAATTCTGTCATAAAGACTAAATGAATCTTCTTGAATTGAAAATTCAGTCCACATACAATTTTTATGTCATTAGATTCAATTTTAAGCATGATTTACATTGGTAAAGCGTGAAATTTTATTTAGGCATCAATTTTAACATAAGAATGTGATCTTTAATTTTATGCAGTTGTACAACCTGCAAATTTCTCTGAAATTTGTTCTGATATCCCTGAACTTAAGGGAGATAACTATAAGGTCTGGAAGAATAAATTTCTCCTTCATTTAGGGTGGATGGACATAGACTATGCTATTAGGAAAGATGAACCATTGAAACTCACTAATACCAGCACTGCAGCAGACATCACGCTTTATGAACGATGGGAACGATTTAATCGCCTAAGCATGATGTTCATTAAAACTAAAATTTTAGCTGGTATTCGTGGTTCCGTTGATCAGCATGAAAAGGTCCAAGACTTGCTGAAAGCCATTGATGATCAATTTGTCACTTCAGACAAGGCACTAGGAAGCACCCTAATCATGAAGTTCTCATCCCTAAGGCTCACCAATGTGAAAGGTGTGCGCAAGCACATCATGCAAATGAGGGACATTGTGGCTCAATTGAAGAAACTCGAGGTTGAAATATCGGATTCTTTCCTGGTGCACTACATTCTGAACACCCTTCCGCACCAATACGAACCCTTCAAAATATCATACAACATACATAAGGATAAATGGTCAATTAATGAACTCATGACCATGTGTGTTCAAGAGAAAGAAAGATTGGTGATGGAAATGGGAGAAAGTGCAATGCTGGCAACGCGAGGAAAAGGCAAATCTCAAGCCAATCAGAAAAGGAAAGGTAAAGTACCTCCCCAAGCCGATATCAAGAAGGATTCCAAGTGTTTCTTCTGTAAAAAGAAGGGACACATGAAGAAGGAATGCGCCAAATTTCAGAAATGGCTTGCGGACAAAGGTAATCCAATCTCTTTTGTTTGTTATGAATCTAATATGGTTAATGTCAATATTAACACCTAGTGGATTGATTCTAGATCAACAATTTACATTTTGAATTCCTTGCATGGTTTTCAAAACTTAAGGAAGCCAGTGGGAAGTGAGCAAAGCATCTTATCAGGAAACAAGATGGGCTCGCATGTGGAAGCTATAGGAACATGCTATTTAACTTTAAGTAGTGGCTTTATTTTAGAATTAGAAAAGACCTTTTATGTACCAAGTTTTTCTAGAAACTTGATTTTAGTTTCAAGGCTTGTACCTTTTGGATATTCCTTTAACTTTTTAGAAACATCCTTCAGTTTCTTTTATAAATCTAATTGTGTTGGGAATGGTATTTTTTCTAATGGTCGTTTACTGCATTAATTTACAAAACAATGTCACTTATGATGTAATGCATGTTCACACTGGCACTAAAAGATGTGTTATTAATGAAAATTCTTCTAAATTATGGCACCGAAGACTGGGTCATATCTCCATAGAAAGAATTAAAAGATTGGTAAATGAAGGGGTACTTAATACTCTGAATTTTACTAATTTTGAGACTTGTGTGGACTGCATAAAGGGAAAGCAGACCAACAAGTCAAAGAAAGGTGCCAATAGGAGTTCAGACATATTAGAGATCATACATACTTATATATGTAGTCCAGACATGGACTCACATGGTCAGAGACACTTCATCTCTTTTATAGATGATTACTCGCGATATATGTATCTCTACATGCTTCATAAAAAGAGCGAAGCATTAGATGCCTTTAAGATATTTAACGCTGAAGTAGAGAAACAATGCGGCAAGCAAATTAAGATTGTGATATCAGATAGAGGTGGAGAATATTATGGTCGATACACAGAAGATGAACAAGCACCTGGGCCATTCGAAAAATTTCTTCAAGAGCATGGGATTGTTGCCTAATACACCATGCCTGGTTCACCCGACCAGAATGGTGTAGCAGAAAGAAGAAACCGAACATTATTGGACATGGTGCGGAGTATGCTTAGCAGCTCCAATCTTCCTAAATCCTTGTGGACTGAAGCACTTAAGACGACAGTGTATATATTAAACTGAGTTCCAACCAAGGTTGTTCCTAAAATTCCATTTGAATTATGGAAAGGTTGGGAACCGAGTTTGCGACATATGCGCGTTTGGGGATGCCCGTCTGAAGTGAGAATATATAATCCATAAGAGAAGAAGTTGGACCCAAGGAAAATTAGTGGGTATTTCATTGGATATGCTAAAAGGTCTAAAGGTTACAGATTTTACTGTCCATCTCACAGCACTAGGATTGTGGAATCAAGAAATGCAAAGTTTCTTGAAAATGACTTGATCAGTGGGAGTGATCAAACCAGGAACATAGTTTCTGAGAAGGATCATTCAGAATCTCAACCTTCCACATGAATTGATACATTGGTTATTTTTCACAACACCCCTCAAGTACAAACTAGTGTTGAACAACCAATTGTTGAATTTCCAACCAATTGCTGAATTTCCATAAGCTGTTGACGAAATTCCAGTAGATCAGATATTTCAAGAATTGCCAAGAATTTTTGAACAACAAGTTGAACCACATACTTCTCAGGAATATGGTGGTACAACATTAAGAAGATCTACTAGATCAAAGAGATCAGAAATTCCTGATGATTATGTTGTGTATCTGCAAGAATCTGACTACAACGTTGGAGCCGAAAATGATCCTGAGTCTTTTTCGCAAGCCATGAGTTGCAAAGAATCAGAATTATGATACGATGCCATGAAGGAAGAGATGAATTCTATGAAGAGTAACGAAGTCTGGGATCTTGTTGAGTTTCCTAATGGTGCAAAAACCATTGGATGTAAATGGGTCTTTAAGATAAAGAAAGACTCATTGGGCAACATTGAGAGATACAAGGCAAGACTCATTGCAAAGGGATTCACTTAGAAAGAAGGAATCGATTACACGGAGACTTTCTCTCTTGTATCTAAGAAAGATTCCTTGCGCGTTATAATGGCATTAGTAGCCCATTTTGAGTTGGAGTTGCACCAAATGGATGTGAAAACGACATTTCTCAATGGAGATCTAGAGGAGGAGGTTTACATGAAACAACCTGAAGGATTATCCTCTAGTGATGGTGAGCAATTGGTTTTCAAGCTCAAGAAATCATTATACGGATTAAAACAAGCATCCCGCCAATGGTATTTGAAATTCCATAATGTAATTTCTTCTTTCGGTTTTGTAGAAAACATTATGGATGAATGTATATACCTGAAAGTCAGTGGGAGTAAAATATATTTTCTTGTTTTATATGTGGATGACATTTTGCTAGCAACCAATGATAAGGGTTTGTTGCATGAGGTGAAACAATTCCTCTCTAAAAATTTCAATATGAAAAATATGGGTGAGGCATCTTATGTCATTGGCATTAAGATCCATAGAGATAGATTTCAAGGCATCTTGGGTCTGTCTCAGCAAACCTATATTAATTAGAGAGATTTTGGTTGAAGGATTGTTCACCAAGTGTTGCTCCCATTGTGAAGGGTGATAGGTTCAATTTCAACCAATGCCCGAAGAATGACATTGAAAGGGAACAAATGAAGAACATTCCATATGCTTCTATTGTCGGAAGCCTAATGTATGCTCATGTCTGCACAAGACTCGACATTGCATTTGTTGTGAGAATGTTGGGATGATATCAGAGTGATCCAGGTTTAGGCCACTTGAGAGCTGCAAAGAAAGTAATGAGGTACCTTCAAGGAACCAAAAAATGCATGCTTATGTATAGACGGACGGACAATTTGGAAGTAATTGGATACTCAGATTCTGAGTTTGCTGGATGTCTTGATTCACGCAAATCAACATCAGGATACATTTTTATGATGGACAGTGGAGCTATATCATGGAGTGCCAAGCAGACCTTGATTGCCACTTCCACTATGGAAGCCGAGTTCGTCTCCTATTTTGAGGCTACTTTACATGGTGTATGGCTTAAGATTTTCATTTCTGGGATTAGAATTATGGATTCTATCTCTAAGCCATCGAGAATATATTGCGACAATTCGGCTGTTGTTTTTATGGCTAAGAACAACAAAAGTGGGAGTCGAAATAAACACATCGACATTAAGTATTTAGCTATAAGGGAACATGTTAAAGAAAAGAAAGTGGTCATTGAGCACTTTAGCATTGAGTTGATGATCGCTGATCCTTTGACTAAGAGCATGCCACCGTTTATATTCAAGGATCATGTAATAAATATGGGACTTAGTTCCATTATGTAGTTTCTCATTGTATGAACAATGCTATTTTTAATGAAATTCTTTAATTATTGTGATGTTTTTCTCATATTTATGTGCACCTTAATTTGATTTGAGAGAATTAATCTGTGTAGGACCAAGAATAAACATAGGGTTTATTCATTAAGAAATTGTTGCCACATAAATTTTAATAGAAATAAATACATAGTAATACATGCAAAATAATACTCTTCATTAGAGGGCTTATCGCCATGATTCATGTGGGTGAAAATGTGAAGTTGGGAAACACTTTTTGCCCTTTTTTGACGTTGAAAATTGTAATTTTCTATGTTTTTCAACTTCAACTCCACTAAACTCATATTTTTATTGCAAATTATGCTTTGACATAAAAACAAGAATTGTAGAGAATTGTCTTACCTATATACCCATATTTAAAAAAAAAAAAATATTGACATTTAGAGGGGTAAATTTCTTGTTTACTAACTGCATATACTTGAAATTTTCAGGCAAACATAAATAGTCACTTTATGATCCATAACTTTTTTTAGGGAAGGTTATTCATTTTTTGGAAAAAAACCATAGCATCATAATCTGAATATATTGCACTAGTGCACAGACTATTTTTCAGTAATTTTTAAATTAAATCACTATTTTTTATTATTTTTTGAAATGGACGAAGACAAAAAAACAGTGATGTTTCAGTACATTTTATGATCCCTAGATTTTCTTTTCAATGTGATCGTCAATAAGAAAAATGAGAGTACCATTTTGAAGTAGACAGGGAGAGGAAATGCAATATGATTTTTCTGAATTTTTTGGTTTCATCATTTGAAAGTTATTGAATTTTCATTCAGTGCAATTTTTCGAACAATGAAATTCCACAGTGACACAGTTTAGTAAAAAATTAATAAAAAATTGAGTTTTTTAATGAAACTCCACAAATCTCATATCATCGGAAACTAGATTCAGAGATGAATCTAATGGTACTTGGTCCGACATATAAAATTTTGTTTTTGTAGGTGTTCCGTCCCTCCAAAGTTGCAGGTTCCTGAAAATTGCAGAATTTTCTGGGGTTTTTGTTGACCAAAAACTCTCGGCCGAGATAATGTCTCGGACAAGAAATTTATAAAACTCTCGATCGAGAGTTTAACCCACCTAAATTTACATTTAACCGTGTGGCCAAACTCACGGCCGAAAGTCTAAAAAACTCTCGGACGAGAGTTTACACCCGAGAGTTTACCCGATGAAACTCTCGGCCGAGAGTTTAGAAAACTCTAGGACGAGAATTTAGAAAAATCTAGGCCGAGAGTTTAGAAAACTCTAGGCCGAGAATTTACAAAACTCTCGGCTGAGAGTTTTATTAAATGTTTTAATCAAAAGTTTTAAGGGTTTATATGTTTAGGGTTTAGGGGTTTATATGTTAGGGGTTTATGTGTTTATGGTTTTATATGTTTAGGGTTTAGGGGTTTATATGTTTATGGTTTTATATTTTTAGGGTT
Source organism: Pinus albicaulis (assembly GCA_034641835.2). NCBI lineage: Eukaryota > Viridiplantae > Streptophyta > Pinopsida > Pinales > Pinaceae > Pinus > Pinus albicaulis. The sequence continues at coordinate 1,904,714,090 of CM076578.1, forward strand.
TAGGGGTTTATATGTTTAGTGTTTAAGGGGTCAAATGGGTTAGGGGTTTTGGGGTTTAACAGCTTAAATGGGTTAGGGGATAACGGGTTAGGGGTAGGGGTTAAGGGTTTAGGGGGTTAAATGGGTTAGGGGTTAGGAATTAGGATTTAAGGGGTCAAGGGTTAAGGGGTTAGAGGTTTAGGTGTTTAAGGAGTTGAATGGGTTATGGGTTGGGAATTAGGGTTTAAGGGGTTATAAGTTTAGGGTTTAGGGGGTTAAATGGGTTAGGGTTGGTTTAGAGGTTTAGGGGATTAGGGGATTTAGCAGTTAAGGATTTTAGGGGTTAGAAGTTATGGGTTAATGGGGTTAAATGGGTTAGGTTTTTAGGGGTTTAGGTTGTTGAATTGGTTAGGGGTTGGGAATTAGGGTTTAAGGGGTTAGGGGTTAAGGGTTTAGAGTTTTAGGGTTTAGGGGGTTAAATGGGTTACAGGTTTAGAGGTTTAGGGGGTTAGGGGATTTAGTAGTGAAGGATTTTAGGGGTTAGGGTTTTGGGGGTTAGGGTTTTAGGGGTTAGGGTTTTTGGGGTTAAAATGGAATCCACACTTAAATGGGTTAGGTTTTAGGGGTTTAGGTGTCAATCAAGTTAGGGGTTGGGAATTAGGTTAGGGGTTAAGGGTTTAGAGGTTTAGAAGTATAAGTTAAATGGGTTATAGGTTTAGAGGTTTAAAGTTGTGGGATTTAGCAATAGTTGATTAGGGTCATAAGTATTTTGGGGGTTCAATGGAATCCACACTTAAATGGGTTAGGTTTTTAGGGGTTTAGGGTGTTGAATTGGTTAGGGGTTTTAGGGTTTAGGGGCTTAAATGGGTTAGGGGTTAACGGGTTAGGGCTAGGGGTTAAGGGTTTAGAGGTTTAGGGTTTAGGGGTTAAATGGGTTAGGGTTTTCATGTTATGGAATCCATACTTAAATGGGTTAGGTTATTAAAGGTTTAAGGTATTAATTTGTTAGTGGGTTTGGAATATCAAGTTTAAGGGGTTAGGGTTTAAGGGGTTAGGGGTTAAGAATTAGGGTTTGAGGGGTCAAGGGTTATGGGTTGGGAATTAGGGTTTAAGGGGTTAGGGGTTTTGGGGTTTATGGGCTTAAATGGGTTAGGGGTTAACAGGTTAGGGGTAGGGGTCAAGGGTTTAGAGATTTAGGGTCTAGGGGTTAAATGGGTTAGGGGTTTAAAGGTTTAGTAGGGGTAAATGGGTTAGGGGTTAAGGGTTTAGAGGTTTAGAGTTTAGGGGGTTAAGAGTTTAGGGGTTAGGAATTAAGGTTTAAGGGGTCAAGGGTTATGGGTTGGGAATTATGGTTTAAGGGGTTAGGGGTTAAGGGTTTAGAGGTTTAAGGTTTAGGGGGTTAAATGGGTTATAGGTTTAGAGGTTTAGGGGGTTAGGGGATTTAGCAGTGAAGGATTTTAGGGGTTAGGGGTTAGGGTTTTTGAGGTTAAATGGAATCTACACTTAAATGGGTTAGGTTTTTAGGGGTTTAGGGTATTGAATTGGTTAGGGGTTTGGGGTTTAGGGGCTTAAATGGGTTACAAGTTTAGAGGTTTAAGGGGTTAGGGGATTTAGCAATGAAGGATTTTAGGGGTTAGGGTTTTGGGTTTTGGGGGTTAAATGGAATCCACACTTAAATGGGTTAGGTTTTTATGGGTTTAGGGTGTTGAATTGGTTAGGGGTTTTAGGGTTTAGGGGCTTAAATGGGTTAGGGGTTAACGGGTTAGGGGTACGGGTTAAGGGTTTAGAGGTTTAGGGTTTAGGGGTTAAATGGGTTAGGGGTTTAGAGGTTTAGTGGGGGTAAATGGGTTAGGGGTTAAGGGTTTAGAGGTTTAGGGTTTAGGGGGTTAAGGGTTTAGGAGTTAGGAATTAGGGTTTAAGGGGTCAAGGGTTATGGGTTGGGAATTAGGGTTTAAGGGGTTAGGGTTAAGGGTTTAGAGGTTTAGGGTTTAGGAGGTTATATGGGTTACAGGTTTAGAGGTTTAGGGGGTTAGGGGATTTAGCAGTGAAGGATTTTATGGATTGGGGGTCAGGGTTTCGGGGGTTAAATGGAATCCACACTTAAATGGGTTAGGTTTTTAGGGGTTTAGGGTGTTGAATTGGTTAGGAATTTTGGGGTTTAGGGGCTTAAAAGGGTTAGGGGTTAACGGGTTAGGGGTAGGGGTTAAGAGTTTAGAGGTTTAGGGTTTAGGGGTTAAATGGGTTAGGGGTTTAGAGGTTTAGTGGGGCTAAAAGGGTTAGGGATTAAGGGTTTAGAGGTTTAGGGTTTAGGGGGTTAAATGGGTTAGGGGTTAGGAATTAGGGTTTAAGGGGTCAAGGGTTAAGGGTTTAGAGGTTTAGATGTTTAAGGGGTTGAATGGGTTATGGGTTGGGAATTAGGGTTTAAGGAGTTATAGGTTTAGGGTTGAGGGGGTTAAATGGATTACGGTTGGTTTAGAGGTTTAGGGGGTTAGGGGATTTAGCAGTTAAGGATTTTAGGGGTTAGAAGTTAGGGGTTAATGGGGTTAAATGGGTTAGGTTTTTAGGGGTTTAGGGTGTTGAATTGGTTAGGGGTTGGGAATTAGGGTTTAAGGGGTTAGGGGTTAAGGGTTTAGGGGGTTAAATGGGTTACACGTTTAGAGGTTTAAGGGATTATGGGATTTAACAGTGAAGGATTTTAGGGGTTAGGGGTTAGGGTTTTGGGGGTTAAATGGAATCCACACTTAAATGGGCTAGGTTTTTAGGGGTTTAGGGTGTTGAATTGGTTAGGGGATGGGAATTAGGGTTTAAGGGGTTAAGGGTTTAGGGGTTAGGAATTAGGGTTTAAGGGGTCAATGGTTATGGGTTGGGAATTAGGGTTTAAGGGGTTAGGGGTTTTTGGGTTTAGGGGCTTAAATGGGTTAGGGGTAGGGGTTAAGGGTTTAGAGGTTTAGGGTTTACGGGTTTAGAGTTTTAGTGGGGGTAAATGGGTTAGGGGTCAAGGGTTTAGAGGTTTAGGGTTTAGGGGTTAAGAATTAGGGTTTAAGGGGTCAAGGATTATGGGTTGGGAATTATGGTTTAAGGGGTTAGGGGTTAAGGGTTTAGAGGTTTAGGGTTTAGGGGGTTAAATGGGTTATAGGTTTAGAGGTTTAGGGAGTTAGGGGATTTAGTAGCGAAGGATTTTAGGGGTTAAGGGTTAGGTTTTTTGGGGTTAAATGGAATCCACACTTAAATGGGTTAGGTTTTTAGGGGTTTAGGGTGTTGAATTGGTTAGGGATTTTGGGGTTTAGGGGCTTAAATGGGTTACAGGTTTAGAGGTTTAGGGGGTTAGGGGATTTAGCAGTGAAGGATTTTAGGGGTTAGGGGTTAGGGTTTTTGGGGTTAAATGGAATCCACACTTATATGGGTTAGGTTTTTTGGGGTTTAGGGTGTTGAATTGGTTAGGGGTTTTGGGGTTTAGGGGCTTAAATGGGTTAGGGGTTAACGGGTTAGGGGTAGGGGTTAAGGGTTTAGAGGTTTAGGGTTTAGGGGTTAAATGGGTTAGGGGTTTAGAGGTTTAGTGGAGGTAAATGGGTTAGGGGTTAAGGGTTTAGAGGTTTAGGGTTTAGGGGGTTAAGGGTTTAGGGGTTAGGAATTAGGGTTTAAGGGGTCAAGGGTTATGGGTTGGGAATTAGGGTTTAAGGGGTTAGGGGTTAAGGGTTTAGGGGGTTATATGGGTTACATGTTTAGAGGTTTAGGGGGTTAGGGGATTTAGCAGTGAAGGATTTTAGGGGTTGGGGGTTAAATGGAATCCACACTTAAATGGGTTAGTTTTTTAGGGGTTTAGGGTGTTGAATTGGTTAGGGGTTGGAAATTAGGGTTTAAGGGGTTAGGGGTTAAGGGTTTAGAGGTTAGGAAATAGGGTTTAAGGGGTCAAGGGTTAAGGGGTCAAGGGTTATGGGTTGGGAATTAGGGTTTAAGGGATTAGGAGTTTAGGGTTTAGGGGATTAAATGGGTTAGGATTGGTTTAGAGGTTTAGGGGGTTAGGGGATTTAGTAGTTAAGGATTTTAAGGGTTAGGAGTTAGGGGTTTTGGGGTTTAGGGGATTAAATGGGTTAGGGGTTAATGTGTTAGAGGTAGGGGTTAAGGGTTTAGAAGTTTAGGGTTTAGGGGTTAAATGGGTTAGGGGTTTAGAGGTTTAGTGGGGGTAAATGGGTTAGGGGTTAAGGGTTTAAAGGTTTAGGGTTTAGGGGGTTAAGTGTTTAGGGGTTAGGAATTAGGGTTTAAAGGGTCAAGGGTTAGTTTTCTGTAATAACATAATTCTCCATTCCCATACACTTCTACTTGGAATGTCACACTTAACATTCCTTTCCTTTTTGGATAATATTCTTTATCCCCTTACATCCATACCTAGGAAAATAAACTTCATTTCAATTTAATCTTGTGAAACTAAAGTGGAAGATAAGAGGACCCATTCCAAGAAGGGCATCTCACTCAATGTTCAAATAATATTGTTTATCCCCTTACATCCATACCTAGGAAAATAGACTTCCTTTCAAGTTAATCGTTTGAAACTGAAGTGGAAGATAAAGTGATCCATTCCAAGAAGCTCATCTCACTTCAAAAAGTTCTCAAGATTTCCAAGAATTTATAATGATATTAAGGTGCTATGCATTGTCTCCTTTATCACCTCATTGCATTTAGTCAATTGTTTTTTAAATTTAAATTTATTCATTAATTTCAAAAAAAATATTATATATATAGTTGTTTTTATTTTGATTTATGTTTTAAAATTTTATTTTATTTGTATTAATATATCAACTAGTTTTATATAAAATATTTTTAGTTTTTTATATAATATTGATATTACAAAATATTGTAACAAATTTTATTTAATTAAATCTTCATGTATTTTTTATCATTAATAATAATAAAATAATTTAAAATAAAATTATACTTTTTTTATTTTTTAATCATTTTTATTTTAATAAAGTACTATTAAAATTATATAAAGTACCAATTCTAAAGTACCGAGAGTTTGATATAAAATAGGGTACCAATTCCAACAACTTAATAATTTTGGCATTTGATTATAGGAATAAAACTCTAGGACGAGAGTTGAAAAAACTCTAGGATGAGAGTTTTTAAAACTCTCATACGAGAGTTTTTAAAACTCTCATCCGAAAGTCTTCCCGAGAGTTTCCGTCAATAAAACTCTCGGATGAGAAAATGCATAACTCTTGTCCAAGAGATTTTTAATTTCGGTTAAACCCAATAAAACTCTCAGACGAGAGTTGACTATTTTCTCGGACGAGAAATTAAAAATTTCTCCCAAATTCTAGCCGTCCGCCAAAAAGTGTTTCCCAACCTCGCAATTTCACCCATGTATCTATTACTTAATACATATTATCAATTGGTTTTCATATGAGACATTAATATTGGAAGTATGGACCAAGTGGGAGAATGTTAAGCTCCCAATGCGCCGATTTCTGGAAATAACTGCAGTAATTATTTCTCGAAACCAACTGCAATGATTTCCTTAATTGATGGAAACCAACGGCAGTAATTTCCTTAAATTACGGAAATCAACTACAGTTAATTAATTTCTTGTTGGGAGCTTGTGAAGTGGTCCATTTCTCCCACTGCAGTTCTCTACCATGATCTGTGGAACACTTGACACATAGCCAACAGAAGCTTGATGGAAGCTTAGCTATAAATATTTATGTTTGGTCCCCAAGCTCACTAACTCAATCTCCTTCAACGTTACACCATCAAGTTTGAATGAGCAGAGCTTGGAAGTGCCTTCAGATTTTTTGTATCCTTTGGGCTTCTTTTTAAACCTTTTTGGTTTCTCTGGAATTAGTGATAATATTCGCATGGTTTTGCAATCTTTAGTGTTCACGGAAATTTAATTTGGACATCTACGCCCCTCGATTTTTCTCACCATAGGTGTCTCTTTTTACGAATGATGTGTTGACAGTGAAGAGGGTGTAAACGCAATCATTTGGGATGGAACAATTTTCAAGTTCAAACCTTCTTACAACTTAGTCTCGTTTCTCTCTTGTAAAGAGTTTGCCTTTGGCTATACAGTTTGTGGCCTGAAAGCATTTGCCCATTGTGATCTGATTTTTCTTGCAACTAAATATTCTATTTGCTTGTTCGATAAATGGAAGGAGATTCATGTTATTGAGTTGGAGAGCATTCTAGAATTGTAAAGTCTGTTTTGTGTTCCTAAAGAATCTGCAATAAACCGTTCATTGGAGCACTTCTTGGAGCGTTGATCATTACTGGAGGTATAATTCATCAATGGCTGCAGGTATGTTTTATTGAGCAATAAAATATTTATGGACATCAAGTTTTATTTTTCGATTCTTTTTAAGTATTTATTCCACATTATAAAATCATTAAATTATTTACACTTTTTTCATACTACTCTCTGTATTTAACAACATACATACTCCACTGCCAAGTAATTTGAACTTGGCCACCACTCCACCTTGATGATTTGAAAATAAAGAAACCGTAATCATTCATTACTCCAACTTAATCTGGAAATAAAGAAATAAATGACAATGTTTGAACACTTTGTGTTTGTTGTGAACGCAGACTTACTTTACCAAAATTTCATTTCAATTTACTCGGCGCAATAGGAAAAAGAAACAAAGAACGAAATTGTCCCAGACATGAAGTAGCACAAACACTTAAAACTTGAAATTACAATATATAGTAACACAGCACTTCCTTGGATATCAATCAACTAATACCTAACAAAGACTATGAAGAGAGTAAAAAAATTCTTTGGAGAAATTTTTATTTGATTATAAAAACATTTGAACAATATCAATACAAATATCGATTTAATGTTGCAACAAGATGCCGTTAAAAAAGCAACTCTTCTACTTTGAATATCTAGTAAATATTTACAATAAGATGTTATTAAATAAACAACTCAAGTTCAAAGATTGTTCACAAAATTGAAGTTTGATGTTTCACTGAATAAGTTTGTAAGTTTGTGTAGAAATTTGGAGCTTAACCATGATTATATATTAATCTAGATTATATAAAACAAAATAGATTTGTTATTGGTTATATTTTGTTTGATACTAATTTTTAATATAGAAGATAAGATGAGATACCTACAAAAATTTACAATTAATAATATAAATGAATATATTGAAAAATAAAGTTAATATATTGTTTGTTTTATTAGATCAAATTTAAAAATAAAAAATTATCAACCATAAATGTGAATATATATTGATTATTCAATTATCGATATGTAAAATATATTACAATGTATAGTTTGAGCTAGTTTAATGGTTAAGAGTATGTGTTTCCTTCAAAATCAGTAAAGTAATGTACTTTAATTGTTGTCTTTTATACCACAAACAAGATAATACCATACACGGATTTAATGGCATGGTTAAGAGCATATATTTCCTCCTAAAAGGTCACATTCTTCAAAATCAGAAAGAATAAAATAATGTATTTTAATTATCAAATAACTAAACAAAACAAATTTCTTATGCTACAAACAAATAATATTATACACCAATTTAATGTCTCAACATTACTAGATTCATAAAGTAAAATTGTTTTGCTACCAAACCTAAACTATATTTCTTAAATATGCTGTGAAACTAAAATTAATTCTCAAATCATATGTTTATTTTCATATGTAATATGCCGGGAAACTAAATTTACTTCTCAAATCATATGTGTATTGTCATAGGTTTATTTTAGGTAATTAAATTTTTAAAAAACATATTGTGAAACTAAAATTTTCTTATTAATTGTTAAAAATATATTTTCATGAACTAGAAGAAATGTTAAAAATCAACCAATCATTGCACAGTTCCACAATACCATGTCATAAATGGGCATATTGTTTTACATCCAATATTCAAGCCAAGCCAGCTAATAAGCCAGTTAATTTAAGCTTCTGTTAATTATATATTTTTTTTAAATATGGAAATTTTTTTCATAAAAAATGTTATATATATATAATTTTTTTAAATAAATGTCTTTTGGATTTGAATTAATTACATCATTAAGATTTGGTTGAAGTTTCTAACTATCTGAAAATAAATCATATTAGACAATTGAAAACTTCCACCAAATTCTAGTAACGTAATTAATAAAAATAAAAATTTAAAATCTTACATCTATATAATTCTTCTTCTAATTTGGTACTCCCTAATATAGCTCAGCGGCGTAAGCCCAAGTGAAGCTTGACATGATGTAAAGGTTTTGCTTTGGCTACTAATATCATAAAAGCAGCTGATCAAGCTTTTCAGCTTTCAATACGGATAAAGAAAGCAGATACGGATTGGAGATAAAAAAGGAAAGAAAGCAGATACGGATTGGATATAATAAAAAAGAGCGGATCAAGCTTTTCAACATTGAACATGGATAGAAAAAGCAGCTTACAGATTGGATAAAGTTGTGTGGGTGGCCACGAAAGCTTTGGCCAGATTGGACAAAAGAAAGCTTCCCACTGTTTTGATCCAGTAAATATTCTTTTCTGCTTTCGAAGTAAAAGCATGAATTTTCCATATCCGGCGCCCATAAAACCCCTATGATATTGTTGTTCGCTTCGTTTTTTGCAGGATTGATGAGGGCGATAAGGTTCAGATTTCCGAAACATCCAATTCGAAGTTATGTGCCTGCAAAACAGCAACCTCGAGTTGGCAGTTTGGTGCCTAAGGAAAAATGTGTCACAGCATACAGACCACTTCCATCAGTTTCGCACTGTGTTGTGACTTAGCCAAATTGAGAATGAGCTCCACAGTGTCCAAAGAGCTGATTTTCCTCTTTGGACACTGTGGAGCTCATTATCAATTCTCAATTCGGCGAAGTCACTGCGCAATGCGAAACTGATCGAAGTTGTCTGTATGTTGGAGCTCATTCTCAATTCTCAATTCGGAGAAGTCACTGCACAATGGGAAACTAATGGAAGTGGTCTATAGGTTGGAGTTAAAGAATTTTGTGCTGGAGAAGTTTTGTAAGGGTATATGGGGATAATAAGTTTCACCTTCACTTTTCTTGCCATAAGATAGTGGTGGAGCTTCTCTTTTTTAAATCTTCGACCCCTAAAGGTGGAACATTTGAACTCTTAACCTCCTATGTCTTTATCTCGATTGTAGAATAACATTATTTGTATTTAATGTTGCGGGTTCTTGAGACTTATAATTTTCCTTAATGTTTCCAATTGCTTCTTCTTTGCTGCCAATATCTGCACACTTAAAAACAATGTTAGATTCATAAAGATAACCATATTGGCTCTTGTCATCATGTTCTTTTAAGAGAACTTTCATTTCTTCATCTTTCTCTACGGACATAGTTTGTTGATTTATGTCCATACATGCACACATGCAATTCGAATTTCTCAACTGGAGTGGAGGAGACAAAGGCTAGTGTAACAATAATTGTATACTAGTTGAGCGTACATTTTTGCATTCAGTCAAGAGATGAATTCCTTGGGAATTGCATAAGGAAATAGGGACTTCCCTATTGTTTAGGAGCTTGAATTAGCTCGAAATTGCACAAGGAAATAAGAGGTTGGAGGAGGCAGAAATTGGCTTACTGTTGGCTAGAGGTTCTCATTCAGCAGAGAGAACATATTTTCTTTTATAGGTGGCGCTCAGAGATAGAGCATGCAATTGTAATTGTTTCTCTATTCATCTAATTAATGCAAAGAGGCTTGATGGGTTTGTCCCAATTAGGTTCCCCTATAAATCACTATGTACTTGTGGTTTTGTTCGTTGTGTGTCTATGCATGTTGTTCTAAATTGTGATTTTCATTTTTCGGATTAGTAGAGTAAAATTTGGCTCTCCTGATTTCAGTTCGATTTCTTGAGTAGTTGCAACTTCTATAAAATTTCTACATTCCATAGAGTGGTCCATTACTTCACAGCTCTTATAGTGGAGTCAAGGATGTCAATATTGTTTATCTTACAAGTTCATCAATAATGATCATAGACAGTTGTATCTTAAATGAGTCAAGCGGGAATTTTGAATATTTTGGTGGAGAAAGAGTGTGGTCTATGTCTATGAAACTTTAGAGTGGGAGCAGTTGCAACTTATGTCAAATTTCTACAGTCCATAGAGTGGTTCATTACTTCACAGCTCTTATCGTGGAAGCCCCGATGAGTCAAGGATGTCAATATTGTTTATCTTACAAGTTTATCAATAATGATCATAAACAATTGTATCTTAAATGAGTCAAGTGGGAATTTTGAATATTGTGGTGGAGAAAGAGTGCGGTCTATGAAACTTTAGAGTGGGTAGAAGTGTCAACAAACACCATATTAAACAAATGTGACTCGTATAATTTTAAATTAAGATTCATGTAATAATGTAATTGTTATGGAAGGGAGTTAAAAATAACGCTTACATTAATAAATATGTAGATTTAGTTGGTTGGTTGGTTGGGTTGGGTTGTTGAGATATTCTCTCCACAAGCAATCTCCTTGTTTGGAATCTTTTGGATATCATTGTGATGTATCTTGGTTTGAATTAGCAATATATGAATTGTTTTGTATGTTTAATATGTTAACTATATCTACTCTTCCAATTTTTTTGTTTTTAAAAGCATCAAAATCATCTAATTTTCAAATAAAAAAAGAAATGAAAAAACACTTTTTGAAATTTTGTTAACTCCAAATCATTAAAGCAATGAATGTATTTTATTAAAATTATAGAAATATAGAAAGTTTGAGTTTAAACATATTTTGAAATTCCTTTGCAAATATTTTGAAATTCTTTTGCAAATTGTAGACATATGGTGAATATAAATGCAATTAGAAATTATTTTACATATTTTTCCACCATTTTTATGCAAATACTTGCTTAAATTATGGTAGGCAATTACATTCTTGCATAAAAAATGGTGGACAACTATCCACATGACATTTTGTTGTGCAAAGTTATGAGACTTTGTTTATTTTTTAATATAATTTTATATCTCATAATTCAATTTAAAACCACATTTTGTTGTGCAAAATTATGAGACTTGGTTTATGTTTTAATATAATTTTTATATCTCATATTTCAATTTAAAGCCACATAAAAATAACCATCAACCAATTAGAAAAACCAATTTATATTTTAAAAAATTATAATAATAATAATAATTTTTAAAATATTTCGTTTAAAATTTATTTATTTTTAACTTTAATAAAATTAAATAAAATCGGTTTAAAAAAATTAAAATCCAATTAAAAAAAATTAAAGCAAAATAAAAAACAATATACTCCATATAATAAAAACCATACATATATATATATGGAGTTGTCTTTAGTGTGACTTTTGTGAAGGCCTTTTAGGTTTTTTTTTTCAATCTAATTTCTTTAAAATCTGGCAAGAATTTATTGAGTTGTCTTTCCAGGCAACAGAATAGCCCGGACGACAGGTTTTTGCCAGAATCCGGTTTAATAAAATTCAAAAAATGAGATAGTTGCAGTGTTTGGAATCCATTGTTGAGAGTGGAAATGGATTCAGCACTATCAAAAACCCTTAGGACACCTAAAATACTGAAGTTTGACAACTGAAAACAAGAATCTGATAAAATCTTTGCTAGATTTTTTCAAAATCTGTCGGATTCCGGGCCATTTTGTTACTTTTTTAGACTACGGCATTTATTGAAAACAGAAATTTGATGGGTAACTTGCACAATCTCCTAGGGTTTTTTAGGGTGTTGAATCTATATTTATAGTAATAAAAACTAGTTTCAATAACAGAAATCAAGATTTTACCTCAACTTTTTTCGTCGGATTTTGGCACAACAAACTCCAAAAAGTCACACTAAATACTACTCCCATATATATAAACAAAAACATCAATATTTCTCTAATGAGGTAAGCTTGGCCTCAGGGTTCATAAAAACCTTTCCCATTTCATTGTCCACGTTAAAGGGGACTCAAACCTTTTTCATACCGATTGTCTATCTTTACCATCCGTACTTTACTCCTAATTAATTTGAACTTGTCCATTACTCCAACTTGATCTAAAATTGTAAACTCCTGCCCATACTTGGATGAGGCGCCTTTCGAACTTTTTTCATACCTACTCTCTGTATTTAACATACATGCTTCACTGCGAAGTAATTTGAACTTGGCCACCACTCCACCTTGATCTGAAAATAAAGAAACTGTACTTGTTCATTGTTGGAATTTCTGATAATTCCAAAAAAATGACTGAGAGAATAATACTCTCCTTCTAACACAGAGAATAAAAATAAATTTTTATTACTGCTGGACAGAGATGGCATAAAATAGCTTTCTATTTCATTAACAAAACTAAAAATATTACAAAATGATAGATTTCTTCCTCCTCTGAGGGATTTACAAAACTGGACTGACTGCTACAGACGCAGTGCTTACTAATCTTCTCTGTCTCTCAAAATGCACAAAACAACGCTCTGTTATGCTTCCCTGTGTTTTCTCTACCTGCGGGCTTACACAACAATACAACACTACATTACAATAAGACTACGGGCTTTTCATTTTATATGGCGCGACGGAATGAAAAAAATAAAACAAAAAACAAATTACAATAAAAGAAACATTGTCGGAACATAAAACTTTAATCTAAAATTTCTTTTGCGCGATATGCGAATGGAGCCCATATCGCAATCGGTGATCGGCGGATGAGTTGAATAACAAATTTGTGATGTTGCAATTGCGATTGTGGTGGAACCACATCGCATCGCAAGAATTATAATCAACCTGCGATCTGGCAGATGGCGATAGGAGATTGCGATTGCGATTAGCGACATGCAATGAGCGACATCGGCGATATCGCATCGGCGGAAATCATACGCGATAGGCGGAATGGTTAAGTGGTGTTGCGATGTGCGATTAGCAATTGTGGTAGGGACCACATCGCATCGCACCATCGGCGGTTTAAAACTTCGAATGGGCGGAGAACTCTTTGCGACGAGCGATTGCGATGAGTGATGGTGGTGGGACCACATCTCATCGCAAACATTCAATCATCGGTAACACATTTCGGAAGGCGGAAAATACGACGTTCCTTTGCGATGGACGATGTGAGATGTCGCAACATCGCATCACATCAGAAATCCTTCATATCAATATGACACTTAAACACTCGGCTGCTACGATTTGCGATTGTGACATAGAAATGACTGGTGGGGACCACAGATGACGTGGCCCAGTTCAAAACTTAAAAAGGACTTTGGCGCGTTTGAACAAAACTCTTTATATTTGGTTGGTGAGGGCTTAAAAGCCCGAAAAGACTGTTCTTTAATAAAACTCTGTTGTTCTATGGTTTAACCACGAAAGTCTTCATTTCCTCTGCAAATTTGGCTATGCCCATACAAACATAAATTCATCTCTGCAATGGTGGCTGCTGCCCATCAACATTTAATTCCTCCTTACAGTTTTTCTCCATCTCTGTTAAATGCACAGAAGTGTACACTCAACCTTCTGTTGTTGCCCCTGTTGTACTCTGTTTCTACCTGCACAGGGTACGTAGGTGACTTTAATATTTCAACACTCCCCCTTAAAGTCAGCTGCTGGGTTATCAGTCATACCCAAGAATTTTCTTAAATATTCAAAACTCTTCTGCCCCAATGGCTTTGTCAATATTTCTGCAAACTGCTCATCTGTTCTACAATGCTATAAAATTATTTCTCCATTGTTCACCAATTCTCTGATATAGTGAAACTTGGGATCTATGTGCTTCGTTCTCTTGTGAAACACATAATTCTTTGATAACGCAGTAGCTGAGCTATTGTCACAATAAATAATTGTGCCTTTTACCTGTTCTTGACAAAAATTTCTCAACATTCTTCTCATCCAAACTGCTTGACACGATACTGCTGTAGCTGCCACATACTCTGCCTCTGCTATAAATAATGCTACAATAGGTTGTTTCTTAGAAGCCCATAAAATGGCTCCTGAACCCATATGAAAAACATAACCGAATGTGCTTTTCCGATCATCTACACTTCCAGCCCAATCATTGTCAGTGTAACCAATTAACTCAAAATTTTCTAAAGTAGTATATAATATCCCATACTTTTTAGTTCCTTTCACATACTTCAGAATTCTCTTCGCTGCTTGCCAATGTGCTTCTTTTGGCCTCTCTATAAATCTGGAAATCAAACTAACAGCATGCATAATATCTGGCCTAGTTGCGGCCAAATACATGAGGCTACCAACTATGCTTTTATACAAGCTTGGATCAAAATCCTTGTTGTTATCATCTTTTCTCAATTTCAATCCCATTACTGTGGGAGTAATTGCTGCCTTGCACTCCTGCATATTAAATCTTTCTAAAACTTCATTAACATATTTTTCTTGTGAGATAAAAATCTCATTTTCATTTTGCTCTACTTCTATTCCTAAGAAGTATCTCAACAATCCCATGTCAGTCATTTCAAATTCATCTTTCATAACTATTTTAAAATTTTCAATGAGGTTGTTAGACTCCTATACCGATAGGTGTCATTTTTCATGATTGACTTATTGAACTATGCAATATGTTCAAACCTTTTTCTTGCGCAAAGGTGTTTCATATTCTTAAAAAATCAAAAAATCAAAAAAAAAAAAAAATGTAAAGAGGGTATACCGTAAAAGAAAAATTAAAGGGTGAAAAGAATAAAATGGTCAAAAAGTGAAAGAAATGAACCCCAAACAAAATAGACCAGGAAAGTGTGCAAGTCTAAATGCCACTACTATTTCATTTTTTTTAATAAACAAAATTGTGTGCAGCTTGTCAAACTTTTGCCACAATTTATGAAGAGTCAAACTGTTTAAACTTGACTCATTCATTTTTCAATTTCATGTTGTAGAATAGAGAATAAAATATCTGACCAAACAATTTAATCTTGGCAGATAAGTAGATAGGTAGAATGAATAAAAGGTGCTCAACAGTTTAAACTGAGCCCTTGGATGTAATAAGTGTAGAATTAGATAGGTTTTCCATGTAAAAGATAAATAAGATTGATATGGGTTTGCCAGTCTAAGTGCACCCTAATAAAGAAGAGAAAATGGTAGGGTAAATTAAATAGGGTAGGTAGATGTTGTTGCAGAATTACATGTGATGAATGATGGTTCTAAATGTGTTCAATTCTACTTTCATCACAAGTACAAAGGCAGATACTACATTGGAAAAGTTCACAGCAAAGCAAAGTCAAATTATTAACTTCCCCTCTCATTTTCCCTAAACATTTCACTAATTGCCCCTAAGTGCTAAGGTATTTGAAGATTAGAGGGGCTCAAGGTATTTCCTTGACTTTTGGAGGGATCAGACCCTCGGCCTAATAATTGAAAAGACCTAAGTACTTGAAATCATCCATTATCACATTCATTCACTTCTTAAAAACCTTTTCCTAAGTAAAATCCCATTTTTACTTAGGAAAATCTTTCAATTTTTCATGAAAAGCCCTCAAAATCACTTTTATTTCTAAGTCTAAGTGATGAAAGTATAATAATGTCATTTACTTTTGAATCTTCACTTTCTTAGTTATATTTAAGTATTTTGAGTTTACATTGTCCTTTGTCATATTAACTCTAATTTATATATTAACTCCCTATGAAAATCACCTCTTCCTATGTATATAACTCCTTTTTTATAATATCCCAAAAACCCATATATTATAGTTTTAGCCAAAGTATTTAACCCCCATATATTCAAATAAAGAACCCACATTATATGCCATTTGGCTAAAAAATATCATTATAAATAAATTCCGCCCCCTATGGTAATTGGATTAATTTAATTCAATTATCGTATAATAAAAATAGATGAAAAACGTTTAAACACACACACACACACACACACACACATATATATGTTTAAAACAAAAAATAATTCCAAAAGTTTAATTAAAACCAAACTTTGAAAATGGTCCATCCCCGTGCATTTTTCATCTCTGACCATACAAAGAGATTAATTAATCCCCACGATTAATTAATAATCTAACCCGCCAATCAAACTCCGCCCGATGAGTTTAAATGATAATTAATTACGTCGGGTCCATGCCATTAAAACTCCGCCATCTCCCTGTCCTGTCGACCGTCCGATTACCCGCTCTGAGATCAATGGTCCTCATACATTTCGCTAGCCATCTGCGTACGAAAGATAACGCGCGATGGCCAAGCGGTTTTCAAATAGTGTCGTGCTACATGTCAGCCATTGTATCGCATCGCTGCCCTTCCGCCTAAAATCGCCCTCCCTCATAAGTGGTGCGATAAAAACCACTTACCGCCCTTTCTGTTCATGGCATGACTACTGTACCATGCTGACTTCATCTAATAAAATAATAAAAAATTCCGCCACCCATTGACTTTGCCGATAAAACAAAAAATTCACTTCTTTTTCATCGTTTCGTACGCAGCAAACGAATACAACCCCCACGCAAAAAATTCGAATTTCAAAAGCTGAAGTCCGCCAACTTTTGGCTCGTTGAAGGAAATTGCAGTCAAGCATTCAAAAAATCATTCGCCTGTCCAGTACCTGTTTGAAACCAGTGTCATCCTCAGAAAAACCAGGTATTTACCCTAGAAAATCCCACTGAACTCTATAATAAACCTGATTTTCGTACTCTTTCACTGAAACAGAGTTAAAAATTAATTGCTAGTTCAGTTCTAAATCCTGAGAAGTGTAATTATATTCCCAAACTTGCAATTGCACCTGTTTTTCCCGTCAAAACCCGAATTTCGATTTTTGAATCCACAAGAACAAAAAATGGAAGTTCCTATGGCTTTAAACGTAGCACCGTTGAATGCCCCTCACAAAGAATTGGATTACTTACCTTTAGCCGATATGGAATTTCAAATTAAAGACCTAGGTATCAGTGAGAATCCCCTTCGAATATTTTGTCGCTGCAGAGATAATTATTTGAATGGTTCTAACGTAATTGGACTCTGGGAGTCCAATATGCCCATGTACCTTCTACCAGTAGTCCGTATTTTTCCTGAAATCATCCATCTTTGCCATGCCAACTATGATCCTAACCAAAGAGCAGTATTATCCCCAAATCAAGATATCCTCTTCCCAATAACTGCTCAATCCATAAATAAGATGCTACATTTCCAGCCTAGTCAAGCCCTCACCCCTTTGCACATGGCTGAATTACTTGAGAAGTCTACACAATTGTCCCATGAAGAGTTAAACCGTATTTGTCAGACTTTCATGCTACCACAAAATCAGCCTAAAGGACCTCCTCCTTATGGCCACACCTATTTTACTGATGAAGGCAGACTCATTTTAAAAATGATATCCTCAATAATGGGTTTTAACACTAGTGAGTTTGTTGACCAATTGACCCTAGTGCTATTATCTATTTTTACCCCTAGACAGCCTCCTGCTGTTAGGTATGATTTTGCATCTTTTATTGCTGACAAAATCCATGATCAATTCATGAGATTTGGAAATGAGAGAGTATTCAAATATTCTTCCTTCATATATCATCTCATGATATACTATCAGTCAGAAAGTTTTCCTTTCCATATTCAGAAACTTGATGCTAAAGGAAACCCTAGGTCAGTTATCTTCTGGTCTGCTATCACCCATCATTCTTATGATTCTCCTTACTCCTACAATGAGTTTATTGATCTGTTTGTACATCCAGCAACCACTTTGTTAACTGGAATTTCTCCTCCCAGAGTCAGTAATGAAATCAAGAGAATCCTTCAGCTCTCAAAACAATATAAGGTGGGAGATTGGTACTTATATCAGAATTATACTGAAATTAGGATTTATGGATGTGAATTGTGTCCATTCAAGTTGCCCAGATATGTTCCAATGAGACTTTTTGCACTTGAGTATTTTAGACAGATGAACAATTCAGATATAGTTCATTTCTGTAATGCCAAGAAGAAGGCGCAACTCAGGATAAAGAGCCAATTAGGTCCCTTTGTTTGTAATTCTAGGGAGGCTGGGAAAGAAGCCGAAAGAATTTTAGAAGACTACCTCAAATTACAAAAGAGTTTCTATTGGGCACCCTATGATCGATATAGCTTTATTTGTGACAGAAGAATGAAAAACAAATTATCTCCATACATTCATTTTAGGATGCCAGAAATTGAACAATATGCAAATACAGATGAATGGGTGGAAGGAACTTTGATAGAGCAAGATAGTGAACAGGTCAATATTGATAATATAATGAAATATCTTGAAAAAATATTTGACCTGGACTCTATTGGGCAGGTACAGACAGCGGGACCTTCTTCAGCAGGAACTTCACAACAACATTTGCAGGAGATCAGTGCAGTGGCAGTAGAATCAAAAGGAAAAGAAAAAGAACCAGACATACAAGTAATTGAAAATTTCACAATGACAGAGCAACCAGAGACATCCAAAGAACAAGGTCAGGTACAAATCCCTCCAGTCCAGATCAATGAGACAGAATTTTCCAATTTTCAAACTCCTCTTAATATGGAAAAAGGGAAAAAGAGAGAAGCTGAAACATCCACCCCTGGTGATAGATCTACAGAGCAGCAAGATACTAAAAGGCAGAGATTGAATCCTCTTCCAGAAGTTGAATCATTTCAAGAAATTTCTGACAGTCGAGGACAAGGACAATCAGGCAGTCAGCAAACAGATACAGTCAGTGGGGCATCCACTACTTCATAAGGGAAAGAGTTACAAAAGCACCATAGTATTGAAATATCTTCATTCAAAATACTAGTTAAGGATACAGGGGACATAAAAAAGACATTTATCAATATCAAGGCCAAGAATGATCCACTGAAAATGCAAGTATATAATCAATATTTGAAAATGGCTCCAAAGAATCAAGAAAGATTGATGTCAACTTTTGACATACAACAGGGAAAAATGTTAATGAGCCATTTCAAACCCAAGGTACAGCAACCACAAATAGCTGCTGATTATATCAGGACAAACTTTGAAGTCCTAGAAAAGGACATCCATCCTTTAGATCAGATTGAGTTGCATAAGCAGACTGGTGAAATGATCTATTCTACATTGACTGATAAGGCAATGGCAGCTCATAAGTTACAGGATTCTTTAGAAAACACAAATACACAACTGCAGCTGGAAAAGGCTTCCTCTCAAGCCAAAGATAACAGGATAAAAACATTGGAGGAAGTAATAATTGGATTAGGTCACAATCCAAAGGATGTCAAAGGAATAGAAGCATTAATAAAGAAAAAAGATGAAGACATTGCAGCTTTGAGAAAGCAGTTGAAATTTTCTACTTCAAGACATCCTCAAACGAAAGAAATAATAAAGAAGAATACTGAAGAAGAAATGATGGAGTTGCTTTTGAAAATGAATGAGAAACTGATTGAAACAGAAAAAGAGTTGGAGAAAGCGTTGAAAGACAAAAAATCTACTCTTCCAACATCTACAACAGAGGCAATTACAGGTACACAGCCAACAGGTCAGCCAACAGAGTCATCACAGGTAGACACTTCAAATTTGAATTCAGAACAATTAGTAAAGCAAATGAATGACTTGAAACTGCAAGTGACAGAACTTTAGCACACAAAGTTACAGCTTATCAATTTGGAACAGAGATATGATCTTTCAAAAATGAGTGTTGCTGACAAATCAAGAGAAATCAAGAGATTGGAAAAATTGGTTAAAGCATTAGAAAAGGATATCACATTAGAGAAGCCTTTGAGCGAAATAAATGAAATTCTTTGGGATAATATTATCCAATCAATAAAAGACATCTGGCCTTCAATTCAGATAATGTACGAGCAGAATGATTTGGTCAAAGCAGCCCTGGATGAAGTTGAAAACACACGGGAAGAATTAGGAAATAGGCCTGAGGAAGCCAATCAGCTTATACAGTTTCTCAACACCCAAACCAGACAACAGCTTGAAGAAATGGGTATTCAGGATAGAACTGCAACAATCTTAGAGATAAAAAGAGTTTTCACCAAAAGAACTCTTATGCAAAATTTGGAACGAAGGTGCTTTGACATGCAGGCAGAAATAATTGCTTTCAGAGAAAGATTCAATGTTTTGTTGAATAAATGGTTGCCTAGCCCTATAATTCCAGAAGATAAAATAATGGACCTGGAAACTTATGTCAATAAATTGGACATAAATGCTCACAATCTAGCCAATTCCTCAGCCAGTTCATCACAAGCAACATTACCTACAGGAAGGAATCTTCATGACAGATTAGAGAATTTGTTTTTTTTTGGAACATGAAGTAAGACATTTGTTTCCTAACCAGCCTAATTTCTTCAAATATACTGAGGCTGATGAAACATTAAGGAAGCTTCAACAGACAAGAATAGCAGAAGATAAATGGTGGGAAGATTTGTTGGAAATTTTGTAAAATTTATCCTGATATGAAATTTTTCTTATTTACTACAGTATAAAGGATAAAGATACACATAAAAGTCAAAGAGTATCAGTTCAGTTGAAAGTGTATCAGTAAAAAAGAAAGAGTATCAGTGAAGCAAGTCAGTTAGAACAAAATTACTGAAGAAGACAACGATGAACCGAAATATAGCTTCAGCCTCCAACACATTCTCGAATGGAGGGAACAACACAACATCGGTTATTTCTTATCTTATCCATGAGACCATCTGTCTCTATTTTTATTGTAACTTATTTATGAGTCATCTGAGATTATATCTCGTTTTGTTAAGAGATATTTTGTATGATTTTTTGTACAAATAAGCCCTCAATCGGATTATTGAGGGTGGATTCTTCTACTTTGCTGTAACATTGACTTTTTGGAATAAAAGTGCTTTGGAGAAATTTCTTTGTGGCTTGTTGGATGATGAATTGAAGCTCAAGATTTTTTGGAGGATTCATGTGTCAGACTACAGTTCAATAAGTCATTTCTATCCTATGTTTTAAGTTTTATATCTGTTTATAATATCACCGTGTTCCATTTCTAAATAATTGACAAAAAAGAATAAATCAGAAATTGCTTAAGTGTACTCTGATTTCAATTGTGATTATTCTAAATGTTTTCTTCTAAACTGGTTATAAACAATGAATTCTTAATTGCTCTTGTTTCGCTGGTTTAAACATTTTGATTACTATAGTAAAGAATTCTTAACTGCTCTCTATTTGTAATCATTCACTTTCTTTCTTTGAACATGTTGAAAGATTCTTAATTGCCTTTCATCCCTTCAAAATCCATTCCATTCACTTTAATATCTAAAACAGTTCTCTGTTTGGCTATCTTGCCCTGCAAAGCCATCTTGTGTGTAGAAACTTAATCCAGTAAAGCCATCTTTTTGACTCCATAGCCCAATGGCCTAAAAATACTCAATCTTACCCTAAGTTGGCAGATTCCACCATTCAAATTCAAACCAAATTTCTTGTACTTATAACTAGCCTAAAACTTTCTAAGAACAAAGCTAAATTTTAAAGAGAGAGCCCTCTCTGGATACAGATTGGCTAGATTCTGTATCTGAAGGTTGGTTAGTGGTTACCTCGGGTTTCTTTCCTTTTCTTACAACTTCAAGGAAAATCTGAGAGATAACATAGTGGCGACTCCACTGGGGATTCTGAATCATTTTTATTGTTACTATTGTTTTCTCATAAGCTATAGACAGAGCCTGAAGATCAACCATGTAGCCTTTGAAATGATTTTTCTCTGCAACTGCATAGTAAATAAATGTTGCTTCAGTCTATCTCTGGTTTAGCTTATAAAATGAACCTTGGTTTCAAAACATTCTATCAGTTTCTCTAGTTCAATAAATCTTTGAGAAAATTTTAATCAAAAATCTTGAATTTCTTAAAGAATTTGCCGAAGTTGTACTTTCATTTTATTTAAAACAAAAAATTAAAAAAGAAACGTTACTAGGAAAACTAGCTTCAGAAAGAACTCGTTATACCAGATCAAATCCTGATCCAAATCCACCGCTGGTATTCGATAATCTCAATCTGATTCCTAGGATTCTTAGAAGACAAGAAAGTCAAGAAATCTCTAAAAGAGGAAGTCAAGAAAGTTCTGGAAGTTCTCGACCTCTTTCTAGATCAGCATCCTATCCCGTAAAGTGGATTTATTTTGATGAAGTACCTTTTGACGAGTGATTTGAAACATCTTTATTTGTGAATTTTTCTGAAACTGAATTATCCAGACTAGTTCCGGACCCATTGTTTTTTGAATATTTACAATTGAGATTTGTTTCATTACATCTTGACAGACATTTACAAAATTCCATTCAATCTGAACAGACCTTTGAAGAAACTTCAAACACTTCTATAATTACTACAGTTTCCCCAAGTTCAGTTGCTTTTCCCCAAACTTCTCAAACACAAGTCACTCCTTCTACTCCTCCACCCACTCCTTCCAGACCATCATCACCTATTATTCCATTACACCTTCCAATGGCCAATAGATATGCTCCGTTACAGTTGCCAGGCAACCCTGCTGCTTTGCCTCAAGATTATCAAATTAAAATCACCCCTTTTGATGGTTCAGGTACTTATACTGCTCAACAACATTCCAAAAGGATGACTGATTACTTTGAATTTTATGAAATTGACGTTGATGATGTCCGAATGAGAATTTTTGTCCAAAGTCTTACTAGGGAAGTCAGGACATGGTTTAGGGCCCTTACTCCAAACAATATTGCTGACTTACCAGCTCTGTATAGGGCATTTTTGAATAGATGGGAGAAGAAGAAATACCCTCTTCAAATCCTATCTGATTTTGGAAAATTGAAAAGAGGACCTAATGAAACAGTACAAGATTATATCATCAGATTTAACGAAGCCTACAACGCTGTTCCTCAAAACCTTATACCTCCTTCGGATTCAGTACTAGTTAAATTCCCTGACAGTTTTGATTTTGACATAGCATATTCACTTAGGGAAAGAGCCCCCCAAACTCTAGAAGAGATGCAAATCATAGTGGTTAGTGTTGAAGCTAACCTCATAGAAAAACGAGCTAGGGCTAGGGCCGAAAGAAGGATGCCTATCAACGAAGAGCCTTCAGCTTTTGAAAGAAAGCTGGATGCAATTATCAAAGGTATGGAAAGACTTGGAGATAGAGTAGAGACAATCGAAAGAAATTCTTCTGGTGATAGTCAAAATGTTGTTAGAAACCCAAACTTCAGAAGAAATCAAAACCAAAATACTAGGAAAAATGTCCCTAACCAAAACATCAGACCACCATTCCAAGAAAATTTTGTTGAAGGTTCATCTTCTGAGGAACCTACTGAGGATGTTGAAATAAATAATGTGACTGAAAATAAGAATGAATCAGAAGTTTTCCTATCTCAAGATGATCAAGAAAATCACATTCTTGAAACATTTCAAACTCATTCAGGAGAAAATTTTGATTTTAAAGAAGGATATGACACATCAATTTATGAAGTTCATAAACAATAAAATTTGAGAAGCAGACGGATTGATGTGCCAGAGAATAGCAAACAGAAAGTTGTGAAACAAAACATCAAAGGTAAAACTAACACTCCTCCTGTACAAATTCTGTCTAGAACAAGTCCTAACCCCGCAAATCCAATAATTGAAGATGTGTCTGATAGCCAACCAAATAATAAACAACTTTCTAATACTTCTCCTCTTGCAGGAAACATAGAAGAACTAGCACAAGTTAATTCAGAAACACCTTCAACTCATAATTCCACTCATGAAAAAGAGGAAAAAACTGAAGACCCAAAAAACAGACAAAATCCAACTGTTCAAAATACTAGAACTCAAACAGAAAAATATTTCAATCAAGAATCTGAAATAGGCAAACTAAATATAGTTGTTCCCTTAGCAGAATTAGCTAAACATGATGTCTATAGAAGCCAAATCAGCAGATCCCTTAACATTACTGGAATGGACGATTCAGTAAATGTTTTTGATGATCAGCCCAAACTACTTTTTGGTCCTGAAGTAAATGGTAAACCAGAAAGTGGAGGAACTCCTCCATTTTATGTGAGTTTAAATGTACATGAAAAAATAATTCATAACGCCATGCTTGATTCTGGAGCGTCTCACAATTTAATGCCCAAAGCTGTGATGGAAAGATTAAATCTAGACATTACCAGACCGTATAAAGATCTTTTTTCGTTTGATTTGAGTCAGGTAAGATGTTTAGGTTTGATTAAAGATTTGTGTGTTACTTTGGTACAATACCCTGCGAAATCTATTCTGATGGATATAGTAGTTGCAGATATTCCTCCTAAATATGGTATGTTGTTGTCCAGATCCTGGGTTGCCAAACTTGGAGGATCTCTTCAACTAGATATGTCATATGCTACTATTTCAGTATTTGGTCAGCCTAAAAGACTATACAGAGAGACCTTGATGAAATATTTAGTCAGTAGCCATGAGAAGCCCGAAAAATTCCCTGTCTATTCAGTACATTCTGATATGGACTCTTTCATCCTTTATAATGCTGAATTGGACCTTCGTACTGAATTAGAAGCACCAGAAACCGAAACTGCAGCTAAATCTACTGTTCAAATCGAAGAAATTTTTGAAAACAAAGAAACATCAAACATTCAAGAAATACCAGAAAAAATTGAAAAACTAGAGCTCTCTCTTAAGAAACATGTTAAAACAGTCGATGAAGATTATGGACATGAAATTCTATGGCATTTAGAATTTGATGGTTTAGTAAATAAATTAGGAGCAGGAGCTGGAATTTGGATACATAACGTTGAAAATGATCATGCCGAAGGCCATGCTTATAGATTGAACTTTAGATGCACTAATAATATGGCAGAGTATGAAGCTCTCTTGTTAGGGCTTAAACATGTCAAAAAGTCAGGAGAAATTAGAGTCTCAATCATAGGAGACTCTGAGTTAATTATTCAACAGATTAATGGTGAATGTTCAACAAAAGACCCCAGATTGAGACAATACAGAGAAACAGTTGTGGAAATTCTCAACACTTTTCTACAAGCTCAACTTGCCAAAATTCCTAGAAAACAAAATTTGCATGCTCACAGTCTTGCAATGTTCGCTAGCACATGTAAATTACCTTTTGGACCTAATCATCAGTTCACAACTGAGATTAGACATAGACCTGCTATACCGGATAATCTTATGAATTGGAAAGTGTTTGTAAATAATAATCATATCAATAACTTTTTAACTTTAGAAAATGAATTCTCTAACAGTAATATAGATGAAGACACAACAATCAATGAATCTGATCAAATAGATGAACAGGAAACGGATATTTCAGAAGAGACTGCAATTCACATGCTTCACCCAACCAAATTCACTAAAAAAGATATGCAGGATTTGAAACAAATGGAATTCGATGAGATTATAGAAGATGAATCTGAAATTATTAATCTGAAAGATAATCATTTACCCAAAGGATTAACTCTTTTGGAAGATCTTTTTGACTCAAATGACATTCCACTAAAACCCAAAATGGAACCTTTAAAAGCTAATATTGAAGAAGCCAATTTGGGAACTGAAGGAAATCCCAAGATGGTTAAACTATCTAAATCTCTGCCAGAAAACCAAAAGGTTAAATATGTTGAACTTTTAAAAGAATTCCATGATGTTTTTTCATGGAGTTATGAAGATCTGAAGTCATACAATACATCAATCATTCAACATACAATACCTTTGAAACCAGATCAGAAAATATTCAAACAGAAACTTAGAAGGATCAACCCTGTTTTACTACCTTCAATTGAGAAAGAAATTAAAAGAATGTATGAAGCAGGAATTATAGCTCCTATTAGGTTCTCTGAATGGGTTTCTAATCTAGTACCAACAAGAAAAAATACTGGAGAGATTAGACTATGTGTCGATTTGAGAAATTTGAACAAAGTTTCTTTAAAAGATAACTATCCTTTGCCTAAAATGGACCATATATTACAAAGGGTAGTAGGATCTTCAAGGATTTCTCTTCTGGATGGATTCTCAGGATACAACCAGATTTTGGTTCATCCTGATGATCAAGACAAAACAGCTTTTACTACACCATGGGGTACATTTAAATATGTTAAGATGCCTTTTGGTCTCAAAAACACAGGAGCAACCTTCCAAAGAGCAATGGACATTGCCTTTACCAAAGAAATTCATGATTTTCTGGTCATATATTTGGATGATTTGACTGTTTTTTCCAAAAAATATCAACAACATTTAGATCATTTAAGGCAAGTGTTTATAAAATGCAGAAAGTATGGTATTTCTTTGAATCCTAAAAAGTCATTGTTTGGTCTTGAAGAAGGTAAACTCCTAGGTCACATTATTTCTAAAGATGGCATTAGAATTGATCCTGAAATAATACAAGCCATTTTGCAGATACCTCATCCCAGAAACATTAAAGAACTTCAAGCTTTCATAGGAAAGATCAATTTTTTGAGAAGATTCATTTCTAGTTTAGCTGAATTACTTAGACTGCTTACTAACATGTTAAGAAAGGATTCAAGTATTGACTGGACCGTGGAAGCCAAGCAATCATTTGAAGAAATCAAAATGGCTTTAACCAGAACACCAGTTCTTAGCAGTCCAAAATTTGATAGAGATTTCATTATTTTTTCATTTGCTTTTGAACACACAGTTGCAGCTGTTTTATTACAAAAGGATGATCAAGGATGTGAAAAACCAATAGCCTTTTTTAGTAAAGCACTTAGAGATGCATCATTGAAATATAATATCATGGAGAAACAAGATTTTGCACTTGTAAAAGCAATTAAAGATTTCAGAGTTTATATATTGTATTCTCATGTAATAGCTTATGTACCTAATGCTGTCGTTAAAGACATCTTAACTCAAGATGATATTGAAGGCAAAAGAGGTAAGTGGATAGCTACCATATTAGAATATGATATTGAAATAAGACCTACAAAACTCATAAAAGGACAAGGTTTGGCTCAACTCATGACTAAAACTAATTGCCAAGCCCTGAACATTAATGAACTAGATGACGAACAGGAGATGGTGACTCCACAGATCAGTCAAGCCTTTTTAGACTCACCCTGGTACACTGATATCATTTATATTTTGTTAAACTTGTAATCTCCTCCAGGGTTATCCAGAACGAAACAAAGGTTCTTAAAAATGACATCTTTAAAGTATTGTATTTTAGATAGTGCTCTTTTTTGGAAGAATCATGATGGAATTCTATTAAATTGTTTATTGAAAGATGAAACTGACAAGGTTCTTAATGAATTTCATGTAGGAGATTGTGGTGGACACCTCTACTGGAAGTCAACTGCAGATAAGATCTTAAGGGCTGGTTTTTATTGGCTAACCTTGTTTTCAGATGTTAAGAAATTTGTAACTACTTGTCATAAATGTCAGATCTTCGAGGGCAAAATAAAATTGTTACCTTTACCATTAAAACCAATTTCCACCGAGAGACCTTTTCAACAATGGGGACTGGATTTTATTGGAGAAATCCATCGCCCTTCTTCTAGGCAACACAGATGGATCCTCACTGCTACAGATTACTTTACTAAATGGATTGAAGCAATCCCATGTAGACAAGCCAATGATTCTGTAATTCTAGGATTCCTAGAAACCAATATACTTTCAAGATTTGGCTGTCCTGAAAAAATTATAACTGATAATGCTGCTGCTTTTAAGTCTAAGAAAATGATTATTTTCTGCAATAAATATCACATCACTTTAGGCCATTCAACAGCCTATTATCCTCAGGGTAATGGACTGGTTGAATCTTCCAATAAAATCCTCATTAATATCATTAAAAAATTATTGGAAGAGAATAAAAAGAATTGGCATAAGAAACTTACCAATGCATTGTAGGCAGACAGACTTACAACTAAGAAATCAATTGGGACCAATCCATATGAATTAGTTTATGGTATTGAGGCTATATTTCCATCATCCTTAGGAATTCCTGTTATGAAATTACTTCAAGAGGCTCAAGTAGAACCAAATGATATTCAGAGAAGAATAAACCAAACAATTCACTTGTAGCAGACCAGAGAAGAAGTGTATCAACGATCCCAAGTTTTGCAAGAAAAGTTAAAGAAAATGTTTGAAAAAAGGACTAAAGCAGAAGATTTTCAAATAGGAGATAAAGTTTTAAGATGGGATTCCAAAAGGGAAGATAAAGGAAAACATGGGAAATTTGATTTCTTATGGAAAGGACCTTACATCATTCATGCTTTACAGGGAAATAACACATATTTTTTGAAGAATTTGGATGGTTCAGAAGCTGAGGAAGGACCAGTCAATGGTCGAATGCTAAAGCACTATTTTGATCCTATTTACTAGGATGTTCTGATTTTTTCTAACTTGTACATAATATATCCTTTCTAATGCATCAGTTTTGATTGGATGGTGACTTGTTGGAGTTGAAGCCCGAAGTGAAGGCCCTAAGCTTCAGAAGTTTCACTATCATATATACAATAAAGCTACCAGAAAAAGAAGATTTCATGGTTCAGTTAAAGACATTTTGAGGCATCTGACCTGCTGTTCTTGACTTTTCGCCAGGAAAAGCCATCCCCAAGTGGAGCCAGTGTTAGACTCCTATACCAATAGGTGTCATTTTTCATGATTGTCTTATTGAACTATGCAATATGTTCAAACCTTTTTCTTGTGCAAAGGTGTTCCATATTCTTTTAAAATCAAAAAATCAAAAAAATTTAAAAAATGTAAAGAGGGTATACCCTAAAAGAGAAATCAAAGGGTGAAAAGAATAAAATGGTCAAAAAAATGAAAGAAATGAACCTCAAACAAAAATAGACCAGGAAAGTGTGCAAGTCTAAATGCCACTACTATTTCATTTTTGTAATAAACAAAATTGTGTGCAGCTTGTCAAACTTTTGCCACAATTTATGAAGAGTCAAACTGTTTAAACTTGACTCATTCATTTTTCAATTTCATGTTGTAGAATAAAGAATAAAAATCTGACCAAACAGTTTAATCTTGGCAGATAATTAGATAGGTAGAGTTGATAAAAGGTGCTCAACAATTTAACTTGAGCCCTTGGATATAATAAGTGTAGACTTAGATAGGTTTGCCATGTAAAAGGAGAAGAAGATTGATAAGGGTTTGCCAGTCTAAGTGCACCCTAATAAAGAAGACAAAATGGTAGGGTAAAGTAAGTAGGGTAGGTAGATGTTGTTGCAGGATTACATGTGATGAATGATGGTTCTAAATGTGTTCAATTTTACTTTCATCACAAATTGCAAAGGCAAATACTACATCGAAAAAGTTCATAGTAGAGCAAAGTCAAATTACTAACTTTCCCCTTAATTTTTCCCTGAAAGATTTTACTAATTTCCCCTAAGTGCTAAGGAATTTGAAGATTAGAGGGGCTCAAGGCATTTCCTTGACTTTTGGAGGGACCGGACCCTTGGCCCAATAATTGAAAAGACCTAAGTACTTGAAGTTATCCATTATCACATTCATTCACCTCTCAAAATATTTTCCTAAGTAAAATCCCATTTTACTTAGGAAAATCCTTCAATATTTCATGAAAAGCCCTCAAAATCACTTTTTATTCTAAGTTTAAGTGATGAAAGTATAATAATGATATTTACTTTTGAATTCTCACTTTCTTGGTTATATTTAAGTATTTTGAGTTTACATTGTCCCTTGTCATATTAACTCTAATTTATATATTAACTCCCTATGAAAATCACCTTTTCCTATGAATATAATTCCTTTTTTATAATATCCTAAAAACCCATATATTATAGTTTTTAGCCAAAGTATTTAACCCCCATATATTCAAATAAAGAACCCACATTATATGCCCTTTGGCTAAAAAATATCATTATAAATAAATCCCGCCCCCTATGGTAATTGGATTAATTTAATTCAATTATCGTATAATGCAAAATAGATGAAAAACGTTTAAACATATATATATATATGTTTAAAACAAAAAAATAATTCCAAAAGTTTAATTAAAACCAAACTTTGAAAATGGTCCATCCCCGTGCATTTTTCATCTCCGACCATACAAAGAGGTTAATTAATCCCCACGATTAATTAATAAGCTAACCCACCAATCAAACTCAGCCCGATGATTTTAAATGATAATTAATTACGTCGGGTCCACGCCATTAAAACTCCGCCATCTCCCTGTCCCGTCGACCGTCCGATTACCTGCTCTAAGATCAATGGTCCTCATCCATTTCGCTGGCCATCCGCGTACGAAAGATAACGCGTGATGGCAAAGTGGTTTTAAAATAGTGTCATGCTACGTGTCAACCATTGTATCGAATCGCTGCCCTTCTACCTAAAACCGCCCTCCCTCATAAGTGGTGCGATAAAAACCACTTATCGCCCTTTCTGTTCATGACATGACTACTATACCATGCTGACGTCATCCAATAAAATAATAAAAAATTCCGCCACCCATTGACTTTGCCGATAAAACAAAAAATTCACGTCTTTTTCATCATTTCGTACCCAGCAAACGAATACACCCCCCACGCAAAAATTTGAATTTCAAAAGCTGAAGTCCGCCAACCTTTGTCTCATTGAAGGAAATTGCAGTCAAGCATTCAAGAATTCATTCGTCTGTCCAGTACCTGTTTGAAACCAGTGTCATCCTAAGAAAAACTAGGTATTTACCCTAGAAAATCCCACTGAACTCTCTAATAAACCTGATTTTCGTACTTGTTCACTGAAACAGAGTTAAAAATTAATTGCTAGTTCAGTTCTAAATCCTAAGAAGTGTAATTATATTCCCAAACTTGCAATTGCACCTGTTTTTCCCATCAAAACCCAAATTTCCATTTTTGAATACATAAGAACCAAAAAGGGAAGTTCCTATGGCTTTAAATGTATCACCGTTGAATGCCCCTCATAAAGAATTGGATTACTTACCTTTAGCCGATATGGACTTTCAAATTAAAGACCTGGGTATTAGTGAGAATCCCCTTCAAATATTTTGTCGCTGCAGAGATAATTATTTGAATGGTTCTGACGTAATTGGACTCTGGGAGTCCAATATGCCCATGTACCTTCTACCAGCAGTTTGTATTTTCCCTGAAATCATCCATCTTTGCCATGCCAACTATGATCCTAACCAAAGAGTAGTCTTATCCCCAAATCAAGATATCATCTTCCCAATAACTGCTCAATCCATAAATGAGATGCTACATTTCTAGCCTAATCAATCCCTCACCCCTTTGCACATGGCTGAATTACTTAAGAAGTCTACACAGTTGTCCCATGAAGAGTTAGACCGTATTTGTCAGACTTTCATGCTGTCACAGCATCAGCCTAAAGGACCTCCTCCTTATGGCCACACCTATTTTACTGATGAAGGCAGACTCATTTTAAACATGATATCCTCAATAATGGGTTTTAACACTAGTGAGTTTGTTGACCAATTTACCCTAGTGCTATTATCTATTTTTACCCCTGGACAGCCTCCTGCTGTTAGATATGATTTTGCATCTTTTATTGCGGAAAAAATCCATGATCAATTCATGAGATTTGGAAATGAGAGAGTATTCAAATATTATTCCTTCATATATCATCTCATGATATACTATCAGTTAGAAAGTTTTCCTTTCCATATTCAGAAACGTGATGCTAAAGGAAACCCTAGATCATTTATCTTTTGGTCTGCTATCACCCATCATTCTTATGATTCTCCTTACTTCTACAATGAGTTTATTGACCTGTTTGTACATCCAGCAACCACTTTGTTAACTGGAATTTCTCCTCCCAGAGTCAGTAATGAAATCAAGAGAATCCTACAACTCTCAAAACAATATAAGGTGGGAGATTGGTACTTATATCATAATTATACTGAAATTAGGATTTATGGATGTGAATTGTGTCCTTTCAAGTTGCCCAGATATGTTCCAATGAGACTTTTTTCACTTTAGTATTTCACACAGATGAACAATTCAGATATAGTTCATTTCTGTTATGCTAAGAAGAAGGCGCAACTCAGAATAAAGAGCCAATTAGATCCCTTTGTTTGTAATTCTAGGGAAGCTGGGAAAGAGGCCGAAAGGATTTTAGAAGATTACCTCAAACTAAAAAAGAGTTTCTACTAGGCACCCTATGATCCATATAGCTTTATTTGTGACAGAAGAATGAAAAACAAATTATCTCCATACATTCATTTTAGGATGCTAGAAATTGAACAATATGCAAATACAGATGAATGGGTGGAAGGAACTTTGATAGAGCAAGATAGTGAACAGGTCAATATTGATAATATAATGAAAGATCTTGAAAAAATACTTGACCTGGACTCTATTGGGCAGGTACAGACAGCAGGACCTTCTTCAGCAGGAACTTCACGACAACATTTGCAGGAGATCAGTGCAGTGGCAGTAGAATCAAAAGGAAAAGAAAAAGAACCAGACATACAAGTAATTGAAAAGTTCACAATGACAGAGCAACCAGAGACATCCAAAGAACAAGGTCAGGTACAAATCCCTCCAGTCCATATAAATGAGATAGAAATTGCCAATCTTCAAACTCCTCTTAATATGGAAAAAGGGAAAAAGAGAGAAGTTGAAACATCCACCCCTGGTGATAGATCTATAGAGCAGCAAGATACTAAAAGGCAGAGATTGAATCCTCTTCCAGAAGTTGAATCATTTCAAGAAATTTCTGACAGTCAAGGACAAGGACAATCATGCAGTCAGCAAACAGATACAGTCAGTGGGGCATCCACTACTTCACAAGGGAAAGAGTTACAAAAGCACCATAGTATTGAAATATCTTCATTCAAAATACCAGTTAAGGATACAGGGGACATAAAAAAGACATTTATCAATATCAAGGCCAAGAATGATCCACTAAAAATGCAAGTATATAATCAATATCTGAAAATCGCTCCAAAGAATCAAGAAAGATTGATGTCAGCTTTTGACATCCAACAGGGAAAAATGTTAATGAGCCATTTCAAACCCAAGGTACAGCAACCACAAATAGTTGCTGATTATATCAGGACAAACCTAGCAAAGGACATCCATCCTTTAGATCAGATTGAGTTGCATAAGCAGATTGGTGAAATGATCTATTCTACACTGACTGATAAGGCAATGGCAGCTCATAAGTTACAGGATTCTTTAGAAAACACAAATACACAACTGAAGCTGGAAAAGGCTTCCTCTTAAGCCAAAGATAACATGATAAAAACATTGGAGGAAGTAATAATTGGATTAGGTCACAATCCAAAGGATGTCAAAGGAATAGAAGCATTAATAAATAAAAAATATGAAGACATTGCAGCTTTGAGAAAGCAGTTGAAATTGCCTGCTTCAAGACATCCTCAAACGGAAGAAATAATAAAGAAGAATACTGAAGAAGAAATGATGGAGTTGCTTTTGAAAATGAATGAGCAACTGATTGAAACAGAAAAAGTGCTAGAGCAAGCATTGAAAGACAAACAATCTGCTCTTCCAACATCTACAACAGAGGCAATTACAGGTACACAGCCAACAGGTCAGCCAGCAGAGTCATCACAGGTAGACACTTCAAATTTGAATTCAGAACAATTAGTAAAGCAAATGAATGACTTGAAACTGCAAGTGACAGAACTTCAGCACACAAAGTTACAGCTTATCAATTTGGAACAGAGATATGATCTTTCAAAAATGAGCGTTGCTGACAAATCAAGAGAAATCAAGAGATTGGAAAAATTGGTTAAAGCAATAGAAAAGGATCTCACATTAGAGAAGCCTTTGAGATAAATAAATGAAATTCTTTGGGATAATATTATCCAATCAATAAAATACATCTGGCCTTCAATTCAAATAATGTACGAGCAGAATGATTTGGTCAAAGAAGCCCTGGATGAAGTTGAAAACACACAGGCAGAATTAGGAAATAGGCCTGAGGAAGCCAATCATCTTATATAGTTTTTCAACACCCAAACCAAACAACAGCTTGAAGAAATGGGTATTCAGGATAGAACTGCAACAATCTTAGAAATAAAAAGAGTTTTCACCAAAATAACTCTTATGCAAAATTTGGAACGAAGGTGCTTTGACATGCAGGCATAAATAATTGCTTTCAGAGAAAGATTCAATGTTTTGTTGAATAAAGGGTTGCCTAGCCTTATAATTCTAGAAGATAAAATAATGGACCTGGAAACTTATGTCAGGAAATTGGACATAAATGCTCACAATCTAGCCAATTCCTCAGCGAGTTCATCACAAGAAACATTACCTACAGGAAGGAATCTTCATGACATATTAGAGAATTTGTTTTTTCTGGAACATGAAGTAAGACATTTGTTTCCTAACCAGCTTAATTTCTTCAAATATACTGAGGCTGATGAAACATTAAGGAAGCTTCAACGGACAAGAATAGCAGAAGATAAATGGTAGGAAGATTTGTTGGAACTTTTGTAAAATTTATCCTGATATGAAATTTTGCTTATTTACTACAGTATAAAGGATAAAGATACACATAAAAGTCAAAGAGTATCAGTTCAGTTGAAAGTGTATCAGTAAAAACAAAGAGTATCAGTGAAGCAAGTCAGTTAGAACAAAATTACTGAAGAAGACAACAATGAGCCAAAATATAGGTCTAGCCTCCAGCACATTCTCGAATGGAGGGAACAGCACAACATCGATTATTTCTTATCTTATCCATGAGACCATCTGTCTCTATTTTTATTGTAACTTATTTATGAGTCATCTGAGATTATATCTCGTTTTGTTAAGAGATATTTTGTATGAATTTTTTGTACAAATAAGCCCTCAATCGGATTATTGAGGGTGGATTCTTCTACTTTGCTGTAACATTGATTTTTTTGGAATAAAGTGCTTTGGAGAAATTTCTTTATGGCTTGCTAGATGATGAATTGAAGCTCAAGACTTTTTGCAGGATTCATGTGTCTAAATACAGATCAATAAGTCTTCTCTATCTCATGTTTTAAAAGTTTTATATCTGTTTATAATATCATTGCATTCCATTTCTGAATAATTAACAAAAAAGAATAAATCAGAAAATGCTTAAGTGTACTCTGATTTCAATTGTGATTATTCTAAATGTTTTCTTCTAAACTGGTTATAAACAATGAATTCTTAATTGCTCTTGTTTCGCTGGTTTAAACATTTTGATTACTATAGTAAAGAATTCTTAACTGCTCTTTATTTGTAATCATTCACTTTATTTCTTCTGAACATGTTGAAAGATTCTTAATTGCCTTTCATTCCTTCAAAATCCATTCCATTCATTTTAAGATCTAAAATTGTTCTCTGTTTGACTATCTTGCCCTGCAAAGCCATCTTATGTGTAGAAGATTAATCCAGTAAAGCCATCCTTTCGACTCCATATCCCAATGGCCTGGAATACTCATTCTTGCCCTCTGTTGGCGGATTCCACCATTCAAATTCAAACCAAATTTCTTGGACTTATAACTAGCCTAAAAATTTCTAAGAACAAAGCTAAATTTTAAAGAGAGAGCCCTCTCTGGATACAGATTGGCTAGATTCTGTATCTGAAGGTTGGTTAGTGGTTACCTCGGGTTTCTTTCCTTTTCTTACAACTTCAAGGAAAATCTGAGAGATAACATAGGTAATCATCATTATCTGTGAATATCACATCATCAACATATAAAACAACAATGAACATCTTACCATCTTTTTCTTTGATGTATAATGTGAGTTCACCTTCACACTTTTCAAACCCATTTTCCAGTAGATAGGAATCTATCCTACTGTACTATGCTCTTGGTGCTTGCTTCAACCCATAAAGAGCTTTCTTCAATCTGCAAAATTTGTGCTCTTGGCCCTTTTTCTCATAGCCTAGAGTTTGTTCAACATAAAATTCTTCCATTAAAACTCCATTTAGGAATGCTAATTTTACATCCATTTGGTAAACCTTCCATTTGTTTTGTGCTGCTATGGACAGCACTGCTCTCACTGTTTCCATTCTTGCAACTGGTGCAAAATTTTCCTCATAGTCTCTTCCATGTTGCTGCTTATATCCCTTGACAGCAAGTCTGGCCTTGTGTCTTTATATCTTACCTTCAGCACTGCTTTTGGTCTTGTAGACCCATTTTACTCCAATAACTTCTTTACCTTATGGGAGATCTACTAATTCTCATGTTTTGTTCTTCTCTATGGCATTAATTTCATCATCCATAGCTTCTATCCATTTTCTATCTTTTATGGCATCTTCAAAATGAATAGGATCATCAACATGAAAATACAAAGCAAATAAGGAGTTCATACTTTCATTTCCTGCTTCCTGCTCATAAATCTCATTAATATTTCTGAATCTGGTTCCTCTTTCATTTGGTGTAGTTGTGCTTGAAGAAGCACTCAAATCTGCTCCATGTGGTATGCTTGGAGAAGCACTCTCATTTCTTCTCAAGGGTGTTCTTACTCCTGCTTGTGGTGTCCCTTGTTGTCCTTGTGTTTGTAGAGGTGGTGCTACCAATGAGGTGTTATTTTCAGCCAAATCTACCTCATCTTCATCATGAGACAAACATCTTTTGACATTTTCTGTTTTCTCAATGCTTCCATCCCATGCTTCTTCTTCAATGAATTGCACATCTTTGCTTATAATAAACTTCTTAGTGGATGGATTATAAAATCTATATCCTTTGGATTCTTCACAATATCCAAGGAAGATGCACTTATCCCCCTTACTATCCAACTTCTTCCTTAACTGATCTGGAATGTGTACATAAGCCACACACCCAAAAACTTTGATGTGAGTGACTCCTTGTTTTCTGCCACTCCATGCTTCTTCTGGAAGTATGTTCATTATAGATTTTGTTGGGCATCTATTCAAGATGTATGCTACACAATTTACAGC
Source organism: Pinus albicaulis (assembly GCA_034641835.2). NCBI lineage: Eukaryota > Viridiplantae > Streptophyta > Pinopsida > Pinales > Pinaceae > Pinus > Pinus albicaulis. Next base: position 1,904,750,678 of record CM076578.1, read on the forward strand.
TTCCTCCCAATACTCATTTGGCAAGTGTTTTTCCATTATGGTTCGATTCTTCCTTTCAGCAACTCCATTTTGTTGCGGTGTGTTCCTTGTAGTAAATTGTTTGTGTATGCCATTCTATTTGCAAAAACACAAGAATTCTTTTGAGATTTACTCACCTCCTCTATCAGTTCTAAGAACTTTGATATGCTGCCCACTCTATTTCTCTACTAGAGCTTTAAAATGGCAAAATTTTTCGAAGACTTCAATTTTATATTTCAGAAAATAAACCCAGACTTTCCTTGTGAAATCATCAATGAAGGTCAGCATGTAATTGTTGCTTGAAACTGATGTTGTTTGATCGGCCCATACAAATCTGAATGGATAATTTCTAAGGGTGTTTTTCCCCTTATGCTCTTTCCTGATGGAAAGTTTTCTCTGTGTTTTTTTCCCAAGATGCAGCCTTCACATAGGCTGTCTGGTTTCTCAATCAATGGTAGACCTCTTACCATTCCTTTTCTGTGCAAAAAATTTAATCCTCCGAAATTGAGATGTCCAAATCTCAAGTGCCATAACCAGTTCTCATATTTCACTTCCTTCTAAAAGACCTTTTGAGTTATCGCTGCTACATTCTTTCCTTTTCCCTTCAAGTTAGTGTTGAGCTTGAGTGGAAACATTCTATTGCTGGTCATTTGTATTTCAGCAATAATCTTCTTGCTTGGAGGTATGTCCATTATTGTGCACACATCATTTTTAAAGAATACATTGTAACCTTTGTTTATGAGCTGCCCAATGCTCAAAAGATTACATTTCAAACCAGGAACATAGTACATGTCTGACACAAATTTCTGATCTCCATTTCTTGCACATATACTAACTCTGCCTTTTCCCTTGACATAAATCTTAGTATCAGTTCCTGTGGTTACTTCTGATTTAACTTCTTCATCAAGATTGGCAAACATTGCTATGTTTCCAGTCATATGATTACTGCAGCCTGAATCTAAGAACCATACATCATCTTGTCTATCTTGTGCTACATTACATGTTAACAGCACATTCCTTGGGTTCTTTTCTTCTCTTGATACATTAGCATTCTGCCTATTGTTCATGTCATTTTTCTTTTTCCTACACTCATTGGCATAGTGCCCATATTTTTTGCAATAATGACATTGGACATTGGATTTGTCATACCTTTTTCCATGAGCATGTTGGTGTCCATCTTGTTGGCTGTTGCTTTGGCCGTGGCTTTGATTCTGATTGCTGCTCCTCCCATGTGAATGTGAAGGGTTGTTCCTTCCTCTGTTCTGGCTTCTGCATCTTCCTCTTCCTCTTCTAAAAGGCATCTGGGTCTTGAAGGCATGCTCTAGAGATGGGTTTACTAATATTTCCAATCTCTGTTCATGAGTCATCAGCGATGCATGAAGTTCATCTACTGTGAAATTTGAGAGATCCTTAGTCTCTTCTATGGTGGTAACAATAACATCAAACCTTGAGGGTAGACTACTCAATAGTTTTTCCACTATCCTTCTTTCTTCAAGTGTTTCTCCATGGGACCTTATCTGTGTGACCATCCCAATCACATGTGTGAAGAATGAGTCTATGTTATCAGACTCTTTCATACAGAGAGTTTCAAAATCTCTCCTCAGCAATTGTAGTTTTGTTGTCTTCACTTTCTCCATACCTTGATAGGCTATTTTAAGAGTATCCCATGCATCCTTGGATCTCTTAGCTGCTGCTATCCTTGGAAACACACTCTCATGTACTAATTGATACAAATAGAAGAGGAATTTAAAGTCCTTCTTTCTATTGCTCTTCAATAAATCCTTCTCTGCCTGTGTTAAGGCATTAAAGGCTTGCTCATCAACCGGTTCATCAAAACCATCTTCAACAAACTCTCATAAGTATTGTGAGGCAAACAGGGCTCTCATGGTAATGGCCCAATAATCATAATTCTTCCCATTAAATTGTGGAAGTTGAGCATTTCCAATACTCATACTGGTGCTTGGTCCAGCCATTACTTATAAACTGAACTCTGAAATAAACTTGATTGTGTTTTTCAAACAAACTATCTTTCCTTCTTTTAAAAGACAAACTCTGTCTCTGAGGACTTCTCTTTTAAACAAAACAAAACACTATTTTTTTTTTAGAAATACCTAGACTTTAACTTCTGTTGAGCCTTCACACTGCTGGAGAACTGTTGCAGCAAATATTCTTCTTCCTTCAGCTTCTTTGAAACCTTCAAAGAGCTTGGGTAAGCTCCAATACCATGTTGGAATTTCTGATAATTCCAGAACAATGATTGAGAGAATAATACTCTCCTTCTAACACAGAGAATAAAAATAAATTTTGATCACTGTTGGATAGAGATGGCATAAAATAGCTTTCTATTTCATTAACAGAACTAAAACTATTACAAAATGATAGATTTCTTCCTCCTCTGAGGGATTTTCAAAACTGGACTGACTGCTACAGACGCAGTGCTTACTAATCTTCTCTGTCTCTCAAAACACACAAAATAGTGCTTTGTTATGCTTCACTGTGTTTTCTCTACCTGCGAGCTTACACAACAATACAACACTACATTACAATAAGCCTATAGGCTTTTCATTTTATATGGCATGGCGGAATGAAAAACATAAAACAAAAAACAAATTACAATAAAAGAAACATTGTCCGAACATAAAACTTTAATCTAAAATTTCTTTTGCGCGATATGTGAGTGGAGCCCACATCACAATCGACGATCAGCGATCGGTAGATGAATTGAATAACAAATTTGCGATGTTGCGATTGCGACTGTGGTGGGACCACATCACATCACAAGAATTATAATGAACCTGTGATCTGGGTGGAAGGCGATAGGAGATTGCAATTGCGATTAGCGATGTGCGATGAGCAACATCGGCGATATCGCATCGGGGGAAATCATATGCGGTAGGCGGAATGGTTAAGTGATGTTGCGATGTGTGATTAGCAATTGTTGTAGGGACCACATCGCATCGCACCATCGGCGGTTTAAAACTTCGAATGGGCAGAGAACTCTTTGCGACAAGCGACTGCGATGAGCGATGGTGGTGGGACCACATCGCATTGTAAACATTCAATCGGCGGTAACACATTTCGAAAGGCAGAAAATACAACATTCCTTTGCGATGTGTGATGTGCGATGTCACAACATCGCATCGCATCGGAACTCCTTCATATCAACAAGACACTTAAACACTCGGCAACTGCGATTTGCAATTGCAACATAGAAATGACTGGTGGGGACCACAGATGATGTGGCCCAATTCAAAACTTAAAAAAGACTTTGGCGTGTTTGAACAAAACTCTTTCTATTTGGTTGGTGAGGGCTTAAAACCCGAAAAGACTGTTCTTTAATAAAACTCTGTTGTTATGTGGTTTAACCACGAAAGTCTTCATTTACTCTGGAAATTCGGCTATGCCCATACAAACATAAATTCATCTCTGCAATGGTGGTTGTTGCCCATCAACATTTAATTCCTCCTTACGGTTTTTCTCCATCTCTATTAAATGCACAGAAGTGTACACTCAACCTTTTGTTACTACCACCGTTGTACTATATTTCTACCTGCACAAAGTACACAAGTGACTTTAATATTTCAACATTCATTACTCCAACTTAATTCGAAAATAAAGAAATAAATGGCAATGTTTGAATACTTTGTGTTTGTTATGAACGCAAACTTACTTTTACCAAAATTTCATTTCAATTTACTCGACAGAATAGGAAAAAGAAACAAAGAACGAAATTGTCCCAGACATGAAGTAGCACAAACACTTAAAACTTGAAATTACAATATGTATATAGTAACACAGCACTTCCTTAGATATCCATCAACTAATACCTAACAAAGACTATGAAGAGAATAACACACGAATAGTTAAAATTACAATATATATATAGTAACACAGCACTTCCTTGGATATCAATCAATGAATACCTAACAAAGAGTATGTAAAGAGTAACGCACTTCCAGAAATTTTTATTTGATCATAAAAACATTTGAACAATATCAATACAAATATCTATTTAATGTTGCAAAAAGATGCCGTTAAAAAAACAACTCCTCTACTTTGAATATCTAGTAAATATTTACAATAAAGATGTTATTAAATAAACAATTCAAGTTCAAAGATTGTTCACAAAATTTATGTTTGATGTTTCACTGAATAAGTTTGTAAGTTTGTGTAGAAATTTGGAGCTTAACCATGATTATATATCAATCTAGATTATATAAAACAAAATAGATTTGTTATTGGTTATATTTTGTTTGATACAAATTTTTAATATAGAAGGTAAGATGAGATGCCTATAAAAATTTATAATTAATAATATAAATGAATATATTGAAAAATAAAACTAATATATTGTTTGTTATATATTGAAAAATAAAATTAATATATTTTTTAATATATTGTTTATTTTAATAGACCAAATTTAAAAATAATTTTTTTTTTGACCATAAATATGAATATATATTGATTATTCAACTATTAATATGTAGAATATATTATAATATATAGTTTGAGCTACTTTAATGGTTAAGAGTATGTGTTTCTTTTTAAATCATGAGTAAAATAATGTATTTTAATTGTTATCTTCTATCCCACAAACAAGATAATAGCATACACGGATTTAGTGAAATGGTTAAGAACATGTGTTTTCTCCTAAAAGGTCACATTCTTCAAAATTAGAAAGAATAAAATAATGTATTTTAATTATCAAATAATTAAACAAAACAAATTTCTTATCCCACAAACAAATAATATTATACACCAATTTAATGTCTCAACATTACTAAATTCATAAAGTAAAATTGTTTTGCTACCAAACCTAAACTATATTTCTTAAATATGCTGTGAAACTAAAATTACTTCTCAAATCATATGTTTATTGTCATATGTAATATGCTCGGAAACTAAAGTTACTTCTCAAATCGTATGTTTATTGTCATAGATTTATTTTAGGTAATTAAATTTTTAAAAAATATAATGTGAAACTAAAATTTTCTTATTAATTGTTAAAGATATTTTTTCATGAACTAGAGGAAATGTTAAAAATCAACCGATATCATAAAAGCTGCTGATCAAGCTTTTCAGCTTTCAATACGGATAAAGAAAGCAGATACGGATTGGATATAATAAAAAGCAGCGGATCAAGCGGATTGGATAGAAAATTCAGCATTGAACATGGATAGAAAAAACAGCTTACAGATTGGATAAAGTTGTGTGGGTGGCCACGAAAGCTTCTGCCAACCAGGGAAAAAACAGGCTTCCCACTGTTTTGATCGAGTAAATATTCTTTTCTGCTTTCGAAGTAAAAGCATGAATTTTACATATCCGGCGCCCATAAAATCCCTATGATATTGTTGTTAAGTTTGAAGCGATCCACACCATAGATTGCGTAATTCGCTTTGTTTTTTGCAGGATTGATGAGCGCGATAAGGTTCAGATGCAACCAGGTTCCCTGCACTTCCGAAACTTTCAATTCGAAGTTGCGTGCCTGCAAAACAGCAACCTCGGGATGGCAGTTTGGTGCCGAAGGAAAAATGTGTCACAGCATACAGACCACTTCTATCAGTTTCGCACTGTGCAGTGATTCGCCTAATTGAGAATGAGCTCCACAGTGTCCAAAGAGGTTTCAGAATGGAAAATCAGCTCTTTGGACACTGTGGAGCTCATTCTCAATTCAGCGAAGTCACTGCACAATGCAAAATTGACGGAAGTGGTCTGTAGATTGGAGTTAAAGAATTTTGTGCTAGAGAGGTTTCATAAAGGTATATGGGGAAAATAAGTTTCAACTTCACTTTTCTTGCCATAAGATAGTGGTGGAGCTTCTCTTTTTTAAATTTTCACCCGGAAGGTGGAACACTTGAACTCATAATCTCCTATGTCTTTATCTCGATTGTAGGATAACATTATTTGTATTTAATGTTGTAGGTTCTTGGGACTTATATATTTGTATTTAATGTTGTAGGTTCTTGGGACTTATATTTTTCCTTAATGTTTCCAATTTCTTCTTCTTTGCTACCAATATCTGCACACTTAAAAATAATGTTAGATTCATAAAGATAACCATATTGGCTCTTGTCATCATGTTCTTTTAAGAGAACTTTCATTTCTTCATCTTTCTAGTTTGTTGATTTATGTCCATACATGCATGCATGCAATTCGAATTTCTCCGCTGGAGTGGAGGAGACAAAGGCTAGTGTAACAATAAGTGTATACTAGTTGAGCGTACATGAGATCAATTCCTTGGGAATTGCATAAGGAAATAGGGACTTCCCTATTGTTTAGGAGCTTGAATTAGCTCGAAATTGCACAAGGAAATAAGATGTTGGAGGAGGCAGAAATTGGCTTAGTGTTGGCTAGAGGTTCTCTTTCAGCAGAGACAACATATTTTCTTTTATAGGTGGTGCTCAGCGCTAGAGCATGCAATTGTAATTGTTTCTCTATTCATCTTATTAATGCAAAGAGGCTTGATGGGTTTGTCCCAGTTAGGTTCCCCTATAAATCACTATGTACTTGTGGTTTTGTTCGTTGTATGTCTATGCATGTTGTTCTAAATTGTGATTTTCATTCTGCGGATTGGTAGAGTAAAATTTGGGTCTCCTGATTTCAGTTCGATTTCTTGAGCAGTTGCAACTTCTATAAAATTTCTACATTCCATAGAGTGGTTCATTACTTAACAGCTCTTATAGTGGAAGCCCCGAAGAGTCAAGGATGTCAATATTGTTTATCTTACAAGTTCATCAATAATGATCATAGATAGTTGTATCTTAAATGAGTCAAATGGGAATTTTGAATATTCTGGCGGAGAAAGAGTGTGGTCTATGAAACTTTAAAGTGGGAGCAGTTGCAACTTCTATCAAATTTCTACAGTCCATAGAGTGGTTCATTACTTCACAGCTCTTATCGTGGAAGCCTCGATGAGTCAAGGATGTCAATATTGTTTATCTTACAAGTTTATCAATAATGATCATAGACAAGTGTATCTTAAATAAGTCAAGTGGGAATTTTGAATATTGTGGTGGAGAAAGAGTGTGGTCTATGAAACTTTAGAGTGGGTAGAAGTGCCAACGAAGACCATATTTGACAAATGTGACTTGTATAAATGTAAATTGGGATTCATGTAATAATATAATTGTTATGGAAGGGAATTAAAAATAACGCTTATATTAATAAATATGTAGATTTAGTTGGTTGGTTGGTTGCGTTGGGTTGTTGAGATATTCTCTGGGTTGTTGAGATATTCTCTCCACGAGCAATCTCCTTGTTTGGAATCTTTTGGATATCATTGTGATGTATCTTGGTTTGAATTAGCAATATATGAATTGTTTTGTATGTTTAATATGTTAACTATATCTACTCTTCCAAATTTTTTGTTTTTAAAAGCATCAAAATCATCAAATTTTCAAATAAAAAAAGAAAAGAAAAAACACTTTTTGAAATTTTGTTAACTCCAAATCAATAAAGCAATGAATGTATTTTATTAAAATTATAGAAATATAAAAAGTTTGAGTTTAAACATATTTTGAAATTTCTTTGCAAATATTTTGAAATTCTTTTGCAAATTGTAGACATATGGTGAATATAAATGCAATTAGGAATTATTTTACATAGTTTTCCACCATTTTTATGCAAATACTTGCTTAAATTATGGCAGGCAATTACATTCTTGCATAAAAAATGATGGACAACTATCCACATGACATTTTGTTGTGCAAAGTTATAAGACTTGGTTTATTTTTTAATATAATTTTATATCTCATAATTCAATTTAAAACCACATTTTGTCGTGCAAAGTTATGAAACTTAATTTCATTATCCACGGTCAAGAGGACTAAAACCTTTTTCATTAATTTGAACTTGCCCATTACTCCTGCCCAAACTTGGACGAGGCGCCTCTCGAACTTTTTTCATACCTACTCTCTGTATTTAACATACATGGTTCACTGCCGAGTAATTTGAACTTGGCCACCACTCCACTTTGATCTGAAAAAAGAAACTGTACTTGTTCATTACTCCAACTTAAACTGGAATTAAAGAAATAAATGGCAATGTTTGAACACTTTGTGTTTGTTGTGAACGCAGACTTACTTTTACCAAAATTTCATTTCAATTTACTCGGAGCAATAGGAAAAAGAAACAAAGAACGAAAGTGTCCCAGACATGAAGTAACACAAACACTTAAAACTTGAAATTACAATGTATATAGTAACACAACACTTCTTGGATATCAATCAACTAATACCTAACAAAGAGTATGTAAAGAGTAACGCACTTCTTTGGAGAAAAATTTATTTGATTATAAAAACATTTGAACAATATCAATACAAATATCTATTAAATGTTGCAACAAGATGCCGTTAAAAAAACAACTCCTCTACTATGAATATCTAGTAAATATTTACAATAAGATGTTATTAAATAAACAATTCAAGTTCAAAGATTGTTCACAAAATTTATGTTTGATGTTTCACTGAATAAGTTTGTAAGTTTGGGTAGAAATTTGGAGCTTAACCATGATTATATATATATATATATATATATATATATATATATATATTATATAAAACAAATCTATGATTATATATCAATCTAGATTATATACAACAAAATAGATTTGTTATTGGTTATATTTTGTTTGATAAGAATTTTTAATATAGAAGGTAAGATGAGATGCCTATAAAAATTTACAATTAATAAAAACTAATATATTGTTTGTTATATATTGAAAAATAAAACTTATATATTGTTTATTTTAATAGACCAAATTTAAAAATAAAACATTCTCAACCATAAATATGAATATATTGAGATTATTCAACTATCAATATGTAAAATATATTATAATGTATAGTTTGAGCTATTTTAATGGTTAAGAGTATGCGTTTCTTTTAAAATCACCAGTAAAATAATGTACTTTAATTGTTGTCTTTTATCCCACAAACAAGATAATAGCATACACGGATTTTGTGGCATGGTTAAAAGCATGTGTTTCCTCCTAAAAGGTCACATTCTTCAAAATTAGAAAGAATAAAATAATGTATTTTAATTATCAAATAACTAAGCAAAACAAATTTCTTATGCCACAAACAAATAATATTATACACCAATTTAATGTCTCAACATTACTAGATTCATAAAGTAATATTGTTTTGCTACCAAACCTAAACTATCTTTCTTAAATATGTTGTGAAAGTAAAATTAATTCTCAAATCATATGTTTATTGTCATATGTAATATGCTGGGAAACTAAACTTACTTCTCAAATCATATGTTTATTGTCATAGGTTTATTTTAGGTAATTAAATTTTTAAAAATTATATTATGAGACTAAAATTTTCTTATTAATTGTTAAAGATATTTTTCATGAACTAGAGGAAATGTTAAAAATCAATTGATGATTGCACAGTTCCACAATACCATGTCATAAGTGGGCAGATTGTTTTACATCCAATATTCAAGCCAAGCCAGCTAATAAGCCAGTTAATTTAAGCTTCTGTTAATTATATATTTCTTTTAAAATATGGAAATTGTTTTCATAAAAAATGTTATATATATAATTTTTTAAAATAAATGTCTTTTGGATTTGAATTAATTACATCATTTAAACATAAGTGAAGCAAATGTATTTGGTGATTCCCAGATCATCATAAATGCAATTGTGTCCAACTCTTCAGCTTTGGACTTAAAACTCGCAAGGCTGATAGTCAGAATTAAGGGCTTGGAAAACACTTTTTAGAAGCTGAATTTCTACCATGCGCTGAGAACTAACAATAAAAAGGCGGACATTGAAGTCAATAAAGCTTCCCTCCTCTCTTCTGGGATCAAGATGAAAGACGAAGAAGAATCATGGGAACCCATTCCATAAGCTAAATTGTTGTCATGTTTTATTGTTTACTCTTAAGTCAATTTGTATGTATCTTCAAATTGGGAAAAATATCTGAAATCGAATCCATAGTAACATCACTAAGGAGAAGAATTCCAAGCATTAGCTCCACACTCATCCTTAGTGGTGAGGTGCAACAGGCTATAGTCCTTCTCAATGTAATCATAATTTTGCATTTAGGCCAAGTTTGAAATAATATTCCATAACCGTTACTGTAACAAAAAAAAAAAAAAACATTTGGTTGAAGTTTCTAACTATCTCATGAATTATCCTGTTCTGAGAATAAATCATATTAGAAAATTGAAAACTTTGACCAAATTCTAATAATGTAATTAATCAAAAAAAATTTAAAATCTTAGATCTATATAATTCTTCTTCTAATTTGGTACTCCCTAATATAGCTCAGCGGCCCAAGCCCAGGTGAAGCTTGACATGATGGAAAGGTTTTTCTTTGGCTATTGATATCATAAAAGTAGCTAATCAAGCTTTTCAGCTTTCAATACGGATAAAGAAAGAAGATACGAATTGGATATAAAAAAAAGAAAGAAAGCAGATACGGATTGGATATACTAAAAAGCAGCGGATCAAGCTTTTCGGCATTGAACATGGATAGAAAAAGCAGCTTACAGATTGGATAAAGTTGTGTGGGTGGCCACGAAATCTTCTTCCAACCAGGGACAAAACAAATCTTCCCACTGTTTTGATCCAGTAAATATTCTTTTATGCTTTCGAAGTAAAAGCATGAATTTTCCATATCCGGCACCCATAAAACCCCAAGATATTGTTATTCAGTTTGAAGCGATCCACACCATAGATTGCGTAATTCGCTTCGTTTTTTGCAGGATTGATGAGGGCGATAAGGTTCAAATGCAACCAGGTTCCCTTCACTTCTGAAACATCCAATTCGAAGTTGCGTGCTTGCGCCGAAGGAAAAATGTGTCACAGCATACAGACCACTTCCATCAGTTTTGCACTGTGCAGTGACTTTGCCGAATTGAGAATGAGCTCCACAGTGTCCAAAGAGGTTTCAAAATGGAAAATCAGCTCTTTGGACACTGTGGAGCTCATTCTCAATTCTCAATTCGGCGAAGTCACTGCACAATGTGAAACTGATGGAAGTGGTCAGTATGTTGGAGTTAAAGAATTTTGTGCTGGAGAAGTTTCGTAAGAGTATATGGGGAAAATAAGTTTCATCTTCAATTTTATTTCCATAAAATAGTGGTGGAGCTTCTCTTTTTTAAATCTTTGACCCCAAAGGTGGAATACTTGAACTCTTAATCTCCTATGTCTTTATCTTGATTGTAGGATAACATTATTTGTATTTAATGTTGCAGGTTTTTGGGACTTATAATTTTCCTTAATGTTTCCAATTGCTTCTTCTTTGCTGCCAATATCTGCACACTTAAAAACAATGTTAGATTCATAAAGATAACCATATTGGCTCTTGTCATCATGTTCCTTTAAGAGAACTTTCATTTCTTCATCTTTCTATGCGGACATAGTTTGTTGATTTGTGTCTTCAACCTCTTTAATTAATTATGTTGTTGCAAACATGTTGTCATGCATTTGATTTGTATATGGAGATAGGATTTTCTTCTCACCGAACAAAAACTCATCAATAAGATGCTTTTCATGCATCAGATTGATCCACTCTTCATGAGATACATAGTTCTCATCAAAATTGACTTTAGGGAAGATTTCTTCATAAACGGTTTCAGATTCTACATTAGTGTTGTTTCTTCATTATCGTGTGTTTCAATGTCAATTACAGACACACATTCATCATCCATCATTGTAGCTTCAATGTTTTCAGCTTCAGTTTCACACTCAGTTATGAGACTAAGAGTACAACCATGATTTTCAAGGACAATACTTTCATCATTTCCAGCCTCATTCAAATTGTTCTTCATTTCTAAAATAATCTCACAATACTTTTGCACTCTAAATCTTACCATATTCATTTAGTATACTGAATAACATGCTTTCATCTAATGGAATTGTTATAAGGTGTAATTTTGATGCATCTGTACTCGTCATGGTTTGATCTAGCAAAATCATCTTCAACATAATTTAATAAATCTAATTTCCATAATATTTTTTTTCCTTTCAGTTGTCCAGCTTTAATAATTCATACCTGAAAAAGAGGGTAGATCCGGCATTAACCTCTTAATGATTTCATCAAATTCCATATATGTATTATGATCCTTGACATGATCAGCTATAGGTCCATTAACGTCAACATGAAACTCTTCCCCAAATTCAGCTGAAAAATATATCGCACTGGTCTCTTGATGCTTTGTCCTCGTATGTTTTAGTTCTCTTCGAGACTGTTTCAATCTCCTTTGTTGACCCATTACTGAACATGCCACCAAGCCAAATTCAATGGCCTCTAAACACTCCTCATCTGCATCACATAGTCCATTGGATCACACATGGTTACAGAGCTCCTTAGCTCTTTATGGATCCACTAGACAACAAATTAAAGCGTTGAAGAGATCGAAAAAGCCACAAGGAAACCAAAAATTCGTGGCTATTCTCTATGCATATTTATTTCCAATCTCATTACATAATTTCTCTCATTGTTTTACACAGACTTCGTAAAATAGCCACACCACAATCAACGCAATAGTGACAGGATTTCTCTCGACCTCGTCACAATGATAGGATTCAAAGCAATGATTATGATGTGCCACTAAACACTCAGCAATTCCATAGTCTCAGCTCAAATATTCTTCAACGACACTGGACTCACAACTAGAAACAAATTGAACCGAACCATAGAACCACAAACCAAAGAGAAGGGACAGGCTTCCCTCTGCGCCACAAATTCTGGTAAGGGATGGAATTATTGACCTCTCGACCTTGTCTCAATGTGAAACAAATCTTTGTGAATTGATCCATGAATCGAATTGTTCCTTCGACCACCACTAGAAATAACTTCAAAGACCACAAAAGTCTAGCATTGAGCCTAAACTGCCAACATACCTCCAATCAAACAACACTCCTACCTGCTATATGTTGCACAATGGATGACAGCTCCATACTCAATTAGAAACATGCACTCAACCTCCCACAACTACGTCACATATGATGGCAGTCTTCTCAAAAATTGAGCAATAGATAAAAAAAAATGACAATAACCTATGCTTTCACAAGCATTGGGTAGCCTGCAAAACTTTAGTATGGAATGAACAACTTTATGTCCACCAATAATGGGCAAAAAAGGCACAATTCAGCTTTTCCCACCTAATAAATCATAAAGCCAGATAGTAATGTTTGTCGTGCCTAAATATGCACTGAAAGGAAATTCGTTACATTGATTCTCAAGGAATGAATGAACCATTGGAGTGGAGAAACACCTGTGCCAAGGAAATATATGGGCAATACACCATCTACACTTATACTTTAACCTTTATGAGGATCCATTGCAGCTCAACTCAACTTAACGAAGCTTTCTCATTGTGTGGAATGAGGTGGTGGGGAGAAAAATCCACACAATGAAAGCTCTTTGCACTCAACATACAATGATGAGTTAATTGTGGTGTGTCATGTCCAAAATTATCAAGGAACTGCAGAATATAACTAAGAAGTAAAATTCCCAAAAAACACCCTAATTCATCTGGTCAAAAACACAATGTATTATAGGGATGGAGTGCATGTATTATTTGAAAACAGTATGATCCATACCTCAACACTAGGGCACTAGAATCAAACTATCATATTCAGGCTAGTGGTTTAATCAGACCTCGACTCCCACCATACTTAGTATGACCAAAATCTTACGTGTCGATAAGCTTTTATATGTATGACCATTCATGGAAAACAATCACACATAGCTGGAGTTTGAAAGCAAGGTGTACGCAGGGTAGGCACATGGAATCACTATGCTAATTGAATTATTAAGGCAAGCATGTGAGAACAAATAATTCAATTAAATAACATTTCTTAGCGAGAACCAAAAGAAATGATGGTCATGTGTGTTGACGAGAACGAGAACGAAACCCTCATCATCTATGTAATTCCAAAAAATATGTAAAATTATTAGAGCACATATATGGATCTAGCTAAATAATAATGGCACAAACTCGCAAGAATTGAAAAGAAAAATGGAATACAGAATTAATTCGATTACTCAATATTGATTTGAGAATTAATACATAAAGAAACTAAGTTAAGCTTAGTTATACATGCAATAACGAAGGCTAATTAAAGCTCACTAAAGCTAAGTGTGTTTTATGTTATGTTATCGTGCAGATGCACCACATGCAAGAATTATAGTTAACTAACTAAAGATATGTGCACACCACATGTAAGCACTATATTTAACTAACGTTAACTAAGTGCACGTCACATGCAAGAACTAGAGTTTAACTAAATCTAATTAAGGCTCACCTGAATGAATGAAACAAGGGATATAGATTCATGTTTAGTGTGATAGATGTTATGTCTCGCTCATTTCAATATGTGATGTGAAATGAATGACTCCTGCCAACAAGGCCACTTTAGGTACATAGGTACAATGCATGAAAAGAGGAAAGAGGGAAAACCTAGTGGGAAGAAACCCACCCCCCTCAAAATATAATGCAAAAATATAGAAAATACAATTGCTAGGGAATCGTATCCTTCACCCTGATACAATCTCAAACAAATTGAAACTTCTTCTCAGTGAATGTATTTGTGAAGATGTCTGCAATCTTCTCATAACTGGGACAGTATTTTAGACCGATGATACCATCATGAATCATTTCTCTAATGAAGTGCATGTGGATCTTGATATGTTTGGTTTTCTTTTTGTTGCACTAGATATATGCAAAAATTTAGTGTACTCTGATTATCACACCATATGATAGTGGACGATGGACATTGATACCAAGCACAAAAATGAAATGTGGTATCCAAATGGCCGAAACAGTGGCATTGATTGTTCCTCTATACTCAGTCTCTGCTGATGACAAACATCCTGCTTCTTACTTGACCAACAAATTGTGTCGAATCCCAAACTAAGTACATAACCGGAGGTGGACTTGTGATCAATCTTGTCGCCAGCCCAATCTAAATCTGTGAACCCAATGAGATCCAAAGAACAATTTGTTGCATAATTAATCCCATAGGTGATTGTCCCTTGGATATATCGAAGGATGCACTTTGCATCTTTCCAGTGTAACTCATGTGGATCTTTCATGTATCTAGAAACTACTCCTACGACATATGAGAGATAAGTACGAGAGTGAGTGAGATAAAGAAGACTCCCCACAAGCTAACGGTACAATATGTAATCAACCAATGGTGTGCCTTTGTCATTCTCAAGCTTTATCCCTAATAATAAAGGCCTGATTATTGGATTACAGTCACTCATTTGAAATCGTGCCAAAATATCTCTAGCATACTTTGGTTGAGAAATGGTAATCCCAAAACCACACTGATTGATCTCGAGTCCAAGGAAAAATTTTAGCAATCCCATATGTGTCATAGAAAACCACTTATGCTATGCAATTTTAATCTCAGCAATGGCAGAAGCTCTACTTGTTATCAAAAGATCATTTATGTAGAGTACTATTATCAACAAGGAGTCAATTTTCTTCAACAAATAAACATTGGAATCATATTTTCAACTTAAAAAAATTTGAGATAACAAATAGGAATCCATCTTTTCATACCACGCTCTATGTGTCTTCCTGAGGTTGTAGAGATATTACATTAGCTTACATACCAAAGATGAATTTTGCACGTATCCTTGTGGTTGCTCTATGTATATTTTCTCCTAAAGGTCGCCATGAAGAAAGGCATTCTTCACATACATATGATGCACCTTCCATCCTCTTGTTGCTACAATGGAGGGAGCTAACCAAATGGAATACATTTTTTCCATTGCATCAAAAGTATCATCATAGTCAACACCATGTATCTGCTAAAAACCTTTCACCACCAACCATTCTTTATATTGACTAAATTGGCCATCTGTTGCTTTCTTGGTTCGATAAACCCAATTACACTTGACAAGTTTATGATTGGAAGGTAGCATAACTAGGTCCCAAGCCTGGTTCTCAATGAGAGAGTTGTATTCCTCATCCATATTTTCTTCTCATTTAGGATTCCAGGTTGCTTCTGCGTAAGTTTGTGGATCATATGCATGCATCATATAAGCGTGCATAGGCATGCGTGGCTCCGTAGTTGAGATTTCTTGTGGAGCTTCCTCAAACTAAGGTATAGTGGTAGGATCATCTAAGAGATCACTCATGTTGCATCATTTTTGTCTTGAAGGTGGTCGAGAAGCTTCTGAACTGCATGAGGAAATATTATCTTTATGTTCAACAACTAGTGGTCCAATAAGTGTTGAGGAAAAGGCTCATCTAGATCAAAATTTTAATATGAAGTATCGTTTGCATACTCATCAATTAGTGGTGAGGGAAACTTTGTAACAAGTTCATCTAGTGGCGCATGCAAAGCATCTTCTTCAAACTTTACACTCCTTTCGATAAAGAGCTCTTCAGTGTAGATATCAAGTAATTTTTACCCATTGACTTCATCATAATATCCAACAAACATTCATTCCTTTTTGTGGGGCTCCAAACCATTTCTCTTCTCTGTAGGAATGTGGGCCCAATCTTGATATTCGAAAATGCAGAAATGACTGAATTCAAGTTTCACACCAGTCCAAGCGTCAAAAGGTGTTTTTATAGTAACATATTAATGAGGATATCTATTCTGGATGTATGAGGCACAATTGATATCTTCAATCCACAATTTTGAGGGAAGAGATATTTCATGCCACAGGCAACTGACCATCTCTTTCAAAGATATATTCTTCCTCTCAGTCGCCTTGTTTTACTACGGATAGTAATATTATGGATATATTTTTTGGCATATTCCTTTCCATTATATGTGGAGAGGATATTGATGTATTTTCCATACTGATTTTTCGCATGTGCTTTGAAAATATTTAGATGTTGAAAAACTTCGGACTTGAGTTTCAAAAAATAAATCCAAGTGAATCTCATGTAATCATCTATAAATTATAGCACATATTTTTCTTTTCTCATTGAAGGTACTATAAATGGACCCATGATATCACTATGTACAAGTTCCGAAGGTGAAGAGGTTGTCCATGCATGCCCCTTCTCGAACTTGTCTTATGGATGATTTCCAAGAGCACATCCATTTCAAACACCATTTGAAAATTCAATTGTAGGTAGTCCTTTAACCATTCCCTGCTTGCTAAGTTTTTTCATATCTCTAAAATTCAAGTGGCCCCAAATCTCTCATTCGAAATACTACTTTATTCATTTTCATGCATAAGTAGCAAAATAGAATTTGGCCAAGGAACTATCATAAAATATATATAAATGAGATTTATCATTTACCTTTCGAGATGGAATATTCAAGTTTGTTTTCATATCACAAATTCTCATAGAATCCAGGTTAAATCCCACTTTCCTTCCAGTACGAGTGTGTGTCATATGATACACTGAAAGAAGATTCACATAAAGCCTTGAAATATGCAAGACATTTTCAAAACTTCCATCTTCAAATTTCACTCTTCCTTGTCTAGTTGCTTCAATTGTAGAATTGTCCCCAATGAGAATAGGAGGTCTTGAATATGCATGTAGAGAAGAAAATGAAACTCCCGAATCAATGATCCAATATTGTGGTGTCGAATTAATGTCGATCAAAGCATGACCATTACCCCTTGTTTCTAATGGTTTTTCCTTCGTCTTCTTCTTGGCACTTTCTGGAATGTGATGACCAAGGTTATTTTGTTGAAGAGTCTTTTCCATCAGAACAATAGTATGTTTCATGCAAGAGGATTCAGAATGATGGCCTCAGTTAAAAAAATCATACTTGGGGTTTCCTCTTTTTCCCTTCTTACCCTTGGAGTTGGAAGAGCCATTTGGAGGTTTTGGATTTCCTCCCTTTATTGGATTTGGATCTCTTGCCTTTCCTCTTCCTTTGGATTGTTGACTTTGTTTCGAGTTGGCCTTTACGTTTTCATGCATGGCAAGTGCATGTGCATTTTAAGACTTTAATGAACCCATATCGATGAGCTTATCCTTCTCATGAATGAAAGACAATAAATGCATCAAGTTTGGGCATTTTCAATTTATCTCCAGTTGCAAGTCTAACTGTATGAAATGTAGAAACAAAAAAAACATATTCAGGACCTGAATTAGACAAAATAGAAAGTATCAATTGACCTTCCTATTTGGATTTATCGATCCCGCAATCCTATAATTGTAGAAGCAATGATTTTAATTTCGTAAATAAATCCTAAATATTCTCAAAGTTGTTTGGATCTACAGAATTTAGCTCATTTTCGAGAATATGAGCCTGTATCTCATCCTACTTTTAAACCAAATTCTCCAAGGTTGTCCAAACCTCATTCGGAGTGTTGCATGTGTCCACATGGAAATGCAATGCTAGAGATATGGACAACAATAGAAGACCAAAAACCTCATCCATCCTGTTGAAGTATTTGGATTTTTCAATAGCGGAATTTGGTTCAACTTTTGTATCCATAACTATCTTATACAAGCCTTTTCCTTTTAGGTGAAGCAAAATCTATGGCTTCCATTAGAATTAGTTATACGGAGTGAGAATAGCTTAATATGGGAAATCCATACTTTCACCTTGCAGTTGTAGAAATAATTGCAACAATTCTCTAATATTCTGATCTACAAATCAAACCTCCCAACAATTTCCAATTATTTGATCTTCAAACCTGCAAAATATAGTTCATGCAACTTCTTAAAATCCTTGTAACTCTGATACCATGTAAAATTATTAGAGCACAAATATGGATCTAGCTGGAAAATAATGGCCCAAACTTACAAGAATTGAAAAATAAAATTAGATAGAAATGAATTTGATTACTCAATATTGATTTGAGAATCAATACATAAAGAAACTAAGTTAAACATAGTTGTACATGCAATAACTGATGTTAATTAATGCTAACTAAAGCTAAGTTTCTTTATGTTATGTTAATGTGCACATGCACCACATGCAAGCACTAGAGTTAACTAACTAAATCCAAGTTCACACCACCTGTAAGCACTAGATTTAACTCACACTAACTAAGTGCACATCATATGCAAGAACTAGATTTCAAGTGAAGCTAATTAAGGCTAACTCGGTGCATGTACACCAACAAAATATCCTACTCGAGATTTGTGTTAGATCCCACATAGCTATAAGTATTTCAATCATTGAATCCATGGAGTCATCAATTGTGTTGTCTATGGATGGATTCAGTAATTGTGTCCTATATGGAAGAAATATGTGAAGTTCATATATGAAATTTCCATCCCGCTTGTGAAATGCATGCTCAATAGAAAAGGTTAACACAAGTGGTGGTTCAAAATTGTTAAAAATATCAAATGAAACTTATATATTGAAAACTAGTAGCTCAAAAACCAGCAAGCTACACCTGGAGAATACCCAAGCAAATAATGCTCTACTCGTTAATCATTAACATCAAGAATATATAATTTTACATGAGAATAGGAGAGTTATAAGTAACACCTAGAAAATAGGAAATAATTCCTAAACTAGGATACACGCACAACTAATGAACATATTCTCTCCAACAATACACATTATCATTAATTCCAACACACTCCCCCTCAATGGATAAAAGGTTCACTAGTACTCCTAACATCTCCCTAAATAATTCAAATTAAATTCTTTCGAGGGGCTTGGTAAAAATGTCTATGCATTATCACAAGTATTACAGTATTCATTATAAATTTATTTTGACTGAACCTTCTATCTGAAAAAGTGAAACTGTGTATCAATATGCTTTGTGTTTTTGTGAAACACGGTATTTTTTTCAAGTTTTAATGAGCTCTTGTTGTCACATATGATAATTGTTGCATCATTTTTTTCTTCTTCGACATCATGGAGAAGTCTCCTCAACCAAATTGCCTCACACTTTGCTGCACACATTGCTTGATACTCCGCTTCTGCAGAAGATGAGGATATAGTATTATGCTTCTTGTTTCTCCATGCAATAACCTCAGACCCAATGTTGAATGCATAACCTGTTATAGATCGTTTGTCATCCAGATATCGTGCCCAATCTGAATCTGAAAAACATGACAATCTAACATCAAATGAATCAATCTATTTAATACCAAAGTCTAAGGTTCCTTTAAGATACCTTAAGATTCCTTTCACTACCACCCAATGACTCTCAAGATGTTTTGACATAAATTGGCTCAAAACACTGACTACAAAAGCTAAATCAGGTCTAGTTGTTGTTAGATAAATCAAACTCCCAACTAGTTGTATGTACAGTGTTGCGTCCACCTCCTTAGAATTATCATCATTCTGACATTTGAAATTCTGTTGTAAAGGCACTGAGGCTGCTTTGCACTAATCCATTCTGAACTTTTTCGATAATATCATGACATACTTACGCTGAGACATAAAATTCTGGATAAATTCCTCTAGACTTCAAGACCCAAAAAATAGTGTAAATCTCCAAGTTCTTTCACCTCAAAAACCTGTGACATTTGCACTTTGATTTCTTTAATGAGCTCATCAGTGTTTCCTATAATAATAAGATCATCTACATATAAATAAATAAAAACTATTTTCCCCTTTTCATCAAACATATTATACAAATTTGGATCGTTCTTGCTCCTCTTATAATTATGTTGTAAGAAAAATGAGTCAATTTTTCCATACCATGACCTGGGCGCCTGTTTTAATCCATACAATGTTTTCCTCAAAGTAAAGATTAAATTTTTCTGCCCCTGGTAAACAAACGCTTCAGGTTGTGTTAAATACACCTTCTCTTCCAATTCACCATTTAAGAAAGCCGATTTCACATCTAGATGGTGTATTTTCCAGTGATGTTTCTTTGCTAAGGCTATTAACATTCTAATGGTGTTTAACTTAGCTACAAGGGTGAAGGTTTCTTCATAATCATTATCTTAAATCTGTGAATACCCCTTAGCCACCATCTTAGCTTTATATTTATCTATACTACCATATGCTTTAAACTTAGACTTGTATAACCATTTGCAACCTATAGTTTGTTTGCCTTCAGGTAGTTCAAGTAGATCCCATGATTTTTTTTCAAGTATTGACTCATATTCCTCTACCATGATTTCCCTCCATTCATCATATTCAATTGCTTCTTTATAATTTATGGTATCAAAAACATTCAAGATATTTTTCATGAGGGCGTAGTCGTTATACTGGTAGGTAAGCGAGTTTTCCTACCTAATCTTCTTGGTATTGGAGTGGCCTCAAATATGTTTTGATCATCCCTTAATGGACTTGGAATGATGACTATGTCTATATCATCTGGTTCTTCCTATTTTTGTTGTTGCTGCTAGTCATGATTGTCCCTTGTTTCATCACTTCCATCTTCCACCAGCAAAGGAATGTCCCACTCTTCATTTCTTTTCTCACAGTTTCCATCATCAACCTGCTCATGGAATACTACATCTCTACTCGCAAACACTTTGTGAGTAGAAGGATTAAATAGTTTATATTCTTTAAACTTTGTACATTACCACGTTTTGTTGAGGAGTGTGGAGTACTGTGAACTGCTAAACTATCCCATGGTCCTTGCAATATTTGATGAAACCACTCTTCTTGTATTCTCCTCTTTAATCTGAGTGGAGAATTTTGATGAAATTCCATATTTATTTTTAAACCATGCTCTTTAATTCTTTAAAGTATTCAAAAGTATGACTCTTCTTTCTGAGAAAATATACCCAGGTAAATCTTGTGCAATAATCAACAAATAATAAAAATTAATATGCACATCCTAATGAACTTCTCTGCATCAACCCACATAAATTAGTGTGCACAAGCTCTAGTATATCTCTCTTCTTTCTATCTAAACTTGAGGGAAAATCATCCCTATGCATCTTCCCAAGGGCACATCCTTCACAATAAACATGACTTTTTTTAAAACAAGGAGACCATTGACCATACCTTGTTTCTGAAGTAGCAGTATGTCATCAAAATTGATATGACTGAACCTTTGATGCCACAAATTATCTGCATTCATAATTGTTGAAGTCAAGGCTTGGTGTGGTGCACTTCTTACATTTGATTTGTAGAGACCTCCAACTCGAATTCCTGATGCAATTGGCTTCAAATAATCGAGCAGATCTTTAATAACACAGTAAGACTTAAGAAATTCCACCTTAAGATTCTGATTCATTATCATAGAGACAGAGATCAGATTATTTTTAATTCCTGGTACATACATCACATTTTAAATATGCCTAATATTACCATCAGGTAATACCACATGAATATTTCCATACCATTTAATCTGGTAACCTCTATCATCACCAAGGTAGATATTGACACCATTGTCGATCTCTTTAAAATTTTCAAACCAATGTTTTTTACCTGTCATATGAGTGGAAGTTATAGAATCCACAAACCAAGTTTCTTCTTCATCATTCTCAGCACTAAGCAAAGAATCAGACTTAAACAGTCTGAGGTCATGATTCTGATCTTCATTAGCAAAGTGGCATGCATGCTTCGTAAGCCTATTTTTATTTTCATCAAGATTATTCTTATGGAAATTCCTAACAATGTGACGTGATTTACCACAATAAAAACACTCAATCCCTTTATAATTTCTAGTCAAAGATATACCTTGAGGTGGCTTTCTCTATGGTGTGCCTCTGCCTTTCTGTCTTGTGCTTACTCTTCCTCTTAAATATTTTTTCTTTCAAAGGAAGAGAAAGCATAGGATAGAAAGGTGGAGGCACACCACATAGAAATCCACCTCAAGGTATGTCTTCAACCAAAAATGATTCAGGGATTAAGTATTTTTATTGTGGTAAATATGGTGACATTGCTAGGAATTTCCATAAGAATAAGCTTGATGAAAATCGACATAGGTATAAGAAGCATGCAGGGCACTTTTCTTATGAAGGTCATAATCAGGACCTTGGACTATTTATGTATGATTATGTTCTCTCTGCTTAGAATGATGAAGCGGAAACTTGGTTTGTGGATTCTGGAGCTTCCACTCACATGACAGGTAACAGACATTGGTTTGAAAATTTTAAAGAAACCAACAATGGTGCTAATATCTACCTTGGTGATGACAAAGGTTACCATATTAAAGGGTATGGAAATGTTCCTGTGATATTTCCTGATGGTAATATTAGGCGTATTCAAAATGTGATGTATGTACCAGGAATTAAAAAGAACTTGATCTCTATCTCTATGATAACATATCATAATATTAAGATAGAATTTTTTAAGTCTTAATATCTTATTAAAGAACTATTGGATCATTTGAAGCCAATTTCATCAGGTATTCGAGTTGGAGGTATCTACAAATTGAATGTAAGAAGTGTACCACACCAATCCTTAACTTCAACAATTATGACTGCAGAGAATTTGTGGCATAAAAGATTCGATCATATCAATTTTGATGACCTACTACTACTTCAGAAATAAGGTATGGTCAATGGTCTCCCCATTTTAAAAGATTTTCATGTTTATTGTGAAGGATGTGCCCTTGGGAAGATGCATAGGGATGATTTTCCGTCAAGTTCAGATAGAAAGAAGAGAGATATACTAGATCTTGTGCACACTGATTTATGTGAACCAATGCAGACAAGGTCATTAGGAGGTGCATATTAATTTTCATTATTTTTTTATGATTGCACAAGATTTACCTGGGTATATTTTCTCATAAAGAATATTCATACTTTTGAATACTTCAAAGAATTTAGGAGCATGGTTGAAAAACAGACAGGGAAGTTCATCAAAATTCTCTGCTCAATCAAGGGGGAGAATACAAGAAGAGTGGATTCATCAAATATTGCAAGGACCATGGGATAGTTCAATAGTTCACAGTACCCCACACTCCTCAACAGAACGGGGTTGCACAGAGGAAGAACAAAACCTTGGTGGAGTGCATACACAACATGTTAAAAGGTAAGAACATGTCTAATGGTTTTTGGGTTGTTGAAGATTGCAACAAGAAACAGTGAAAGTGGCATTCAGAAACATCATCCTTGATCCTAGTGAAAAATAAGCACCTAAACTAGTTGGGGCCCACGCCCACACAGGCTATTTTTAGGTGTATGTATATTTTTAGAATGGTGAGAATATTCTAAAGTTAATAGGATGTTGATTCTAGGTGGTTGAGCAATTTCTATCTTTAGATGAGTTTCTATTTTTAGAAGATGGGCGAAGTCTATTTATAGATCGAAAATCTAAAAATAGAATGCATGTCGAATATTATTAGCCCTTAATAATAATTAGACAATAAATAGTAATTTATTCTCTTGGAGCACTTGATTTCAGTGAACAGATGTGGAACATCAGTGGGCTAAAGGAATTATGCAATTCTTAGGGTGGTTGATGACTCATGCATGGAGGACTTCGTTATAACTGATTGTGGCAGAGTTGTAACAGAGTTGGAAGAGTAGTTATGTGAGTTTTTATTTAGTTTAACTCAGTTCAGTGAGTTGAACTTAGTTGTGCTAGTTGTAACTGAACATACACTAGTGATATATGAGTGAATTTATTAGTTAATTAATTCACAAGTAGTGTCTTACTTGCAACTGAAGAAATACAACAGTTAACTACTTGCATGTCTAGGTGAAAGGATGAGATGGACTATCTATTGTGACTATAGTGGAGCATTCAATGCATCCACACACACATTGGAGATTCCTATGAGTATTGCGCATTCAAGGCAAGGTAAGGACAAATTCATTCAGGGTTCTTCTTCAGCAGGGATTGCGCGGTGGAGGCAGGTTGTCAGGAGGAAAGAAATTGGTGCATAGATATGCAAATTTCTGCATGACAGTGTGTGACGATTGCATATTGTACTGAAAGATCTATGACCTAAGATTTATATGAGATTGTTTCATGATTCCATGATATACATAATATATGATAGTTTTGGTTTTTAGCTTTAAGCTTTCCTTATAAAACATCTTGTTATGTGCACTTGATTTTTATTCATGTGTTTTGCAATTGGCGATCGCGATTTAATTTCCGCAAAGAATAGAGTAGAAGGATTATGTATTTAACAGTAAATTTAATTGTTAGATCAGGGGAATCTGGTAATATAAATGCATATGTATTAAAATTTCTACATGATATCGGAGTAGTGTTAATCACTGGAGATTGCAATATTGAAGTTGTGTTGAGTTTTTTGTGCTGGTGGAAACAATTTGAAATTGCTGCAAGAATTTATTGGTGCGACAGTTGAGTATACATTGAAATGGATTTCAATGGTTTGTGGTTGGATTTTTCACTCGAGGGCAGCTCTAAATACATATCCTAGAAGGACAGGATGGAGGCGATGGTTGTAGATAATGGCTTGATGGAATTCATCAAGAAATATGTTCCTATGCCCACTTCGACAGATGCTGCAGTACTTGACGCATGGCAAAAGAAAGTAGCAAGGGCGAGGAGGATTATGTTGGAAGGTGTGAAAGACCATATTGTGTCAAGCTTTCATGGGAAAGCCACTCCATATGCTATGTGGAAGGCTTGGACAGATCTTTTCCAAAGTAGCAACGACCATAGGAAGTTGGCGTTGAAGAATAAACTCATAAAAATCAAGATAGAGAAGAACGACACTATTCTGGTATACTTGACAAAGTTTTCCAATGCAGGGATGAGATTGGGAGTGTATGAGTCAGTGTTGCTGATGATGATTTGGTGAGCTTGGATCTCGTTGGGCTTCCGAAGAGTTAGCAGTTATGAAGGCTCAGTCAATGGACGGGAAAAACTATCGGATTAGGAGCGACTTTGGTCAGATCTAGTGCAGGAGGAGATAAGGCGGAACACCAGGCCTGGCTCTTCATCAAAGAATGACAATGAAGAGGACTGTGCTTTGGCTTCCAAGGTGAAGAAGAAGAAGGGGAAGAAATTCCATTCTAGATCTGAGGCCGATGAAGATGGCAAGGAGCATAACATTTCCAAAGTGAAGTGTTTTCACTGTCATGAGTTTGGACATATTGCCACAAATTGTCCATATAAGAAGAAGAACAAGATGGTTGCTAGAGCTGCAGCTGGTGAGGCTCGCCTCGCAATTTGATCTTGAATTCTCATTTATCACATGCATGGTGTCTAATGGATTGGGATCGGGTGGTACTTTGATAGTGGTGCTTCCTTTCACATGACGAGAGATGAGAAACTTTTCAGTGACTTGGTGGAGAAAGATCTCCAGATGTATGTTGAGTTGGGTGACGATGGACGATACAGTGCAACCAGCATTGGTACCATTACCTTTCAGAGGGTGTCAGGTAAACTCTTTCTTTTAAAAGATGTTGTGCATGTTCCAGGTTTAAAGAAGAATTTAATCTTAGTCACAATGTTAGAGTATAAAGGCTATGATGTTGTCTTTAGTGAAGGAAAATTTTTCCTGCGACACAAAGCAACAGGGAAAGCCAAGAAGGTTGGGATTTGAGTTAATAATCACTATAGACTTGAAGTAGATGGGATTTCTACGGAGCTTCCTACTATTGGGAAGTGCAAGAAAGACATGCAATTGAAGCTTGAGAGGGAGCAGGATTTGCATGCAGGTAAGAGTGAACCTCGGGATGTGGAGCAGCCAAAATATGAGGATCATGGAGTGGGAGAAACCAATCATGCAGAGAAATTTCTTGCCAGATGAGTGGAGGGAGTACATGCAGCTATACTAGCAGGTAAGAGGTGGGGCGACATGCATGAGTAATCTTAAGAAGAGATTTCTGGGAAGAATTCATTGATATGGTGTGGATCTCATGAACTGAACCTGGCTACGAGGAGCCCACAGAGGAGAAATATCATGATTAGTCGGATTGATGAAGTAAGATCAAAGTGACAGTGTCGGATACTGGAGCACGGATCAGATTTGACAACAAGTGCAGAGTGCATGGGTGCAGAGTTGAACAACATAGTGGTTCCTGAAGACATGTGCAGTAGCTAAGCAGAATTCAGAAGACTTTGATGACAGATGCATTATACTGATTCAGTTGTTTGGAGGCCTTTCAGTTTCAGAAGTGTTGCATACAAGAGTTGCAGGGCGGATGCATGGAGTTGCAGGGCACATGCAAAGGTTACAGGGTGAATGAATGGAGTTGCATGTCGCTTGGAAAGACAATCCTTTCTTGTTGAGAGGGATTGTTGAAGATTGCAACAAGAAACAGTGAAAGTGGCATCCAGAAACATCATCCTTGATCCTAGTGAAAAATAAGCACCTAAACTAGGTGGGGCCCACACAGGCTATTTTTAGGTGTATGTCTATTTTTAGAATGGTGAGAATATTTTAAAATTAGCAGGATGTTTATTCTGGATGGTTCAAAAAATTCTATATTTAGATGAGTTTCTATTTTTAGAAGATGGGTGAAGTCTATTTATAGATCGCAAATCTAAAAATAGAATGCATGTTTATTATTATTAGCCCTTAATAATAATTAGACAATAAATAGCAACTTATTCTCTTGGAGCACTTGAATTCAGTGAACAGATGTGGCACATCAGTGGGCTGAAGGAATTACGCAATTCCTAGGGTGGTTGGTGACTCATGCATGGAGGACTTTGTTATAACTGATTGTGGCAGAGTTGTAACAGAGTTGGAAGAGTAGTTATGGGAGTTCTTATTTAGTTTAACTCAGTTCAGTGAGTTAAAGTAAGTTGTGCTAGTTATAACTGAACATACACTAGTGATAGATGAGTGAATTAATTAGTTAATTAATTCACAAGTAGTGTCCTACTTGCAACTGAAGAAATACAGTAGTTAACTACTTGCATGTCATATCCAGTGGAGACCCAATGGAGAAATAGGTGAAAGGGTGAGATGGACTATCTGTTGTGACTATAGTAGAGCATTCAATGCATCCACACACACATTAGAGATGCCTATGATTATTGCACAGTCAAGGCAAGGTAAGGTCGAATTCATTAAGGTTTCTTATTCAGCAGGGATTGTGCAGTGGAGGCAGGTTGTCAGGAGGCAAGAAATTGGTGCATAGATATGAAAATTTCTGCATGAAAATGTGTGACGATTGTATATTGTACTGAGAGCTCTATGAGCTTAGCTTTGTATGATATTGTGACATGTTACATTGATATACATAATATATGATAGTTGGGGTTTTTAGATTTAAGATTTCCCGGTAAAACATCTTGTTATGTGTGATTGTTTTTTCTTCATGTGTTTGCAATTAGCGATTTAATTTCCGCAAAGAATTGAGTAG
This sequence comes from Pinus albicaulis, assembly GCA_034641835.2. Classification (NCBI taxonomy): domain Eukaryota; kingdom Viridiplantae; phylum Streptophyta; class Pinopsida; order Pinales; family Pinaceae; genus Pinus; species Pinus albicaulis. The sequence continues at coordinate 1,904,778,764 of CM076578.1, forward strand.
AAGGATTATGTATTTAACAGTGGATTTAATTGTTAGATCAGGGGAGTCTGGTAATATACATGTTATTGTATTATAATTTCTACATGGGCAGAAGTAATAAGTACTGTAGTGTATTTAAAGAATAGGAGTCCAACAAAAAGCCTTGATCTTAAAACTTCATTCGAAGCTTTATTAGGTTTTAAGCCTGTAGTTAATAATTTAAGAGTTTTTGTCTCGAAATATTTTGCTCATGTTCCAAAAGAGGATAGGAAGAAATTGGATTCAAAGGCCATTAAATGCATTTTTTTTGGTATTGTACAGAGTTTAAATCATATGAACTATTTAATCCTTCTACTCACAAAGTGTTTGTGAGTAGAGATGTAGTATTCCATGAGAGGTTTGATGATGGAAAATGTGATAAATGCAATGAAGAGTGGGACATTATTTTTCTAATGGAAGATGGAAGTGTGGAAACAACGGACAGTCATGAGCAGTAGTAGCTGTAGAAAAAGGAAGAATCAGATGATATCAATGCAGTTAGAATTCCAAGTCCATTAAGGAATGACAAAAACAGATTTGAGGCTACTCCAATACCAAGAAGATTAGGTAGGTAGATTCACTTACATGCCAGGTATAAAGACTATTCCCTCATGACAAATATCTTGAATTTTGTTGATCCCTTAAACTATTGAGAAGCGAATTACTATGATGAATGGGGGCCAACCATGGAAGGGGAATATGATTCAATACTTAAAAAAAAACCTGGGATCTAGTTGAACTTCCTGAAGAACAAACCATAGGTTGCAAATGGTTATACAGGCCTAAATTTAAATCAAATGGTTGTATAGATAATATAAAGCTAGGTTGGTGGCTAAGGGGTATTCGCAGAAAGAAGGTATTGATTATGAAGAAACCTTCACCCTTGTAGCCAAGTTAAACACTATTAGAATGTTAGTAGCCTTAGCTACGAAACATCACTGGAAAATACACCACCTAGATGTGAAATCTTCTTTCTTAAATGGTGAATTGAAAGAGAAAGTGTATTTAACACAACCTGAAGGGTTTGTTCGACAGGGGCAGGAACATTTAGTCTGCATATTGAGGAAAGAATTGTATGGATTAAAACAGACGCCTAGATCATGGTATGAAAAAATTGACTCATTCTTCTTACAGCATAATTATAAGAGGAGAAAGAACGACCCAAATATGTATATTGTATTTGATGGAAAGGGGAAAATTGTTTTTATTTCTTTATATGTAGATGATATTATTATTACAAGAAATTATAATGATCTCATTAATGAAATCAAAGTGCAGATGTCACAGGTTTTTGAAATGAAATACCTTGGAGAGTTAAACTATTGTTTGGGTCTTGAAGTTTGGAGGGATTCTTGCTAGAATTTTCTGTCTCAGGGAAAGTATGTCAGGAGCTTATTGAAATTTTTTAGAATGGATCAATGCAAAGCTGCCTCGGTGCCTTTATAGAAAAATTTCGAACTTTGGAATGATGATAGTGCTAAGGAGGTAGATGCAACACTGTAGATAAATCTAGTTGGGAGTTTGATTTATCTAACTACAACTTGACCTGATTTAGATTTTTCAATCAGTGTTTTAAGCCAATTTATGTCAAAACCTCTTGAGAGTCATTGGATGGCAGCGAAAGGCGGATTAAGGTATCTTCAAGGAACCTTAGACTTTGGTATTAAATATATTGATTCGTTTAATGTTAGATTGATAGGTTTTCCAGATTCAGATTGGGCTGGAAATATGGATGGCAAAAAATCCATAACAGGTTATGCATCTAGCATCGGGTCTGCGGTCATTGCATGGAGCAACAAGAAGTAGAATATTGTATCCTTATCTTCTATAGAAACGGAGTATCAAGCAATGTGTGCAGCAACGTGTGAGGCAGTTTGGTTGAGGAGACTTCTCCATGATGTCGAAGAAGAACAAAAAGATGCAACAATTATTATATGTGACAACGATAGCTCAATCAAACTTGCAAAAAATTGTGTTTCATAAAAAAGCAAAGCATATTTATACGCATTTTCACTTTGTTAGAGAGAAGGTTCAGTCCAAACAAATTTATATTGAATATTGTAGTACTTGTGATAATGCAGCAGGAATTTTTACCAAGCCCCTTGGAAGAATTAAATTTGAATTATTTAGGGAGATGTTAGGAGTACGAGTGAACCCTTTCTCCATTAAGGGGAGTATTGGAATTAGTGGAGAATGTGTATTATTAGAGAGAGTATGTTCATTAGTTGTGTGTGTATCCTATGTAGAAATTTTAGACCCAACCTCGGTTATCAGTTTCTCCTTATCACTCCCATGTAGTTAAATGCCCATTCCCATAAACATACATTCAAAATTCTGGAAATGATAAATATTTTTGAAAACAAAACCTCTGGAAATTTCACAGTGTTGGAAATTTCAAAAATAAAACATAGAAACTATTTTAGCCGCACACACAGAAAATGACACGCTGATTTTTTGTCAATATGACCCTAGAAAAACCCCCTACAACTCTTGGGGAAAACCATTTCGAGAGCTCTTCTTTATTTTTGGCAAATTATTTTACAAAGAAATGAAATACATAGTAAAAATTCCAACAACCAACAATTTTTACTTATCTCGAAAATTGTGCTTGTACTCCACCTAGAAATTCGTGCAAATGCAAAACAGAAAAATTACAGTGAAAAGTACAACATTAAATGTTGTACAGATAGCATAGAAAAGTGTGCCATAAAATTTGTATGGCCCTCCTCAAAAACTGTGCCAAAGGACAGTTGTATAGATTTGGGAATGTGTGCCAAAACCAGCAGTATGACTACCTCGAAAACTGTGCCAGACTGCTATTGTAGGAACCTTGAATTATGTGATGTTTGCTGATGCACGGACCTTGAAAATAGTGCCTCCTTTGTTGGTGTACGGTTCTAGAAATCTGTGTCGTTATTGCAGCAATAAATGTTGTTCTCCCTTCCTTGATTTTTGTGCCACTTGCCTCGAAAATCATGCTCCTGCTTTGCTGTACATAGTTTTTGAAATAGTGCTACCTCAATAATGTGCCAAGGTGTTGTTTCTCCTTCTTTCTCTCTACTCAGAAACTTCCCCTGCTCTCCTTCTCTCTTTCTCTCAATTTGCTCATGAAAGACTGAATGACCTTTTCTCTTATTTTCCTCCTTTAACCTAACCCTAAGTGACTTTTGGGGAATCCCTATATCCAATGGTTGAGATAGAATTAGATCTAGGGCTGAGATTAAATGTGCATTTAATTCTCACTTTCTATTTTCAATTCACCCCACTTTAATAAATACCCACTAGCCTTTTATTTCCATAGTCACTTTTTCACTTTCTAATTTCACATTGACTTTAATAAAGTCACTTTAAAATTAGAATTAGTAACTTTATCACTTATAAAGTCACTTTTAAATTAGATTTGAATTTACCACTTATAAAGTCACTTTAGGAGAAAAAGATAAATACATTTGGACACTTTTCCCTAGGCCAAAGATCAAAGCCTTAGGGAACCACTTGTCCTCTGGTACCCAAGTTTTAACACTCCCTCTTACTCAGGAAAGTGTTCCTCACCACCCCCATCTTGTCTCTGAAGTAGACATGCTTGCCCCGTGGTAAGGCTTTGGAGAATATGTTTGTTACTTAATCATCTGTGGCAATATACTCAAGATTCATGGCTCCCTTCTAAACATAGTCTCTCATGAAATGATATTTGATCCCGATATGCTTTGACCTATCATGAAATACTTGATTCTCCATGAGTTTAATGCAACTCTGATTATTACAGTAAATCACTGAAGGTCTCAACGCTTGACCAAATAAGTCAAACAACATTTTTCAAAGCTGTTTGGCAGTGAAAGAGGTATGAAATTGCTATGTATTTGTCCATTCTTTTACCATAGATATACTTCTGTTTGCCTTGGAAAGGTAATTTATCATAAGAATTGTAATTAAATTGGAAAGGTTTATGTTTAGCATACAAAGATGACTAAAGGTTGTTTTTATTGGCAAAATAGGAATTCGAAGAGGTGAGCAGCTGTATCAAAGGTGTGGCTGAGAATAATCTAACTACTGCTCCATCCGTGATGAACCATATCCAGCTGAAGCCAAGAATATCTGAACGAATCGCCTAGAAAAGGCAGGGGACAACTCGGCCTTGAACAGAGTGAACAGAATGATGAAAAAACAAGAGAGGAGTGAATCCCTCAGGATTGAAAGATCCTGAGGGATCGTTGTTCAACCTTATCATAGTTCTTGATTTATCCGTCAAAGAATTAAATATAAGGCAATGATCTTTAGCGACAGCGGGACGGTGGTTATTGTGAAGGAGAGTTTACTTGAAAGACTTTAACATTCCTTTTGTAATCTAATGTTTGTTGACTCTTGGTCGTGAGAGAACTCTACTTGTAATTCTTTTCAGTTTAATATAAGATACAGGTTTCATCCATTTTCCAAGAGTTCTGAGTTAGCCCAGCGGTTTTCACTGGCGCTAAGGGCCCGACTTTGGTGGAATTACTATGTTGTTGTATTATTAATCTTTGTTTGTTGGTGCGTGAAGTGTGTTTAGTATTTATCTTTGTTACAGAATTTTTTCATAGTTGAATCAAGTGCAAAGCCATTGCTGTTTCGTGCTTTATCGCAATTACGTTTATTGATTAGTTATCTTGTTATTATCTTCTGGCGTTGTTGTTCTATAATTACAGTGAGTTGTTGTTCCATTAATCCATGGTTTTTTATTAGATTATGATTGACTGTCGACAGGCTTGAGTGTGAATATTTATTTATTGGAATTGCATTAGACTTGTAGTCGCTGTTTCTTTTATGCTGTTGTTCCTTTTCTATATTTCATTTCCTTTATTTTGCTTTAATTGAATCTGCATTTGTTTCACTTGCTTTAAGATCTCCAAACTGTAGAGGATAGAGATATTCACTCCAAGTCCCCAGATTTGGTCATCTTACATCGATTTCTAGGGGAAAGAGTTATTGCTACTGCATCCCTGATCGATGTTCAGCAATTTTGCTGTAGTTTAGCCTTTCCATTCCTGTCATTGTAACTAGGTTTCTTTCCGAGCATTTATTACTTTTGATATTCTATGATACATCTTCACAAGCATTTCTCTTAGACAATTGCAGCCTCAGACAGAGTACACTCTTGAGATAAAAAGACGCTCCCGGATTGATGATTAATGTAGGCTAATTAGGTGTTCAAAAGATACCTTTTTATAGTCCAACATTTTGGCATCGTTGCCGGGGACAGTGTATGCCATTTTATAGGAGTAATGCACAGCTGATTTTCTTATGCTTGCGAAGAATTGGGTATTAAAGACGGAAGGTAAGAACCTGCGCACTGGGCAAGAAACACACTTGCTCGCATCTCGCTTCACAGCGGAAGTAATTAAGCTTTACTTTTGGGTAGGAATGAAGGATTGTTTCTTTGAATGAATAAACCAATTAAGCGAAACAAAATTCCTCCTAAAATTGAAAAACCTAAGGGACTGGTGACCCTTGGGCGCACGACCTTTATTGACGAAATCCTTAAAAGAACTGAATCTCAGCCATCTGTAGGATTTAAAAGAACTACTTCTAGACAGCCTACTAGTTCCCTTCAGGCTACAGAGTCACCATCTGAGGCCTTCGCTGAGATACACAGTCAAACAAAGGGAATCAAGCAAGATTCCCAAGAAATTGAGAATCCTTGCATAAATTTCCTTCAAGAAGGGAACTCTAGCAATCTCCGAGAAGGAGAAGGGGAAACAGGAGAAACCACAGACTCACAATCTCCTCTTAGAATTTCCCAAACAATAAATAGCCCAAACAAGGGAAGTGTTGTTCAATTTATTCAAAACCAAGGTCCTGAATCATCTCAAACGATAGGACAACAGGGAATACTTATTCCAGACAAAGGGAGTGTTGTTAAAACTATTTCTACCCCTGCTCGTCAACCTATAAATTCCCTGGAAATCCCAGAGGGGTATTGGCATATCTTCGATCAAATGGCCCAGAACCAAAATCAGAACCAGCAGACCTCTACGCTGCAATATCCTATAGTAGATACTGCAGTCAACGCACCCATGAAAGCTATTCCTCTTCAATATATGCCCACATTTCATGGTTTGACATCAGAAGACCCAGATGCGTTTCTGTTTGAATTTGACGTGCTGTGTAGAGGATATGATTACACCACCGACGCCCAGAAACTGAAACTGTTCCCTTCTACGTTAAAGGGGGCAGCCTTACGATGGTTTATGGGATTAGGTGGGGGTGTCATAACGGATTGGGATCATATGAAGGCTGCATTTTTAAAGAAATATCAAGATTATTGCAGATCTCTGTAATTAAAAGATGAAATATTCCAGATGACAACAAAATCAAGTGAGACTTTGGAAGAGTATGTGGAAAGATTCCAATATAATCTTCAAAGATCCCCTTATGCACTGCACCCTTACCTGATAACGTTTTGAAAACTGCATTAATTAGGGGAATGAAAGATCAATGGGTTGAAACATTGAATCTTATGGGAAAAGGCGATATATATCAAGAAAGCTATTCTGACATTATTAATTTGTGTATCAAGTGCTCAAGGGGTAATACAAGGTTGAAATCGGCAGAAAGTGACATAATTACAAGGGAAAATAAGGCCTCTAACGAAGGTGTGACTCGTGCAGAGGTTGGAAATCTCCTAGAAGACTTTAAGACAGACACATTGGGGACTCTAACAATGTAGTTTGACATCATGCAAGCCAAACAGAAGCAGGCAGAAGCAGAGAAAAACTTGGCAATATTTTTCCCCAGATGTAGGAAGAAACACAGTCACAAATAATGTCCATTGGATGTGGTTAAATTCTGCGCCATTTGCACGAAAGATCACCCTACAGAAGGATGCCCGTCGCTTCCTGGCCTAAAATCAGTTTATAAGGAGGTAGACGAAGAATTAGAAGTGGTATGTCTCCTTAACTAGTGCCGGCAATGGCAGCCACGACCATCAGGTATGCCAAATGATTCATTCTCTTTTCAGCCTCCTCAATATAATGCTCAACAATATAGTGGGATGTGGCAGAATCAACCACCTTTTCCTAATTGGTCACAACAGCCATTTCCTCCCACATCTTGGCCCAATCAAACAAACCAAAATAACTGGCCTAGCTTTCCTTTCTATCCACCTTTTTGGCCTACACAATGGTCCCCTTCTACTTCTCAAAATTAGGCCTGGCATTCAAACTGGAAAAAACCTCTAAATCAGCCAGCTGGATCAATTCCTCTCTCTCAACCTACACTGCCAACTCCCTATCCAAACCCCTAGACTAACCTAAGACTGCAACTCCCAGCCCAGCCCAACCCAAACCCAAACAATAGACCGGTTCAGACTGTCAAAATAATGGAACCTCCAGAAACAGAAACTGAACTCAGGGAGTGCAATGATCTTCAATTAAGGTCTGGGTGTATAGTGGAAACAGAGAGAAAAAATGATGATCAAATTGAAGATCTGTTACCTGAAGAACAAACTGAACGAAATGAGAGGGAAGTTCAACAATAAAATCAACAACATCAGCGACAAGTGACAACTTCCCCTCCACCATTCCCAGAACGATTAATTATCCCTCGTCCATTAGAACAACCAAATTTTGATCTTTTGGGAGAATTAAAAAATTTATGTATAAAAATTCCTCTCCTCCAAGCTATTCAAGATATTCCTATATACACAAAAACCATTAAGGAATTATGTATAAAGAAGCCAAATAGGAGAACAACAACCAATCCTACTGTCCAAATAGTCGGTACCTTATCTGACTTATTATCAGGAATGGAAACACCTATCAAATATGAAGATCCAGGAAATCCTATAGTGACAATACAGATCAATGGCCAATCATTCCCAAATGCCTTAGTTGATTTAGGGGCAGCAATTAACATTTTAACAACCACTACTTGTCAGAAACTTGGCATTACATCACTTGAACCAACAACAACCTTGTTGGAATTGGCTGATCGATCAGTGGTCAAACCGGAAGGTACATTACAAGATGTAATGGTATCTGTAAATTCCTGGGAGTACCCTGCTAACTTCCTGGTTATCAATCCCAAGAACCGACTAGATGGACATCCATTAATTCTAGGTATACCTTGGTTGGCAACTACCGACACTTATATTGGATGCCGACAAGGCAATATGACCATAACAAGGGGAAATTATGTCAAGAATTTAGCTTTATATCCCCCAGCCTAGCCAAGTCTATCAATAATTAGAACAAGAAAACCACCTGCATCATATCTTATGGAAAATATGAGGTCACCTCTAACTATAGAAAATGCTCTTGATTTTAAAGATCAAATAGAGGATGATATCATTAATAATTTTATTAATAAACCACAAACCAAATCTCAATTGCAATGTCACATGATTAAGGCAACATTCGATAATAAAGAAGAAGAAGATCCTTTTAAAGATATTCATGATCAAGCAATACCTACTACCTTTGTGAACAATACCAAGGTTGTAGAAATTGAACCAGGTAAAACTTTGAACATTAACAAGAATCTCACTGCTGAACAAGAAGAGAGATTGCTCCAATTATTACGAAAATACAGAGCATCCTTTGCATGGGATTACCCCGATATGAAAGGAATTGACCCTCAATTATGTACTCACCACATTTATATTGAAAAAGATGCAAGACCCATTCGTCAACCTCAAAGGAGACTAAATCCTCATCTTAAAGACATTGTGAAAGATGAATTACAAAAACTACTGGATGTTAATTTCATCTACCCAATATCTGATAGCAAGTGGGTCTCTCCATTAGTGGTGGTACCAAAAAAGAATGGAAAGTGGAGGATATGTATAGATTATCGTGAACTTAACAAAGCAACACAGAAAGACCACTTTCCCCTTCCTTTCATTGACCATGTATTAAACACATTGGCAGGAAAGAAATTCTTTTCATTCCTGGATGGCTTCAGTGGGTACAACCAAATCCAGATTGCCCCTGAAGACCAGGACAAGACTACTTTTACCTGCCCATGGGGTACATTTGCCTACCAAGTCTTAACTTTTGGCCTATGCAATGCCCCTACCACATTTCAAAGGGAAATTCTCAGAATATTTGCAGACTTGATAAATGAAGGTCTTGAAGTATATATGGACGATTTCACACCTTATGGGGATGAATTTGAGCCTGCATTGCAAAATCTAGAAAAATTATTACAAAGATGTATTGATTCTAGGCTTTGCTTAAGAAATGAAAAATGTCTTATGATGATGACCGAGGGAGTTATCTTAGGGCATTATATTTCAGTAGCTGGAATCCAAGTGGACCCAGCCAAAATTCAAATACTCTTGTTAATTCCCATACCCAACACACAAACCGAGGTACGTAGCTTTCTTGGATTTTCTGGTTACTATAGAAGATTTATAGAACATTATTCTCGAATAGCTGCACCTTTATATGCACTGACTAGAAATACTGATTTTGTTTAGACAGATAAATGTGACAATGCTTTTAATGATCTAAAGAAGCTCGTTGCAATAGCCCCAGTGCTGAGGGGCCCAAATTTGAATTTTTCATTCCAAATTTCATCTGATGCCTCAGACACAGCAATTGGAGCAGTACTTGGGCAGTAGGAAGACAAAAATTCATATGCAATTTACTACATTAGCAAAAATTTGACCCCTGCTGAATTAAATTATACTGTGACTGAGAAAGAATTTTTAGCTGTAGTTCATGCTATAAATAAATTTAGACATTACATAACTGGGTATTCTGTAGTACTCTATACAGATCACTCTGCCATTAAGTTTTTAGCAAATAAACCTGTTACAAACGGAAGAGTGACAAGATGGTTGATTTTACTGCAGGAACTTGATATCACGATCAAAGATTGACCAGGCAAAGAAAACCCTGTAGCTGACTTTCTGTCAAGAATTCCAAAGCCAACAGACACAGAAGTAGTTGAAGACCACTTTCCCGACGAACATCTCTTCGCTGTTACTATTAGAACACCATGGTACGTTGATATAGCAAACTATTTGGCAATAGGTAAGTTACCTAAACATCTATCCCTTAATGAACGAAAGAAAATAGTACACCGTAGTACCCGTTTTTCCTGGATTGGGGGGTACTTATTTCATACAGGTGCAGATATGAAAATAAGAAGATGCGTAAGGGAAGATGAGGTATTCGAAATTTTGAAAGCATGCCATGATGGACAGTGTGGCAGACATTTTGCAGATCGTAGAACTGCCCATAAAGTTTTACGAGAAGGCTATTATTGGCCTACTATCTTTAAAGACGCTAAAAAATTTGTACAGGCCTGTGATAGCTGTCAAAGGGCAGGTCGCCCTGGGCAGTCTGATGAAATGCCCTTGAACCCTCAACTAGTGATTGAACCGTTTGAACGTTGGGCCCTTGACTTCGTTGGTCCTATTAGCCCCCCATCAAACCAAAAAACATATATCCTAGTTGCAACTGAATACGTTACCAAATGGGTTGAAGCAGAGCCTCTTTCCAAAGCTACAGAGGATTCTGTAATACAGTTTCTTTTCCAAATATTTGTGCACTATGGCCTCCCAAGAGACATAATCACAGATGGAGGGCCACAGTTCGTAGGTAACAAATTAGCTGAAACATTGCAAAATTATCATATTCAACACAAAATTACAACTCCATACCACCCACATGCCAATGGCCAAGTCGAAAGCACGAACAAGGTAATCGAATCTATATTGAAAAAAACCGTTGCTTCACATAGACGAGATTGGGCCTACAGATTTCCAGAAGCATTGTGGGCATATCGAACAACATGGAGACCTACCACAGGATATTCACCATACCAATTGGTATTTGGGAAAGAACCCATCTTTCCTATCGAATTTGAAATTCAAACATTAAGAACAGCTCAAAAGGTGGGTCTGAATTTAGATGAAGCCCAGGCTAAAAGACTGTAGCAAATTAATGAACTTGATGAAATTAGGCTCTCTGCTCTTCAGCACACAGCATTAATTCAGCAACAGAGAGCCAAATGGCATGACGCCCATATCAAAGAAAATATCTTCCATGAAGGAGATTGGGCACTCCTATATGATTCACGGTTTCAATATTTCCCCGGAAAGCTCCAGACGAGATAGCTTGGACCCTATGAAATACAGAAAGTGCATGATAACGTCACTCTCACATTAGTTACCATTGACAGTTCTAGACATTCCTTTAAGGTAAACGGTCATCGTGTTCGATTGTATCACAAGCCGCTTACTCGGGAATCCTTTTAGCAGCAGTTACGGGAAAATTCTACCATGGAAATTCTCGCTGAAGGGGAGAAATCCTCCTCGGCACCAGTTTGATAAATTGTTCCTTTTTAATTTTGTACATAAAGAATTTTTTCAGTTTTTTTTATTGTTGGAATTCGTTTTTTTGTTAATGTTTGTGTATTTCTTTATCGTTTGATTCATTAAGTTTGTTTTTTTAAAAGAAAAGAAAAAATGAAAAAATGAAAAAAGTTTTTTTTTTTTTTTTCGAATTGTTGTTCCTTTCTAAAGGAACAGCACTTCTGTTGTTCCTTTTGAAAGGAACATAATTTTCGCGCAGTATTTTTGCCGTTCCTTTCTAAAGGAACAACATTTCCGTAGAGTGTTTCTTTGTTGTTCCTTTCGAAAGGAACAGCAGTTTCGAAGATTGTTTTTGATGCTCATTTTAAAAGGAACGACACTTTTTTGAATAATTTTTTGTTTTGTTTTAAGCTAGCATTTTGAATTTTTGATCACTTTTCTAAGGGCAAATATATCATTTATATACAATCATACAAATTAAAGATTACTATAATCAGCAAATCAAAAGAAATCGTCATTTTTTTAAGGAAATTGTCTAGTAATGAAAAAAAGAGGAAAAAGGGGCATGATCAATAACATACCATTGCTATTTTATTACCATTAAATTGATCTTATCGATTATTTTGATTGGTTATTTCCCATATTCTATAATTTTCTTTGATATTTGTCCTTGAAATGGAAATAAGGGTATATTTTTTTTCTATTGAGATGTTCAGACTTCTTCCACCATTCCTACTCTTAAGGAGTGTTGAGCCATCCCTTATGAATAACTGAGGAAAAGTGATGTTTAAAAAAAGGAAAAATACTTACATATTTCGATAATTTTGCAGATGGAGGATAGGGGGTCTCATTAAGTGCTAGTCTACCGTGATCATAGAGAAGGCAGTGAAGTGGCATTCCCATCATGGCCACCAAACCAGGGAAATGGTCCAATAGACAATTGAAAATCAAGAAGTCCTTGGAACAGGAGGTCTCATCACGAGCCGGCCTGCCCACTTTTCACTTCTTCCCAGTGAACGACATTGTGGTTTATGTGGTCACCAAGCCAGCACAATGGCCTCCATCGTGCTATTCAAGAAAAAATATAAAGAAAGAAAAAGAAGCACTTCCTCAGTATGAATAAAGGACAATGGTTCCGTGGGTAAGAAAGCAACTCTGTCAAGGTTATGGACACCTGTAGGCAACAGAGCTTTGTTGATGGTATTGAAGTCATACTTATACACATCAATAGTTATATTTAACCCTTTTCCTATATTTTTATTCAATATCAAATGAAAAGCATGAATTCCTCACTTCTATTTCTGAACCTATTATACATGAACATTATTATGAATCGATCATATTAATTTATATGGTAAATAATACAATTGTATTTATGTCAACCTTATGTTGTCCCTTCCCCTCATATTTTAATCATTACAACGCGATTTGCTATTCATTACCTATTTATCTCATGCATCGATTTCAGTAATCACTATAATTTGATTGACTGTATCATAATTACACCTGTTTTTTTTTTTTTGTCCTATTGTTGTGCCACACATGCCACCTTCAATTGATGGTCGAGGATGACCTATCGTTCATTTGGGGGGCGTGGATGTCTACATGCAGATCAAACTCCGATATTCTCTTTACCTGTACATGAACTAAATCTCCGCATTTGATTTCTTTACCATATATGGACTGAATCCCCGAATTTTTAGGAAATAATAAGTTTCAACGAACTGTGTTGTGTTGTTCCATTGAAATTACTGTGTGTTGTGAATAATTAACAGAACGTAGAGATGGGAGGACGCCCAATTCCCATCGAACCACAGGTGTTAATCGTCTCTGATGCTGCACGAGCAATTTTAGAAAGACTGGGGTGGATTACATATTTCATGAGAATGCAGCAACCCCATAAAGTAGTGGCCAACAAATTTTTGTTAAACCTGTAGGAAGGATCCTCCACAATGAGAGGAAGGCAGATAGCTGTGTCTGATGAGATAATTGCAGAAGTGTTCGGCATTCCAGCACAAGGGACTATTTGGACTCAGAAAAAGATTAGGATTCGGGAAGCCATGAAAAATTTTCAAGATGACAAACAGACGCTAGTTGTCAAAGGTAAGGGAGTCTAGCTAGTGTCATTAGGAGAACCATGGACAGAGTTGGCCAGGATTGTGCAAGCTTACATAACGTGCGACGGTAGAAAGGATGTGGTAAGACCTCGCCACCTTAAGCTACTAGCTGTGTTAAAACAAAAATGCACTATTAATTTTCCTGCATTCTTAAATTCTTTGTTGCATGATATTGCTCGTGGAATAATAAAAGCCCAACATGCAGACATGGTGTTCATCCACCATTGTTTAATTCGATTAATCGTAAGCTATAGCCTCGCCCAGCAACAGACCAGCTGGGAAGAATTAATATTTTCCATTTAAGGAGGGTTAGCTCTACCTACTCTAAGACGAAAGAGGATGGCCAGCTCAATAGCTGAGCCCCCCACTCACAGAAAATCCCTCCGATTAAAATGAAGTAGGAAAATAATGGAGGAACTTTCGGGAAGCAGCAGCCAGCCCCTGGAATTGCACAGCTCATAAGAGGAACAGCCTCCACAATTGGAGGGAGCAAGTCCTTGTACTGAGGAAGAAGAGGAATTGGAAGGAGAAATTTGTTACTCAGACGAAGAAGAAGTTGGGCATCCTACCAGTAGCGAAAAACAACCCAGTACAGAGGAACGGGAAGGAGAAATTCGTTATTCGGATGAAGAAGAGATTGAGGGAAATTCATAGGAAGAAGAAGTTGAAGGAGAAATTCGGCATTCAGATGAGGAGGAAGGAAGTTATCACACCTGTGATGGAGATGAGGATCATCATAGCAGCAATAAGGACGAAATAGAGCCCATCAAAAATGTCAATGTAAGCCCTTTACAGGAAGACCAATTGGCCCAGATTTTGGCCAACATGAGCAATTATGCCCGGTCTCATAGCCTTTTGGACCGCAATATTGACATCAATCAATTACCAGAATACTCTGCCATTGATGAAGGAACAACTGCAGAAAAGCTTGATGAAACAGCAAACCCTAGAGAAGCTAGGGTTTCTTCTCTTGAGAGGTGTGAACAGGATAATGAAAACGTTGAACCAGTATTTCGATCTGGAAGCCCCCAGGAAATCGCAGAGTCAACTGAGAAGATGATTCTTGAGGAATCTACCCAAGAGCATGAAAGCATGGAAGAAGAACCCAAAGAAGAAGAGCAGGAAGAAGATTTCATTGAAAACACGGCTAATATAAATCAAAACCCTGTTGAGCAAACGTGTTCGGATGAACAAGCCGCTATTCCTTTAAGACAGAAGAAGAAAACAAAAGAGATTGAGAAGCTTTGCAGGGAAAGGAAAAAGCTTCATAAATTGATAGAACAGCTCAGGAAAATGATTAGGGTTCTAAGAATGAAACAGACACCTAAGCAAGCCCCTAAAAGAAGAAACATTTCTATCAAGAGAAGATAAAAAAGAAGAAGGGTAACCACTAATAAGAACCCCCAAGTAGTAGAAGAAACCATGCCTGAACCTAACTATGAAGATGTGGAGCAGCAAACGGCTGTTCCAACACCATCTGTTCCAGAGGAACCTGCTCTAAACGAAAATACCCAATCTAGCAGTCAGCACACTTTTAGTGATCCATCACTAGTCAGACTGCAAGAGGAATTGACACAGGCCCGAATCGAAAGACAGAAATTGGAAGAAGATACTGTCCCAAGGAAGAAATATCAGGAATTGCAGCAACAGATGAAAATTATTCATGAGGCAGAAGCTGAAGCTCGTGAAAAACGTCGGGAAGCAGAGGTAAAAGCTGATAAGGTATGAAACCAATTAAAATTAGCACACAATCAAATGGACACTCTCTGCTCCTTATTACTGATGTCTTAGCCTGTAGGTGCCCTGCCAAAAACTATGCTTTATTTTTGTTAGAAAGATATTTACAATTAAAGATCAAAGAAGTTAGGGCTGGGAAATCAATAGAGCTAAGAACCATAAACGACCTGGTATCATGCTGCAAGCTTTATGGGGACAAAGTACAACGCCTGTTATGTGAGTTTTATTTGCATAATCTAATACTTGAAAAAGACTGTGAATCAAACCCTAGCCCTTTTATTGGAGATGTTCAGTTTCAGGCATTCATTTCCTTTGTCGTAAATCAATTAAAGTGGCTTAAAGCCTACAATGCCTTTCAAAGGCAGGAAAATGAATTGGATCTATGGGTCAGAAGTGAACCACAGGACCCACTTCAATTATGGGCTAGTCAGAAACGTCTAATGACAAAGGAAGGCGTTACCCAAACTTTGGGGCCTGTCCATAAGTCAATTATTTTGAAAGGGGCAGATTATTTTTCATCCATCAGAAACCAAGCATATGTAGCAGCTAAGCTCCGGTGGAGAACCTCAAATCAGAATGTACAAAATAGGGAGCCATTTAATTATAGGAATTTTGGGCTAGCTGCAGACCGTTTCATTGCCTATAGCCATCTTGTTTTAAAATAAGGACCATACTGGTTAGGATGTAGGTTCCGCAGCCCTATTGCATGGTACCCTACTTTGGACTATAAAGCTATTTATGAGCTTCCCGAAGGGCAGACAGAACATACTTTTGAAGAGTTAGCTGCATGTCATGGTTTTAGGCCTTTCAATGAAAAACCTTATCTGGCTTATTCTTTGACTGCTCTCCATGTGAACTATAGTTTTCATGAGGACATGAAAAAGGTTAAGCAGGGGGGTATGTTGGGTAGTGAAAGAGGTATGAAATTTCTATGTATTTTTCCATTCTTTTACCATAGATATACTTCTGTTTGCCTTGGAAAGGTAATTTATCATAAGAATTGTAATTAAATTGGAAAGGTTTATGTTTAGCATAGAAAGATGACTAAAGGTTGTTTTTATTGGAAAAACAGGAATTCGAAGAGGTGAGAAGATGTATCAAAGGCGTGGCTAAGAATAATCTAACTGCTGCTCCATCCGTGATGAACCATATCCAGCTGAAGCCAAGAAGATCTGAACGAATCGCCCAGAAAAGGCAGGGGACAACTCGGCCTTGAACAGAGTGAACAAAACGATGACAAAACAAGATAGGAGCGAATCCCTTGGGATCGAAAGATCCTGAGGGATCGCTGTTCAACCTTATCATAGTTCTTGATTTATCCATCAAAGAATTAAATATAAGGCAATGATCTTTAGCGACAGCGGGACGATGGTTATTATGAAGGAGAGTTTACCTGAAAGACTTTTACATTCCTTTTGTAATCTAATGTTTGTTGACTCTCGGTCGTGAGATAACTCTACTTGTAATGCTTTTCGGTTTAATATAAGATATAAGTTTCATCCATTTTCCAAGAGTTCTGAGTTAGCCCAGTGGTATTTCACTGGCGCTAAGGGCCCGGCTCTGGTGGAATTACTATGTTGTTGTATTATTAATCTTTGTTTGTTGGTGCGTGAAGTGTGTTTAGTATTTATCTTTGTTACAGAATTGTTTCATTGTTGAATCAAGTGCAAAGCCATTGCTGTTTCGTGCTTTATCGCAATTACGTTTATTGATTAGTTATCTTGTTATTATCTTCTGGCATTGCTGTTCTATAATTACAATGAGTTGCTGTTCCATTAATCCATGGTTTATTATTAGATTATGATTGACTTTCGACAGGCTTGAGTGTGAAGATTTATTTATTGGAATTGCATTAGACTTGTAATCTTTGTTTCTTTTATGCTGTTGTTCCTTTTCTAGATTTCATTTCCTTTAAGTTGCTTTAATTGAATCTGCGTTTGTTTCACTTGCTTTAAGATCTCCAAACTGTAGAGGATAGAGATATTCACTCCAAGTCCCCAGATTTGGTCATCTTACATCGATTTCTAGGGGTAAGAGTTATTGCTACTGCATCCCTGATCGATGTTCAGGAAGTTTGTTGTAGTTTAGCCTTTCCATTCCTTTCATTGTAACTAGGTTTCTTTCCGACCATTTATTACTTTTGATATTCTATGCTACATCTTGACAAGCATTTCTCTTAGACAATTGCAGCCTCAGATAGAGTACACTCTTGAGATAAAAAGACGCTCCCGGATTGATGATTAATGTAGGCTAATTAGGTGTTCAAAAGATACCTTTTTATGGTCCAACAAAATCCATATGGCCTCACAACTAGCCAAATTGTTTACCATGTGCTTTGCCTCTGCTGAACTCAATTCAACTAACTGTTGCTTCCGGCTAAACCACATCACAAATGTCGAACCTTACCCAAAACAACACCCTGAAGTGCTCTTCTTATCATAAGCACAACCTACCCAATCAAAATCAATGTACCCTACCAATCTCACTCCATCTCCCTGTCTATAATCCAAACCATAATCCATTGTACCCTGCAAGTAACGAATTATGTGTTTTTCAGCAACCCAGTGCACTCTCATGGGCTTACACATGAACTCGCTCATTGTGTTGACTGCAAAAAAAATATCCGGTCAAGTGTTGACTAAATACATCAAAGAACCAATCAGCCGTCGATACAAGGTGGGATCCACCAACTCGGAATCAAAAGTTTGAAGCTTCTTCCAATTAGTGATCATAGGTGTCAACATGGGTTTTCAATCCTCCATGTGAAATCTGCTAAGAATGTCCAAAATAAACTTCCCCTGTCCTAGGAAGAAATTCCCCTCCTCCTGCCACACCTCCAATCCCAAAAAGTAATGCATAAAGCCAATGTTCTTCATCTTGAACTCTGAATCAAGATCTCTCTTGCAACCCTCTATGACTCTCTCTTCACCTGTAATGACCAGGTCATCCACATGCGGCACCAGAATGAGAGGCTCCTCACCTACCACAATAAAGTATAGGTTCAGATTTGCATCACTCTTTGTGAAACCCAACTCCTGCAAGTACGTATCAATCCTAGAGTACCAAGCTCTAGGAGCTTGCTTCAGGCCATAAAGTGCCTTATTCAGTCTAAATACATGGGACTCCTTCCCATGCACCTCAAAGCCCTGTGGCTGCTCAATGTATACCTCCTCCTGTATGAAGCCATTAAGAAATGTGATCTTCACATCTATCTAGTGGATATTCCAACCCATCTCTATTGTTATCGATACAATGGAGCGAATAGAAGTATATCGAGCCACGGGAGCGAAGGTCTCCTCATATTCTACTCCCTCTACCTGGGAGAACCCTATAGCCACAAATCTAGCCTTAAACTTCTCAATGCTGCCATCTGCAGCATGCTTTATCTTGTAAAGCCATCGGGAAGTAATCACAGATTTCCCTTCAAGCCTCAGCACCACCTCCCAAACATCATTCTCCATGATAGAATAATACTCCTCTTGCATGGCCTCTCTCCAGACCAGCTGGCTAGTTGCCTCCTCATAGTTAGAAGGCTCGGAGTCAATGGTGTTAGAAACCAATGCCATATAGCTACAGAACCACTTAGGTCGTCTACTCTCTCTGACCTGTCTCTTCAGCCCAACAACAGATGTGGCCTATCTCAAGGTGTCCTGAAGCCACTTGGGCTTCCTCTTCCCTGAGCACAATTCTCCCACTGGAGTGACAGAATCCTCATCCTCCTCAAAATCCTGAACTCCTGAAGTCTTTCCAACCAACCTCGTGCCTGAACTTGTGCCTGTATATGTTGAAGTATAGTGTGAATTATCCATCAATGGGCTACCCTATGAACTGCTATGTGGACTACTCTACATGCTGCCCGAAGCACCACCCATCTGACTCTGCAAGCCACCGCTCACTGATGGACCTGAAACAGTAATCGATGTACCTCCTGATCCCTATCCATTGGATCCCTGTGATTTACTCAGTTGCCCCTCAGGGTCTGGTGAATCCAGATAGTCTAACTCCTGTGACCTCCTGAAAGCCCTGTCCTCCTCGAATTTCACATCCAACCTGACAACAACTCTCCTCCATGCAGGAATATAAATCTGAAAGGATTTCGAGGCCTCACTGTAACCCACAAAGATTCCCTTCTCTACATTTGGCTCTAGCTTGGTCCTCTTCTCCTTGGGAATATAGGAGTATGTAGTGCACCCAAATACGGAAGTGACCAACATGAGCTTCTTCCCATAAAAATCCTCCTGTGGAGTCACATGCCCCAAGGCATGATGTGGACTCCTGTTCTGCAAGTACACAATAGTGTTGCAGGCCTCTACCCACAAAAATAATGGTAACCCCTGATCATGTAGCATGGATTTGGCAGACCCAACAATGGATCTGTTCTTCCTCTCCGCAACCTCGTTCTGTTGGGGTTTATAAGGAACCGTGGACTCCCTCCTGATGCCTACCTCCACACAATAATAAAAAAACTCACCAAGCGTATACTCCCATCCATTGTCTGACCTGAGGGACTTGATCTTCCAACCTGTCTTAGTCTCCACAAGAGCTCTGAACTATTGAAACTTCTTTAAGACCTCACTCTTGGTCTTCAAGAAACAAATCCAGGTCTTCCTAGAGTGACCATCAATGAATAAAGCATAGTACTCATATCCACTCAAGGATACATGAGACATATGACTGCTCACATTGGTATGAATCAAATCAAGAATCCCTGTCGATCTGTTGTGACTGCTGGGAAAAGGGGATTTGGAAAAATTCCCCATAGCACATCCTATGCATGTATCAATGTGATCAAAACTAAAATCTAGCACACCTGTGGTGATCTCTCGCAATGTCCTCAAGGCCCCATGATACATGTGCCCCATCCTGCGGTATAAAATCTTGCACAACTCTAAAATGCTAGCTCTATTTTCAATACTACTGCTCAATGCCATAAGGGGATGGAATGAAAGCTTGTACACCTTGGCATGGCGCACACCAATCACTCTAGTTGAAGAATCTGAAGCACCCCTAGGATATATAAGGACCTGTCCTCTCTTGAACAATACCTCATACCCTCTGTCCTCCAATGCTAAGATGGATATAACATTATTCTTTAACCTTGGCACATATAGAACATCTGACACTTTCAAGGGAGGGTTGGGTTCCCTATCAAATGTTAATGTCCCCACACCGATTGCTCTAACAATGATGTCGTCTCTAAGTACTACCTCTATATCGGTGCCACTCTTTGAAAGCTATGAGAAGTACTCATGGAATCCTATCATATGACGGGAAGCTCCACTATCAACATACCAATTACCTAAAGATGCTTTGCTAGTGGAGGGAAGTGCACACTCCCTCTCAACCTGTGTGGCATGTGATCATGCACTAGTGGACTCAAAAGAAATGAACCCAAACTCCTGGTCAAAGCTCTACGATAAGTCCTCTGTCTCTGCTGATGCTGCCATGGTCTTGTCCTTTTCCTTCTTCTTCTTCTCTGGACACACAACTGCATAGTGTTCCAACTTCTGACAATTCCAATATTTAACTTTGGAATGGTCCTTCTCGTTGTTCACCTGCTTACCTTTACCTTTTCATTTTCCCCCACCACCACTTGTGGAAGCTTTCTTCTTTCCTTTGCCCTTCTTGCCTCTTGCTAACAATGCTACATTGTCATCCTCCTCCACCTGTTTCGCTACCCCAAGATGGTTCTTTCTAATTTAATTCTGAGTGAAGTCATCCCACAACCTGTCCCAACTGGGAGGGTTCTCCCATGCAACAATCCCATCCACAAAACTCTCCTAAGTCTTTGGAAGACCATTTAATGTAATCCACACCAACTCAGTGGGTGGAATGGTCTCTCCAACCGCAGCCAACTCATCTCTCACATAAGTGATCTTTGTGAGGTATGTTGTAACACCATCAGTCTTAGCCATTTTAATGGCCTTCAACTTCTCCCTTAGGACCATTTTCCTGTTTTCATTGCTACTCTACTAAAGATTGGTCAAGGATGTCCACATCTCATGTGCATATGTCTTTCCTCTCACATGAGGAGTGACATGGTCTTTAACACCATCCACAATCAGTATTTTTCCCTTGGCATTCTTCTTATTAAAATCAGCCAACTAAACAGGGTCAACAGGCGCTGCTACTAGGTGTTGTGTGGTATGTACCATTTTGCCCCAGACTTCTGCCTCCTCAAAGATGCTTTGGATTCTCTCCCTCCATGCACTATAGTTTCTCTGCCCATCCAACCTATCCTCCACCCTCAAGACCAAAGACATGATTTTTGTCCTAAAAAACTGAAGTTTTCAAATCTATTGTAAAGGTTCAGTTTTCTGTGTGAAAAATCAACTTGCGGTAATTTTTCACTTGCTGTCCCAAACTGCACTTTCAGCCACCCAAACTGCGATACCATGTAGAAATTTTAGACCCAACCCCGGTTATCAGTTTCTCCTTATCACTCCCATGTAGTTAAATTCCCATTCCCATAAACATACATTCAAAATTATGGAAATGATAAATATTTTTGAAAACACAAATTCTGGAAATTTCACAGTGCTAGAAATTGCAGAAATAAAACACATAAATAATTCAACCACACACAGAAAATGACATGCTGATTTTTGGCCAATATGACCCTAGAAAAACCTCCTATAACTTTTGGGGAAAACCAGTTCAAGAGTTCTTCTTTATTTATGGAAAAATCTTTTACAAAGAAATGAAATACATAGAAAAATTTCCAGCAATCAACATTTTTTACTTATCTCAAAAATTATGCTTGTACTCCCCCTTGAAATTTGTGCCAATGCAAAACAGAAAAATTACAGCAAAAAGTACAACATTAAATGTTGTATAGAAAACCTAGAAAGGTGTATCGAAACAACTATACGACCCTCCTCGAAAACTGTGCCAAAGGACAGTTGTACGAATTTGGGAATGCATGCCAAAACTAGCAGTACAATTGCCTTGAAAATTGTGCCAACCTGCTACTATACAGACCTCAGTTTTTGTGTTTTTTTCTGTTGTACGGACCTCAAAAAAAATGCCTCCTTTTCTGTTGTATGGACCTCGAAATCTGTGCTGGTATTGCAACAATAAATGTTGTTCTCCCTTCCTCAATTTGTGTACCACTTGCCTCTAAAATCGTGCTCCTGCTTTGTTGTACGGATTTGATGAAATAGTGATGCCTCGGTAAATGTGCCAAGGTGTTGTTTCTCCTTCTTCCTCTCTGCTTAGAAATATCTCCTGCTCTCCTTCTATCTTTCTCTCAATCTGGTCATGAAAGACTAAAAAACCTTTTCTCTTCTTTTCCTTCTTTAACCCAACCCTAAGTGACTTTTGGGGAATCCCTAAATCCAATGGTTGAGATAGCTTTAGATCTAGGTATGAGATTAAACGTGCATTTAATTCTCACTTTCTATTTTTTAATTCACCCCACTTTAATAAATACCCACTTAGCCTTTTATTTCCATAGTCACTTTTTCACTTTCTAATTTCACATTGACTTTAATAAAGTCACTTTAAAATTAGGCTTAGTAACTTTATCACTTATAAAGTCACTTTTAAATTAGATTTGAATTTACCACTTATAAAGTCACTTTAAGAGAGAAATATAAATACATTTGGACACTTTTCCCTAGGCCAAAGATCAAAGCCTTAGGGAACCACTTGTCCTCTAGTACCCAAATTTTAACATCCTAGTTTAGGAATTAGTTCCTATTTTCTACGTGTTAGTACTAACACTCATATTTTCATTGTAAACTTATATATTCTTGATGTTAATGATTAATGTGTAGAGTGTTCTCTGCTTGGGCAATCTTCAGGTGCAACTTGCTCACATGTGAGCTGCTAGTTTTCAGTATATAAGTTTCGTCTTATATTTTTAATAGTTTGATGGGGTTATAAAGTGTCTCGAAGATGAAATTGGGTTGAATGTGAAAATAGAAAATAAAAGATGAATTCCACCTCAACAAAGTGATGGTTGCAAGTATAAGTTTTAGGGGATGGGTAACGAACAACCCTGTGTCGAATATTTTGGAGGAGGAACTCAGGAATATGGCATTAGGAGACAGAGGATGATGGTGGACATAACATGCTCAGATGAAACATATATGATTTGAGGAACGCCTTGGGCTTCCTTCAAACCATCCTAATTTGTTTTACATCGTTTTTTACAGTATTGGTATAGTTATAATAGGGTTCAGGGTAGCAACAATGACTGACTTGAGGTCGCCTTGTCTCAGTTACAACTACTTCTCCAACCGATTATCTGAACGATTTATGAATGCTTGAAGGACTGGTGTTGGGGCACAAAAATTGACTGCCACACAGAGTTTCGACTTCGAAGGAGTGTATGGGATTATGATTTATCAAACACTTCTCATGCAGAATGGGCCAAGTAACATAAGAACTCTACAATCATCTGTGGTTTAGCTAATGGTCGTTATCGAAGGTTTGAAGAGGTGACCAGCCTCAAGAATCAGCAAGGGATTCATTGACTACAACATAGTTTTCTTTTTCATCCTCGAACAGGATATGTGAAGGGGAACGCTTGTTATTTGGGGTGGGTCAATAATATAATTTTTTTCTCGGTAGTGTTAAAACAACTAATTAACTCCCGCGTGAAGATGTTGCTTAAAATTAGAGAGTCAGTTAACTGTGTGTTGAGTTAAGTCAATTTAAGTGATAGTCGAATTTATTGTGTGGTTGCATATCAATCTATATTACGCGAATCGATAGTTGGAAAAGGTTAAATACCCTTTATCAGGTTCATTGTAATCAATCAAATTTGTGTGATCAATAAACGATTCACAGCTCATGTGTTTTGTGTGTTAAATTTGTGTTTTATCTCCACTATCTTTTCAACAAATTGGTATCAAAACGAGGTTACAAATAACCGGAGTGTTAGGTCCCTATATTACTAGTATAGTCCCTTATTGTTGTTATGTAACCCCCTTATTGTTATTATTGTACCCCTGTAACCCCCATATTGTTATTATTGTGCCCTTAAATTATTATTGTTAGGTCGGCTGGGATTTCATTATGGCCCCACTAGGATTACATTGTGGCCCCATGGACTCCTATATATAGAAGGAAGTTTTGGTCATTTGTATCATCCAAGAATTGTTCATTCAAGTAATGTATTGGAGGTTGCTCACTTGAAGCAGCTTATTTCTAAGGTGTTGATATCCCTTTTCTTCTATTTTTGGAGCTGGTTTCAAAACATTTGGCATCAGAGCTTTGGGATTTTAGGGTTTCGCTGCTCCAAACAGGTCATCGTGGAATTTTCACTATAACTTTTTTTTTACGAAGGTTTAGAAGCTGAAATTTGTAGAGTATGAAGCCGAAATCCTAAGAAACATTGTCCCAAAATTTCAGATCTTGGTTCGCAATATATGCGGAGATATGATATGTTGAAGTTAGGGCATTTTCAAGCTTCTGAATTTCATCTCAAAGAGGTGATCGTGGGAAAATATTCATAGCTCTCTCTCTGAGCATCGAATTGGAATTATGTAAAAAGTGGCCACAATTACATGGACTATAGTTTTCTTCTGATCAATTTCAAAGACGAAGGAGGAAACATTGACACATGGCAAGTGATATAAATTCGCTCTACTGAACCAGTCCATAATTGGGTCATTGTGGGAGATTGGACATAACTTTGTCTTGAAGAATCCAAATCAGATCAGACCTATGGCATTTGAAAGAAGCTTCAGAGGGCTACTGCAGGGCAGAATTTTAGATATTTAGGATCCGTAATCATATAGATAATTCAATTTCATTATCGAGCTCTTCAAAAGCAAGTAAAAGGTGTGTTTTTGTTTTTCCAAATTGCATAAGTCTTGTTTGAAGAATCAAGTTGAATTGATTCCAAGGGCATATTTTATAATAGATATTAGTATTGGATTCTAAAATGGCCCCTAAAAATAATTCAACACCCATTAAGCCTTTTTGAGGCTCTACTATTTCTCATGAAGACGAAGAATGGCAACATGACATATCAAAATTACAAGAGCAAGTTCAACAAATTTTGCTCTCGCAAAGAGCAACAAAAAATGAAATGGAAGTTTTGAAGAAAGACGTGCAGACTAATATGGATGGTTTGAAGAAAGGCATGGAGGCTAAGATGAATGGCTTGGAAGCTAAGATGGATGGAATCGAAGTGGGCATGGAAGCTAAGATGGATGACATGGAAGCTAAGATCGATGAAAAAATGAAAGAAAACATGGAAAACATGAAGTTTAATTTAAAAGTAGACATCGAAGGTTTGGAAAATTTGATACAAGAAATTTTTCCTTATGGTGAAAAGATAGTAGAGGAAACTCATGATGAGAACAAAATAAATGTTAATCGTGATTTCATAAACTCTAATGTTGGAGGGAAGAACCACCATATTCCAAAAATGGATATGAGGAAGTTTGATGGAAAGGATCCTGTAACATGGATACTACAGATGGAGCAATATTTTGATCTCCATAATGTGAAAAACACACAAAAGGTACGCATTGTAACTTTACATTTAGAAAAAAATACATTTGTATGGTATCGATGGCTTTGCTCCCATAAAAAAATTGTCACTTGGTCAATTTTTACAGAGGAAATGATAGCACATTATGAGGATACAAAGAGAAACACTTTCTTTAGCCAATTGATAAATCTCAAGCAAAAGTGTTCAGTGGGGGAGCACATTGAGGACTTCCAAAAATTGAATATAAGGGTAACTGATATTTCAGAGGAACATAGGATTGATCTCTTCATAGGTACTTTAAAGGATAACATCCAACATGAAGTTCGCGTTTTGGAACTTGATTCATTGGAGAAGGCATTCAGGTTGGCCAGAAAAATTGAATGTAAAATTATGGAAACAAGGAAGCCTACCACTCACTTCTATAAAGATGGAAGTGTTGCTACTCCTAGATTTGCACAACCTACAAGGTTGACACCACAACAATTGGAAGAAAAAAGAGAAAAAGGGCTTTGCTACAGTTGTGATAGCAAATACACTAAAGGTCATAAGTGTGCTGAGAAGAAATTATTTTACATAGATTGTGAAGAGGAAGAAGAAAATGAAAAATAATCTTCAAAAGAAGAGGATATACACCATCAGCCAACCCTAGAAGAGGAAGAAATGAGTCCGACCATATCGTGTAATGCATTGGCAGGAATTAGCACTCCTCAAACTCTCAAGATAGAAGGACATATCAAGAAGAAAAAGATAATAGTGTTGATTGATTCAGGTAGTACCCATAATTTTATTCATTGTAAGGTAGCCAAGGAATCAAATTGTTTCCTATACGGTCCAGCACTATAATGTCAAGTGATGGTTGCAAATGGAGTGTAATGTTCCAAATTTTTATGGAACATTAATTTTTGTTAATTTTATATAGGAGATGAATAAAATGGGTAGGGGACCCATTATTTGCATGATTAGAGAATAAAAATCCTCTAAGTATGAAAGAGGATCATGTTTGGAGCTGGATTTCACACCTCCATGTGTGAAAGGAGGTTTTTACATAAAGGCTAGCCCAACGTTGACCAAGTCAAACTGTGTTGGCATGAGTTGGAAAGCACTAAGTGGGACAACATAGGAGGGAAGTTTCTATAGGAAGGGAAACCCTAATTCGAATTAGGGTCCATGGAGGGAGGCTCACTTGTTTAAAAGAGGGGCAAGGCAGCCATTAAAATTATCATTGATCATTTTACATTTGAGTCTTAGAGACTTGTTGCTGCCTCTTGCTGTTTAGTAGAGCTACAGTGCCTTCGAGCACGAGGGAGTCATGTTTAGGAATTCCTCTCCTTCTTGAGGAGCTCATGAATGATTGCACTCCATTCCCCATATTCAGGAATTTAGGCCATAGCTTCAACCATCTACATCAGCGCAGTTTCTGCAACAGATATTGTGCAGTGTTGCTGGGGAGGTTTCCACACACCATCTGAAGCTAGTTTTCTAGTGGAGGGAGGTTCCATCCTTTGGGAGATCAGAAAAGGTGGTTCTTGAGCATATCCCACCATATTTGGCATCAGGCCAACCACATTCCATCATTGGAAGCACAGTCCCTCTCTTAGATAGCGTTCTTCTTGGTGGCTATTTGCTGTGAGGGATTGATAGTCACTTGGAGGGGAAGTCTTGGGTGAAAGGATTAGCCTTTCACTTCAGATTTCCATTAGAGGAGGGTTCTTCATTTGTTGCAGCCATTTCAGCCTTCTTGGAGCACTTTATTTCAGTGAACAGATGTGGCACATCAATGGGCTGAAGGAATTACGCAATTCCTAGGGTGGTTGGTGACTCATGCATGGAGGACTTAGTTATAACTGACAGTGGCAAGTTGTAACAGAGTTGGAAGAGTAGTTATGTGAGTTGTTATTTAGTTTGACTCTGTTCAGTGAGTTAAACTTAGTTGTGCTAGTTTTAGCTGAACATACACTAGTGAAAGATGAGTGAATTAATTATTTAATTAATTCACAAGTAGTGTCTTACTTGAAACTGAAGAAATACAACAGTTAACTACTTGCATGTCAGATCCAGTGAAGCCCCAGTGGAGAGATGGGTGAAAGGGTGAGATGGACTATTTTTTGTGACTATAGTGGAGCATTCAATGCATCCACACACACATTGGAGATGACTATGAGTATTGCGCATTCAAGGCAAGGTAAGGTCAAATTCATTTATGGTTCTTCTTCAGCATGGATTGCACAGTGGAGGCAGGTTGTCAGGAGGCAAGAAATTGGTGCATGGAGGTGCAAATTTCTGCAAGACAGTGTGAGATGATTGTATATTGTACTGAGAACTCTATGAGCTGAGCTTGGTATGAGATATATGAGATTCTTTCATGATCCATTGATATACATAACATACAATAGTTGGGGTTTTTAGCTTTAAACTTTCTCGGTAAAACAACTATGTTATGTGCGATTTATTTTTCTTCATGTGTTTGCAATTAGCGATTTAATTTCCACAAAGAATTGAGTAAAAGGATTATGTATTTCCGCAAAGAATTGAGGAAAAGGATTCTGTATTCTGTAAAAGGATTCTGTATTTCCTTAAATTACGGAAATCAACTGCAGTTAATTAATTTCTTGTTGGGAGCTTCTGAAGTGGTCCATTACTCCCACTGCAGTTCTCTGCCATGATCTGTGGAACGCTTGACACATAGCCAACAGAAGCTTGATGGAAGCTTGGCTATAAATATTTCTTTTTGGTCCCCAAGCTCACTAACTCAATCCCCTTCAGCTTTACACCATCAAGTTTGAGTGAGCAGAGCTTGGAAGTGCCTTCAGATTTTTTGTATCCTTTGGGTTTCTTTCTGAGCCTTTGTTGTTTCTCTGGAATCTGATTAGTGATAATATTCGCATGGTTTTGCAATCTTTAGTGTTCACGGAAATTTAATTTGGACCTCTACGCCCCTCGAATTTTCTCGCCACAGACTATCTCTTTTTACGAATGATGTGTTGACTATGAAGAGGGGGTAAACACAGTCATTTGGGATGGAACAATTTTCGAGTTCAAACCTTCTTGCAACTTTGTCTCATTTCTCTCCTGTAAAGAGTTTGCCTTTGGCTATACAGTTTGTGGCCTGAAAGCATTTGCCCATTGTGATATGATTTTTCCTGCAACTAAATATTCCATTTGCTTGTTCGATAAATGGAAGGAGATTTGCGTTATTGAGTTGGAGAGCATTTTAGAATTGTAAATTTTGTTTTGTGTTCCTAAAGAATCTGCAATAAACCATTCGTTGGAGCACTTCTTGGAGCGTTGATCATTGCTGGAGGTATAATTCATCAATGGTTGGAGGCATGTTTTATTGGGCAATAAAGTATTTATGGGCATTAAATTTTATTTTTCAATTATGTTTAAGTATTTATTCCACATTATAGAATCGTTAAATTATTTACATTTGGTATCAGAGCAAGTTTACATCTCTGCCTTGGTGATTTATAGACATGTTTGGCTAAATGTCTTATTTTGAGAATTTTCTAAATTAACGCATTTATTTGGAAATATGTCTAATTTTTGCTCAATTTTTATGCTTATAATATTTAGTTTAATTATATGCAATTTGGATAATTGTTGTGCAAAATTTATTAACTATGCTCGTATTTAATTTGCATGAATTTATTATTTCTGCTCTAATTAAAGCATGCTATTTTGGATGAGTATACGAGACTCGTTAAATGTTATGCATGAATATTATAGTTTTATTTATGCAAATTATCATTATTCTCATATCAAGTTAATTTTTATGTAAATAATTTCTAGTGATCCATATAATTTTAATTGATTAGAGAATAGCCACAGCATCTCTAATTAAATAAAATTATATGTTATGATTGATTAGGATCACATAAAGAATATTTAAACATTAATTGTAATTAATTATACTAAATATAATAAAATTATATTTATATAATTAATTAGCATAAAATATTCATAACTTACCCATAGGAGTTATGAATTAATAGTTTTATCATAAAGTTCAAAACTAAGATAGAATATATATCAAATTATAATCATAATATACCCTTAGAATTATGAATTAAGTGAATAATTTGATAAATTATATCATAAAGACTAACTGGATCTGCTTGAATTGAAAATTTAGTCCACAGACAATTTTTATGTTATTAGATTCAATTTTAAGCATGATTTACATTGGTAAAGCATGAAATTTTATTTAGGCCTCAATTTTAACATAAGCATGTGATCTTTAATTTTATGCATTTGTACAACTTGCAAATTTCTCTGAAATTCGTTCTGATATCCCTGAACTTAAGGGAGATAACTATAAGGTCTGGAAGGAGAGAGTTCTCCTTCATTTGGGGTGGATGGACATAGACTATGCTATTAGGAAAGATGAACCACTGAAACTCACTAATACCAGCACTGCAGCAGACATTACGCTTTATGAACGATGGGAACGATCTAATCGCCTAAGCATGATGTTCATTAAGACTAAAATTTCAGCTGGTATTCATGGTTTCGTTGATCAGTATGAAAAGGTCCAAGACTTGCTGAAAGCCATTGATGATCAATTCGTCACTTCAGACAAGGCACTAGCAAGCACCCTAATCATGAAGTTCTCATCCATAAGGCTCACCAGTTTGAAAGGTGTGCGCGAGCACATCATGCAAATGAGGGAGACTGTGGCTCAATTGAAGGAACTCGAGGTTGAAATATCGGATTCTTTCCTGGTGCACTACATTCTGAACACCCTTCCGCACCAATACGGACCCTTCAAAATCTCATACAACACACATAAGTTTAAATGGTAAATTAATGAACTCATGACCATGTGTGCTCAAGAGGAAGAAATATTGGTGATGGAAATGGGAGAAAGTGCAATGCTGGCAACGCGAGGAAAGGGAAAATCTCAAGCTAATCGGAAAGGGAAAGGTAAAGTACCTCCCCAATCCAATATCAAGAAGGATTCCAAGTGTTTCTTCTGTAAAAAGAAGGGACACATGAAGAAGGAATGCGCCAAAATTTAGAAATGGCTTGCAGAAAAAGGTAATCCAATATCATTTGTTTGTTATGAAACTAATATGGTTAATGTCAATATTAACACCTAGTGGATTGATTTTGGATCAAAAATTCACATTTCGAATTCCTTGCAGGGTTTGAAAAACCTAAGGAAGCCAGTGGGAAGTGAGCAAAGCATCTTATCAGAAAACAAGATGGGCTCGCATGTGGAAGCTATAGGAACATGCTATTTAACTTTAAGTAGTGGCTTTATTTTAGAATTAGAAAAAACCTTTTATGTACCAAGTTTTACTAGAAACTTGATTTCAGTTTCAAGGCTTGTACATTTTGGATATTCCTTTAACTTTTAAGAAACATCCTTTAGTTTATTTTATAAATCTGATTGTGTTGGGAATGGTATTTTGTCTAATGGTCTTTACTGCATTAATTTACAAAACATTGTCACTTATGATTCAATGCATGTTCACACTGGCACTAAAAGATGTGTTATTAATGAAAATTCTTCTAAATTATGGCACCAGAGACTAGGTCATATCTCCATAGAAAGAATTAAAAGATTGGTAAATGAAGGGGTACTTAATACTCTGGATTTTACTTATTTTGAGACTTGTGTGGACTACATAAAGGGAAAGCAGACCAACAAGTCAAATAAAGGTGCCAATAGGAGTTCAGACATATTAGAGATCATACATACTGATATATGTTGTCCAGGCATGGACTTACATGGTCAGAGACACTTCATCTCTTTAATAGATGATTACTCACGATATATGTATCTCTACATGCTTCATAAAAAGAGCGAAGCATTAGATGCCTTTAAGATCTTTAAGGCTGAAATAGAGAAACAATTTGGCAAGAAAATTAAGGTCGTGATTTCAGATAGAGGTGGAGTATATTATGGTAGATACACAGAAGATGGACAAGCACCTGGGCCATTCGCAAAATTTCTTCAAGAGCATGGGATTTTTGCCCAATAAACCATGTCTAGTTCACCCAACTAGAATGGTGTAGCAGAAAAAAGAAACTGAGCATTATTGGACATGGTGCGGAGTATGCTTAGCAGCTCCAATCTTCCTAAATCATTGTGGACTGAAGCACTTAAGAAGGCAATGTATATATTAAACCGAGTTCCGACCAAGGTTTTTCCTAAAATTCCATTTGAATTATGCAAAGTTTGGAAACTGAGTTTGCGACATATGCGCGTTTGGGGATGCCCGTCTGAAGTGAGAATATATAATCTACAAGAGAAGAAGTTGGACCCAAGGAACATTAGTGGGTATTTCATTGGATATGCTGAAAGGTCTAAAGGTTATAGATTTTACTGTCCATCTCACAGCACTAGGATTGTGGAATCAAGAAATGCAAAGTTTCTTGAAAA
Source organism: Pinus albicaulis (assembly GCA_034641835.2). Taxonomy (NCBI): domain Eukaryota; kingdom Viridiplantae; phylum Streptophyta; class Pinopsida; order Pinales; family Pinaceae; genus Pinus; species Pinus albicaulis. Next base: position 1,904,810,773 of record CM076578.1, read on the forward strand.
TGACTTGATCAGTGGGAGCGATCAAACCAGGAACATAGTTTCTGAGAAGGATCATTCAAAATCTCAACCTTCACCTCAAGTGATAGATTGGTTATTGTTCACAGCACCCCTCAAGTACAAACTAGTGTTGAACAACCAATTGTTGAAGTTCCACAAGCTGCTGACGACATTCCAGTAGATCAAATATTTCAAGAATTGCCAAGAATTTATGAACAACAAGTTGAACCACATACTTCTCAGGAAGATGGTGGTACAACATTAAGAAGATCTACTAGAGCAAAGAGATCAGCAATTCCTGATGATTATGTTGTGTATCTGCAAGAATTTGACTACAACGTTGGAGCCAAAAATGATCCTGAGTCTTTTTCGCAAGCCATGAGTTGCAAAGAATCAAAATTATGGTACGATGCCATGAAGGAAGAGATGAATTCTATGAAGAGTAACGAAGTATGGGATCTTTTTGAGTTGCCTAATGGTGCAAAAGCCATTGGATGTAAATGGGTCTTTAAGACAAAGAAATACTCATTGGGAAACATTGAGAGATACAAGGCAAGACTCATTGCAAAGGGATTCACTCAGAAAGAAGGAATCGATTACACGGAGACTTTCTCTCCTGTATCTAAGAAAGATTCCTTGCGTGTTATAATGGAATTAGTAGCCCATTTTGACTTGGAGTTGCACCAAATGGATGTGAAAACGACATTTCTCAATGGAGATCTAGAGGAGGAGGTTTACATGAAACAACCTGAAGGATTATCCTCTAGTGATGGTGAGCAATTGGTTTGCAAGCTCAAGAAATAATTATACGGATTAAAACAAGCATCCTACCAATGGTATTTGAAATTCCATAATGTAATTTCTTCTTTCGGTTTTGTAGAAAACATTATGGATGAATGTATATACCTGAAAGTTAGTGGGAGTAAAATCTATTTTCTTTTTTTATATGTGGATGACATTTTGGTAGCAACCAATGATAAGGGTTTTGCATGAGGTGAAACAATTCCTGTCTAAAAATTTCTATATGAAGGATATGGGTGAGGCATCTTATGTCATTGGCATTAAGATCCATAGAGACAGATTTTGAGGCATCTTGGGTCTGTCTCAACAAACCTATACTAATAAAATTTTAGAGAGATTTCAGATGAAGGATTGTTCACCAAGTGTTGCTCCCATTGTGAAGGGTGATAGGTTCAATTTGAACCAATGCTGGAAGAATGACTTTGAAAGGGAAAAAATGAAGAACATTCCATATGCTTCTGCTATCGGAAGCCTAATGTATGCTCAAGTCTTCACAAGACCTGACATTGCATCTATTGTGGGAATGTTGGGATGATATCAGAGTGATCCAGGTTTAGACCACTGGACAGCTGCAAAGAAAGTAATGAGGTACCTTTAAGGAACCAAAAACTACATGCTTATGTATAGACAGATGGACAACTTGGAAGTAATTGGCTACTCAGATTCTGACTATGCTGGATGTGTTGATTCATGCAAATCAACATCAGGATACATTTTTAAGATGGCCGATGGAGCTATATCATGGAGGAGTTCCAAGCAGACCTTGATTTCCACTTCCACTATGGAAGCCGAGTTCATCTCTTGTTTTGAGGCTACTTTACATGGTGTATGGCTTAAGGGTTTCATTTCTGGGCTTAGAATTATGGATTCTATCTCTAAGCCATTGAGAATATATTGCGACAATTCAACTGCTATTTTTATGGCTAAGAACAACAAAAGTGGGAGTCGAAATAAACACATCGACATTAAGTATTTAGCTATAAGGGAATGTGTTAAAGAAAAGAAAGTGATCATTGAGCATGTTAGCACTGAGTTGATGATCGTTGATCCTTTGACTAAGGGCATGCCACCGTTTAAATTCAAGGATCATGTAATAAATATGGGACTTGGTTCCATTATGTAGTTTCTCATTGTATGAACAATGCTATTTTTAATGAAATTCTTAATTATTGTGATGTTTTTCTCATATTTATGTGCACCTTAATTTGATTTGAGAGAATTCATCTGTGTAAGACCAAGAATAAACATAGGGTTCATTCATTAAGAAATTTTTTCCACATAAATTTTAATAGAAATAATACATAGTAATACATGGAAGATAATACTCATCATTAGAGGAATTATCGCTATGATTCATGTATCTATTACTTAATACAAATTATCAATGGGTTTTAAGATGAGACATTAAGATTGGAAGTATGGACCAAGTGGGAGAATGTTAAGCTCCCAACGCGCCGATTTCTGGAAATAACTGCAGTAATTATTTCTTGAAACCAACTGCAGTGATTTCCTTAATTTATGGAAACCAACTGCAGTAATTTCCTTAAATTACGGAAATCAACTGCAGTTAATTAATTTCTTGTTGGGAGCTTCTGAAGTGGTCCATTACTCCCACTGCAGTTCTCTACCATGATCTATGGAACACTTGACACATAGCCAATAGAAGCTTGATGGAAGCTTAGCTATAAATATTTCTGTTTGGTCCCCAAGCTCACTAACTCAATCCCCTTCAGCTTTACACCAACAAGTTTGAGTGAGCAGAGCTTGGAAGTGCCTTCAGATTTTTTGTATCCTTTGGGTTTCTTTCCGAGCCTTTGTTGTTTCTCTGGAATCTGATTAGTGATAATATTCGCATGGTTTTGCAATCTTTAGTGTTCACAGAAATTTAATTTGGACCTCTACGCCCCTCGATTTTTCTCGCCACAGGCTGTCTCTTTTTACGAATGATGTGTTGACTGTGAAGAGGGGGTAAACGCAGTCATTTGGGATGGAACAATTTTCAAGTTCAAACCTTCTTGCAACTTAGTCTCATTTCTCTCCTATAAAGAGTTTGCCTTTGGCTATACAGTTTGTAGCCTGAAAGCATTTGCCCATTGTGATCTGATTTTTCCTGCAACTAAATATTCCATTTGCTTGTTCGATAAATGGAAGGACATTCGTGTTATTGAGTTGGAGAGCATTTTAGAATTGTAAAGTCTGTTTGTGTTCCTAAAGAATCTGCAATAAACCATTCGTTGGAGCACTTCTTGGAGCGTTGATCATTGCTAAAGGTATAATTCATCAATGGCTGGAGGTATGTTTTATTGGGCAATAAAATATTTATGGGCATCCAGTTTTATTTTTCGATTATTTTTAAGTATTTATTCCGTATTATAAAATCATTAAATTATTTATACTTTTTTCATACTACTCTCTGTATTTAACATACATGCTTCACTGCCGAGTAATTTGAACTTGGCCACCACTCCACCTTGATGATTTGAAAATAAACAAACTGTACTTATTCATTACTCCAACTTAATCTGGAAATAAAGAAATAAATGGCAATGTTTGAACACTTTGTGTTTGTTGTGAACGCAGACTTACTTTACCAAAATTTCATTTCAACTTACTCGGCGCAATAGGAAAAAGAAGCAAAGAACAAAATTGTAGCACAAACACTTAAAACTTGAAATTACAATATATATATGGTAACACAGCACTTCCTTGGATATCAATCAACTAATACCTAACAAAGACTATGAAGAGAGTAACACACGAATAGTTAAAATTACAATATGTATATATATATATAGTAACACAGCACTTCCTCGCATATCAATCAACGAATACCTAACAAAGAGTATGTAAAGAGTAACGCACTTCTTTGGAGAAATTTTTATTTGATTATAAAAACATTTGAACAATATCAATACAAATATCTATTTAATGTTGCAACAAGATGCCGTTAAAAAAACAACTCTTCTACTTTGAATATCTAGTAAATATTTACAATAAGATGTTATTAAATAAACAATTCAAGTTCAAAGATTGTTCACAAAATTGAAGTTTGATGTTTCACAAAATAAGTTTGTAAGTTTGTGTAGAAATTTGGAGCTTAACCATGATTATATATTAATCTAGATTATATAAAACAAAACAAAATAGATTTGTTATTGGTTATATTTTGTTTGATACGAATTTTTAATATAGAAGATAAGATGAGATGCCTATAAAAATTTACAATTAGTAACATAAATGAATATATTGAAAAATAAAACTAATATATTGTTTGTTTTACTAGATCAAATTTAAAAATAAAAAATTATCAACCATAAATATGAATATATATTGATTATTGAATTATTAATATGTAAAATATATTATAATGTATAGTTTGAGCTAGTTTAATGGTTAAGAGTATGTGTTTCTTTCAAAATCAAGAGTAAAGTAATGTACTTTAATTGTTGTTTTTTATACCACAAACAAGATAATAATATACACAAATTTAATAGCATGGTTAAGAGCATATGTTTCCTCCTAAAAGATCACATTCTTCAAAATCAGAAAGAATAAAATAATGTATTTTAATTATCAAATAACTAAACAAAACAAATTTCTTATGCCACAAACAAATAATATTATACACCAATTTAATGTCTCAACATTACTAGATTCATGAGTAAAATTGTTTTGCTACCAAACCTAAACTATATTTCTTAAATATGCTGTGAAATTAAAATTAATTCTCAAATCATATGTTTATTGTCAAATGTAATATGCTGGGAAACTAAAGTTACATTAATATGTTTATTGTCATAGGTTTAAATTTTTAAAAAATATATTGTGAAACTAAAATTTTCTTATTAATTGTTAAAGATATTTTGTATGAACTAGAGGAAATGTTAAAAATCAACCGATATCATAAAAGCAGCTGATCAAGCTTTTCAGCTTTCAATACGGATAAAGAAAGCAGATACAGATTGGATATAAAAAAAAAAAAAAAAAGCAGATACGGATTGGATGTAATAAAAAGCAGCGGATCAAGCTTTTCAGCATTGAACATGGATAGAAAAAGCAGCTCGCAGATTGGATAAAGTTGTGTGGGTGGCCACGAAAGCTTCTGCCAACCAGGGACAAAAAAAAATGCTTCCCACTGTTTTGATCCAGTAAATATTCTTTTCTGCTTTCGAAGTAAAAGCATGAATTTTCCATATCCGGCGCCCATAAAACCCCTATGATATTGTTGTTCAGTTTGAAGCGATCCACACCATAGATTGCGTAATTCGCTTTGTTTTTTGCAGGATTGATGAGGGCGATAAGGTTCAGATGCAACCAGGTTCCCTGCACTTCCGAAACATCCAATTCGAAGTTGCGTGCCTGCAAAACAGCAACCTCGGGATGGCAGTTTGGTGCCGAAGGAAAAATGTGTCACAGCATACACAGACCACTTCCATCAGTTTCGCACTGTGCAATTCGCCTAATTGAGAATGAGCTCCACAGTGTCCAAAGAGGTTTCAGAATGGAAAATCAGCTCTTTGGACACTGTGGAGTTCGGGGAAAATAAGTTTCATCTTCACTTTTCTTGCCATAAGATAGTGGTGGAGCTTCTCTTTTTTAAATCTTCACCCCGATGGAACACTTGAACTCTTAATCTCCTATGTCTTTATCTCGATTGTAGGATAACATTATTTGTATTTAATGTTGTAGGTTCTTGGGACTCATACTTTTCCTTAATGTTTCCAATTGCTTCTTCTTTGTTGCCAATATCTGCACACTTAAAAACAATGTTAGATTCATAAAGATAACCATATTGGCTCTTGTCATCATGTTCCTTTAAGAGAACTTTCATTTCTTCATCTTTCTCTGCGGACATAGTTTGTTGATTTATGTCCATATATGCATGCATGCAATTCGAATTTCTCAGCTGGAGTGGAGGAGACAAAGGCTAGTGTAACTAATTGTATACTAGTTGAGCGTACATTTTTGCATTCAGTCAGGAGATCAATTCCTTGGGAATTGCATAAGGAAATAGGGACTTCCCTATTGTTTAGGAGTTTGAATTAGCTCGAAATTGCACAAGTAAATAAGATGTTGGAGGAGGCAGAAATTGGCTTAGTGTTGGCTAGAGGTTCGCATTCAGCAGAGAGAACATATTTTCTTTTATAGGTGGTGCTCAGTGCTAGAGCATGCAATTGTAATTGTTTCTCTATTCATCTGATTAGTGCAAAGAGGCTTGATGGGTTTGTCCCAGTTAGGTTCCCCTATAAATCACTATGTACTTGTGGTTTTGTTTGTTGTGTGTCTATGCATGTTGTTCTAAATTGTGATTTTCATTCTGCGGATTGGTAGAGTAAAATTTGGGTCTCCTGATTTCAGTTCGATTTATTGAGCAGTTGCAACTTCTATAAAATTTCTACATTCCATAGAGTGGTTCATTACTTAACAGCTCTTATAGTAGAAGCCCCGACGAGTCAAGGATGTCAATATTGTTTATCTTACAAGTTCATCAATAATGATCATAGACAGTTGTATCTTAAATGAGTCAAGTGGGAATTTTGAATATTCTGGCAGAGAAAGAGTGTGGTCTATGAAACTTTAGAGTGGGAGCAGTTGCAACTTCTATCAAATTTCTACAGTCCATAGAGTGGTTCGTTACTTCACAGCTCTTATCATGGAAGGCCCGATGAGTCAAGGATGTCAATATTGTTTATCTTACATGTTTATCAATAATGATCATAGCCAATTGTATCTTAAATGAGTCAAGTGGGAATTTTGAATATTGTGGTGGAGAAAGAGTGTGGTCTATGAAACTTTAGAGTGGGTAGAAGTGCCAACGAAAACCATATTAGACAAATGTGACTTGTATAAATGTAAATTGGGATTCATGTAATAATATAATTGTTATGGAAGGGAATTAAAAATAACACTTACATTAATAAATATGTAGATTTAGTTGGTTGGTTGGTTGCGTTGGGTTGTTGAGATATTCTCTCCACAAGCAATCTCCTTGTTTGGAATCTTTTGGATATCATTGTGATGTATCTTGGTTTGAATTAGCAATATATGAATTGTTTTGTATGTTTAATATGTTAACTATATCTACTCTTCCAAATTTTTTGTTTTTAAAAGCATCAAAATCATCAAATTTTCAAATAAAAAAAGAAAAGAAAAAACACTTTTTGAAATTTTGTTAACTCCAAATCAATAAAGCAATGAATGTATTTTATTAAAATTATAGGAATATAGAAAGTTTGAGTTTAAACATATTTTGAAATTCCTTTGCAAATATTTTGAAATTCTTTTGCAAATTGTAGACATATGGTGAATATAAATGCAATTAGGAATTATTTTACATAGTTTTCCACCATTTTTATGCAAATACTTGCTTAAATTATGGTAGGCAATTACATTCTTGCATAAAAAATGGTGAACAACTATCCACATGACATTTTGTTGTGCAAAGTTATGAGACTTGGTTTATTTTTTAATATAATTTTATATCTCATAATTCAATTTAAAACCACATTTTGTCGTGCAAAGTTATGAAACTTAATTTCATTATCCACGGTAAAGAGGACTAAAACCTTTTTCATTAATTTGAACTTGCCCATTACTCCTGCCCAAACTTGGACGAGGCGCCTCTCGAACTTTTTTCATACCTACTCTCTGTATTTAACATACATGCTTCACTGCCAAGTAATTTGAACTTGGCCACCACTCCACTTTGATCCGAAAATAAAGAAACTGTACTTGTTCATTACTCCAACTTAATCTGGAAATAAAGAAATAAATGGCAATGTTTGAACACTTTGTGTTTGTTGTGAACGCAGACTTACTTTTACCAAAATTTCATTTCAATTTACTCGGCCCAATAGGACAAAGAAACAAAGAACGAAAGTGTCCCAGACATGAAGTAACACAAACACTTAAAACTTGAAATTACAATGTATATAGTTACACAACACTTCTTGGATATCAATCAACTAATACAATATATATCAATCAACTAATACCTAACAAAGACTATGAAGAGAGTAACACACGAATAGTTAAAATTACAATATATATATATATAGTAACACAGCACTTCCTTGCATATCAATCAACGAATACCTAACAAAGAGTATGTAAAGAGTAATATATTGAAAAATAAAACTAATATATTGTTTGTTATATATTGAAATATAAAATTTATATATTGTTTATTTTAATAGACCAAACTTAAAAATAAAATATTCTAAACCATAAATATGAATATATATTGATTATTCAATTATCAATATGTAAAATATATTATAATGTATAGTTTGAGCTACTTTAATGGTTAAGAGTATGTGTTTCTTTTAAAATCAGGAGTAAAATAATGTACTTTAATTGTTGTCTTTTATCCCACAAACAAGATAATAGCATACACGGATTTAGTGGCATGGTTAAAAACATGTGTTTCCTCCTAAAAGGTCACATTCTTCAAAATTAGAAAGAATAAAATAATATATTTTAATTATCAAATAACTAAGCAAAAAAAATTTCTTATGCCACAAACAAATAATATTATACACCAATTTAATGTCTCAACATTACTAGATTCATAAAGTAAAATTGTTTTGCTACTAAACCTAAACTATCTTTCTTAAATATGCTATGAAACTAAAATTAATTCTCAAATCATATGTTTATTGTCATATGTAATATGCTGGGAAACTAAAGTTACTTCTCAAATCATATGTTTATTGTCATAGGTTTATTTTAGGTAATTAAATTTTTAAAAAATATATTGTGAGACTAAAATTTTCTTATTAATTGTTAAAGATATTTTTTCATGAACTAGAGGAAATGTTAAAAATCAACTGATCATTGCACAGTTCCACAATACCATGTCATAAGTGGGCAGATTGTTTTACATCCAATATTCAAGCCAAGCCAGCTAATAAGCCAGTTAATTTGAGCTTCTGTTAATTATATATTTCTTTTAAAATATGGAATTTTTTTTCATAAAAAATGTTATATATATAATTTTTTTAAATAAATGTCTTTTGGATTTGAATCAATTACATCATTAAGATTTGGTTGAAGTTTCTAACTATCTCATGAATTATCCTGTTTTGAGAATAAATCATATTAGACAATTGAAAACTTCGACCAAATTCTAATAACATAATTAATCAAAAAATATTTAAAATCTTAGATCTATATAATTCTTCTTCTAATTTGGTACTCCCTAATATAGCTCAGCGGCGTAAGCCCAGGTGAAGTTTGACATGATAGAAAGGTTTTTCTTTGGCTACTGATATCATAAAAGCAGTTGATCAAGCTTTTCAGCTTTCAATCTAGATAAAGAAAGCAGATACGGATTGGATATAATAAAAAGCAGCAGATCAAGCTTTTCAACATTGAACATGGATAGAAAAAGCAGCTTACAGATTGGATAAAGTTGTGTGGGTAGCCACGAAAGCGTCTGCCAACCAGGGACAAAAAAAAGCTTCCCACTATTTTGATCTAGTAAATATTATTTTCTGCTTTCGAAGTAAAAGCATAAATTTTGTTGAAATTTCTGAGAATTCCAGAACAAAACAGAGAGAATAATGCTCTCCTCTAAACACAGAGAAATTTAAAAAATTTCTTCACTAGGAGACAAAGTTTCACTCTTGAAAAACTTCTATTCCATTAACTGAAAAAACTGTTACAAAAGAAACATCCTCCTCAGAGGGATTACAAAATCTAGACTGCTCCAAACACAGTGCCAGAAAACAACTTCACTGTCTCACCAAAATTTCGCGCTAAACTGTGTTATATCTAAAACACTTTGTCTCTATTCTTTTCATACACTGTTGTGTAAAGATTACATTTCATATATTTTAACCTACACTGCCTCTTGGGCCTTTTATGTGGTGCAACACATATCAAAACATAAAAGCAACAATATTAAAATAAAAACTAAATTTATAAGTCTATGGCCCACCGGGCTTACATTGCAAAAACGTGCATATGTTTTAATATATGTTAAAATATATATAAAACATACAACTTCGTCGCACGATAAAACAAAAACAAACCATTTAACAAAACATAACAAAAAACTTTAACCTTTGCAACCTTTCGCAATCCTTCCAGACTTCAAAAGTCCGAATAAACCAAACTTCATAAAAAGTTTGCATTTCATTTCGGGGTGTTGTCGTCGGTGCCTTTTGTGATGCGAAAAGGTTTATCAACCGACATCTATAAACCTTTCGGGTCCGTAAATGGGGTTCTGAAAACCAGCCAAAAAAAACCCGAAAAGTTATTCATTTCGGCTCATTAAATTCTTCGGGTCTGGATCTGAGGACCTCTGCCCGACTCCAAAAATAATCCAATCCAATAGTATGTTTCCACGTGTCCTGCTAACTTGGCCGTGGGGACCGCCGGTCTTCAAAAATCAAATTCCCACGTTCAAAAAAAAATGCTCTGTTCACAATATGAAAGCTCTATTTTCAAAGGACAGACACTGTTTTCTGTATAAGGACTGTAAGGGTGTTTTAAATAAAATGATTGTTCACTGAAATGGCAAGTGGCTCTATTACAGAACCCTTCAAAACAAATATAGCAAGCAACTGTTTGTACAGTGTAGTTGAAATTAACATTTCAACACTCCCCCTTAAGTTCAATTGCTGGGTCATTAGTCATACCCAAACATTTCCTTAAAAATTCAAAACTCTTATGTCCCAAAGGCTTGGTCAGAATGTTTGCAAACTACTCTTGAGTTTTGCAGTGTTCTAAAACCATTTCTCCATTGTTCACCAATTCCCTAATGTAGTGAAACTTGGTATCAATGTGTTTCGTTCTTTTATGAAACACAGAATTCTTTGATAATGCAATAGCTAAGATATTGTCACAATAAATCACTGTGCCTTTTACCTGCTCTTGGCATAAACTTCTCAACATCCTTCTCATCCAAACTTCTTGACACGCTGCTGCTGTAGCTGCCACATACTCTGCCTCTGCTGTAGATAATGCTATAATAGGCTGTTTCTTAGAAGCCCATGAAATGGCTCCTAAACCCATGTGAAAAACATAACCAGAAGTACTTTTCCGGTCATCTACACTTCCAACCCAGTCACTGTCAGTGTATCTAATTAACTCAGAATTTTCTGAAGCATTATATAAAATACCATACCTTTTAGTTCCTTTAACATACCTTAGAATTCTTTTTGCTGCTTGCCAATGTGCTTCTTTTGGCCTCTCCATGAATCTAGAAATCAAACTAACAACATGCATAATATCTGGCCTACTTGCAGTCAAATACATGAGGCTGCCAACTATGCTCTTGTACAAACTAGGATCAAAATCCTTGTTGTTGTCCTCTTTGTTGAGTTTTAATCCCATCACTATGGAAGTAATTGCTGCCTTGCAATCTTGCATGTTAAATATCTCCAATACTTCATTAACATACTTTTCCTGAGAAATAAAAATTTATCTTCATTTTGCTTTACTTCTATTCCTAAGAAGTATTTCAGCAAACCCATATCAGTCATTTCAAATTCATCTTTCATGACTGTTTTAAAATTTTCAACAAGGTAATTATCATTACCTATAAAGATCACATCATCCACATATAACACAACAATGAGCATCTTACCATCTTTCTCCTTGATGTATAAGGTGGGTTCTCTCTCACATTTTTCAAACCCATTTTCCAGTAGATAGGAATCTATCCTATTGTACCATGCTCTTGGTGCTTGTTTTAGCCCATAAAGAGCTTTCTTCAATCTGCACACTTTGTGCTCTTGGCCTTTCTTTTTGTAGCCTAGAGGTTGTTCAATGTAAACCTCTTCCATTAACACTCCGTTTAGGAATGCTGACTTCACATCCATTTGGTAAACTTTCCACTTGTTTTGTGCTGCTATGGACAGCATTTCTCTCACAGTTTCCATTCTTGCAACCGGTGCGAAAGTTTCCTCATAGTCTCTCCCATGCTGCTGCTTATACCCTTTGACAACAAGTCTGGCCTTGTGTCTCTCAATTTTTCCTTCAGCATTACTCCTGGCCTTGTAGACCCATTTAACTCCATTGACTTCTTTACCTTTTGGGAGTTCAACCAAATCGCATGTTTTATTTCTTTCTATGGCATTACTTTCTTCATCCATAGCTTCTATCCATTTCCTATCTTTAATAGCTTCTTCAAAATGAATAGGATCATCAACATGACAATATAAAGCGAATAAAGAGTTCATACCTTCATTTGCTGCCTCTTTCTCATAAATCTCATTTAAATTTCTGACCTTTGTTCCTCTTTCATTTGGTGTACAAGTGCTTGAAGTAGCACTCGAATCTCCTCCTTATGGTGTGCTTGGAGAAGCACTCTCATTTCTCCTCAAGGGTGTCCCTTGCTGTCCTTGTGTTCATGCTGCTATTGAGGGATGTATTTCAGCCATCTCTTCATCATCTTCATCATGAGACAAACAGTTTTTAACATTCATTGTTTTCTCTATGCTTACATCCCAAGCTTCCTCTTCAACGAACTGAACATTTCTGATCACAATAAACTTCTTGTGGGATGGGTTATACAACCTATAAGCTTTGGATTCCTCACTGTATCCAATAAAAATACATTTCTCCCCCTTGCTGTCCAACTTCTTCCTTAGCTAATTTGGAATGTGTGCATAAGCTACTCAACCAAAAACTTTCATGTGGGTGACCCCTTGCTTTGTGCCACTCCATGCCTCTTTCGGAACTCTGTTCGTGATTGATTTTGTTGGGCATATATTTAAAATATACGCTGCACAATGTACAACTTCAGCCCAATAATCATTCGGCAAATGTTTTTCCTTTAGCATACTCCTTACCATATCCATGATTGTCCTATTTTTTCTTTCAGCAACTCCATTTTGCTGCGAAGTGTACCTTGCTGTAAATTGCTTATGAATCCCATTTTCTCTGTGAAAACACAGAAATTCTTTAGAGATGTACTCATCTCCCCTATCAGTCCTTAGGACTTTGATATGCAGCCCACTTTGGTTCTCCACAAGTGCTTTGAAATTGCAGAATCTTTCAAACACTTCACTTTTATTTTTCAAAAAGTGAACCTAAGTTTTTCTTGTAAAATCATCTATAAAAGTTAACATATAGTGGTTGCTTGCAAGTGATGGTGTTTGCATTGGTACGCATAAATCTGAGTGGAAAATTTCTAAGGGTGCCTTTGCCCTTATGCTTTTCCCGGATGGAAAACTTTCTCTGTGTTGTTTACCCAAGATACAACCTTCACAAAGGCTGTCTGGTTTCTCAATCAATGGTAATCCTCTTACCATTCCTTTTCTGTGCAACAAGTTAAGACCTCCAAAGTTGAGATGTCCAAATCTCAAGTGCCATAACCAATTCTCATCTTTTGTTTCTCTTTGGAAAGCCTCTTGTGTCACTGCTGCTATTTCTTCTCCATTATTCAAATCTGCTCTCATCCTTAGAGGGAACATTTTGTTCCTTGTCATCTTCACTTCAGTAATACATTATTTTCTTGGTGGTTTATCCATGATGGTGCATACATCATCTTCAAGGAAAACATTGTACCCCTTTTGAATAAGTTGTTCAATACTTAAGAGGTTACATTTCATTCCAGGAACATAATAAACATCTACTATGGATTTCTTTTCTCCTTTCCTTGTCAAGACATTTACATCTCCTTTTCCCATAACAGAAACTTTACTATCTGTCCCTAATGCGACTTGTGACTTCACATTCTCATCTAACATAGAAAACATGGCTATGTTTCATGTCATATGGTTACTACAACCTGAGTCTAGAAACCATAAATCTTCACTCTTTTCCTCAGCCATATTACATGCTAAAAACAATTTATCTTGGCTGATATTTTCTCTAGTGAAATTTGCATTAGGTCTATTACCCATATCATTCTGCTTCTTCCTACATTCATTTGCATAATGCCCATTTTTTTTACAATAATGACATTAGACATTGGATTTATCATACCTTTTTCCATGAGCATGTTTTTGTCCACTTTGCTAGCTGCTGCTTTGGCCTTGGTTCTGATTTTGATTACTGCCCCTTCCTTGAGCATTTGTTGGACTGTTTCTTCCACCTCTGTTTTGGCTTCTGCCACTTCCTCTCTTTTTTCCTTTGCCTTGACCTCTTCCTCTTCCAAAGGACATCTGGGTCTTGAAGGCATGCTCCAAAGATGAGTTTTCATTTCTACCCAATCTTTGTTCATGTGTCATCATTGATGCATGAAGCTCATCAACTGAAACGTTTGAGAGATCCTTTGTCTCTTATATGGTGGTAACTATAACATCAAACTTTGAGGGTAGGCTCCTCAATAGTTTCTCCACAATCCTTCTTTCTTCAAGTGTCTCTCCATGAGACCTTATCTGTGTGACCATTCCAATCACATGTGCGAAGAATGAGTCTATATTATCAGACTCCTTCATGCAGAGAGTCTCAAAATCTCTCCTCAGCAATTGTAGTTTTGTTGTCTTCACTTTCTCCATGCTTTGATAGGCTGTCTTGAGAGTTTCCCATGCTTATTTGGATCTCCTAGCTACTGATATCCTTGGAAACACACTCTCATGTACTGCTTGATACAAATAGAAGAGGGCTTTAGAGTCCTTCTTATTGCTCTTCAATAATTCCTTCTCTGCCTGAGTTAAGGTATTAAACTCATTTTCATCTACTGGCTCTTCAAAACCATCCTCAACAAGTTCCCATAAGTCTTGAGAGGCAAACATGGCTCTCATGGTGATTTCCCAATAATCATAGTTTTTGCCATTAAATTGTGTGAGCTGAGCATTACCAATACTCATGCTAGTGCTGGCTCCTGCCATGCCTAACACTTTGAACTATGCTTCAAATACTTGATTGTGTATTTAAAAATAAACTGACTGTCTTCAAATAGTAACACAAAAATCTGTATTGAGAATACCTTGGATTCTTTTGACTGAGCCTTCACTTTGCTGGAGAATCTGCTACAACAAAAATCCTTCCTTCAGCTTCTTTGACACCTTCAAAGAGCCTGAACTAGCTCCGATACCATGTTGAAATTTTTGATAATTCCAGAACAAAACAGAGAGAATAATGCTCTCCTCTAAACACAGAGAAATTTAAAAAATTTCTTCACTGGGAGACAGAGTTTCACTCTTGAAATAATTATATTCCATTAACTGAAAAAACTATTACAAAAGAAACATCCTCCTCAGAGGGATTACAAAATCTAGACTGCTCCAAACACAGTGCCAGAAAACAACTTGACTGTCTCACCAAAATTTCACACTAAACTGTGCTGTATCTAAAACACTCTATCTCTATTTTTTTCATACATTACATTTCATATATTTTAACTTACACTACCTCTTGGGCCTTTTATGTGGCGCAGCACATATCAAAACATAAAAGCAACAATATTAAAATAAAAACTAAATTTATAAGTCTATGGCCCACTGGGCTTACGTTGCAAAAACACGCATATGTTTTAATATATGTTAAAACATATATAAAACATATAAATTCGTCACGCGATAAAACAAAAACAAACCATTTAACAAAACATAACAAAAAAACTTTAACCTTTGCAACCTTTCGCAATCCTTTCGGACTTCAAAAGTCCGAATAAACCAAACTTCATAAAAATTTATCATTTCATTTCGGGGTTCTGACGTCGGTGCCTTTTGTGATGTGAAAAGGTTTATCAACCAGCATCTATAAACCTTTCAGGTCCGTAAATGGGGTTCTGAAAACTGGCCAAAAAAAACCCGAAAAGTTATTCATTTCGGCTCATTAAAATCTTCGGGTCTGGATCTGAGGACCTTGGCCCGACTCCAGAAATAATCCAATCCAATAGTATACTTCCACATATCCTACTGACTTGGTAGTGGGGACCGCCAGTCTTCAAAAATCAAATTCCTGCGTTCAAAAACAAACACTCTGTTCACAATATGAAAGCTATGTTTTCAAAGGACAGAGATTGTTTTCTGTATAAGGACTGTAAGGGTGTTTTAAATAAAATGACTGTTCACTGAAATTGCAAGTGACTCTGTTACAAAACCCTTCCAAGAAAAGATAGCAAGCGGTTGTTTGTACAGTGCAGTTGAAATTAAAATTTCAACAAATTTTTCATATCTGGTGCCCATAAAACCCCTATGATATTGTTGTTCAGTTTGAAGCGATCCACACCATAGATTGCGTAATTCACTTTGTTTTTTACAGGATTGATGAGGGCGATAAGGTTCAGATGCAACCAGGTTCCTTGCACTTCTGAAACATCCAATTCGAAGTTGCGTGCCTGCAAAATAGCAACCTCGGGGTGGCAGTTTGGTGCTGAAGGAAAAATGTGTCATAGCATACAGACCACTTCCATCAATTTCACACTATGCAATGATTCGCCAAATTGAGAATGAGCTCCACAGTGTCCAAAGAGGTTTCAGAATGGAAATCATCTCTTTGGACACTGTGGAGCTCATTCTCAATTCTCAATTCGGCAAAGTCACTGCACAATGCTGTTGGTCGCTTTAATTGTTTTAGCAATTCAAGCTCCACATAAATTGTCAACCCGGGAAGGTCTCTTTATTCCAAAGACAATCACGCACTAGATATGCTCAATTCCAAAAGAAATATAATTTTGTAGTAAAAATCACACAATTATCAATCATATAAATCTAATTGTTCACACCCTACTTTAACAAAGCTGAAGTCTACTTGTGTTATAGTAGAAGCAATTCCTCTATTGCAGTCTTTCATTAAAAGAATCCTAGGAAAAGATAATGAAAGGAAATCACCCTGCAGGAAAGGAAACCAATCAACTATAACAGGGAACAAGACCCTATTCCTCTAAATAGGAACTTCAGCACCTGTTTCCTGACACTAATCACACTGTAGAAAAGATAAATTCAAGAAAATAGGACCCTATTCCCATGGACAGGGACCTTCAGCACCTGTCTCCTGATACCAATCACACTGCAGGAAAAAGAGAGTCACCCAATGGGGAACAGGACCCTGTTCCTTTGCACAGGAATCTTCAGCACCTGTTTCTCGGCATCAATCATACATTCAAACAGATAACAGAAAAAGATCTCTTGGCTTCTTTAAGAATGAATGTTACCAAAATCATGCAGCGTTAAAGAAAACAGAGTGCTTACAGAGCTACAGAACTATGCAAATGATGCTTCAGTAAACAGAATTAAATTAAGGTGCAAATATCATAAAGAAATTCAACAAACTACAGGAGCAATCGGGTGAATCTTGTGATGAAGGCGGGCCCTTTCCTTCTCACAAGATTCCCCAGGGAAAGAGTTAAATTGAAGCGCTCAAAAGAAACCTTTATTCATCTGTCAAAAAGAATGATACATTACAATGGAGTCTTGCTCCTTTCTGCTCAAAATAATGTTTCTCCTGTAGTCTCTAACTCCCCTTCTAATGATGATGTCTCCTCTTTTTAAAGAGGAGACATCTATTACAGTTACATCAGAGCAAATATATATATATCCAAATCTATTCTTCTATCTTAAAACAGGGTCCTTCTATTCTTCCATAGAAAAGTATTGTTACAATAGATACAGAAAAAGTACTGGCTTCAGAACAATCCGTGTAACCACTTTCTTCGTCTTGTTGCCATTGTTCCCAAAATACTCTTCCAGAATCGCAAGTCACGAGTAGTGACGGAATTTATGTGCCCGCTGACTGTTTCAGCAACGAAGTCGATTGTTTCAGCAACGGCCGATTGTTTCAGCACAGCACGTTCCTTATCATAAATGATCTGCGATATTTTAGACTTGTGTTAGCAACAATCTACCTTCGATTAATGATGAAATATAAGAGTAATGTTGGATTATATGTAAACAGATTAAATATATAGTAAAGAGAAGGATTTCATATACCTTTGGATAAAATGGATGAAAATGATAATGGAACCCTTTTTAAATATAGTTATAAAGGGTAAGGTGGTGTCAATATGTATGGTAAAAATGGTACATTGTGAGGTCCTAACATCCCCCCCAGCTGAAAGGGTTGCATGTCCTCAGGCAACTTTTAGTCCGAGTCAGAGTCTGAGTACTGACTCTTTGCATGCAAGTTGTGATCCGGATTTATGCAGGAACACAACAGAATAAACACATAACCATAAATATAGATATGCAGTGGAAATAACACTTCATTTCATTAATATCAAAGAACTGAAATTTGCTTACAGACAATGGAAATAAAACTAGCTAGGGCACTGGTAGCTATCTCTGAGAAGAGATGTGGTGGCTACAGGCTCTGAACTGCTTTACAATGAGGCGCGAGGGCCTATTTATTATTGAGAAACAATGGAGAACCCTAAACATCCCAAAAACCTAACCCTAGGAGATGAAGCGCCAAAACTATGGGCCCCGTTCGGGTAAATTGGTGTTTCAACTTCCCAGGGACGTAACTTTGGCATACTATCTCCGTTTGACGCACATGATACATCATTAGAAAGCTCTATCCGAGGACTACAACTTTTGTGACGATTTGATGATCAAATCGCAACAAATTTCATACCCAAAAAAACGTCGTTTAGGGCCTCAAAACGGCTCCGGAAGTTCAGGACCCGAAAAACTGCTAAAAATAGTAAGTTATGCCAAAACGGAAAAACTGAAAGAGACAATGGTGGGGGCCCAAGTGGAATAGGCGGGTGGCCACCAATATCCACCTGGATCATTCCTCCCCCTTAGGAAGCAATGGTCCCCATTGCGTTAAGTTCCTCCATGAGATGAGGAAATTTCTGCTGAACTTGGTCCCTGGTGAACCACTTTCCTTGGTGCAGGAGTTGGCCAGCTTTGACAACCCGATACAGTTGGATCTGCTGTTGACGAGTGTTCTTGATTTGGATGTCCATGATGCAATCTATGGTGGCCTGTTCCATGCAGTCTGGATTTAACTCAGTTGGTGTGAGTTGTTCTGCGATGTCCGAGGTGTCCAGTAGAGGTGGGAAGTAAGGACGAAGGCGATCCACATTGAAGACTGGGTGCAGACCAAGGAATGGTGGAATACTGAGCTCGAATGCATTGTTCCCTACAGCCTTGGTGATGTTGCACGGCACGTATCGGAGCGGGCGAAGCTTGCGGTGGGGTCCAGTGAGGCGCTCCTTCTGCAAATGTAGCCATACTTTGTCACCCACCTGGAAGTTGTGTGGCACCCGGTGTTGATCATGGCGTTGCTTGTACTTGGCATTGGCTCTGTCCAATATATCATGAACTTGTTGGCGGATGTGTTGAATGCGCTCGATGAAGCTACTTGCTTTGTCAACTTCAGACTGGACATGAGCTGAATCGGCCTGAGCAGCTGCAAACGGCATGGCTATGTCAATGGGACATAGTGGTTGGAATCCCAAGCCCACCTGAAAGGGCTATGGCCAATTGAACTGTGGAGAGCCCGGTTATAACTGTGTTGTACATAGGGGAGGCTCTCGTCCCATGTGCGTGGATGCTTTGAGTTGTACATGCGCAGAATGTGTACAATCATTCTGTTGACGACCTCTGTCTGGCCATCTGTTTGGGGATGGAAGGTTGTGGACTTGGTGAGCTTTGTGTCCAACATTGACCAGAGGCTGGACCAAAATGTGCTGAGGAACCTGCTATCTCGATCTGATATGATAGACTGTGGGATCCCAAAGTGCACCCACACTCGTTCGAAGAAGAGTTTAGCAGTGGCTTCTGCTGTGATATTCTTCTTACAGGCCGCCATGATGGCCATCTTCGAGAATCTGTCAACGACCACGAAAACACAGTCATTTCCATTCTTAGTAGAAGGCAGGCCCGACATGTAATCCATGGAGATGGATTCCCATGGTCGACTAGGGGTAGGTAGTGGAGTATATAGGCCTTGCTTCTTGATGGTCGGCTTGGCAATGGCACAAGCAATGCAGGATCTGATGTGCTTCTCGACATCCTTTCGAAGGTTAGGCCAATAGAAATACTTCTGTAGTATTGCTACTGTTTTCTCGACCCCGAAATGCCCAGCGACTCGACTGTAGTGTGCTTCCCATATCATCTTGGCACGCTCGCTTGAAGGAACACAAAGGTGTCCCGGGTGACATAAAAGTGCATCTTGGAGGTGAAAATTTGGAACTTGTGTGCCCCCCAAGAGTGCCTTGTAAGTGTGGCCGAATTCTGGGTCACTCTCATAGAGAAGCGGCCAATCAGAAGTCTCGTGCCCACAAGAATTGAGCACGGTGGTGAGCGCCACGATCGGTGGTCGGCTGAGGCAGTCTGCAACATTATTGGTGCTACCCTTCTTGTACTTGATGTTCAAATGAAACTATTGCAGATATGTGGACCACTTCTGATGGCGATCATTCTGCAACTTCCCTTGTGTCTGTATGAACTGCAGGGGCCGGTGGTCTGTGTGGATGATTGTTTCCTTCCCCAAGATGTAATGCTTCCATTGTCGACAGGCTTGCACAATGGAATACATTTCTTTATCATAGGTGGGATACTTGCGAACTGTCTCAGACAATGTCTCACTGTGATATGCCACTGGATGTCCCTGTTGAGTAAGAACTGCCCCAATAGCATAGTCAGAGGCATCTGTCTCGATCTCAAATGGCTGCTGCAAGTCTGGTAAGGTGAGCACTGGGGCAGAACAGAGGCGGTTTTTCAATTCTTTGAATGCCTTCTGTTGAGGTTCCGACCAAAAGAATTTTGCTCTCTCTCCTCCTTTGGTGACTTGACTCAAGGGCCAAGTGATATGAGAGAATCCCAACACGAATCTACGGTAGAAATTAGCAAGACCCAGAAAGCTACGAAGCTCTGTTATAGTAGTCGAGTCTGGCTAATCCCGAATGACTTGGATCTTGGCTGGATCCACATGCACCCCCCTTTCATCAATAATGTATCCCGGATATTGAACCTGGGTCATGCCAAACGTGCACTTCTCCAAAGTGGCACACAACTTGTGTTGCCGCAGTGTTTGGAGGACTTGTCGGATGTGATGAAGGTGCTCTTCCCAAGTCTTGCTGAAGATCAGAATGTCATCCAAGTACACCACTACGAATGAGTAGGTGAATGGCCGCAAGATGTCGTCCATCATCCTCATGAAGGTTGCGGGAGCATTCGTCAACCCGAAAGGCATGACCAGCCATTCAAAAAGGCCTTCCTTAGCTTTGAAGGCAGTCTTCCACACATCAGAGGGTTCAATTGGTACCTGGTGATACCCAGACTTCGGGTCGATCTTACTGAAATATTTTGCACCTTGGAGTTGGTCCAGAAGGTCATCAATCCGTGGGATTGGGTACCTATTCCGGACAGTGATCTTGTTCAGCGCCCGATAGTCAATACAGAGTCTCCACGTCCCATCCTTCTTCTGTACCAACACGATCGGGCTCCCACAGGGCGATGAACTTGGTCTGATGTGACCTTTCTGCAACAGCTCCTGAATCTGCCTTTTTATTTCATCATTTTCCAGAACAGAGCGTCGATAGATCGGTCCATTGGGTAGTGGCGCACCTGGGGTCAGATCAATCGGGTGCTTGACCTGGCAGTGCAAAGGAACCCCTGTGGGTGAGGTGAAGATGTCCCCGTACTCCTCCACGACCTTATCCATTTGTTGTTGTCGTGCAGAGGGGCCCTGTCTGGAGGTCGTGGCCACAGTCTTCTTCTTGCCCTGGGGGCGGATCATCAGAAAAACGAATTTCCTGGTTTGGGAAATGAGCTTACTACATTGTTTTGCGGTAACCAAAGAGATAGTCGTAGGAGGTGGTACCTCTGGTATCCTGTACAACTTATTTCCCAAAGTAATAATAACAGCACGAGGTCGAGACTCATACACAGCATGACGCTTCCACAAGTATGGTTGTCCTAATAATACATCAGAAACATCAATAGGAGCAACATCACATAATACCTCATTCGTGAAGGGCTTGATGCTATAGGGAAGGCGGCACTGCTGGCTGACGCGGAGATCTCGTCCTTGGTGAAGCCACCCGATGGTGTATGGATGTGGGTGAGCTGTGGTCGGCAAGCCCAACCGCTTCACGGCGTCTGCTGAAATGAGGTTCTTTTGGCTCCCATTGTCGACAATGAGCTGTACAGGGGAGCCCTTTACCCACATCTGGGAGTGGAAGAGACGTTCCTCCTCCTCTGGATCTTCCGGTTCCTCCTTCTGGACCTTTGTAGTGGCAACGGTGGCGTTGGGCTCCGCATCAATAATCTGTTTCCCTTTTTCATTCCCCTTTTCAGGTTCTGATTCGGAGTCAGAGCATGCATCTGACTCAGAAGCCCTCATCTCGGCCACTAGCAACTGCTTGGCCCGACACTCACTTGTGTTGTGAGTGGAGCTCTTATGGAACTCACACCACTTTCCCGTGTCCTTCTTTGGCTTTACGGTGTTGTTCTTGTCTTGTGGCTTTGACGGGTTGTCTTTAGCCGCCATGCTCTGTCCTTTGTTCTGTGGTTTGGAAGCACCTTTTCCTTGCTTTTGATTCACAGATCCAAAGTCTCGCTTCTTCTGTTTGAATTTCTGCTCAATCTTGGCAGCATACCGGTATGCCGTACCAAGCGAGGAGATGTCGAGGAACTCCATTTCCTCCTGAATGTATCTGTGCAGACAGCTGCGATACTTTAGCACCAAATGTTTCTCTGAATCTTTGATACCCAACTTTGTGCGCAGGGTATGGAACAGATTCGTCAGCTCGTGCGCATCTTGATCCCTTTGTTGTCGCAGCGTGGTCCATTGTATGTACTTGTCCTCATAGCTCCCCACGGGATAGTACTGTTCCTTGACGGCGTCTCGGAAAGAATTCCAAGTTGGTACAGCCGAGAATAGAGAGGGTTCTATCTGGTCCATGTTCTCACAGTAGGTTTCCCACCAGTCCTTAACATGGGGGGTAGCTTTGAGGAGTGCAAAAATAATCTTCTCCCGGTCTGAAAAGTCATGAACGGAGAAATATCATTCTAATAGATTCAACCATCTATCTACGGCATCTGCGTCTATTTGACCCTCAAATATGGGAATGTCAAAATTTACTTGTACCTTAAAGGGAGTCGCAACTCCAGAGTGGCTACTGGATGCAGATGCGCCGCCGGTGGGCGGCCGTTGAAGGATCTGAGCAAAGCTATCCATCATCGCGTTCCTTTGTTTTTCGAGGGCCTCCTCGAGCAATATTTTGATAGGATCTCCTGCTCCCTCATCTTTCTTTTCGTCCCCCATGGGCGTGCGTCGAGGTTTGCGAGGCTGATCTTGCAAAGGTTCCACCAGATCAACCCTAGCTCCTTATACCCCGACCTCGTTGGGGACATGCAAAGAAGGATCGAGAAAAAGCAGACCGCTCTGATACCACTGATCCGGATTTATGCAGGAACGCAACAGAATAAACATATAACCATAAATATAGATATGCAGCGGAAATAACACTTCATTTCATTAATATCAAAGAACTGAAATTTGCTTACAGACAAAATGGAAATAAAACTAGCTAGGGCGCTGGTAGCTATCTCTGAGAAGAGATGTGGCGGCTACAGGCCTCTGAACCGAGTTACAATGAGGCTCGAGGGCCTATTTATTATTGAGAAACAATGGAGAACCCTCAACATCCCAAAAACCTAACCCTAGGAGATGAAGCGCCAAAACTATGGGCCCCGTTTGGGTAAATTGGTGTTTCAACTTCCCAGGGACGTAACTTTGGCATATTATCTCCGTTTGACGCATATGATACATCATTAGAAAGCTCTATCCGAGGACTACAGCTGTCGGGACGAATTTTATCAGAAAATTCGCTGGCGCTTTCATACCCCAAAAACGTCGTTTAGGGCCTCAAAACGGCTCCGGAAGTTCAGGACCCGAAAAACTGCTAAAAATAGTAAGTTGTGCTGAATGTGAAAATCTGCAAGAATTGATGGTGCTGGTCCAAATGGAATAGGTGGGTGGCCACCAATATCCACCTGGATCAAGTTACTGAAGCAATAACTATGGAAGGTGGCTTCTGTCGAAGATTTGAATCGCTGGTTATTCTACAATTTCTGCCATGCTACCGCCTCGTCCCTATTAGCCAATTTGTAGTGAGGCTGGTATCGTTCTGCCGGCATCCATAAGACAGGGAAGTGAAAATGATAACCAATCCAATTCTCGGCACATTGCTGAATGCATCTGATATAGTTTTGTACCCTGGATAGTGCAGTTTGAAGATTATCAGGGCTAAAAGGGTTATACTCTTGTCTTTCCTTACATGACTGTTGCCAGAACATGGTGTTGGCCTTCGACGCAGCAGTTTCTTTGACTCTGATTAACTGATGACACTTTAGGAGTATTGAGGCTTGCAATTGCTGTATGTAGCTGCGCATTCCTGGCTTCTGCAAAAATCGGTGATATTCTGCTACAAAAATGGCTGGATTTGAAGGTTTCGGTCTTATCCAAAGGAGGCGATTATCCTCATTATGCCTACTTGCAATAAAAGCAGTTTTCCATGTGATTTGATTGGCAAGAAATGAAACAAATGCCCTAATTTGTACATCACCAACAATTGGAGTGAGATTGACCTGTCTATTTTCAGGCATAGCCTCATTATGAAGATAAAGTTCACATAACAAATGTTGGTCACTAGCGGGGGCCTCAGCAAATGTTTTAACAAATTGTTCCGCTGTGAGCAACTCATGAGGTCTCCCATCCTTAATTTCCTTCAATTGAAAATAAACAAGACGTTCAGAAAGGAACAAAGAATAATTCAAGGAGGGTTTCCTGGTGGCTAAAATTTTTTGTACTAATGAAAACATCAAAACCAGTTTCTCTTTTAATTCCTTGATTTATTTCTTAGAATCCTTGAGCTGTTGCAGTGTCTGC
Organism: Pinus albicaulis; assembly: GCA_034641835.2. Taxonomy (NCBI): domain Eukaryota; kingdom Viridiplantae; phylum Streptophyta; class Pinopsida; order Pinales; family Pinaceae; genus Pinus; species Pinus albicaulis. The sequence goes on from CM076578.1 coordinate 1,904,835,319, forward strand.
TCCCAATTATCCCAGTTGGCATACATCTGATTCTGCCAGGCCAACTTATGTTGTTGTAATATTTTATCTTGATCCACAGCATACTGCTTCTTCCAGTTATTCATTATTTCTAATTGTTTCCATGGTGGAGTTTGTGTCCCGGCATTATAAGTACTGGGTTGGGGCATCGTCTGAGTAGCTGAGCTGACTAACACATGGCAGGATATCTGTGGTTTGGTTTCTTTTTCCATACTTTTTTAGGGCCCTACTGGTTCTTTTGTGACAGTAGGGCGTTCTTCTTTGATTGCAACTGATGTGGATGCCCCAGGCACTGGAATTTTGACTATTTTGTATCCTGCCTGTTGGTAAATGTTTCCACATTCATGGCACATGTATTCTCTGCATGGATCCTTCTTTTGTGCTGATGTTGTGTGTGCCAACATGTAGAGATTTAATTCTCTATCAAAGGCTTCTCTTGCCATTATCAATTCTTTCTTATAGGCCTCTAGTTCTGACTTCAAAACTCATTTTCCTCCAATAAAGATGCCCATAGTGGGTGAACCCTGTGTGCTGGTTGATTCTACTGGAGTTGTCTGCTGATCCACAGCTGTAGCTGGTTCTTGTGTTGCAGCTACAGCTGGTTTCCTTGTATTATCATGCTTGGTGTATGATTTTTGTACCTCAGTAGCTGGTTCTTGTGTTTCAGCTTCTGGGTAAGTAACTGGTTCTTGTGGAGCAGTTACTGTTTGAGTAGTAAACGATGTCATCTTACCCCGGGCATCTGGTTCTTGTGGAGCAGTGCCGCAGGACGAGACGGGTAATGGTTGGGGAATTTGGAATGGTGATGAGGATTGAAGTTTTAACAGGATAGTCGCAGGGTCAGGGGAAATGGGAGTGACTTAAGTTTCAACAGTCATTTTCATTTTCCTCCTAGGTAGGAAAGAAGAAAAGTCAGTGACTTTCCTTTTCTTTTTAGGAGAAGATTCTTTTCTAGGGGAAGGGATTTCGAAAGAGGTGACAGCTTGGGATGTGGCCCTTGTTTGTCTTTTTGAGACAGAGACTGTTGGGGTTCGTCTCTTCCTTTTATGAGTAAGGGGAGATGGGGGTGTTTCAGCTTGAGAGTCATCGCTAGAGATGTGGACAGTGGGAAGGGGTGACTCTGCTAAATGGGATGAACTTGGGGGTAGGTCAACTGGTTCTGAGGATGGGATCAATGGGGAGTCAGGGATATCTTCTAGTTGCCTTTCATAAGAACTTTCAGGAGTTTCTTGGGGACTTTCGGCTTGCTGGGGAATTTCGGCTTGCTGGAGAAGGAGGAGTGGATTATTCAGAGGGGGATTTTGCTAAACAAAACCCCTCTGAATTAATAATTGACATAAGCGATGATGGGTAAGGGATAGTGATGGGAATTTTACCCGTCTACAGTAATATGACATGTTTTTAATACATCCAAGCAGATAATAAGGAATATTAACTAATCGACCATGCCACAAATGATTCATTAAAACAAAGTCGTGTTGATAAACTACCTGGTAACGCCCCTCGCAAGTCAACTAGTGCTTGATGAATTCAGCTACTGTTGTCCATAAGCGAGGTAATGAATGCAGACTTATACCGCGGCCTTTATTCTCAACCTGTTCCTCTGGAAGAAGGAAGTTCTGCTGTGCATTTAAAATGACTTTTTTCCTGCTAAACCAGCGAGCACCTATGACCAGCAACCCTGAAACTTGTGCTATATCTTCCTCTGTGACCGAAATTCAGACCCCTTGGACCACGGAATAATCTTCCTGAAAGTTCTGCGCAAACTATAAAACTTGTTGAGGATCAAATTCTCCTAACCTTTCGAAGTATGTTATCCATCCTGCCTGCTGAAAAATTTGGTAGGCCTTCGGGAATAATTCAAGAAGAGTTATCGAGCCAGGCTCATGTCTGATAGCCGAACCTCCCATAGCTACTAACTTGAGTCACATGCAGAGGCGCAGAGAACAGAAACACAGGCTTTGATCAAGCTAATCGTTGCAACAGAGGATATGGAGTCTCAATGACGGCGGAAATAATGGATATGAAGAGTGACAGTGGATTGGATGGTGTGGAATGATGATTCAATTTTCGAAATTCCCCCCCTTACGTATGATGAAATGATGTTTAAGTGTGCGGGGATTGTAATCATTATGAGCAAGATCCTCTCTTTAAAATATTATTTAACTGTATTACATAAAAACCACATACCTTATATTTTTACCTTTGTTTTTATAATTCGAAGTATAGAGTGCTTCATAATGGCTTGATACTGATGGAAGAATCTTTAAATTTCTCTGGAATGTAGAAACAGGAGCATATCAGGATCTGCTCAATACTGAATAATATTCACCCAAGGGATTTGAAGAATAAAAATGGAGAACTGAAAAACTTGTATAGCAGAGGAAAGAAATGGTGTTTTAATAATGAAAAGATGAATGACAGGTTGCTGAAAGTGGTGTTTCAGCAATGGAAAAATGAGTGACATGTTGCTGAAAGTGGTGTTTTAGCAAAGGGAAAAATAAGGAAAATGGGATGTAATGATTTGGGTCTAAGAAAAGTGGGAGAAGTACTTGCTAAGGGATAATTTCAGTAGTAAGGAACGGGAAATACTAGTTGAAAGATGATATTTCAGGAATAGGTAGAAGTGGGGGAAAAAAAATGGAAAAAGGGAAAGATGGAGAAATGGGATAAGTAATAAAAGGGATATTGCTAGGAAATTGATTGAAATGAAGGGAAAAAAGCTTCTGTGATTGAAGCTTCAGGTCTTCTTGTGATGAATCTGTCCTCCTTAATGAGTTCTTCCATAATCTGCAAAATTCAATTGTAACATGCCAACCCTTGACAGGGATTATTAGTTTTAAATCTAATCTAATGCTAGAAATACAATGCAGAAAATTAAATGTTGTGAGGAGCAGAAGACTCCCCTAGAAAAAGATAATGTGTATCAGTCATGCAAGCAGCCTTGAAATCCTCTTTAGAAATAGGCTGCTGGTACAAACGAAGCCTATGACCATTTACTAGTAGAGGTGTTTTAGAATCATCAATTGTTAAAAGTCTTACTGTTCCATTAGGAAAAAAATCATCTACTTCATATGGTCCAAGCCATCGTGTACGTAGCTTACCTTGAAAGTTTTCAAACCGAGAGTCATACAATAAGGCCCAATTACCTTTTTGGAACTGCTTGTGTTTGATGATTTTATCATGCCACTTCATTCTTTGTTGTTGAATCATGGTTGTTTGGTGAATGGCATCTAATCTCTTTTCATCCAATTCAAGAAGCTGCTGCAACCTAGTTGTCTGCACATCAGTCAAATCAAGATTAACAACTAAAGCAGTTCTTAGAGTTTTAATTTCAAATTCCACAGGAAAAACAACATTTTTACCATAAACCAATTCATAAGGAGAAAAACCTATAGTGTTTCTCCAGGTAGTTCTGTAAGCCCATAGTGCTTCAGGGAGCCTTTGAGACCAATCCTTCAGGTTATCCTTCACTGTTTTAGTTAGAATGGCTTCTAATACTTTGTTTGTGCTTTCCACCTGCCCATTGGCCTGAGGGTGGTATGGTGTAGTCATTCTATGATGAATATGATATTTCTGAAGGGTAGATTTAAAACCATGAGAATTGAATGGAGGTCCTCCATCTGTAACTAGCTCTCTAGGAATTCCAAATCTAGTGAAGATCTCTTCAAATAAGAAAGCTAGGACAACTTCTTCATTGGCTCTAATAAGTTCTTTGGCCTCCACCCATTTAGTCATATAGTCTGTAGAGACTAATATATAAGTTATTTGATTGGATGGAGGATTAATGGGTCCTATGAAATCCAAGGCCCATATTTCAAATGGTTCGGATACTACCTGGGGGTTTAATGGCATTTGATCTCTATGATTGGGTTGACCCATTCGCTGGCAGCTGTCACAAGCCCTCACATATTTCTTTGCATCCTTAAATAATGAGGGCCAATAGTAACCCATCCTCAAAATTTTGTGTGTTGTTCTTTTATCAGCAAAATGCCCTCCGCAAGGGCCATCATGACAAGCTTTTAGTATGTCGTACACTTCATCCTCCCTAATGCATCTTCGGATTTCCTGATCAAGCCCTGTATAGAAAAGACACCCACTTATCCAACTATACCTGGCACTTTGTTGAACAATTCTTCCCTTTTCTTTGTATGACAGGTGTGATGGTAATTTTCCTGCAACCAAATAATTGGCAATATCTACATACCACGGAGAGTGAGCAGAGACTGCAAATAAATACTCATCAGGAAAAGAATCATCTACTGGGATATTATTTTCAGTTTTTAACCGTGAAAGGAAATCAGCCACCACATTTTCTTTACCAGGCCGATCTACAATTGTAATACCAAACTCCTGCAGTAACAATAGCCATCTGGTAACTCGAGCATTTGCGACATATTTGTTCATTAAATACTTAATAGCCGAGTGATCAAAATGGACAAAGGTAGAATAACCAGTGATATAATGTCGAAATTTATTAATGGCATAAATTACTGCAAGAAACTCTTTTTCGGTAACTGTATAATTAAGCTCAGCAGGGGTCATGTTCTTACTGATAAAATAGATAGCATAAGGAAGATGATTTTCCTCTTGTCCCAAGACAGCTCCAATTGCAGTATCTGAAGCATCAGAAGATATATGAAAAGGGAGGGCCCAATCAAGTCCCCTCAAAATAGGAGCGATAGATAGCTGATGCTTGAGTTCTACAAAGGCTTTCTGACAAGAACTAATCCACTTAAATTCAACATTTTTCATAAGCAACACAAATAATGGAGAAGCTATCTTAGAAAAATCTTTAATAAATCTTTTGTAATATCCATCATGTCCTATAAAAATTCTCACATCAGTTTGTGTTTTAGGAACAGGAAGATTCTGAATGACCAGTATTTTAGATAGGTCTACCTGAATACCTTGAGATGAAATAAAATGTCCAAGCACTACTCCTTCACTCATCATCATATGACATTTTTCAGTACTTAGGGAGAGGTGAGCTTGTATACAACGTTTAAGTACCTTCTCAATATTTTGTAATGCATCTTCAAAAGACACACCATAAGGAGTAAAATTATCCATAAATATTTCCATAGAGTCATTCAGCATATCAGAAAATATTCCTATAACAGCCCTCTGAAAAGTTGCTGGTGCATTACATAGCCCAAATGGAAGAATTCTATAAGCAAATGTTCCCCAAGGATTGGTGAAAGTGGTCTTGTCCTGGTCTTGGGGTGCAATTCTAATTTGGTTATACCCACTGAATCCATCTAGAAAAGAAAAGAATTTCTTCCCTGACAGACTATCTAACACCTGATCAATGAAAGGTAAAGGAAAGTGATCCTTTTGAGTAGCTTTGTTTAAGGCTCTGTAAACAACACATACTCTCCATTTCCTGTTTTTCTTAGGGACTATTACAAATGGGGAAACCCATTCACTGTTAGATATGGGGTATATAAATCCTGCATTAAGCAATTTCTGAAGTTCTTCTTTAACAATTTCCCTTAAATTAGGATTCATTCGTCTTTGGGGTTGACAGACTGGTCGGCATCCTTCTTTAATATAAATTCAGTGAGTACATAATTCAGAAGAGATTCCTTTCATATCCATGTAATCCCATGCAAATGCTTCCTTATTTTCGCGTAATAACTTCATTAACTGTTGTGTTTCAGCAACTGTTAGATCAGGATTTATGTTTAATGTCTTGCCAGGTTCGATTTCAACTGTTGTGCTTTTAGATGAGATGGTGGTTAATGTCTGAGATAAATCTTCAGGTTCAATCTTTTCCTGGGTATCCGTTTCAAAAATTGCAGTCAGTTGATTGCATGTTTCAGCAATTACAGAGGAAGGTTCACAAATAAAATTATTAATTATTTCATCCTTTGTATTGTCTTTAAGAGTTAAGGCTTGTTCGATAGTTAAAATGGGCTGAATAGCATTATCATCATAATCCATCCACATAGAATCTTCATTATTAATTATCAGTGTAGCATGAGGATAAAGAGTAAGCTGTTTGGTTTCATAACCATTAGAAATTGTCATTGAACTAGATCTGCAACTGATAAAGGCATCGGTTGTGGCCAACCATGGCCTCCCCAGAATTAAAGGATGTCCCCCCAGCTTTGTTTTAGTTTGTAATACGACAAAATCAGCTGGGTAATTCCAGGATTCAACTGAGATAACTAGATCTTCAACAACTCCTTCTGGTTTAATTGTAGAACGGTCAGCCAACTCTAGGATAGTTGGTGTATCTCTGATTGTGTTATTCAGCTGTAACAACTGTGAAGTTTCAAGAGTCATAATGTTTATTGCAGCACCTAGATCTACCAGAACTTGAGGAATCATTGTTTTACCAATTTGAACTGTCACAGTAGGATGGCCGGGGTCGCCATATTTCACAGGAGGGGTTTTCCCGGACATTAATGCAGATAAGTCACCCATCACATGAACTATAAGGGGATCTTTAGTTTTCCTACCAGGTTTCTTAACACAAATATCCCTTATGGTTCTGGCATAAATTGGTACATCTCTCAGTGCCTGTAAAAGTGGAATTTTAACGTACAAGTTTTGCAATTCCCTTAAAATATTAAAAGCAGGTGTTTCAGGTGTTCTAGTTAAAACTAAATGCTCGGGGAATGGTGGTTATGTTATTTCAATACCCTTGTTAGAGGGTGATTGTGATTTTTTATGTTTCTCAGTTTCCTCTTTATCAGAATTGGAAAAGGTTATGTCATCAATGATAGGTTCTACTATTTTCCCGGATCTCAAATGAATATCATTACATTGCATAGTAGGAAATATAGGCTGATTCTGAATATCAATGACTTGCACAACTTTATTATTGGGGTTAGGATTTGGTTGCACAGGTAGCTGGGGTCTCATTTTATTATTTGGTGGAGCATTTGATGGCAGAGGAAGTGTTTGTTGAAATTGAGGAAATTGATTTGGATACGGGAGTTGTTGGCTTCTCCAATTTGAATTCCAAGGGTTAAAAGAAGATGGCTGCTATGGGGGCCAAGGAGTCCACATTGCAGGATCAACAAAGGGAGGGTTTGATTGTTGCATGGGTGGGAAATTCATCTGATTAAAGGGTGGGTATTGCATTTGATTAAAGGGAGGGTAATTTGTCTGACTGAAAGCAGAATAATTATTCCAACGATTAAATGGCATACTAGAATTCATACCTTGTCCTTTTGGTTGCCATTGTCTTCTTTGTGTTAGCAGGTAAAATGCTTCAGCTTCTTCTTCCGTTGGCTGCAATGCTGCCTTTATTCCTGGTATAGAGGGACATTGTTGTGTTTCATGATCTTTCTCACAAAGGGTGCAGATTGGTATTTTGTCTAATGGGCATTCCCTTAGTGGATGTTTGTCTCTGCATTTCGGGCAAAAGACAGCCAGAGCTGATTCTGCTTCAGCCTGCTTCTTTTTAACATGCAAGGTGTCAATTTGTGAAGCAAAAGAACTTAACATCTGAGTTTTAAATTCTTCAAGTAAATTACCTATTTCAGCTCTTGTTGCTCCCCCACTGGCTGATTTCTGCACTCTTGAATAGGTGGGATCTCTGTTACTTACTCTGTTCTTTGCAGCTCCTCTTGAACATATTTTACAAAGTTCAACAATCTCATCATATGATTCTTTAGATATATCTCCCTTGCCAAGCATGTTTAACATGTCTAAACAACCATCCCTTAATCCTCTAAGTAATATAGTTTTGCGAATTTCCTTACTTATATTCGGATGATCAGATCTTTGTAGATTATACTGCAGCCTTTATACATAGTCCTCCATATTCTCGTCCGGCTTTTGTGCCATATTGAATAGTTCGTCCCTCTTTTCTCTCGTCCGACAATAGTCTTGATATTTAAGAAGAAATTTCTGTTTCATCTGTTCCCATGTTGTGATTACCTGACTTCCAAGGCTCATGAACCATCTTAAAGCATTTCCTTTTAATGTTGCTGGAAACAGTTTCAACTTTTGAGCATTAGTAACATAATCATAACTTCTGCATAATATATCAAATTCAAAAAGAAATTCATCTGGATCTTCAGAGGATAAACCATGGAAGTTAGGTAAAGCTGACAATGGAATATTCTTCATAGAAGTTGTTCCTCTAGGGAGATCACTGATAGGAAATCCCAAGGTAGAGAGAGAATTTTCATCCCTTCCTTCTCCTTCAGGATCTACACGTCCTCCACCAAATAATTCTTCGTTGTTTCCTTCCATTGGCTGTTCTCCTACTGCACTTGCTCGATCCTCAAGATCTTCTACTGGCTCCTCAATGTTTTCCATTGGTCATCCAACACTCTCTATTAGTTCTTCAACGTGCTCTGCTGATTTGCTAGCACTTTCTTTTGACTCTCCAGCACTGATTGCTAGTCCTTTAATATCCGTTACCGGCTCCTCTATGTTTTCAAGGCCCACGACTTCCTCTGTTTTGTAATTCGATTGAGGGGAGTGCTGAAGTTTTGGTCTTCGAGAACTTAATCTCTGTGATGATTCAGCCTTTGATACAATCTCGTCAATGAAAGTCTTTCTTCCTCCCCTTCATTTGCCCTTGCCACCTGTAGGATTAGTTTTCTTCTGGGTTCCGCGTCCTCTCATACAATCTGCACATCTAGAAAGAAAATATTAATGCTTTTGAAATCTATAATTTCCTTCCCCGACAATGGCGCCAAAATGTTGGTCACTTTAATTTTTTTAGCAATTCAAGCTCCACATAAATTGTCAACCCGGGAAGGTCTCTTTATTCCAAAGACAATCACGCACTAGATATGCTCAATTCCAAAAGCAAGATAATGTTGTAGTAAAAATCACACAATTATCAATCATATAAATCTAACTGTTCACACCCTACTTTAACAAAGCTGAAGTCTAATTGTGTTATAGTAGAAGCAATTCCTCTATTGCAGTCTTTCATTAAAAGAATCCTAGGAAAAGATAATGAAAGGAAATCACCCTGCAGGAAAGGAAACCAATCAACTATAACACGGAACAGGACCCTATTCCTCTAAATAGGAACTTCAACACCTGTTGCCTGACACTAATCACACTGTAGAAAAGATAAATTCAAGAAAACAGGACCCTATTCCCATGGACAGGGACCTTCAACACCTGTCTCCTGATACCAATCACACTGCAGGAAAAAGAGAGTCACCCAATGGGGAACAGGACCCTATTCCTTTGCACAGGAATCTTCAGCACCTGTTTCCCAGCATCAATCATACATTCAAACAGATAACAGAAAAAGATCTCTTGGCTTATTTAAGAATGAATGTTACCAAACTCATGCAGCGTTAAAGAAAACAGAGTGCTTACAGAGCTACAGAACTATGCAAATGATGCTTCAGTAAACAGAATTAAATTAAGGTGCAAATATCATAAATAAATTCAACAAACTACAGGAGCAATCGGGTGAATCTTGTGATGAAGGCGAGCCCTTTCCTTCTCACAAGATTCCCCAGGGAAAGAGTTAAATTGAAGCGCTCAAAAGAAACCTTTATTCATCTGTCAAAAAGGAATGATACATTACAATGGAGTCTTGCTCCTTTCCGCTCAAAATAATGTTTCTCCTGTAGTCTCTAACTCCCCTTCTAATGATGATGTCTCCTCTTTTTAAAGAGGAGACATCTATTACAGTTACATCAGAGAAAATATATATTTATCCAAATCTGTTCTTCTATCTTAAAACAGGGTCCTTCTATTGTTCCATAGAAAAATATTGTTACAACAGATACAGAAAAAGTACTGGCTTCAGAACAATCCGTGTAACAACTTTCTTGCTTGTCTTCGTCTTGTTGCCATTGTTCCCAAAATACTCTTCCAAAATCGCAAATCACGAGTAGTGACGGAATTTACGTGCCCGCTGACTGTTTCAGCAACGGAGTCGACTGTTTCAGCAACGGCTGATTGTTTCAGCATAGCACGTTCCTTATCATAAATTATCTGCGATCTTTTAGACTTGTGTTAGCAACAATCTACCTTTGATTAATGATGAAATATAAGAGTAATGTGGAATTATATGTAAACAGATTAAATATATAGTAAAGAGAAGGATTTCATATACCTTTGGATAAAATGGATGAAAATGATAATGGAACCCTTTTTAAATATAGTTATAAAGGGTAAGGTGGTGTCAATATGTATGGTAAAGATGGTACATTGTGAGGTCCTAACAAATGCGAAACTGATGGAAGTGGTATGTATGTTGGAGCTAAAGAATTTTGTGCTGGAGAAGTTTCATAAGGGTATATGGGGAAAATAAGTTTCACCTTCACTTTTCTTGCCATAATATAGTGGTGGAGCTTCTCTTTTTTAAATCTCTGACCCCAAAGGTGGAACACTTGAACTCTTAATCTCCTATGTCTTTATCTTGATTGTAGGATAACATTATTTGTATTTAATGTTGCAGGTTCTTGGGACTTATACTTTTCCTTAATGTTTCCAATTGCTTCTTCTTTGCTGCCAATATCTGCACACTTAAAAACAATGTTAGATTCATAAATATAACCATATTGGCTGTTGTCATCATGTTCCTTTAAGAGAACTTTCATTTCTTCATCTTTCTCTGAGGACATAGTTTGTTGATTTATGTCTTCAACCTCTTTCATTAATTATGTTGCTGCAAACATGTTGTCATGCATTTGATTTGTATATGGAGATAGGATTTTCTTCTCACCGAACAACAACTCATCAATAAGATGCCTTTCATGCATCAGATTGATCCACTCATCATGAGATACATAGTTCTCATCAAAATTGACTTCAGGGAAGATTTATTCATAAACGGTTTCAGATTCTACATCAGTGTTATTTCTTCATTATCGTGTGTTTCAATGTCAATTATAGACACACATTCATCATCCATCATTGCATCTTCAATGTTTTCATCTTCAGTTTCACACTTAGTTATGAGACTAAGAGTACAACCATCATTTTCAAGGACAATACTTTCATCATTTCCAGCCTCATTCAAATTTTACTTCATTTCTAAAATAATCTCACAATACTTTTTCACTCTAAATCTTACCATATTCATGTAGTATACTGAATAAGATGCTTTCATCTAATGCAATTGTTATAAGGTGTAATGTTGATTCATCTGTACTCATCATGGTTTGATTTAACAAAATCATCTTCAACATAATTTAATAAATCTACCTTCCATAATATTTTTTTCATTTCAGTTGCCCAGCTTTAATATTTCATACCTGAAAAAGAGGGTGGATCCGGCATTAACCTGTTAACGATTTCATCAAATTCCATATATGTATTATGATCCTTGACATGATCAGCTATAGGTCCATTAACATCAACATGAAACTCTTCCCCAAATTCAACTGAAAAATATATCACACCAGTCTCTTGATGCTTTCTCCTCGTATGTTTTAGTTTTCTTCGAGACTGTTTCAATCTCCTTTGTTGACCCATTATTGAATATGCCACCAAGCCAAATTCAATGGCCTCTAAACACTCCTCATCTGCATCACATAGTCCATTGGATCACACATGGTTACAGAGCTCCTTAGCTCTTTATGGATCCACTAGACAACAAATTAACACGTTGAAGAGATCAACAAAGCCACAAGGAAACCAACAATTTGTGGCTCTTCTCTATGCATATTTTCATCCAATCTCATTACATAACTACTCTCATTGTTTTACATAGACTTCGTAAAATAGCCACACCACAATCAACGCAACAGTGACAAGATTTCTCTCGACCTCGTCACAATGATAAGATTCAAGGCAGTGATTATGATGTGCCACTAAACACTCAAAAATTCCATAGTCTCAGCTCAAATATTCTTCAACGACAACGGACTCACAACTAGAAACAAACTGAACCGAACCAAAGAACCACAAACCAAAGAGAAGGGACAGGCTTCCCTCTGCGCCACAAATTCTGGTAAGGGATGGCACTATTGACCTCTCGACCTCGTCTCAATGTACAATAAATCTTTATGAATTGATCCATGAATCGAATTTTTCCTTCGACCACCACTAGAAATAACTTCAAATACCACTAAAGTCTAGCATTGATCCTAAACTGCCAACATATCTCCAATCAAACATCACTCCTACCTGCTATATGTTGCACAATGGATGATAGCTCCACACTCAATTAGAAACATGCACTCAAAATCCCACAACTACATCACATATGATGGCAATCTTCTCAACAATTGAGCAACAGATAAAAAAAAATGACAATAACCTATGCTTTCACAAGCATTGGGTAGCCTGCAAAACTTTAGTATGGAATGAACAACTTTATGTCCACCAATAATGGGCAAAAAAGGCACAAGTCAGCTTTGCCTACCTAATAAATCATAAAGCCAGATAAAGATCGTGAAGCCAGATAGTAATGTTTGTCTTGCCTAAATATGCACTGAAAGCCAATTCGTTACATTGATTCTCAAGGAAAAAATGAACCATTGGAGCGGAGAAACACCTGCGCCAAGGAAATTTATGGGAAATACACCATCTACACTTATACATTAACCTTTAGGAGGATCCATTGCAGCTCAACTCAACTTAACGAAGCTTTCTCATTGTGTGGAATGAGGTGGTGGGGAGAAAACTCCACACAATGAAATCTCTTAACACTCAACATACAATCATGGGTTAATTGTGGTGTGTCATGTCCAAAATGATCAAGGAACCGTAGAATATAACTAAGAAGAAGAATTCCCAAAAAACACCCTAATTCATCTAGTCGAAAACAAAATGTATTATAGGGATGGAGTACAGGTCTGATATTTGAAAACAATATGATCCATACCTCAACACTAGGGCACTAGAATCAGACTATCATATTCAGGCTAGGGTTTTAATCAAACCTCGACTCCCACCATACTTAGTATGACCAAAATCTTACGTGTCGATAAGATTTTATATGTGTGACAATTCATGGAAAACAATCACACACAGCTGGAGTTTGAAAGCAAGGTGCACGCAGGGTAGGCACATGGAATCACTATGCTAATTGAATTATTAAGGCAAGCATGTGAGAAAAAATAATTCAATTAAATAACATTTCTTAGCGAGAACCAAAAGAAATGACAGTCATATGTGTTGACAAGAATGAGAAAAAAACCCTCATCATCTATGTAATTCCAAAAAATATGTAGAGTTATTAGAGCACATATATGGATCTAGCTAAAGAATAATGGCACAAACTCGCAAGAATTGAAAAAAAAAAAAATGGAATACAAAATTAATTCGATTACTCAATATTGATTTGAGAATCAATACATAAAGCAACTAAGTTAAGCTTAGTTATACATGCAATAATGAAGGCTAATTAAAGCTAACTAAAGCTAAGTGTGTTTTATGCTATGTTAACGTGCAGATGCACCACATGCAAGAATTATAGTCAACTAACTAAAGATATGTGCACACCACATGTAAGCACTATATTTAACTAACGTTAATTAATTGCACGTCACATGCAAGAACTAGAGTTTAACTAAATCTAATTAAGGCTAAATAGGTTCATGCAGACCAACGCCCCCCACCCTAAGCATGACTTAGGTGATGTGGATGAATCAGTCTAATCCTCACCTGAATGAATGAAACAAGGGATATAGATTCATGTTCAGTGTGATAGATGTTATGTCTCGCTCGTTTCAATATGTGATGCAAAATGAATGACTCATGCCAACAAGGCGACTTTAGGTACATAGGTACAATGCATGAAAAGAGGAAAGAGGGAAAACCTAGTGGGAATAAACCCACCCCCCTCAAAATATAATGCAAAAATATAGAAAATACAATTGCTAGGGAATCGTGCCCTTCACCCCGATACAATCTCACAGAAATTGAAACTTCTTCTCAGTGAATGTATTTGTGAAGATGTCTGCAATCTTCTCATAACTGGGACAATATTTTAGATCGATGATCCCATCATGAATCAATTCCCTAATGAAGTGCATGTGGATCTTGATATGTTTGGTTTTTTTTCGTTGCACTAGATCTATGCAAAACTTTAGTGTACTCTGATTATCACACCATATGATAGTGGACGATGGACATTGATACCTAGCGTAAAAACGAAATGTTGTATCCAAATGGCTGGAATAGTGGCATTGATTGTTCCTCTATACTCAGCCTCTGCTGATGACAAAGCAATGGCGTCCTGCTTCTTACTTGACCATGAAATTGGGTCGAATCCAAAACTAAGTACATAACTAGAGGTGGACTTGTGATCAACGTTGTCACTATCCCAATCTAAATCTGAGAACCCAATGAGATCCAAAGAACAATTTGTTGCATAATTAATCCCATAGGTGATTGTCCCTTGGAAATATCGAAGGATGCACTTTCCATCTTTCTAGTGTAACTCATGTGGATCTTTCATGTGTCTGGAAACTGCTCCTATGACATATGACAGATAAGGATGAGAGTGATTGAAATAAAGAAGACTCCCCACAAGCTGACGGTACAATATGTAATCAACCAATCATGTGCCTTTGCCATTCACAAGCTTTATCCCTAATAAGAAAGGCCTGATTATTGGATTACAGTCACTCATTTGAAATCGTGCCAAAAGATCTCTAGCATACTTTGGTTGAGAAATGGTAATCCCAAAACCACACTGATTGATCTCGAGTCCAAGGAAAAAAATTAGCAAGCCCATATGTGTCATAGAAAACCACTTATTCAATGCAATTTTAATCTCAGCAATGGCAGAAGCTCTACTTGTTATCAAAAGATCATCTACGTAGAGTACTATTATCAACAAGGAGTCAATTTTCTTCAACAAATAAACATTGGAATCATATTTTCAACGTAAAAAATTTTGAGATAACAAATAGGAATTGTTAGAGTCCCGTGATTTGGCTGATTGGCAAGCCAAGTGACAGGGTAACATCAAACCAACTTTTGATCCTAAGGACCTAGCCTTCCTGGACTCAGAGAGGGCTCTCTCTATTTGTGCAAGGGATGTATAGTTTTTTGCTTCTTATGTTTTTTATTTTAGGCTAGTTGTTAAGTGTGTTTTTAGTTTTTTTTAAGGTTTTTGAGGGAGGAACTGATCAAAGTTTTAAATAGATAAAAATATTGTTAGATTAACTGGGCTATGGGGTCGAAAAGGTCGAGAAAGCCTCAGATGACGGACAAGGTATATTGAAGGGCCGATTTGATCAAGGTAAAATGGATCTTTAGGTGGATGAAATGGGATGGACACTAGGTTCTGTGAAGGACAAAGACTTTTAAATATAAATAGTTCTACAACAGACATCTATGTGGTAGGGCTAACCATTAATCACGATAAATGTAACTTCAAACTGATAGATGCATAAAATAAACATTCAAGCGATACATAGAGATATATGACTCTCTAACTTTATGAAAATTGCTATCAAACTTTGGGGAAAAATAATTAAGATAAACAAATGACTCAAGCTACTAAGAGGGAACTCCTAGACATAATATTTTGAGCTATCGGGCACTTTGAACTAAGATTGCAGAGTTTTAGGCAAAGGGCAAGATCGATACAAGACCTCTTTGGTTCAACTAGGACAATCAAACATTCAAAGAAAGCTTTCAGAGATGGAGCTTTGAATAGCCATGAGTAAGCAGGGCATACCATGAATCATACTTAGCATTCATAACAACCATAAATGAAACTGAAAACAAGTTCTTAGGGTATCAAAGAGCATTTTAAGAATTCATTTGACATAACTAAGAAAGAAGACAAACATAGAAGTTGTAATGAATTAGGAAATCTGAGATACCTCCATGGGCATGTCTCAAAACTATTATCTATTGTCTTACAACAAGCAAATAACATGAAATATGTATGAAAACTAAGGAAACATAATAGAGAGGAATACTATACCATTTTACCAAGTCAAGGAATCCAACAACAATCCTCTTTCATCATCCAAAACATTCAAGAAACTATCCAATGCATGAGACAAGGTATTTCTTCCAAGCTTGTATAACTATATATTTCTCTATATCATCAAGTTCAGCCTCATTTACAATGAAATCTCTTGGAATATATAGGCCAAAGAGAAGGAAAACCTCCTAGAGCAACTAGCAAGCCCATTGGCCTAATACAAATATCTGATTTTGTCCTTGAGGCTTTGCAAAGCCCAAGGCACAAAATATCTATAAAAATATCTTAAAATGCTAAAAAAGGAAATTAAATTTACTTTTCCCAACTGAAAATGGCCAAAAAATTCTAAACACACATTTGGAAAGGCCACTTCAGAAAACTGCATTTTTCACCAAAATGCTTCAGAAATATAGCAGCAGAAAATTCCCTGTCTTGTGGGCAACTTTTGAAGGACCTCACGATGTCGAAATAAGGCTCGTGATAGCTCGTTGGAAATCCCTAGATGTCTAGCTTCTGTAAATACTTTTTTTTCCCCAAAATGATCACTAGAAGTCTGTGAAAAACCGACCTGAGTGGAAAAACCCAGAAATTAGCCCTTGCTGATATGTGAGGCAGAGTGTCGAAAAAGTGACTGTTTTTTGCCTCTTTGGGGGACCAAATCATCTTTAATTGATCTAAAATTTTCTGAGTAGATGCCCCTGGATTTAATTCATTCAATTACATTACTTTCAACCTCTGGAGATGATTCAAACAAAAATGGCGATGCCCATGATTTTCTACAAATAAGCCCAAAAATGTCAAAAAAAAAAACTTGTCGAAATATGCCCAATTTTGGCGAGTAGACCCCTTAAGGGTGTTTAGAAATATGTGTAGAATCTCGGGCCAAAATTACAATCCTAGAGGTGTCTTTTCCACTTTTTCTCACCGGTTGCCCTCTTTGGGTAATTTTGAGTTTTTCTTGGTTTTCTTCCTTATTGTTTGGCATTTTAGCTTTGGCGAAGAAGTTATGGCCCCTTGCCTAGAATAGGAAGCTAGCACATGATTTGGAGAGTGCCCTTCATGCTCTATGCTTTGTGTTTTCTTGCCCTCATCATTGCTTGTTTGGTGGCTGCCTTTTTTTTCCTTGTCACTGATTTCTTCATGACTGTCATGCTCTTTCCCTTCACTATTTTGTACTTCATCACCCTCGTGCTTGCTGCTGTGTAGGCTGCCATTATGTTCCTCTTCATCACTACCTTGCTGCCCATTACTTCACTGTTCCTTGGAGGCATTGTGCTTCTGATACTCTTTACTGGCTTACCAAGGCAAACTGATTCAAATGGTCACTGAAAAAATGGTCTTCAACCAAAAACACCTTTTCCTCTTTGCAAGACTAAGTTTGTCCCCAAACTGATCACTGGAAGTCTGTGAAAAACTGACCTGAGTGAAAAAACCCAGAAATTAGCCCTTGCTGATATGTGAGGCAGAGTGTCGAAAAAGTGATTGTTTTTCGCCTCTTTGGGGGACCAAATCATCTTTAATTGATCTAAAATTTTCTGAGTAGATGCCCCTGGATTTAATTCATTCAATGACATTACTTTCAACCTCTGGAGATGATTCAAACAAAAATGGTGATGCCCATGATTTTCTACAAATAAGCCCAAAAATGTCAAAAAAAAAAACTTGTCGAAATATGCCCAATTTTGGCGAGTAGACCCCTTAAGGGTGTTTAGAAATATGTGTAGAATCTCGGGCCAAAATTCCAATCCTAGAGGTGTCTTTTCCACTTTTTCTCACCGGCTGCCCTCTTTGGGTAATTTTGAGTTTTTCTTGGTTTTCTTCCTTATTGTTTGGCATTTTAGCTTTGGCGAAGAAGTTATGGCCCCTTGCCTAGAATAGGAAGCTAGCACATGATTTGGAGAGTGCCCTTCATACTCTATGCTTTGTGTTTTCTTGCCCTCATCATTGCTTGTTTGGTGGCTGCCTTTTTTGTCCTTGTCACTGATTTCTTCATGACTGTCATGCTCTTTCCCTTCACTATTTTGTACTTCATCACCCTCGTGCTTGCTGCTGTGTAGGCTGCCATTATGTTCCTCTTCATCACTACCTTGCTGCCCATTACTTCATTGTTCCTTGGAGGCATTGTGCTTCTGATACTCTTTACTGGCTTACCAAGGCAAACTGATTCAAATGGTCACTGAAAAAATGGTCTTCAACCAAAAACACCTTTTCCTCTTTGCAAGACTAAGTTTGTCCTTAGTTTTCAAACATGTTTTTGATAAGTGAACGAAAACTTACTTCTTCATCACTATGTTTGAGCAAAGAAGCCTTTTAACAAGATATGTTTGTGGTTTTTTAAGAGAAGTTTCCTTTTGTTTTTGGCATAAAGACTCGTCCCCTCAAACACTGTTTTTATGAAGTCACTGTTATTAAAAGACTGAACAAAACCCCTTTCAAACTGATAACACTCTTCCTCCCAATTACTATCTTCCTTGGCAAACACTGCTTCTTTGAAATTAGTGATCTTCTGTGGTTATTTGAAGCAAAAGGCGCTCCTTGAAAACATTGTTTAAAATACTCCTACAAAACTCTCTTAAAATAACACACTGAATCTCCTCCATTTAACTGCTTCTATCCTTTGTAATCATAGTAAGAAGACCTCTTACACTTTGACAAAGTCCTATCTCCTAATCACTGTTTCTTTTTGTTTTAAATGATCATGGCGCTACTTTGAAACCAATGTTTAAAAGACTCTTTTCAACTGACAATCATCCTTATCCCCTAGTCACTGTTCCCTCTTTGATTTAGCAAACAAAGTGCTCATGGAAAACACTGTTTTAACATACTCCTTCACGCTGATTATGAGACCTCCAAAAAAATTTTTTTTCTTGTGTGTATTTCTTAGCTATTTCACATCATAAAACTCTTTCAAATGGGCACATTAACCATCTTCCTTTTCACTGTTTCTCTCTGATGTTTTTAATAGGCAAGTTTTCCTTTTTACGAAGAAATTTGGTTAGTTTTCTCCAAGCACCAACTCCACTATTTTAATAAACAAACCTTTTGCAAAAAAGATCTTTAATAAAAATATGATAATCTTTTACCTTTCAATCCCTATTTTGATCCTTGAAACTTGTAAACAAATCCTCTGTCAAATTAAAACTTTAGCAAAGAGACAAGAAACACCTTTGGAAAAGTTTTCTTGATGTGTTGGAGATGAAATCACTGTGGGAAAAATTGTTTGGGCACATTTTGAAAAACTGTGTTGCTGGTGACCTGGGTGCCTGGGAGGTGGGCCATTCAGGGGTGACCCAGGCGGTGTTGAAAACAGAGGTTTAGAGACGGTCAAGAGGGCTGCAAGTGCATACAGTGATAGTGGATAATGAGCATGTTGCAATGCAGGTGAGAGGGGCTGTTTTCATGCCTTGATGGCTTTGAAATAGGCAAGAAACACCCGGGCACTGGCGTTTAGGAGCAACCAAGCGTTCAGGAGTAACCGAGACATTCATAGGTTAACCGGGGCCATTCAGAGGCTAACCGGTCGTTCAGAGGCTAACCGGGGCCGTTCAGAGGCTAATCAAGTGCATTCAAAGGCTAACCGGGGCCATTCAGAGGCTAACCGGGGCCGTTTAGAGGCTAGCCGGGTGCGTTGAGACGCCAATCGGGGCCGTTCAGAGGCTAACCGGGCCCGTTCAGAGGCTAACCGAGGCCGTTCAGAGGTTAACCGGGGCCGTTCAGAGGCTAACCGGGTGTGTTCAGAGGTTAACCGAGGTCGTTCAGAGGCTAACCAGGGCCGTTCATAGGTGCGCAGCGCCACTCTACAAGAATGCCGCGCTCTTCACAGAAATACACAGAACCTTCTTACAGGAACGCCGCGCATTGTAACAGGTGCGCCGTGCTACCTTAAACTTGAAAAATTCTCCAAAATTTGCTCAAGAACTGTTTCTTTCTTCGGGCATGATGCTAATGAATGTTGCTTTGAGTTTTTTAAACTTGGTGAGGGTTCTTTTAAATGCCTTTCCCTCCTTGTTTGAAACGAAAAATCTCTTTTGCTTTTGCAGCCCTTTAGAGTGGTTTTATGCCTTTGTTTATTTACAAAGGAAGCAATCTTAAAGAGATTGCACCTGGGCGAAGCATACTTCATCATATGGTGAACAACCTTATCTTTTCCTGATCTGAATCTTTGTGAATTTCTTCTGATATGAGACACAGTGACCTCTTAGTGGTGTGCGACCTATGGATGAATCAAGACTTATTTTTGCAGAACGGGAAGACAATCTATCGCTGATTGGTACTAAATAGAGGCTTTTTGGCTTAGGAAATTTTTGCTAAGGAAAAGACTCCTAAACACCACTATCTAACTTAGGGGCAACTTTCATAGATTCTGATTGTTTTCTTAGGCATAATCAGATGGTTTTTGATAAGAAGATTAGGGATATGAAGGAGACGCTTTGTCAAATGTTGGACAGTGAGTTTCATGAGAAACAAGGGGAAAATGATATCAGAGAAAGAAGGCTAAGACAGCTATAGACAGGGATATTTTGCTGAAACAAGACATGAGTTGAAGACTGAAGATTGCTCTTATCATAGGCTGACAGGAAGGGCTAGGAAGACAAAAATTTGTTTGGGGGTTTTCTAGATGACAAATTGACATATTGAGATTAGCTTCTAGAAAAAACAGCTAAGGAATCTAGTCATCAACAACAGGTGAAAAATACTGATGACTAACAGTGGCTCCATTTGGGGAGGGTAGCTCCTTTTTAGGAGGTGTCCAGAATTGCAGATCTCTGGCTTGTGAAGACTAGTGCCTTATCCATTGGTGCAAATTTCTTTCTTTCTTGATGCTATTTCTGAAAATTGACAGCATGATTAGCATCAAAGTCATCTCTACCTACCCAGCTATATTTCCTAACATTTTTTCTTCTTTTAGGTGCATTTGGATTAGCAACCCTTTGACATGATATTTTTGAAAAATAGACTATCTAATTCTACACTTATATATGCTGGGAGTTCAGATTAAATTGATGAAATCCTTTGTTTCTCTACCTATTCTAGATCGACTGTCAAGATTAAGTTGTTTGACAGGATTTGATTCACTAAACTAAAACATGAAATTTAAAAATGACCAAATCAGGATTAGACAGTCTAACTTGTCATGTATTTGTGGCGTAAAAGACAAGCTGTACACAAATATTATTTTGCACGAAAATAAGATTTATAAAAATAAGGGCTAGGATACATAGTTTGTTTTTCATCTCTGTTTTCCTCTTTGGTTATATTTTGAGCATGTGGAACCAGTATATTTTTCTAATCTACTGTTTTTGATGATTCAATCTTACACAATTTGACTATCTCTTCTTTCACTAACTTATCAACAATAAATTTAAAACATGTTCAGTTATGATTAGGCTAGATAACTGAACAAGACATCTTTTGAGCACTAGTAGTTGCATTTAGACTTGTGCACTTTCAGCATGACTCTTTTTTGAACATGGGGCTTTTCTGTTGTTTTGGAATCTGCCCTATTTTTTTACTTTTCTTGTTGTTTTTGTGTTTTCTGTTTTTCTCAAAACAAACTGAAAGAAATATGTGCATGGGCTGAGCTTATTTTGCATGCCTATCTATTCTATTCTAACCTATATATGATAGACATTTATTTGGTGAACTCTTCTTTCCAATATAACTAGTAAAGTAGACGATTGCATGGTTGATCTTGGTTCAGCTCTTTGATGATGTTGAAGAAATTAAAAGGCCACTTCCACCTCACTTGTTTTCGGACAGTAGTGCTCCAAATTTTCTTTAAGCTCTGCCACAAACTGTTCTTGGCATGTTTTACTCCCTCTTTAAAGGCCTCTAAGGAAATAGCAAAGGGGTATTCGAATAATAACTGGCCTACAGGATTTGAGAAATAGACCCCATTTAGGATTACTCCCTCCTTTACTTGACTAACCTTGGGATTCTTTTGAGAAAGAATCCCTTCTCCCTCTTTATAATTATCTGATTTGGCAGCTTCATAAATTAATGTTATGCTACCTTCAAGCAATATTGGCATGCCCTGATTTAATGAGATGATTCCTATTTGTAAGCCATTATCTTGATGAGTAGGACCATTCTTTGGCACCAGGTCTTCTTGAGAAGAAATTTTAGTATCAACATCAATCTGTTCTATACTTTTAGTATGATAAAATGCATTAGTAGATAAATCAGCAGTAGAACACATATACATATCTTCTTTACAAAAAGGTTTGGATGTTGGCTGCATGCTTAGGATTTCATTGCTTTCTTCTTTTGTTGAAAGGGGTGGTGTCTTTCTCTTTCTCTGGATGGAAATATGATGTCTCTCTTCCTTTTGTGAATGCTCACAAGGATGAATGTCTTCTTGAGGAGGTATTTCAACCTCAACAACAATTTTTTCTATTGTTTCTTTATGAGCAATTTCTTTAGTAGGTAAGGTAGGAATGGTACAAACAGGAATATTTTCCTTGTATAAAGGTTGAGAATTTGGTTCTACTCTCAAAATATGATCTGTCTCTACTTTAGTTAAAGGAGGAGGCATTTTCTGTTTTCTTTGGATCGGGCAACAATTATTTTCCTTCTCTAGAGAAGGTTGATTCTGAGGTTGGATATCTTCTTGAGCCTCATCTAGTGGGGGTGATAAAAGATCACCTGTGCCTTCAGAGAGATCTTGTGGGTTTTCTTCTATACCTTGAATGATTTCTTCCTCAACTAACTCAACTAGTTTGTCATGATAGTTATCTTGAGAATGAAATTCATGAATGGATGTTAAGAGGTCTTCAAGATACAAATTTTCCAAATTTTAATCACTATCTATAAGGTATTGTATGATATCCTGAGATTGATCATAACAATTTTCAGCTAATGATAGAGATGGGCAATATCCTATATAGTATTTATAGAATGCCTTGTGGAAATCCTTCAAAGAAAACAAGATGCCAGGTTCTAACCATTCATACCAATTTATTGCGCTACCTTCTAATCTTGCCATAAACATTTTCATGAGGCAGTCCTCATGCCAATCCACCTTCAACCTCCATATGTGTATATGAAATTTGATGAGGTGTAACAAGGGGTCATCAACCTTTTCATCTCGAAAGATAGGTAGGTTTTTCATCCAATTTATTTCTGGCATTTTGTGTGGGAATCCAGGGATATGGTCTCTACTCATCGGAGCATATCTCTTTTGCATCCTTGGATCCATATTTTTTAATCAGAAAGGGTCACTGTGTCTTTTCAACCAGTCTAGAGTTATCTACCAGTGGAGTCTTTTGGTCTATTGAGGGTTGTGGAGTTGCCAGGTGGAAGATTTGAACTTTCATGTCCACCATCAGCATGATTGGGATTGCTTAATGCATTCCCAGGAGATTTTATAAGGACTAGTGGAGTAATAGGTCTACTGGAGGCTAGTGGAGTCACCAGGTGGATTTTTAGTTGTTTTGAGGGTATATGTGTATGGTCCACCACCAATAATAGATAAAAAACCAATCTAGGGATGTTTTTTGGGGTTTTTCTAAGTTCTTTATGTAGCCCTAAGGTTTGTAAGAGTGTCCTACAGTTGGGTCATCATTTTTCTAGGATGGTGAGACAACTAGATTCTACTCTTTGATTATACTTCTAGGTTGAGGGGTTATGAACTCCTAAAGTATACTTAGTTTTTCACTAACTCAGAAGGTCCCACCGTGATCGCCATTATGTTAGTGAGCGGTGGGATAAGTCCACAAGATAGTATTCTCAAAGGTCTCTGAAGGTTTAGGGAATTCTAAGTTTCTTTATCACTCAGAGTCCCACCGTGATCACCATTATGTTAGAGTCCCATGATTTGGCTGATTGGCAAGCCAAGTGACAGGGTAACATCAAACCAACTTTGGAGCCCAAGGACCTAGCCTTCCTGGACTTAGAGAGGGCTCTCTCTATTTGTGCAAGGGATGTATAGTTGTTTGCTTCTTATATTTTTTTATTTTAGGCTAGTTGTTAAGTGTGTTTTTAGTTTGTTTTAAGGTTTTTGAGGGAGGAAATGATCAAAGTTTTAAATAGATAAAAATATTGTTAGATTAACTAGGCTATGGAGTCGAAAAGGTCGAGAATGCCTCAGATGATGGACAAGGTATATTGAAGGGCTGATTTGATCAAGGTAAAATGGATCTTTAGGTGGAATGAAATGGGATGGACACTAGTTTTTTTGAAGGAAAAAGACTTTTAAACATAAATAGTTCTATAGCATACATCTATGTGGTAGGGTTAACCATTAATCACGATAAATGTAACTTCAAACTGATAGATGCATAAAATAAACATTCAAGCGATACATAGAGATATATGACTCTCTAACTTTAGGAAAATCGCTATCAGACTTTGGGGAAAAAAAATTAAGATAAAAAAATAACTCAAGCTACTAAGAGGGAACTCCTAGACATAATATTTTGAGCTATCAGACACTTTTAACTAATATTGCAGAGTTTTAGGCAAAGGGAAAAATCGATACAAGACCTCTTTGGTTCAACTAGGACAATCAAAGGAAGGTTTCAGAGATGGAGTTTTGACTAGCCATGAGTAAGCAGGGCATACCGTGAATCATACTTAACATGCATAGCAACCATAAATGAAACTGAAAACAAGTTATTATGGTATCAAAGAGCACTTTAAGAATTCATTTGACATAACTAAGAAAGAAGACAAGCACAGAAGCTGTAATGAATCAAGAAATCTAAGGTGCCTCCAAGGGCATGTCTCAAATATATTCTCTATTGTCTAACAGCAAAAAAATAACATGAAATATGTATGAAAACTAAGGAAACATAACAGAGAGGAATACTATACCATTTTACCAAGTCAAGGAATCCAACAGCAGTCCTCTTTCATCATCCAAAACATTCAAGAAACTATCCAATGCATGAGACAAAGTATTTCTTCCAAGATTGTATAACCATATATTTCTCTATATCATCAAGTTCAGCCTCTTTTACGATGAAATATCTTGGAATATATAGGCCAAAGAGAAGGAAAACCTCCTAGAGCAACTAGCAAGCCCATTAGCCTAATACAAATATCTGATTTTGTCCTTGAGGCTTTGCAAAGCCCAAGGCACAAAATATTTATAAAAATATCTTAAAAATGCTAAAAAAGGAAATTAAATTGACTTTTCCCAACTGAAAATGACCAAAAAAGGCTCAACGCACATTTGGAAAGGCCACTCAGAAAACTGCATTTTTCACCAAAATGCTTCAAAAATATAGCAGCAGAAAATTCCCTGTCTTGTGGGCAACTTTTGAAAGACCTCCTGATGTCGAAATGAGGCTCGTGATTGCTTGTTGGAAATATCTGGATGTATAGTTTATGAAAATATTTGGTTTTCTCCAAACTGATCACTAGAATTTTGTGAAAAACTGACCTGAGTGGAAAAACCCATAAATTAGCCCTTGCTGATATGTGAGGCAAAGTGTCGAAAAAGTGATTGTTTTTCACCTCTTTGGGGGACCAAAACATCTTCAATTGATCTAAAATATTTTGAGTAGATTCCCTTGGATTTAATGCATTCAATGACATTACTTTCGAACTCTGGGGATTCTTCAAACAAAAATGGCGATGCCCATGATTTTCTGCAAATAAGCCCAAAAAATGTCAAAAAACAAAAACTTGTCGAAATATGCCCAATTTTGGCAAGCAGACCCCTTAAGGGTGTTTAGAAATATGTGTAGAAGCTCGGGCCAAAATTCCAAGCCTAGAGGTGTCTTTTCCACTTTTTCTCACCGGGTGCCCTCTTTGGGTAATTTTGAGTTTTTCTTGGTTTTCTTCCTTATTGTTTGGCATTTTAGCTTTGGCGAAAAAGTTATGGCCCCTTGCCTAGGAGAGGTAGCTAGCACATGCTTTGGAGAGCGCCCTTCATGCTCTATGCTTTGTGTTTGCTTGCCCTCATCATTACTTGTTTGGTGGTTGCCTTGTTTGTCCTTGTCACTGATTTCTTCATGACTGTCATGCTCTTTCCCTTCACTGTTTTGTACTTGATCACCCTCGTGCTTGCTGCTGTGTAGGCTGCCATTAGGTTTTTCTTCATCAATACCTTGCTGCCCATTACTTCGCTGTTCCTTGGAGGCATTGTGCGTCTGATACTCTTTATTGGCTTACGAAGGCAAAATTATTCAAATGGTCACTGAAAAAATGGTCTTCAACCAAAAACACCTTTTCCTCTTTGCAAGACTAAGTTTGTCCTTAGTTTTCAAACATGTTTTTGATAAGTGAACGAAAACTTACTTCTTCATCACTATGTTTGAGCAAAGAAGCCTTTTAACAAGATATGTTTGTGGTTTTTTAAGAGAAGTTTCCTTTTGTTTTTGGCATAAAGACTCGTCCCCTCAAACACTGTTTTTATGAAGTCACTGTTATTAAAAGACTGAACAAAACCCCTTTCAAACTGATAACACTCTTCCTCCCAATTACTATCTTCCTTGGCAAACACTGCTTCTTTGAAATTAGTGATCTTCTGTGGTTATTTGAAGCAAAAGGCGCTCCTTGAAAACATTGTTTAAAATACTCCTACAAAACTCTCTTAAAATAACACACTGAATCTCCTCCATTTAACTGCTTCTATCCTTTGTAATCATAGTAAGAAGACCTCTTACACTTTGACAAAGTCCTATCTCCTAATCACTGTTTCTTTTTGTTTTAAATGATCATGGCGCTACTTTGAAACCAATGTTTAAAATACTATTTTCAACTGACAATCATCCTTATCCCCTAGTCACTGTTTCCTCTTTGATTTAGCAAACAAAGTGCTCTTGGAAAACAATGTTTTAACATACTCCTTCAAGCTGATTATGAGACCTCCATAAACTCTGTTTTTCTTGTGTGTATTTATTAGCTATTTCACAGCATAAAAACTCTTTCAAATGGGCACATTAACCATCTTCCTTTTCACTGTTTCTCTCTAATGTTTTTAATAGTCAAGTTTTCCTTTTTATGAAGAAATTTAGTTAGTTTTCTCCAAGCACCAACTCCATTGTTTTAATAAAAAAACCTTTTGCAAAAAAGATCTTCAATAAAACTATGATAATATTTTACCTTTCAATCCCTATTTTGATCCTTAAAACTTGTAAACAAATCCTCCCTCAAATTAAAACTTTAGCAAAGAGACAAGAAACACCTTTGGAAAATTTTTCTTGATGTGTTGGAGATGAAATCACTGTGGGCAAAATTGCTTGGGCACCTTTTGAAAAACTGTGTTGCTGGTGGCTCGGGTGCCTGGGCGGTGGGCCATTCAGGGGTGACCCGGGCAGTGTTGAAAACAGAGGTTTTGAGGCGGTCAAGAGGGCTGCAAGTGCATATAGTGATAGTGGATAATGAGCACGTTGCAATGCAGGTGAGAGGGGTTGTTTTCATGCCTTGATGGCTTTGAAATAGGCAAGAAACACCCAGGCACTGGCGTTCAGGAGAAACTGGGCGTTCAGGAGTAACCAGGATGTTCAGAGGTTAACCGGGGCCCATCAGAGGCTAACCAGCCATTCAGAGGCTAACCGGGGTCATTCAGAGGTTAAACGGGGCCATTCAGAGGCTAACCGGGCGCGTTCAGAGGCTAACCGACTGTTCAGAGGCTAACCGGGTGTTCAGATGCTAACCTGGGCCATTCAGAGGTTAATCGGGGTTGTTCAGAGGCTAACCGGGTGCGTTCAGAGGCCAACTGGGGCCATTCAGAGGCTAACCGGGCGCGTTTAAAGGCTAACCGGGGCCGTTTAGAGGCTAACCAGGCGTGTTCAAAGGTTAACCGGGCACGTTCAGAGGTTAACCGAGGCCATTCAGAGGCTCACTGGGGCCATTCACAGGCACGCCATGCCACTCTATAGGCGTGTCGTGCTCTTCATAGAAATACACAGAACCTTCTTACATGCGCGTCGCGCGTTGTAATAGGTGCGCCGCGCTACCTTAAACTTGAAAAATTCTCCAAAATTTGCTCAAGAATTGTTTCTTTCTTCGAGCATGATGCTAATGAACGTTGCTTTGAGTTTTTTAAACTTGGTTAGGGTTCTTTTAAATTCCTTTTCCTCCTTGTTTGAAACGAAAAAGATCTTTTGCTTTTGCAGCCCTTTAGAGTGGTTTTATGCCTTTGTTTATTTACAAAGGAAGCAATCTTAACAAACATTAATGTAGCCCTTTTTAAAAAATTATGTCAACTTTATTAAAACCATATAACAACGATAGTTATGATTTTATCTGTTCCACATGTCATCTTTTGAATACCCTCAGACAATGGTGGGCCCTCTACTTATTTGTGAAGGAGGCCTATATTTTGATAGATTACCTGGGTCTCCCAAACTCTGTCTTTCATCATTTAATGGATGAGCCTTTTGACCGTGAGTGAAAATAGGGCTTCATCACATCTTTTACCCCTTTGTATGAGTTGTGTTTTAACCCTTTGGATGAGCTGTGTCATGGTGCAAATATTTGGAGTGATGATCCCCTACCATTTTGTGAAGGATGGCCTATAAATAGTGGAAGTTTTCACCTTATTACAATGTGCCCTCTATCCTTTGACTGATCTGAAAAGATGGCTTTTGATGCTTGCCTTTCATTCATAACCTAGAGAGATTTTAGCGTTTATAAGACATAATGAATTTGTCCAAAATCAAGAATGCCCTTTTCTCATAAGTCATCTAAGTGGACTGTCCTTTATACCATTTTGCAGATAAGACTAGAACCCGAGCTTTAGGTCTGTCAATTTTACCATTCATAAGAGTCTTGTTTAGTCAACATTGCAACCTGTGATTTATCCTTTGAATGAGGTTGTCAGAAATACAGGATCAGAGTATTTTAACACCAGTAGTTGTCTTCTTGCTTGTGATATGAAATAGAATTTTCAACCTATGAAATCTTATTGAATCACCACTGATTTTGAACCCTATATTTCAAATATAAAACTTACTCAAACATAATTTTAAACTCTGCTGATGCACCTACTATTCATCTTTGGAGGAGGTGGCTCATACTAGTTTCTGAAGTCACTTAAGAACATGTTGGCCCTCTACTTTTCTGTGAAGGAGGCCACAGCATGTCTTCTTAACCCTCTGCTTTTCATGAAGGAGGTTATCACCACTGTTTCAAACCATCCGCTTTTTGAAGGAGGTTCCACCATACACATGATATTTCATCCATTTCAAACCTGTGTTATTCCTCTGAAATATGTGTCTCTGCTTGAAGAAAACCAATAGGAAGTAAGGTGGATTCTGACATTTGTCATTATGAGACATGGTCTGGGATGCATATCTTTTTGTAAAATATCATTGTGAACACTCAGACCAAAAAACATGTGATTTGTATTATGGAGAATGCCTATTGCAAAACCTTGTTGACTAACCTCCCTTGACTGTGTTTGTAGAGGTATGTTGAAATTGCTTTTTGGATGAGATGTTGAAACACTGCTGATTAGCATAACATCAGCCCTTTGCATTCATATGAATTGGAAGCTCCTCTCTGTTCTTTA
The DNA here is from genome assembly GCA_034641835.2 of Pinus albicaulis. Classification (NCBI taxonomy): domain Eukaryota; kingdom Viridiplantae; phylum Streptophyta; class Pinopsida; order Pinales; family Pinaceae; genus Pinus; species Pinus albicaulis. The sequence continues at coordinate 1,904,864,637 of CM076578.1, forward strand.
GGAAATTTTGGCTTTCCAACCATACCTATTGGTATCCCTTCACTTACTGTATTTCATTTGTTTTACTGATGGAAAAATAATTCAGCATGAAGGGCCTTTTTGACTTTGTCCTTTTGCTCTCTTGCACATTGATCATCATTACAATTACACCCCTGCAGAGATGTAAGAACATATGACTTTGAACCTTGGAGAGCTCCTTTGGTGCTTCAAAGAGATTGCGCTTGGGTGAAGCATACATCAGATAGTGAACAACCTTATCTTTTCCTGATCTGAATCTTTGTGAATTTCTTCTGATATGAGACACAGTGACCTCTTAGTGGTGTGCAACCTATGGATGAATCAAGAATTATTTTTGCAGAAAGGGAAGACAATCTATAGCTGATTGGTACTAAATAGAGGTTTTTTGTCTGAGGACATTTTTGCTAAGGAAAAGACTCCTAAACACCACTATCTAACTTAGGGGCAACTTTCATAGATTCTGATTGTTTTCTTAGGCATAATCAGATGGTTTTTGATAAGAAGATCAAGGATAGGAAGGAGACACTTTGTAAAATGTTGGACATTGAGTTTCATGAGAAACAAGGGGAAAATGATAGCAGAGAAAGAAGGCTAAGACAGCTAAAGACAGGGATATTTTGCTGAAACAAGACATGAGTTGAAAAATGAAGATTGCTCTTATCATAGGCTGACAAGAAGGGCTAGGAAGACAAAAAAAAAATTTGGGGTTTTCTAGATGACAAATTGACATATTGAGATTAGCTTCTAGAAAAATCAGCTAAGGAATCTAGTCATCAACAACAGGTGAAAAATACTGATGACTAACAGGAATCCATCTTTTCATACCATGATCTACGTGTCTGCCTGAGGTTGTAGAGAGATTTCTTTAGCTTACATACCAAAGATGAATTTTGCACGTATCCTTGTGGTTGCCCTATGTATATTTCCTCCTCAAGGTCACCATGAAGAAAGGCATTCTTCACATAGATATGATGCACCTTCCATGCTCTTGTTGCTACAATGGAGGGAGCTAACCAAATGGAATCCATTTTTTCCATTACATCAAAAGTATCATCATAGTCAACACCATATACCTGCTAAAAAACTTTCACCACCAACCATTCTTTATATCGACTAAATTGGCCATCTGTTGCTTTCTTGGTTCGATAAACCCAATTGCACTTAACAAGTTTATGATTGGAAGGTAGCGTAACTAGGTCCCAAGCCTCGTTCTCAATGAGAGAGTTGTATTCCTCATCCATATTTTCTTCTCATTTAGGATTCCAAGTTGCTTCTGTGTAAGTTTGTGGATCAGATGCACGCATCATATAAGCGTGCATGGGCATGCATGGCTCCATAGTTGAGATTGTTTGTGGAGCTTCCTCAAACTAAGGTATAGTGGTAGGATCATCTAATAGATCACTCATGTTGCGTCATTTTTGTGTTGCAGGTGGTCAAGAAGTTTCTAAACTGCATGAGGAAATATTATCTTTATGTTCAACAACTAGTGGTCCAATATGTGTCGAGGAAAAGGCTCATCTAGATCAAAATTTTAATCTAAAGTATCATCTGCATACTCATCAATTAGTGGTGAGAGAAACTTTATAACAAGTTCATCTAGTGGTGCATGCAAAGCATCTTCTTCAAACTTTACGCTCCTTTCAATAAAGATCTCTTCAGTGTTGATATCAAGTAATTTTTACCCTTTGACTTCGTCATAATATCCAACAAAAATTCATTCCTTGTTTTGGGGCTCCAAATCCTTTCTCTTCTCTGTAGGAATGTGGGCCCAATATTGATATCTGAAAATGCAGAAATGACTGACTTCAAGTTTCACACCAGTCCAAGCCTCAGAAGGTGTTTTTATAGTAACATATTAATGAGGAGATTGATTTTGGATGTATGAGGCACTATTGATATCTTCAATCCACAATTTTGAGGGAAGAGATATTTCGTGCAACATGTAACTGATCGTCTCTTTCAAAGATATATTCTTCCTCCCAGTCGCCTTTTTTTACTGCGGATATTAAGGAACTATATGTTACAACTATATTCCTACTTCATTACAAATATTATGGATATATTTGTTGGCATATTCCTTCCCATTATATGTGCAGAGGATATTGATGCATTTTCCAGACTGATTTTTTGCATGTGCTTTGAATATATTTAGATGTTGAAAAACTTCAAACTTGAGTTTCAAAAAATAAATCCAAGTGAATCTTATGTAATCATTTATAAATGACAACACATATTTTTCTTTTCTCATTGAAGGTACTATAAATGGACCCATGATATCACTGTGTACAAGCTTTGAAGGTGAAGAGGTTGTCCATGCATGCCCCTTCTCTAACTTGTCTTATGGATACTTTCCAAGAGCACATCCATTACAAACACCATTTGAAAATTAAATCGTAGGTAGTCCTTTAACCATTCATTACTTGCTAAGTTGTTTCATATCTTTGAAATTCAAGTGGCCCCAAATCTCTCATTCGAAATACTATTTTCTTCATTTTCATGCATAAGTAGCAAAATAGAATTTGACCGAGGAACAAAATCATAGAATATATATAAATGAGATTTATCATTTACCTTTCGAGATGGAATATTCAAGTTGGTTTTCATATCAAAAATGCTTACAGAATCTAGGTTAAATCCCACTTTCCTTCTAGTACCAGTGTGTGTCATATGATACATTGAAAGAAGATTCACATAAAGCCTTGAAATATGCAAGACATTTTCAAAACTTCCATCTTCAAATTGGACTCTTCCTTGTCTAGTTGCTTCAATTGTAGAATTGTCCCCAATGAGAATTGGAGATCTTGAATATGCATGTAGAGAAGAAAATGAAACTTTTGAATCGATGATCCAATCTTGTGGTGTCGAATGAATGTCGATCAAAGCATGACCATTACCCCTTGTTTCTGATGGTTTTTCCTTCGTCTTCTTCTTGGCATTTTCTGGAATGTGATGACCAAGGTTATTTTGCTAAAGAGTCTTTTCCATTAGAACAATAGTATGTTTCATGCAAGAGGATTCAGAATGATGGCCTCTGTTAAAATAATCATACTTGGAGTTTCCTCTCTTTCCCTTCTTACCCTTGGAGTTGGAAGAGCCATCTGGAGGTTTTGGATTTCCTCCCTTTTCTGGATTTGGATCTCTTTTCTTTCCTTTTCCTTTGGATTGTTGACTTCGTTTCGAGTTCGCCTTTACGTTTTCATGCATGGAAAGTGCATGTGCATTTGAAGACTTTAATGAACCCATATTGATGAGCTTATCCTTCTCATGAATGAAAGACAATAAATGAATCAAGTTTGGGGATTTTCAATTTATCTCTAGATGCAAGTCTAACTGTATGAAATGTAGAAACAAAAACAACATATTCATGACCTAATTTAGACAAAATAGAAAGTATCAATTGACCTTCCTATTTGGATTTATCGATCCCACAATCCTATAATTGTAGAAGCAATTATTTTAATTTCGTAAATAAATCCTAAATATTCTCAAAGTTGTTTGGATCTACAGAATTTAGCTCATTTTCGAGAATATGAGCCTGTATCTCATCCTACTTTTCAAACAAATTCTCCAAGGTTGTCCAAACCTCATTCGGAGTGTTTCATGTGTCCACATGGAAATGCAATTCTAGAGATATGGACAAAAATAGAAGACCAAAAACCTCGTCCATCCTGTTGAAGTATTTGGATTTTTCAATAGCGGAATTTGGTTCAACTTTTGTATCCATAACTATCTTATACAAGCCTTTTCCTTTGAGGTGAAGCAAAATCTATGGCTTCCATTGGAATTAGTTATACGGAGTGAGAATAGCTTAATATGGGAAATCCATACTTTCACCTTGCAGTTGTAGAAATAATTGCAACAATTCTCTAATATTTTGATCTGCAAATCAAATGTCCCAACAATTTCCAATTATTTGATCTTCAAACCTGCAAAATATAGTTCATGCACCTTCTTGAAATCCTTGTAACTCTGATACCATGTAAAATTATTAGAGCACAAATATGGATCTAGCTGAAAAATAATGGCCCAAACTTGCAAGAATTGAAAAATAAATTTAGATAGAAATGAATTTGATTACTCAATATTGATTTGAGAATCAATACATAAAGAAAATAAGTTAAGAACAGTTGTACATGCAATAAATAATTTTAATTAATGCTAACTAAAGCTAAGTTTGCTTTATGTTATGTTAATGCGCACATGCACCACATGCAAGCACTAGAGTTAACTAACTAAATCCAAGTTCACACCACATGTAAGCACTAGATTTAACTCACACTAACTAAGTGCACATCATATGCAAGAACTAGATTTCAAGTGAAGCTAATTAAGGCTAACTAGGTGCATGTACACCAACAAAATATCCTACTCAAGATTTGTGTTAGATCCCACATAGCTATAAGTATTTCAATCATTGAATCCATGGAGTCAGCAATTGTGTTGTCTATGGAAGGATTCAGTAATTTTATTCTATATGGAAGAAATATGTGAAGTTCATATATGAAATTTCCATCCCACTTGTGAAACTCACACTCAATAGAAAAGGCTAACACAAGTGGTGGTTCAAAATTGTTAAAAATATTAGACGAAACTTATATATTGAAAACTAGTATCTCACAAGTGAGCAAGATGCACCTGGAGAATACCCAAGAAAAAAATGCTCTACTCATTAATTATTAACATCAAGAATATATAATTTTACATGAGAATAGGAGAGTTATAAGTAACACCTAGAAAATAGGAACTAATTCCTAAACTAGGATACACGCACAACTAATGAACAGATTCTCTCCAACAATACACATTATCATTAATTCCAACACACTCCCCCTCACTAGCTAAAAGGTTCACTAGTACTCCTAACATCTCCCTAAATAATTCTAATTAAATTCTTCCAAGGGGCTTGGTAAAAATGTCTATGCATTATCACAAGTATTATAGTATTCAATATAAATTTATTTTGACTGAACCTTCTATCTGACAAAGTGAAACTGTGTATCAATATGCTTTGTGTTTTTGTGAAACATGGTATTTTTGCAAGTTTGAATGAGCTCTTGTTGTCACATATGATAATTGTTGCATCATTTTGTTCTTCTTCGGCATCATGGAGAAGTCTCCTCAACCAAACTGCCTTGCACTTTGCTGCACACATTGCTTGATACTCCGCTTCTGCAGAAGATGAGGATATAGTATTCTGCTTCTTGTTGCTCCATGCAATGACCCCAGACCCAATGTTGAATGCATAACCTGTTATAGATCATTTGTCATCCAGATATCCTGCCCAATCTGAATCTAAAAAACATGACAATCTAACATCAAATGAATCAGTATATTTAATACCAAAGTCTAAGGTTCCTTTAAGATACCTTAAGATTCCTTTCACTGCAACCCAATGACTCTTAAGATTTTTTGACATAAATTGGATCAAAACACTAACTGCAAAAGCTAAATCAGGTCGAGTTGTAGTTAGATAAATCAAACTCCCAACTAGTTGTATGTACAGTGTTGCGTCCACCTCCTTAGAATTATCATTATTCTGACGTTTGACATTATGTTGTAAAGGCACTGAGGCAACTTTGCACTAATCCATTCTGAACTTTTTCAATAAGCTCATGACATACTTACCCTGAGACAGAAAATTCTGGATAAATTCCTCTAGACTTCAAGACCCAAAAAATAGTGTAACTCTCCAAGTTCTTTCACCTCAAAAACCTATGACATTTTCACTTTGATTTCTTTAATGAGCTTATCAGTGTTTCCTATAATAATAAGATCATCTACATATAAATAAATGAAAACTATTTTCCCCTTTTCAGCAAACACATTATACAGATTTGGGTTGTTCTTGCTCCTCTTATAATTATGTTGTAAGAAAAATGAGTCAATTTTTCTATACCATGACCTGGGCGCCTGTTTTAATCAATACAATATTTTCCTCAAAGTAAAGATTAAATGTTTCTTCCCCTGGTAAAAAAATGCTTTAGGTTGTGTTAAATACACCTCCTCTTTCAATTCACCATTTAAGAAAGCAGATTTCACATCTAGATGGTGTATTTTCCAGTGATGTTTCATCGCTAAGGCTATTAACATTCTAGTGGTGTTTAACTCAGCTACAAGGGTGAAGGTTTCTTCATAATCATTACCTTATTTCTGTGAATACCCCTTAGCCACCATCCTAGCTTTATATTTATCTATACTACCATTTTATTTAAACTTAAACTTGTATAACCATTTGCAACCTATGGTTTGTTTGCCTTCAGGCAGTTCAACTAGATCCCAGGTTTTTTTTTAAGTATTGACTCATATTCCTCTACCATGATTTCCCTTCATTCATCATATTCACTTGCTTCTTTATAGTTTAAGGTATCAACAACATTCAAGATATTTGTCATGAGGGCATAGTCTTTATACTGGTAGGTAAGCGAGTTTTCCTACCTAATCTTCTTGGTATTGGAGTGGCCTCAAATCTGTTTTGATCATCCCTTAATGGACTTGGACTATTGACTATGTATGTATCATTTGGTTATTCCTATTTTTGTTGTTGCTGCTACTCATGATTGTCCCTTGTTTCATCACTTCCATCTTCCACCAGCAAAGGAATGTCCCACTCTTCATTTCTTTTCTCACAGTTTCCATCATCAACCTGCTCATGGAATACTACATCTCCACTCGAAAACACATTGTGAGTAGAAGGATTAAATAGTTTATATTCTTTAAACTCTATATATTACCATGTTTTGTTGAGGAGAGTGGAGTACTGTGAACTGCTGAACTATCCCATGGTCCTTGCAATATTTGATGAAACCACTCTGCTTGTATTCTACTCTTTAATCTGAGCGGATAATTTTGATGAACTTCCCTATCTGTTTTTAAACCATGCTCTTGAATTCTTTAAAGTATTCAAAAGTGTGACTCTTCTTTCTGAGAAAATACACCCAGGTAAATCTTGTGCAATCATCAACAAATAATAAAAATTAATATGCACATACTAATGAACTTCTCTGCATCAGCCCACATAAATTAGTGTGCACATGCTCTAGTATATCTCTGTTATTTCTATCTGAACTTGAGGGAAAAAAATCCCTATGCAACTTCCCAAGGGCACATCCTTCACAATAAACATGATTTTTTTTAAAACAAGGAGACCATTGACCATACCTTGTTTTTGAAGTAGCAGTAGGTCATCAAAATTGATATGAACGAACCTTTGATGCCACAAATTATCTTCTTTCATAATTGTTGAAGTCAAGGCTTGGTGTGGTGCACTTCTTACATTTGATTTGTAGAGACCTCCAACTCGAATTCCTGATGAAATTGGCTTCAAATAATCTAGCAGATCTTTAATAACACAGTAAGACTTAAAAAATTCTGCCTTCAGATTCTGATTCATTATCATAGAGACATAGATCAGATTATTTTTAATTCCTGGTACATACATCACATTTTAAATATGCCTAATATTACCATCAGGTAATACCACATGAATATTTCCATACCATTTAATCTGGTAACCTTTGTCATCACCAAGGTAGATATTGACACCATTGTCAGTCTCTTTAAAATTTTAAAACCAATGTTTGTTACCTGTCATATGAGTGGAAGCTCTAGAATCCACAAACCAAGTTTCTTCTTCATCATTCTCAGCACAGAGCAAAGAATCAGACATAAACAGTCTGAGGTCCTGATTCTGATCTTCATCAGCAAAGTGCCCTGCATGCTTTTTATGCCTATTTTGATTTTCATCAAGCTTATTCTTATGGAAATTCCTAGCAATGTGATGTGATTTACCACAATAAAAACACTCAATCCCTTAATCATTTCTAGTTGAAGATATACCTTGAGGTGGCTTTCTCTATGGTGTGCCTCTACCTTTCTGTCTTGTGCTTTCTCTTCCTCTTAAATATTTTTTCTTTCAAAGGAAGAGAAAGCGTAGGACAGAAAGGTGGAGGCACACCACATAGAAATCCACCTTAAGGTATGTCTTCGACCAAAAATGATTCAGGGATTAAGTATTTTTATTGTGGTAAATATGATCACATTTCTAGGAATTTCCATAAGAATAAGCTTGATGAAAATCGACATAGGCATAAGAAGCATGCAGGGCACTTTGCCGATGAAGATTAGAATCAGGACCTCGAACTATTTATGTATGATTATGTTCTCTCTGCTCAGAATGATGAAGTAGAAACTTGGTTTGTGGATTTTGGAGCTTCCACTCACATGACAGGTAACAGACATTGGTTTGAAAATTTTAAAGAAACCAGCAATGGTGCTAATATCTACCTTAGTGATGAAAAAGGTTACCATATTAAAGGGTATGGAAATGTTCCTATGATATTTCTTGATGGTAATATTAGGCGTATTCAAAATGTGATGTATGTACGAGGAATTAAAAAGAACTTGATCTCTATCTCTATGATAACATATCATAATATTAAGATATAATATTTTAAGTCTTACTATCTTATTAAAGAACTATTGGATCATTTGAAGCCAATTGCATCAGGTATTCGAGTTGGAGGTCTCTACAAATTGAATGTAAGAAGTGTACCACACCAATCCTTAACTTCAAAAATTATGACTGCAGAGAATTTATGGCATAAAAGATTTGGTCATATCAATTTTGATGACCTACTACTACTTCATAAACAAGGTATGGTCAATGGTCTCCCCGTTTTAAAATATTTTCATGTTGATTGTGAAGGATGTGGCCTTGGGAAGATGCATATGGATGATTTTCCCTCAAGTTTAGATACAAAGGAGAGAGATATACTAGATCTTGTGCACATTGATTTATGTGAACCAATGCAGACAAGGTCATTAGGAGGTGCATATTAATTTTCATTATTTTTTTATGATTGCACAAGATTTACCTGGGTATATTTTCTCATAAAGAAGATTCATACTTTTGAATACTTTAAAGAATTCAAGAGCATGGTTGAAAAACAGATAGGGAAGTTCATCAAAATTCTCCACTCAGATCAAGGGGGAGAATATAGATTGGACTCATCAAATATTGCAAGGACCATGGGATAGTTCAGTAGTTCACAGTACCCCACACTCCTCAACAGAACGGGGTTAGACAGAGGAAGAACAGAACCTTGGTGGAGTGCGCATGCAACATGTTAAAAGGTAAGAACATGTCTAATGGTTTTTGGGTTGTTGAAGATTGCAACAAGAAACAGTGAAAGTGGCATTCGGAAACATCATCCTTGATCCTAGTGATTTATAAGCACCTAAACTAGTTGGGGCCCACACCCACACAGGATATTTTTAGGTGTATATCTATTTTTAGAATGGTGAGAATATTCTAAAATTAGTAGGATGTTGATTCTAGATGGTTGAGAAAATTCTATCTTTAGATGAGTTTCTATTTTTAGAAGATGGGCGAAGTCTATTTATAGATCAGAAATCTAAAAATAGAATGCATGTCAAATATTATTAGCCCTTAATAATAATTAGACAATAAATAGTAATTTATTCTCTTGGAGCACTTGATTTCAGTGAACATATGTGGCACATCAGTGGGCTGAAGGAATTACACAATTCCTAGGGTGGTTGATGACTCATGCATGGAGGACTTCGTTATAACTGATTATGGCAGAGTTGTAACAGAGTTGGAAGAGTAGTTATGGGAATTTTTATTTAGTTTAACTCAGTTCAGTGAGTTAAACTCATTTGTGCTAGTTGTAACTAAACATAAACTAGTGATAGATGAGTGAATTTATTAGTTAATTAATTCACAAGTAGTGTCTTACTTGCAACTGAAGAAATATAGCAGTTAACTACTTGCATGTCAGATCTAGTGGAGAGATAGGTGAAAGGGTGAGATGGACTATCTGTTGTGACTATAGTGGAGCATTCAATGCATCCACACACACATTGGAGATGCCTATGAGTATTGCACATTCAATTCAAGGTAAGGTCGAATTCATTCAGGGTTCTTATTTAGCAGGGATTGCACAGTGGAGGCAGGTTGTCAGGAGGCAAGAAATTGGTGCATAGATATGCAAATTTCTGCATGACAGTGTGTGACGATTGTATATTGTACTGAGAGATCTATGAGCTGAGATTTGTATGAGATTGTTTCATGATTCCATGATATACATAATATATGATATTTTGGGTTTTTAGCTTTAAGCTTTCCCTGTAAAACATCTTGTTATGTGTGCTTGATTTTTCTTCATGTGTTTTGCAATTGGCGATCGCGATTTAATTTCCGCAAAGAATAGAGTAGAAGGATTATGTATTTAATAGTAAATTTAATTGTTAGATCAGGGGAGTCTGGTAATATAAAAGCATATGTATTAAAATTTATACATGGTATCAGAGTAGTGTTAATCACTGGAGATTGCAATATTGAAGTTGTGCTGAGTTTTTTGTGCTGGTGGAAACAATTTGAAATTGCTGCAAGAATTTATTGGTGCGACAGTTGAGTATACATTGAAATGGATTTCAATGGTTTGTGGTTGGATTTTTCACTCGAGGGAAACTCTAAATACATATCCTGGAAGGACAAAATGGAGGCGATGCTTGTAGATAATGGCTTGATGGAATTCATCAAGAAAGATGTTCCTATGCCCACTTCGACAGATGCTGCAGTACTTGACGCATGGAAAAAGAAAGTAGCAAGGGTGAGGAGGATTATGTTGGAAGGTGCGAAACACCATATTGTATCAAGCCTTCATGGGAAAGCCAATCCATATTCTATGTGGAAGGCTTTGACAGGTATTTTCCAAATTAGCAGCGACCATAGGATGTTGGCGCTGAAGGATAAACTCATAAAAATCAAGATAGAGCAGAACGACACTATTTTGGTATACTTGAAAAAGTTTGTCCAATGCAGGGATGAGATTGGGAGTGTATGAGTTAGTGTTTCTGATGATGATTTGGTGAGCTTGGCTCTCCTTGGGCTTCCAAAGAGTTAGCAGTTATGAAGACTCTGTCAATGGACGGGAAAAACTATCGGATTGGGAGCGACTCTGGTCGGATCTAGTACAGGAGGAGATAAGGCGGAACACGAAAGATGGCTCTTCATCAAAGCATGATGATGAAGAGGAATGTGCTTTAGCTTCCAAGGTGAAGAAGAAGAAGCGGAAGAAATTCCATTCTAGATCTGAGGCCGATGAAGATGGCAAGGAGCACAACATTTCCAAAGTGAAGTGTTTTCACTGTCACAAGTTTGGACATATTGCCACAAATTGTCCATATAAGAAGAAGAACAAGATGGTTGCTAGAGCTGCAGCTAGTGAGGCTCTTGCCTTGCAATTTGATCTTGACTTCTCATTGATCACATGCATGGTGTCTAATGGATTGGGATCGAGGTGGTACTTTGATAGTGGTGCTTCTTTTCACATGACGAGAGATGAGAAACTTTTCAGTGACTTGGTGGAGAAAGATCTCCAGATGCATGTTGAGTTGGGCGACGATGGATGATACAGTGCGACTGGAATTGGTACCATTACCTTTTAGAGGGCGTCAGGTAAACTCTTTCTTTTAAAAGATGTTGTGCATGTTCCAGGATTAAAGAAGAATTTAATCTCAGTCGCAATGTTGAAGGATAGAGGCTATGATGTTGTCTTTAGTGAAGGAAAAATTTTCCTATGACACAAAGCAATAAGGAAAGCCAAGAAGGTTGGGATTCGATTTAATAATATCTACAGACATGAAGTAGATGGGATTTCTACGGAGCTTCCTACTGTTGGGAAGTGCAAGAAAGACATGTAATTGAAGCTTGAGAGGGAGCAGGATTTGCATGCAGGTAAGAGTGAACCTCGAAATGTGGAGCAGCCAAATATGAGGGTCATGGAGTGGGAGCAACCAATCATGCAGATAAATTTCGTGCCAAATGAGCGGAGGGAGTGCATGCAGCTATACCAGCAGGTAAGAGGTGGGGCGACATGCATGAGTAATCTTAAGAAGAGATTTCTGGGAAGAATTCATTGAGATGGTGTGGATCTCATGAATTGAACCTGGCTACGAGGAGCCCACAGAGAAGTAGTAGCATGATTAGTTGGATTGAGGTAGTGAGATCAAAGTGACAGTGTCAGATACTGGAGCGCGGATCAGAGTTGAAAACAAGTGCAGAGTGCATGGGTGCAGAGTTGAACAATGTAGTGGTTCCTGAAGACATGTGCAGTAGCTAAGCAGAAGTCAGAAGACTTTGATGACAGATGCATTATACTGATTCAGTTGTTTGGAGGCCTTTCAGTTTCAGAAGTGTTGCATACAAGAGTTGCAGGGCGGATGCATGGAGTTGCAAGGCACGTGCAAAGGTTCCAGGGCGAATGCATGGAGTTGCATGTCGCTTGCAAAGATATTCCTTTCTTGTTGAGAGGGAGTGTTGAAGATTGCAACAAGAAACAATGAAAGTGGCATCCAGAAACATCATCCTTGATCCTAGTGAAAAATAAGCACCTAAACTAGGTGGGGCCCACACAACCTATTTTTAGGTGTATGTCTATTTTTAGAATGGTGAGAATATTCTAAAATTAGCAAGATGTTGATTCTATATGGTTGAGAAAATTCTATATTTAGATGAGTTTCTATTTTTAGAAGATGGGTGAAGTCTATTTATAGATCACAAATCTAAAAATAGAATGCATGTCGATTATTATTAGCCCTTAATAATAATTAGACAATAAATAGTAACTTATTCTCTTGGAGCACTTGAATTCAGTGAACAGATGTGGCACATCAATTCGCTGAACGAATTACGCAATTCATAGGGTGGTTGGTGACTCATGCATGGAGGACTTCGTTATAACTGATTGTGGCAGAGTTGTAACAGAGTTGGAAGAGTAGTTATGGGAGTTCTTATTTAGTTTAACTCAGTTCAGTGAGTTAAAGTAAATTGTGCTAGTTGTAACTGAACATACACTAGTGATAGATGAGTGAATTAATTAGTTAATTAATTCACAAGTAGTGTCTTACTTGCAACTGAAGAAATACAGTAGTTAACTACTTGCATGTCAGATCCAGTGGACACCCAGTGGAGAGATAGGTGAAAGGGTGAGATGGACTATCTGTTGTGACTATAGTAGAGCATTCAACGCATCCACACACGCATTTGAGATGCCTATGATTATTGCGCAGTCAAGGCAAGGTAAGGTCGAATTCATTAAGGTTTCTTCTTCAGCATGTTTTGTGCAGTGGAGGCAGGTTGTCAGGAGGCAAGAAATTGGTGCATAGATATGCAAATTTCTGCATGACAATGTGTGATGATTGTATATTGTACTGAGAGCTTTGTGAGCTTAGCTCTGTATGAGATTGTTACATGTTACATTGATATACATAATATATGATAGTTGGGGTTTTTAGATTTAAGATTTCCCGGTAAAACATCTGGTTATGTGTGATTGATTTTTCTTCATGTGTTTGCAATTGGCGATTTAATTTCTACAAAGAATTGAGTAGAAGGATTATGTATTTAATAGTGGATTTAATTGTTAGATCAGGGGAGTCTGGTAATATACATGTTATTGTATTATAATTTCTACATGGGCAGAAGCAATAAGTAATGCAGTGTATTTAAAGAATAGGAGTCCAACAAAAAGCCTTGATCTTAAAACTTCATTCGAAGCTTTATTAGGTTTTAAGCCTGTAGTTAATCATTTAAGAGTTTTTGTCTCGAAATATTTTGCTCATGTTCCAAAAGAGGATAGGAAGAAATTGGATTCAAAGGCCATTAAATGCTTCTTTTTTTGGTATTGTACAAAGTTTAAAGCATATAAACTATTTAATCCTTCTACTCACAAAGTGTTTGTGAGTAGAGATGTAGTATTCCCTGAGAGGTTTGATGATGGAAACTGTGATAAATGCAATGAAGAGTGGGACGTTATTTTGCTGGTGGAAGATGGAAGTGTTGAAACAAGGGACAGACATGAGCAGTAGCAGCTGTAGAAAAAGGAAGAATCATATGATATCGATGCAGTCAGAATTCCAAGTCCATTAAGGAATGATAAAAACATATTTGAGGCTACTCCAATACCAAGAAGATTAGGTAGGTAGATTCGCTTACATGCCAAGTATAAAGACTATTCCCTCGTGACAAATATCTTGAATTTTGTTGATCCCTTAAACTATTGAGAAGTGAATGAATATGATGAATGGAGGCCAACCATGGAAGAGGAATATGATTCAATACTTAAAAACAAAACCTGGGATCTAGTTGAACTTCCTAAAGGTAAACAAACCATAGGTTGCAAATGGTTATACAGGCCTAAATTTAAATCAGATGGTTGCATAGATAAATATAAAGCTAGGTTGGTGGCTAAGGGGTATTCGCCGAAAGAAGGTATTGATTATGAAGAAACCTTCACCCTTGTATCCAAGTTAAACACTATTAGAATGTTAATACCCTTAGCTACGAAACATCACTGGAAAATACACCACCTAGATGTGAGACCTTCTTTCTTAAATGGTGAATTGAAAGAGGAGGTGTATTTAACACAACCTGAAGGTTTTGTTCGACAGGGGCAGTAAAATTTAGTCTACATATTGATGAAAGCATTGTATGGATTAAAACAGACGCCTAGATCATGGTATGAAAAAATTGACTCATTCTTCTTACAGCATAATTATAAGAGGAGAAAGAACGACCCAAATATGTATATTGTATTTGATGGAAAGAGGAAAATTGTTTTGATTTCTTTATATGTATATGATATTATTATTACAAGAAATTATAATGATCTCATTAATCAAATAAAAGTGCAGATGTCACAGGTTTTTGAAATAAAATACCTTGAAGAGTTACACTATTGTTTGGGTCTTGAAGTCTGGAGGGATTCTTGCCAGAATTTTCTGTCTCAGGGAAAGTATGTCAGGAGCTTATTGAAAATTTCAGAATGGATCAGTACAAAGCTGCCTTAGTGCCTTTACAGCAAAATTTCAAACTTTGGAATGATGATGATGCTAAGGAGGTAGATGTAACACTGTAGATAAATGTAGTTGGGATTTTGATTTATCTAACTACAACTTGACCTGATTTAGATTTTACAGTCAGTGTTTTAAGCCAATTTATGTCAAAACCTCTTGAGAGTCATTGGATGGCAGCAAAAGGCGGATTAAGGTATCTTCAAGGAACCTTAGACTTTGGTATTAAATATATTGATTCGTTTAATGTTAGATTGACAGGTTTTCCAGATTCATATTGGGCTAGAAATATGGATGACAGAAAATCCATAACAAGTTATGCATCTAGCATTGGGTCTGGGGTCATTGCATGGAGCAAAAAGAAGTAGAATATTGTATCCTTATATTCTATAGAAACAGAGTATCAAGCAATGTGTGCGGCAACGTGTGAGGTAGTTTGGTTGAGGAGACTTCTCCATGATGTTGGAGAAGAACAAAAAGATGCAACAATTATTATATGTGACAATGATAGCTCAATCAAACTTGCAAAAAATTGTGTGTTTCGTAAAAATTCAAAGCATATTGATACGCAGTTTAACTTTGTTAGAGATAAGGTTCAGTCCAAAGAAATTTATATTGAATATTGTAGTACTTGTGATAATGCAGCAGGAATTTTTACCAAGCCCCTTGGAAGAATTAAATTTGAATTATTTAGGGAGATGTTAGGAGTACTAGTGAACCCTTTCTCCATTAAGGGGAGTATTGGAATTAGTGGAGAATGTGTATTATTAGAGAGAGTATGTTCATTAGTTGTGTGTGTATCCTATGTAGAAATTTTAGACCCAACCTCGGTTATCAGTTTCTCCTTATCACTCCCATGTAGTTAAATGCCCATTCCCATAAACATACATTCAAAATTCTTGAAATGATAAATATTTTTGAAAACAAAACCTCTGGAAATTTCACAGTGTTGGAAATTGCAGGAATAAAACTTAGAAAATATTTTAGCCACACACAGAAAATGACACGCTGATTTTTTGTCAATACGACCCTAGAAAAACCCCCTACAACTCTTGGGGAAAACTGGTTTGAGAGTTCTTCTTTATTTTTGGAAAATTATTTTACAAAGAAATGAAATACACAGTAAAAATTCCAGCAACCAACAATTTTTACTTATCTCAAAAATTGTGCTTGTACTCCACCTAGAAATTCGTGCCAATGCAAAACAAAAAAATTACAGCAAAAAGTACAGCATTAAATGTTGTACGGATAACATAGAAAAGTGTGCCAAAAAAATTGTACGAACATCCTCAAAAACTGTGCAAAGGACAGTTGTATGGATTTGGGAATGTGTGCCAAAACCAGCAATACGACTGCCTCGAAAACTGTGCCAGACTGCTATGGTACAAACCTTGAATTCTGTGATGTTTTCAGATGTACATACCTCGAAAATAGTGCCTCCTTTGTTGGTGTAGTGTCCTCGAAATCTTGTTGTTCTCCCTTCCTCTATCTTCATGCCACTTGCCTCGAAAATCATGCTCCTGATTTTCTGTACGGATTTGTTGAAATAGTGTTGCCTCGGTAATGTGCCAAGGTGTTGTTTCTCCTTCTTCCTCTCTACTCAGAAACTTCTCTTGCTCTCCTTCTCTCTTTCTCTCAATCTGGTCATGAAAGACTGAATGACCTTTTCTCTTCTTTTCCTCCTTTAACCTAACCCTAAGTGACTTTTGGGGAATCCCTAAATCCAATGGCTGAGATAGATTTAGATCTAGGGCTGAGATTAAATGTGCATTTAATTCTCACTTTCTATTTTTTAATTCACCCCACTTTAATAAAGACCCACTTAGCCTTTTATTTCCATAGTCACTTTTTCACTTTCTAATTTCACATTGACTTTAATAAAGTCACCTTAAAATTAGACTTAGTAACTTTATCACTTATAAAGTCACTTTTAAATTAGATTTGAATTTACCACTTATAAAGTCACTTTAGGAGAAAAAGATAAATACATTTGGACACTTTTCCCTAGGCCAAAGATTAAATCCTTAGGGAACCACTTGTCCTCTGGTACCCAAGTTTTAACACTCCCTCTTACTCAGGAAAGTGTTCCTCACCACCCCCATCTTGTCTCTGAAGTAGACATGCTTTCCCCGTGGTAAGGCTTTGTAGAATATGTCCGTTACCTAATCATATGTGGGAATATACTCAAGATTCACAGCTCCCTTCTGAACATAGTCTCTCATGAAATGATATTTGATCCTGATATGCTTTGACCTGTCATGAAATACTGGATTCTCTGTGAGTTTAATGCAACTCTAGTTATTACAGTAAATCACTGAAGGTCTCAACGCTTGACCAAATAAGCCAAACAACATTTTTCGAAGCCATATGGCCTCACAACTAGCCAAATTGGCTACCATGTGCTCTGCTTCCACTGAACTCAATGCAACTGACTGTTGCTTCCAGCTAAACCACGACACAACTATCGAACCTTACCCAAAACAACACCCTGAAGTGCTCTTCTTATCAAAAGCACAACCTGCCCAATCAAAATCAGTGTACCCTACCAATCTCACTCCATCTCCCTATCTAGAATCCAAAGCATAATCCATTGTACCCTGCAAGTAACGAAGTATGTGTTTTGCAGCAACCCAGTGCACTCTCATGGGCTCACACATGAACTGGCTCATCGTGTTGACTGCAAAAATAATTCTGGTCAAGTGTTGACTAAATACATCAAAGAACCAATCAGCTGTCTATACAAGGTGGGATCCACCAACTCGGAATCAGAAGTGTGAAGCATCTTCCAATTAGTGATCATAGGTGTCGACATGGGTTTTAAATCCTCCATGTGAAATCTTCTAAGAATTTCCAAAATAAACTTCTCCTGTCCCAGGAAGAAATTCCCCTCCTCCTGCCACACCTCCAATCCCAAAAAGTAATGCATCAATCTAGTGTTCTTCATCTTGAACTCTGAATCAAGATATCTCTTGCAACCCTCTATGAGTCTCTTTGCACCTGTAATGACCAGGTCATCCACATATAACACCAGAATGAGAGTCTCCTCACCTACCACAATAAAGTGTAGGTTCAGATCTGCATCACTCTTTTTGAAACTGAACTCCTGCAAGTACATATCAATCCTGGAGTACCAAGCTATAGGAGCTTGCTTCAGGCCATAAAGTGCCTTCTTCAGTCTACATACATGGGACTCCTTCCCATGCACCTCAAAGCCCTACGACTACTCAATGTATACCTACTTTTGTATGAAGCCATTGAGAAATGCGGTCTTCACATCCATCTAGTGGATATTCCAACCCATCTCTACTGATATCGATATAATGGAGTGAATGGAATTATATCGAGCCATGACAGCGAAGGTCTCCTCATAGTCTACTCCCTCTACCTAGGAGAACCCTATAGCTACAAATCTAGCCTTAAACTTCTCGATGCTGCCATCTGCAGCATGATTTATCTTGTAAAGCCATCTGGAAGTAACCATGGATTTCCCTTTAGGCCTCGGCACCACCTCCCAAACATAATTCTCCGTGATAGAAGAATACTCCTCCTGCATGGCCTCTCTCCAAACTAGCTGGCTAGTTACCTCCTCATAGTTAGAAGGCTTGGAGTCAGTCGTGTTAGAAACCAATGCCATATAGCTACAGAACCGCTCAAGTGATCCACTCTCTCTGACCTATCTCTTCAGCCCAGCAACAGATGTGTCCTATCTCAAGGTGTCCTGAAGCCACTTGGGATTCCTCTTCGCTGAGCACACTTCTCCCACCAGAGTGATAGAATCCTCATCCTCCTCAGAAGCTTGAACTCTTGAAGTCTTGCCAACCAACCTCGTGCCTGAACCTGTGCCTGTAGATGTTGAAGTACCACGTGAACTATCCATCAATGGGCTACCTTGTGAACTGCTATGTGGACTGCTCTACATGTTTCCCGAAGCACCACCCATCTGACTCTGCGAGCCATTGCTCACTGATGGACCTGATACATTAATCGATGTACCTCCTAATCCATATCCATTGGATCCTTGTGACTGACTCAGCTGCTCCTGAGGGTCTGGTGAATCCAGATAGTCTAACTCCTGTGACCTCCTAAAAGCCCTGTCCTCCTCGAATTTCACATCCAGCGTGACAACTACTCTCCTCCGTGCAGGAATATAAATCTGAAAGGCTTTTGAGGTCTCACTGTAACCCACAAAGATTCCCTTCTCTACAGTTGGCTCTAGCTTGGTCCTCTTCTCCTTGGGAATATAGGAGTATGTAGTGCACCCAAATACAGAAGTGACCAACGTCAGGCTTCTTCCCAGAAAAAGCCTCCTCTAGAGTCACATGCCCCAAGGCACGATGTGGACTCCTATTCTACAAGTACACAACAGTGTTGCAGGAATCTACCCACAAAAGCAATGGTAACCCCTGATCATGTAGCATGGCTTTGGCAGCCCCAACGATGGATCTGCTCTTCCTCTCTGCAACCTCGTTCTGTTGGGGTTTGTAAGGAAACGTGAACTCCCTCATGATGCCTACCTCCACACAATAATCAATAAACTCACCAAGGGTATACTCCCCTCCATTTTCTGACCCAAGGGACTTGATCTTCCGACCTGTCTCAGTCTCCACAAGAGCTCTGAACTCCTGAAACTACTTGAAGACCTCACTCTTGGTCTTCAAGAAACAAATCCAGGTCTTTCTGGAGTGATCATAAATGAATAAAGCATGGTACTCATATCCACTCAAGGATACATGAGACATCCAACTGCTCACATCGGTATGAATCAAATCAAGAATCCCTGCTGATCTGTTGTCACTGTTGGGAAAAGGGGATTTGGAAAGCTTCCCCATAGCACATCCTCTGCATGTATCAATGTGATCAAAATTGAAATAAGAAACTGTCCTCTCCTGAACAATACCTCATACCCTCTGTCCTCCAATGCTGAGATGGATATAATGTTATTCTTTATCCTTGGCACATATAGAACATCTGACACTTTCAAGGGAGGTTTGGGTTCCCTATCAAATGTCAATGTCCCCACACTGACTGCTCTAACAATGTTGTCGTCTTTGAGTACTACCTCTATATCAGTGCCACTCTCTGAAAGCTCTGAGAAGTACTCATGGACTCCTATCATATGATAGGAAGATCCATTGTCAACATACCAAATACCTAAAGATGCTCTGCTAGCGGAGGGAAGTGCACACTCCCTCTCAACCTGTGTGGCATGTGATCCTGCACTAGTGGACTCAAAAGCAATGAACCCAAACTCCTGGTCAAAGCTCTCTGAGAAGTCCTCTATCTCTGTTGATGCTGCCATGGTCTTGTCCTTTTCCTTCTTCTTCTTCTCTGGACACACAACTGCATAGTGTCCCAACTTCTGACAATTCCAACATTTAACTTTGGAATAGTCCTTCTCGTTGTTCACCTGCTTACCTTTACCTTTTCATTTTCCCCCACCACCACTTGTGGAAGCTTTCTTCTTTCCTTTGCCCTTCTTGTCCCTTGCTAACAATGCTACATTGTCATCCTCCTCCACCTGTTTGGCTACCCCAATATGGTTCTTTCTGATTTAATTCTGAATGAAATCATCCCACAACCTCTCCCAACTAGGAAGTTTCTCCCGTGAAACAATCCCATCCACAAAACTCTCGTAAGACTTGGGAAGACCATTTAATGTAATCCGCACCAACTCAGTGAGTGGAATGGTCTCTCCAACCGCAGCCAACTCATCTCTCACATAAGTGATCTTTGTGAGGTATGTTGTAAAACAATCAATCTTAGCTATTTTAATGGCCTTCAGCGTCTCCCTTAGGACCATTTTCCTGTTTTCATTGTTGCTATGCTAAAGATTGGTCAAGGTTGTCCACATCTCATGTGCATATTTCTTTCCTCTGACATGAGGAATGACATGGTATTTAACACCATCCACAATCATTATTTTTCCCTTGCCATTCTTCTTAATAAAATCAGCCAACTAAACAGGGTCAACAGGCGCTGCTACTAGGTGTTGTGTGGTATGTACCATTTTGCCCCAGACTTCTGCCTCCTCAAAGATGCTCTGGATTCTCTCCCTCCATGCACTATAGTTTCTCTGCCCATCCAACCTATCCTCCACCCTCAAGCCCAAAGCCATGATTTTTGTCCCAACAAACTGAAGTTTTAAAATCTGTTGTAAAGGTTCAGTTTTCTGTGTGAAAAATCAACTTGCAGTAATTTTTCACTTGTTGTCCCAAACTGCACTTTTCAGCCACCCAACCTGCGATACCATGTAGAAATTTTAGACCCAACCCCAGTTATCAGTTTCTCCTTATCACTCCCATGTAGTTAAATGCCCATTCCCATAAACATACATTCAAAATTATGGAAATGGTAAATATTTCTGAAAACACAAATTCTAGAAATTTCACAATGCTAGAAATTGCAGAAATAAAACACATAAATAATTCAGCCACACACAGAGAAAATGACACGCTGATTTTTGGTCAATGTGACCCTAGAAAAACCCCCTACAACTCTTGGGGAAAACCAGTTCGAGAGTTCTTCTTTATTTATGGAAAATTCTTTTACAAAGAAATGAAATACACAGTAAAAATTCCAGCAACCAACATTTTTTACTTATCTCAAAAATTGTGCTTGTACTCCACCTTGAAATTTGTGCCAATGAAAAACAGAAAAATTACAGCAAAAAGTACAATGTTAAATGTTGTACGGACAACCTAGAAAAGTGTGTCGAAACAGCTGTATGACCCTCCTCGAATACTGTGCCAAATGACAGTTGTACGGATTTGGGAATGCATGACAAAACCTGCAGTACGATTTCCTTGAAAATTGTGCCAGCCTGCTCCTATACAGACCTCAGTTTTTATGTTGTTTGCTATTGTACGGACCTTAAAAACAATGCGTCCTTTTCTGTTGTATGGACCTCGAAATCTGTGTCGGTATTGCAACAATAAATGTTGTTCTCCCTTCCTTAATTTTTGTGCCACTTGCCTCTAAAATCATGCTCCTACTTTGTTGTACGGATTTGATGAAATAGTGATGCCGCGGTTAATGTGCCAAGGTGTTGTTTCTCCTTCTTCCTCTCTGCTTAGAAACTTCTCTTGCTCTCCTTCTATCTTTCTCTCAATCTGTTCATGAAAGACTAAATGACCTTTTCTCTTCTTTTCCTCCTTTAACCCAACCCTAAGTGACTTTTGGGGAATCCCTAAATCCAATGGTTGAGATAGCTTTAGATCTAGGGCTGAGATTAAATGTGCATTTAATTCTCACTTTCTATTTTTTGATTCACCCCACTTTAATAAATACCAACTTAGCCTTTTATT
Source organism: Pinus albicaulis (assembly GCA_034641835.2). Taxonomy (NCBI): domain Eukaryota; kingdom Viridiplantae; phylum Streptophyta; class Pinopsida; order Pinales; family Pinaceae; genus Pinus; species Pinus albicaulis. Next base: position 1,904,886,836 of record CM076578.1, read on the forward strand.
TCCATAATCACTTTTTCACTTTCTAATTTCACATGGACTTTAATAAAGTCACTTTAAAATTAGATTTGAATTTACCACTTATAAAGTCACTTTAGGAGAAAAATATAAATGCATTTGGACACTTTTCCCTAGGCCAAAGATCAAAGCCTTAGGGAACCACTTGTCCTCTGGTACCCAACTTTTAACATCCTAGTTTAGGAATTAGTTTCTATTTTCTATGTGTTAGTTCTAACACTCATATTCTCATTGTAAACTTATATATTCTTGATTTTAATGATTAATGTGTAGAGTGTTCTCTACTTGGGCAGTCTCCAGGTGCAACTTGCTCACACGTGAGCTGCTAGTTTTCAATATATAAGTTTCGTCTTATATTTTTAACAGTGTGATGGGGTTATAAAGTGTCTCGAAGATGAAATTGGGTTGAATGTGAAAATAGAAAATAAAAGATGAATTCCACCTCAACAAAGTGATGGTTGCAAGTATAAGTTTCAGGGGATGGGTAACGAACAACCCTGTGTCGAATATTTTGGAGGAGGAACTCAGGAGTATGGCATCAGGAGACAGAGGATGACGGTGGGCATAACATGCTCAGATGAAACATATATGATATAAGGAATGCCTTGGGCTTCCTTAAAACCATCCTAACCTGTTTTACATTGTTTTTTACAGTCTTGGTATAGTTATAACAGGGTTCAGGGTAGCAACAACGACTGACTTGAGGTCACCTTGTCTCAGTTACAACTACTTCTCCAACCGATTATCTGAACGATTTATGAATGCTTGAAGGAATGGTGTTGGGGCACAAAAATTGAGCTTCCATACAGAGTTTCGACTTCGAAGGAGTGTCTCGGATTATGATTTATCACATACTTTTCATGCAGAATGGGAAAAGTAACATAAGAAATCTAAAATCGTCTGTGGTTTAGCTAATGGTCATTATCGGAGGTTTGAAGAGGTGACCAGCCTTATGAATCAGCAAGGGATTCATTGAATACAACATAGTTTTCTTTTTCGTCCTTGAACAGGATATGTGAAGGGGAACGCTTGTTATTTGGGGTGGGTCAATAATATATTTTTTTTCTTGGCAGCATTAAAACAACTAATTAACTTCCACATGAAGATGTTGGTTAAAATTAGATAGTCAGTTAACTGTATGTTGATTCAAGTCGAGTTAAGTGATAGTCGAATTTATTATGTGGTTGCATGTCAATCTATATTAAGCGAATCGATAGTTGGAAAAGGTTAAATACCCTTCATCAGGTTCATTGTAATCAATCAAATTTGTGTGATCAATAAACGAGTCACAACTCATGTGTTTTGTGTGTTAAATTTGTGTTTTATCTCCACTATCTTTTCAACAAATTGGTATCAAAAAAAGGTTACAAAGAACTAGAGTGTTAGGTCCCTATATTACTAGTATAGTCCCTTATTGTTGTTAATGTAACCCCCTTATTGTTATTATTGTACCTCTGTAACCCCCATATTGTTATTATTGTGCCCTTAAATTATTATTGTTAGGTCGGCTAGGATTTCATTGTGGCCCCACTAGGATTACATTGTGGCCCCATGGACTCCTATATATAGAAGGAGGTTTTGTTCATTTGTATCATCTAAGAATTGTTCATTTATGTAATTTATTAGAGGTTGCCCCCTCAAAGTGGCTTATTTCTAAGGTTTTGATATCTCTTTTCTTCTATTTTTGGAGTTGGTTTCACAACATTTGGTATCAGAGCTTTGGGATTCCAGGGTTTCGCTGCTCCAAATAGGTCATCGTGGAATTTTTGCTATAACTTTTTTCTACGAAGGTTCAGAAGCTAAAATTTGTAGAGTACGAAGCCGAAATCCTAAGGAAGATTTTCGCAAAATTTCATATCTTGGTTCACAATATTTGCGGAGATATGATCTATTGAAGTTAGGGAATTTTCAGGCTTCTTAATTTCATATCAAAGAGGTGATCGTGGAAAAATCTTCATAGCTCTCTCTCTGAGCATTGGATTGGAATTCTGTAAAAAGTGGCCACAAGTACACGGACTGTAGTTTTATTTCTATCAATTTCAGAGACAAAGGAGGAAACAGTGACACGTGGCAAGTAGTACAAGTTCGCTCTACTGAACCAGTCCATAATTGGGTCATTGTGGGAGATTAGACATAACTTTGTCTTGAAGAATCCAAATCAGATCAGACCTGTAGCATTTGAAATAAGCTTCAGAGGGCTACTACAGGGTTGAATTTCAGATATTAGGATCCGCAATTATAGAGATAATTCAATTTCATTATCGAGCTCCTCAAAAGCAAGTAAAAGGTGTGTATTTATTTTTCCAAATTGCATAAGTCTTGTTTGAAGAATCAAGTTTAATTCATTCCAAGGGCATATTGTACAATAGATATTAGTATTGGATTCTAAAATGGCCCCTAAAAATAATTCAACACCCATTAAGCCTTTATAAGGCTCTACTATTTCTCATGAAGACGAAGAATGGAAACATGACATATCAAAATTACAAGAGCAAGTGCAACAATTTTCGCTCTCACAAAGAGCAACAAAAAATGAAATGGAAGTTTTGAAGAAATGCATGGAGACTAAGATGGATGGTTTGAAGAAAGGCGTGGAGGCTAAGATGAATGGCTTAGAAGCTAAGATGGATGGCATCGAAGTGGGCATGGAAGCTAAGATGGATGATATGGAAGCTAAGATCGATGAAAAAATGAAATACGACATGGAAAACATGAAGAATGATCTAAAAATAGACATCAAAGGTTTGGCAAAGTTAATACAAGAATTTTTTCCTTATGGTGAAAAGATAGTATAGGAAACTCATGATGAGAACAAAATAAATGTTAATCGTGATTTCATAAACTCTAATGTTGGAGGGAAGAACCACCATATTCCAAAAATGGATATAAGGAAGTTTGATGGAAAGGATATCGTAACATGGATACTACAAATGGAGCAATATTTTGATCTCAATAATGTGAAAAACACACAAAATGTACGCATTGCAACTTTACAATTAGAAAAAAAAATACATTTGTATGGTATCGATGGCTTTGCTCCCGTAAAAAAATTGTCACTTGGTCAATTTTTACGGAGGAAATGATAGCACATTATGAGGATACAAAAAGCAACACCTTCTTTAGCCAATTGATAAATCTTAAACAAAAGGGTTCAATGGGGGAGCACATTGAGGACTTCCAAAAATTGAATATAAGGGTAATTGGTATTTCAGAAGAACACAGGATTGATCTCTTCATAGGTACTTTAAAGGATAACATCCAACATGAAGTTCATGTTTTGGAACCTGATTCATTGGAGAAGGCATTCAGGTTGGCCAGAAAAATTGAATGTAAAATTATGGCGACAAGGAAGCCTACCACTCACTTCTATATAGAGGGAAGTGTTGCTACTCCTAGATTTGCACAACCTACAAGGTTGACACCAAAACAATTGGAAGAAAAAATAGCAAAAGGGCTTTGCTACAGTTGTGATAGCAAATACACTAAAGGTCATAAGAGTGCTGAGAAGAAATTATTTTACATAGATTGTGAAGAGGAAAAATAAAATGAACAAGAATCTTCAAAAGAAGAGGATATACAACACCAACCAACCCTAGAAGAGGAAGAAATGAGTCTGACCATATCGTGTAATGCATTGGCAGGAATTACCACTCCTCAAAATCTCAAGATAGAAGGACATATCAAGAAGAAAAAGGTAATAGTGTTGATTAATTCAGGTCGCACCCATAATTCTATTCATTGTAAGGTAACCAAGGAACCGAATTTTTTCCTATACCCAGCACCAAAATGTCAAGCGATGGTTGCGAATGGAGGAACTATAAATTTCTCTGGAAAATGCCATAATATCAAGCTAACCATGGGGGAACATGTATTGAATAGTCCAATGCTTTCCATTCCTATGGGAGGTACTGATGTTGTACTAGGAGTACAATGGTTACAATCTTTGGGGACGGTAGCTTTTAATTTTCAAGAAATTTTCTTGAAATTTTTTTCAGAAGGAAAGGAAGTCGAATTACGGGGTATTGTAGGGAAGCCGGGAAAGATAATAAGCTCTAATGTCATGACAAAGCTTCTAAAGAAAGAAAAACAAGGTGTAATTGCACAAGTATGCTCCCTAGAAGTTCCAACATCAAAATCATCTATTTCTTCATATCTCCAAAAAGTCTTGGACAAATATTCCAAGGTGTTTGAAACTCCCAAAGGACTCACACTTATTTTTGATCATGATCATGCTATTCATTTGATTCCAGGAAGTGTTCCTCAAACATCAGACCTTATAGATATCCTTAAGTCCAAAAGAGAGAAATTGAACGTATGATTGCAGAAATGTTAGAGGTTGGTATAATTCAACCTCGTCAAAGTTCTTTCTTTGCTCCTGTAGTATTGGTACACAAGAAGGATGGATCATCTCATATGTGTCCGGATTATGGGGAGCTCAATAAGCTCACCATTAAAGATAAATTTCCCATTCATTTGATTGATGAATTATTGGATGTTACATGGAGAAATTTATTTTACCAAGTTGGATCTTCGTTCAGGATATCATCAAATTAGAATGAAGACTGAAGATATTCCAAAAACAGGATTTCGAACTCATGAGGGTCATTATGAATTTTTGGTCATGCCTTTTGGCCTTACCAATGCACCTTCTACATTTCAAGGGTTGATGAATTCCATTTTCAAAGCCTTCCTTAGAAAATTTGTGCTAGTATTTTTGATGATATACTAATCTACAGTAGGTCTTGGAAGGATCATGTTCAACATGTTGACAGGGTGCTCAAACTATTACAGGAGAAACAATTATATGAAAAAAGATCCAAATGTTTCTTTGGAGTAAAAGAGATGGAATATCCGGGTCATATTGTATCTCATGAGGGTGTTAAGGTAGACCCTAATAAAATTAAAGCCATTAAGGAATGGAAAGTCCCCAGAACCATAAAGCAGTTGCTAAGAATTATGGGAGAATAGCAGCACCTCTAAAAATATTATTGAAGAAAGATGCATTTTCATGGACTCCTGAAGCAACTTAGGCCTTTGAACATCTTAAAGAAGCAATGTGCCTAGCACCGGTCTTAGCTATGCCAAATTTCACAAAAACATTTTTTGTGGATTGTGATGCCTCAGGAAATGGAACTGGTGTTGTTTTAATGCAAGAAGGAAGACCCATTGCTTTTGAAAGTCGTCCAATCAAAGGAAAGTATTTACAGAAAGTTATTTATGAGAATGAAATGTTAGCAATATTGCATGCAATAAAGAAATGGAGAACTTACCTAATGGGAAGATACTTCAAGGTAAAAACTGGTCATGATAATCTTAAACACTTTTTGGAACAAAGACTATCTTCAGAAGAGAAACAAAAATGGGTCACAAAGATGTTGGGTTATGACATTGAAATAATCTACAAAAAAGGGAAGCTAAATGTTGTTGCAGATGCACTCTCAAGAAAGAATGATGGGGTGGAAGCATTGCTTTGTGCCATATCTATTATCCAGCCAGATTGGATAACCGAAGCAAGGGATGAATGGAAGAAGGATGAAGAAGTGTGGACACTCATTCAAAATTTGCAGCAAGATCCTAGTACATCTGATACATTTAGTTGGAAAAATGATTCCTTATGGTACAAAGATCACTTATATCTTTGTAAAAATTCCCAACTAAAACAAAATATTCTTTTGGAATTGCACACTTCTCCTTTAGGAGGACACTCAGGATTTTTAAAAACTTACCACAGGGTGAAGAAAGAATTTTTTTGGGATGGCCTTAAATCTGATATTCAAAAGTTTGTGGCGGAATGTTTGGTTTGCCAGCAGAATAAAGTTGATACAATTAAGACCCCGGGACTTCTACAACCTTTATCCATTCCAAGTCAACGTTGGGAGGAGATTTCAATGGATTTTATCACAGGTTTACCTAAGTCCAAAGGAAAGAGTGTAATCATGGTGGTAGTTGATAGACTTACCAAGTATGCACACTTTTGTGCATTATCTCATCCATTTAAAGCAAGTAAAGTTGCTACTACATTTATGGAGACAATTCAAAAGCTACATGGAAACCCAAGGGTTATTGTGAGAGACAGAGATCCCATTTTTACTGGAAATTTTTGGACGGAGTTAATTTCTTGTTTGGGTACTCAATTAGCTCATAGCTCATCTTATCATCCTCAATCTTATGGTCAAACTGAGATAGTAAATAAATGTTTGGAAGGATATCTTTGTTGTTTTATATCTGATAAACAAACACAATGGGTCAAGTGGTTACCTCTCCTTGAATGGTGGTATAATACTTCCTTCCATACTATAGCAAAAATGACCCCATTTATGGAACTTTATGGATATCATCCACCATCCATCACATCATATTTAATAGAAAATTCGAAGGTTCAAGCAGTGGAAGATCACATCGAGCATCAACAAGAAGTTCTCCAACTCTTAAAGGATAACCTGAATTTGGCACAAAATCAAATGAAATAATAGGAAGATCAACATCGCAGCGAGAGAAGTTTTGATGTAGGAGACTGGGTATTTTTACTGCTACAACCATACAAACAAATTTCCCTCAAGCAAGCTAGGAAGGATAATAAATTATCACCAAAGTAATATGGTCCTTACAAGGTGTTGCAAAAGATTGGTATTATGGCATACAAATTGGAGCTTCCTGCTTCTTCATGAGTGCATCCAGTTTTCCATGTTTCATGCTTAAAGAAGCTTATAGGTGAAAATATTCCAGTTCAAACAATATTACTAGAACTTGATGAGGAAGGAAAAATCATATTGGAACCTGAAGCGGTCACGAAAACAAGAACTCGACAGCTACGAAATCGATCAATTTCATAGTATCTCATCAAGTGGAAGAACTTACCCACTGAAGATTCTACATGGGAGGATGAGAATTTATACAGAATCACCCAGAGCTACTCAAGCATTGAGGACAACAATTTTTTGAAGGAGAGGGGCATATTACGTCCCTATATTACTAGTAGAGTCCCTTATTGTTGTTAGTGTAACCCCCTTATTGTTATTATTGTACCCCTGTAACCCCCATATTCTTATTATTGTGCTCTTAAATTATTATTGTTAGGTCGGCTAGAATTTTTGGGAAAAATACTGAGAGGGGGGGGTGAATCAGTATTTAAGGCTGACTGAAAACTTTTTACTTTTTCTTTCTCTAAAATCCATACGCTACTTTCCTGAAACCAACTTGCGTATACATGCGGATATCCTTCATAAAACTCGCATATATACAGAGATCTTATTATGCATTTAATTCTCTACTTAGATTTATGCATCATTCGTTCATCAGATGTTTAGTTAGCAGTAAGCATGTGCAGTAATAACAGAATAAACCATCACACATAAGCAACACACATGAACACCAGGATTTAAGGTGGAAACCCAAGTCGGGAGAAAACCACCGCTGTCGTCGTCTCTGTCTTCAATATTTTATTATAAAGAAAACATCTTACAATAATGTACTGGCGCAGAATCATACCAGCACGCAAGCACCCACCTTCAGAAGGCTAAAACCTTCTCTTGTTTACCAGCCTCTCCTGGAAGGGAGCCACAACCCCCTGCTATCGTTTACCAGCCTCTCCTGGAAGGGAGCCACTACCCCCTGCTCTCGTTTACCAGCCTCTCTTGGAAGGGAGCCACTACCCCCTGCACTCGTTTACCAGCTACCACTGGAAGGGAGCTACAACCCCCTCACTAAAGGCTTCGACCTTCAGACCCTCTGTGGACCACGTTTCATCAATTTTCATACTGGATCCAACAGCTTCCATGCAACACAACTTGTAGGCCATCTTTCATCATATTTTCAGACTGGACCCACTCCACACATTTAAGCTCAACATTAATCAAACTGAAACTTATAACCCCATCAATTCATTCGTTGATTCATCAACCAATCAGCCAACAACTTGATCTTTAATTAACATAATCAGCAGCATATTCATCATTCAAATAACCCAGTTCTGTATGAATACATCATTGACAGATAGCAGTAAAACAGCAAAACAGATCAGACATTTCATTCCACTTACTTCAGCAAACCCTATATTCCATACGCACTTTTACTTCACTGAACCTACGTATGTACGCGCTTTCATGCAGACCAACCCGCGTATACTTCTGTGTATTCTTCAGAAAACCCTGTCTGCCCATACGCGCTTTTGCTGAAGCGAACCTGCGTATACATCTGTAACTTTTCAACACTGTGCAGCTCTTCAAATCAGATAAACAACTCAGATTTCATCCTTCACTTCAGAAAGTATTTCACCTCATCTCAGATCTAAACATTCCATGAACAGATCTAGGAAATACATATACATTTCAAATCTAGAGATCCCTCTTCATCATTTTCTTCATAGGTGCATTATAGATTCAAATCTATCAATCAAGAACAGAGTTCATCCATGAAGATATTCCTTAGAGATATTTATTCATTCACAACCTTTACTCATGCACACCATTGCACAATGATCTTCTTCTCCTTATATAGGTTTATCTTTTATCAATACCATGAACCAAAACCACACCACTTCCGATGGTATTCTTGGACGGGATCAAATAGATAATCAAGCGCTCAATACAATGGGTCAATACCATGGTAACACCCCTTCGTATTCTAAATTTGGAGCGCAAAAGGGCATACGCGATTTGGCACGTACTTTTCTGCGTGCGTACGCTACTTCGCCTTAACGAACCCACGTATGCTTTGTGACACATCATATTTATCATTTTTCTGGCACATACTGGAATTCCTTTCTTCTGTTACTTCTGAGCTGATCTGTAGATACATCATCCTTCCTTTTAACACACAGATACATCATCCTTACATGTTTAACACATAGGTTGCTTATCATAGGCAACTCATCAAGAAGATTTCTATCAAGAACAACTTCATCAGGCAGGTTCCATCAAAGTCAACACATTGTATCACATTGCCAACAATCTCCCCCTTAACTCATCAAGTAGGTTGCCATCCAAAGACAACTCATCAAGTCAGTTTCCATCAAGGACAACTTCATCCAGTAGGTTTCCACATCAAGGACAACAAATTGCATCATATTGCCAACATTCTCACTTCATCAAGTAGGTTGCCATCAAGGACAACACATGCCAACAATCTCCCCCTTTGGACTTGATGGCAAATTTGATGGTGTTTGATAACCACAACAGATAGATACATTGATTATAACCATTATGATACTCTCCCCTTATTCAAACACCATGCTACTCTCCCCCTTTGACATCAAGGGCAAAGAGCGGATCAACATCAACACAAGGTTTTTCTTTGCTTGTAGAAAGAAGAGCTTTGTAGATCTGATGTGCATTGAAGTTACCATGCTCCCTCTAAGTTCATGCTGAGAATTCAACACAAAATTCAATGAAGTACATGACTCTATGACCTTTCCTATCACCAATGACTCATAATTACATCAATGATCCAACCAAGTGGATTTACATATGTGACTCAACTACCCAACCAAGTGGGTTTACATATTTGACTCAACTACCCAACCAAGTGGGTTTACAAATTTGACTCAAGTACCCAACTAAGTGAGTTTACACATTTGAACAAGTCCTTACATGACTGAATATTACAATTTTAGATCATAGGTCTCAACATGACCTTTTCATCAAATTACAAATATGACCTTTTACAACAAATATCAAAATGACCTCAAGAAAGAGATCATATTTCAGAATCATCATAATGCCAACAATGTATTACATTCAGCAAGGCTAATTCTCCCCCTGAAACTGTGCATCCAATGCATCCTTTCCACATGACCAGTGCTCCCCCTTACCTTGTGCATCTTGAACACTTTCAACAACAAATCATCAAGGCATCTTTATCAAGATACATCAGAGAATGAAATAGAATTATGAAAACTGGAACACCACCAGAGATACCAAACAACACTGCAGTTGTGCTGAAGAATGCTAACCCCAAGTAAGATTTGTCAGCAACTAACCATACGCAGTTTTATTTTCATAAACTCGCATATATACGCGACTTTCATTCATTAAACCCGCATATCCAATTTAATCTTCTGAATTTAAGCAGTTCTGATTTTGTACATGGCAGAGACAACTCCCAGCTTCCGTCTGAGATTTTCGAATGCTTCCCTGGGATATATGAGAGAAGAAAGATGGGACAATGTAGCTATGTTTTCAAGTGTCACCCAACATTTGTAGCATAAGTGCATCAGTAACCAAGCCTTCAGAACTTTTGCAGCATCAAAAAATTCTTCCCAAGAGGAATCATTATACCAGAACAACTTCTTCAATAGACACTACATATTAAGCAGTCATCCATGTGATCCGATATCACCAAGATCTTAAAGATTTATCATGATGTAGCATGTGTAAGAAAAAGGTTTCAACCGTGACAAAAATCATTATCAACAAGATCTGCATGATCTATCGTTATTTCTTAATCATAAGACTTCCATCTTATCCATGTGTGAAAACAACAGATACTAGTCATCAAAAGTAAACAGGGCTCATCCATAAACTCATCATAAGAAACCATGTATCATCTCATCATCATTTGAGCAAGAACTAAGGAATAACTAGATATAATGCCAACAATGCAATCATTAGTTGTTAGACTGATGCTCCACATGAACCTATGTTCCTGATCTTCAGCTGTCATACTAAATTTCTTATCATAACTGCATACACGGTTGTCTCCACTGTAACTCGCGTGTATACGCGACTTTACTTCATTAAACCCGCATATGGAAAGTGAAATACTGAAAATTTCACACTCCTTCTTCTCCCCCTGAATTTGTACCACCTGTACCTGTCTTCTTCACAACAGATGCACTATCAGAAATAAACAAAACCAAAATTACCAAATCAACCATGAGAATCATCATACATTGCTCCCCCTGTGTTGATACATTACTAATCTCTATGATGTATCTCACATCATTCCTGCAGTCATTATGAGAAGTAAGCTTTAGAAGCGGATCACTGCAGTAAGGTCAATATTCCCTACGTTTCTAACCGGTCTTCCTTCTTTTTCCAGCTTTGTTTGAAATTTCTTATTGTGTGCTGGAAGTTCTCCAATTTCTCAGATCTATTCATCCTGCATTCTTTTTCTACATGTCCATAATTGTTACAAGTATAGCATCTTATGTGACCAGAAAAGTAAGCATAAGGATCATAATGTGTTGTTCTATTCTTCCTTCTATTGCAATCAGTTGCTTTATGACCATACTTGCTGCATGAAAAACAATATCCCTTGAAGAAACCAGAGTACCTTTCTATGTAGAATCTGTTTGTTTGTGACTGAAACAATCTGCTTCTGCAATTGGCTGCAACATGCCCATAATTATGACATTTAAAGCATTCAACATTATTGAATGATTTCCTTTGGCTGTTCATGATTGTCGGTTGACTTCTTGTTTCTTTCAACTCTTCAGGTTTTGCATTGACATCCTTTGAATATTTAGCACTTCCTTGTGAACTAGATTCTCCTTTAACAGTTTCATGAAAACCAAGACCAAATTTAATAGAAGGAGACCTCTGACTACTAAAAATATTATCGAGAATCTTAGTACTATCTTGAAACCTCAAGAGTTTATCTTTTTCTTCTAATTTACCTTTCAAAATATTTACCTCAACCTCCAAACTTTGGCATTGCTTCTTCATGCTTTCTTCTTTCCTTCTTCCTTCTTCTACTTGATCATTCAATTTTAGAATCTCTTCTTTCAACCCATTCTCTTTTTCTTCAATAGTTTGTAAAAGTTCTTCATTCTTCTTATTAGCTTTTTCCAGATCTTCTTTGAGGGAGATGATTTTTTCTTCAAGTTCTTTTCCTTCAAATGATTGTAGAAGTTCTTTATTCCTTTTGTTTGATGCTTCGAGATCTGCCTTCAGAGAGATGATTTCTACTTCAAGTCCTTTTTCTTCTAATGATTGTAGAAGTTATTCATTCTTCTTGTTTGATTTTTCGAGATCTGCCTTTAGAGAGATGATTTCTGCTTCAAGTCCTTTTTCTTCACATGATTGTAGAAGTTCTTCATTCTTCTTGTTTGATTTTTCCAAATCTTCTTTTAGATAGATGATTTCTGCTTCAAGTTCTTCATTCTTCTTATTTGATTTTTCGAGATCTGCTTTCAGAAATATGGTTTCTGCTTCAAGTCCCTTACTTCGATTAGATACATCATCATACAACCTTTTCAGTCTAGAGATCATATCTTTGTAGATAGATTCTCTCTTATTAAATAATCTTTGTTGATCTTCAACTTGGATCTTGAGAACTGTTTCTTGATCCACAGTATTACTTTCACTATCTTCACCATTGCATGCATAAGAAAATAAATCCCAAGAACAGAAATCACTACCTGTTTCATCTTCTTCATTTTCTGCTGCACATTTTTCCGAGATATCTCATTTCTTTGAGTAGCCATCTTATTTTGCTTCTTTCCCATTGTGACGGATCTCCTTCAAGCGACCAAGCTTCTATAGAAGGACCCTCTCTGATACCAATTTTTGGGAAAAATACTGAGAGGGGGGGGTGAATCAGTATTTAAGGGTGACTGAAAACTTTTTACTTTTTCTTTCTCTAAAAGCCATACGCTACTTTCCTGAAACCAACTCGCGTATACACGCAGATATCCTTCATAAAAATCGCGTATATACAGAGATCTTATTATGCATTTAATTCTCTACTTAGATTTATGCATCATTCATTCATCAGATGTTTAGTTAGCAGTAAGCATGTGCAGTAATAACAGAATAAACCATCACACATAAGAAACACACATGAACACCAGGATTTAAGGTGGAAACCCAAGTCGGGAGAAAACCACCGCTATCGTCGTCTCTGTCTTCAATATTTTATTATAAAGAAAACATCTTACAACAATGTACTGGCACTAACTCATACAATCACGCAAGCACCCACCTGCAGAAGGCTACAACCTTCTCTCGTTTACCAGCCTCTCCTGGAAGGGAGCCACAACCCCCTGCTCTCATTTACCAGCCTCTCCTAGAAGGGAACCACTACCCCCTGATCTCATTTACCAGCCTATCCTGGAAGGGAGCCACTACCCCCTGCACTCGTTTACCAGCTACCACTGGAAGGGAGCTACAACCCCCTCACTGAAGGCTTCGACCTTCAGCCCCTCTGCAGACCAAGTTTCATCAATTTTCATACTGGATCCAACAGCTTCCATGCAACACAACTAGTAGGCCACCTTTCATCATATTTTCAGACTGGACCCACTCCACACATTTAAGCTCAACATTCATCAAAATGAAACTTATAACCCCATCAATTCATTCGTTGAATCATCAACCAGTCAACCAACAACTTGATCTTTAATTAACATAATCAGCAGCATATTCATCATTCAAATAACCCAGTTCTGTATGAATACATCATTGACGGATAGCAGTAAAACAGCAAAACAGATCAGACATTTCATTCCACTTACTTCAGCAAACCCTAGATTCCATACGCGCTTTTACTTCACTAAACCTGCATATGTACACGCTTTCATGCAGACCAACCCGCGTATACTTCTGTGTATTCTTCAGAAAACCCTGTCTGCCCATACGCGCTTTTTCTTAAGCATGCCCGCATATATACGCGCTTTTTCTGAAGCGAACCTGCGTATACATCTGTAACTTTTCAGGACTTTGCAGCTCTTCAGATCAAATAAACAACTCAGATTTCATCCTTCACTTCAGAAAGTATTTCGCCTCATCTCAGATCTAAACATTCCATGAACAGATCTAGGAAGTACATATACATTTCAGATCTAGAGATCCCTCTTCATCATTTTCTTCATAGGTGCATTATAGATTCAGATCTATCAATCAAGAACAGAGTTCATCCATTCAGATATTCCTTAGAGAGATTTATTCATTCACAACACTTACTCATGCACAATGATCTTCTTCTCCTTATCTAGGTTTAGCCTTTATCAATTCCATGAGCCAAAACCACACCACTTCCGATGGTATTCCTGGACAGGATTAAATATATAATCAAGCGCTCAATACAATGGGTCAACACCATGGTAACACCCCTTGTTATTCTAAATTTGGAGCACAAAAGGGCATACGCGACTTGGCACATACTTTTCCGCGTGCATACACTACTTCGCCTTAACGAACCCGCGTATGCTTTGTGACACATCATATTTATCATTTTTCTGGCACTTACTGGAATTCCTTTCTTCTATTACTTCTAAGCTGATCTGTAGATACATCATCCTTCCTTTTAACACACAGATACATTATCCTTACATGTTTAACACATAGGTTGCTTATCATAGGCAACTCATCAAGCAGGTTTCTATCAAGAACAACTTCATCAGGCAGGTTCCATCAAAGTCAACACATTGTATCACATTGCCAACAATCTCCCCCTTAACTCATTAAGTAGGTTACCATCAACTTCATCAAGTAGGTTGCCATCATTCATCAAGTAGGTTGCCATCCAAAGACAACTCATCAAGTCAGTGTCCATCAAGGACAACTTCATCTAGGAGGTTGCCACATCAAGGACAACACATTGCATCATATTGCCAACATTCTCACTTCATCAAGTAGGTTTCCATAAATGAAAACACATGCAAACAATCTCCCCCTTTGGACTTGATGGCAACTTTGATGGTGTTTGATCACCACAACAAATAGATACATTGATTATAACCAATATGATACTCTCCCCTTATTCAAACACCATGCTACTCTCCCCCTTTGACATCAAGGGCAAAGGGTGGATCAACATCAACACAAGGTTTTTCTTTCCTTGTAGAAAGAATAGCTCTGTAGATCTGATGTGCATTGAAGTTACCATGCTCCCTCTGAGTTCATGCTTATACTTCAACAAAAAATTCAATGAAGTACATGACTCTATGACCTTTCCTATCACCAAGGACTCATAATTACATCAATGATCCAACCAAGTGGATTTACATATGTGACTCGACTACCCAACCAAGTGGGTTTACACATTTGACTCAACTACCCAACCAAGTGGGTTTACAAATTTGACTCAAGTACCCAACTAAGTGATTTTACACATTTGAAAAATTCCTTACATGACTGAATATTACAATTTTACATCATAGGTCTCAACATGACCTTTTCATCAAATTACAAATATGACCTTTTACAACAAATACCAAAAGTACCTCAGGAAAGAGATCATATTTCAGAATCATCATAATGCCAACAATGTATTACATTCAGCAAGGCTAATGCTCCCCCTGAAACTGTGCATCCAATGCATCATTTCCACATGACCAGTGCTCCCCCTTAGCTTGTGCATCCTGAACACTTTCAACAGCAAATCATCAAGGCATCTTTATCAAGAGACATCAAAGATTGAAACAGAATTATGAAAACTGGAACACCACCAGAGATACCGAACAGCACTGCAGCTGTGTTGAAGAATGCTGACCCCAAGTAAAATTTGTCAGCAACTAACCATACGTGGTTTTATTTGCATAAACTCGCATATATGCGTGACTTTCGTTCAGGAAACCCGTGTATCCAATTTAATCTTCTGAATTTAAGCAGTTCTGATTTTGTACATGGCAGAGACAACTCCCAGCTTCCGTCTGAGATTTTAGAATGCTTCCCTGGGATATATGAGAGAAGAAAGATAGGAAAATGTAGCTATGTTTTCAAGTGTCACCCAACTTTTTTAGCATAAGTGCATCAGTAACCAAGCTTTTAAAATTTTTGCAGCATCAACAAATTCTTCCCAAGAGGAATCATTATACCAGAACAACTTCTTCAATAGACACTACGTATTAAGCAATCATCCATGTGATCCAATATCACCAAGATCTTTAAGATTTATCATGATGTAGCATGTGTAAGAAAAAGGTTTCAACCGTGACAAAAATCATTATCAACAAGATCTGCATGATCTATCCTTATTTCTTAATCATAAGACTTCCATCTTATTCATGTGTGAAAGCAAGGAATACTCTTCAACAAGAAGCAAATAGGGCTCATCCATAAAATCATCATAATAAATCATGTATCATGTCATCATCATTTAGAACTGAGACATAAGCAGATATAATGTCAATAATGCAATCATTAATAGTCAGACTGATGCTCCCCCTGAACCTGTGCTCCTGTTCTTGAGCTGTCATACTAATTTTCTTATCATAAATGCATACGCGTCTGTGTCCACTGGAACTTGCGTGTATACACGACTTTACTTCATTAAACCCACGTATGGAAAGTGAAATACTGAAAATTTCACACTCCTTCTTCTCCCCTTGAATTTGTACCACCTGTACCTGTCTTCTTCACATCAGATGCACTGCTAGAAATAAACATAACCAGAATTACCCAATCAACCATGAGAATCATCATACATTGCTCCCCCTGTGATGATACATTAATAATCTCTATGATGTATCTCACATCATTCCTGCAGTCATTATGAGAAGTAAGCTTTAGAAGCGGATGACTGCAGTAGGGTCAATATTCCCTACGTTTCTGACCGGTCTTCCTTCTTTTTCCAGCTTTTCTTGAAATTTCTTATTGTGTGCTGGAAGTTCTCCAATTTCTCAGATCTATTCATCCTGCATTATTTTTCTACATGTCCATACTTGTTACAAGTATAGCATCTTATGTGACCAGAAAAGTAAGCATAAGGATCATAATGTGTTGTTCTATTCTTCCTTCTATTGCAATCAGCTGCTTTATGACCATATTTGCTGCATGAAAAACAATATCCCTTGAAGAAACCAGAGTACCTTTCTGTGTAGAATCTGTTTGTTTGTGACTGAAACAATCTGCTTCTGCAATTGGCTGCAACATGCCCATAATTATGAAATTTAAAGCATTCAACATTATTGAATGATTTCCTTTGAGTGTTCATGATTTTCGGTTGACTTCTTGTTTATTTCAACTCTTCAGGTTTTGCATTGACATCCTTTGAATCTTTAGCACTTCCTTGTGAACTAGATTCTCCTTTAAGAGTTTCATGAAAACCAAGACCAAATTTAATAGAAGGAGACCTTTGACTACTAAGAATATTATCCAGGATCTTAGTACTATCTTGAAACCTCAAGATTTTATCTTTTTCTTCTAATTTACCTTTCAAAATATTTACCTCAATCTCCAAACTTTGGCATTGCTTCTTCATGCTTTCTTCTTTCCTTCTTCCTTCTTCTACTTGATCATTCAATTTTAGAATCTCTTCTTTCAACCCATTCTCTTGTTCTTCAATAGTTTGTAAAAGTTCTTCATTCTTCTTATTAGCTTTTTCCAAATCTTCTTTGAGGGAGATGATTTCTGCTTCAAGTTCTTTTCCTTCAAATGATTGTAAAAGTTCTTTATTCCTTTTCTTTGATGCTTCGAGATATGCCTTTAAAGAGATGATTTCTGCTTCAAGTCCTTTTTCTTCAAATGATTGTAGAAGTTCTTCATTCTTCTTGTTTGATTTTTCGAGATCTGCCTTTAGAGAGATGATTTCTGCTTCAAGTCCTTTTTCTTCACATGATTGTAGAAGTTCTTCATTCTTCTTGTTTGATTTTTCTAGATCTTCTTTTAGATAGATGATTTCTGCTTCAAGTTTTTCATTCTTCTTATTTGATTTTTCGAGATCTGCTTTCAGAAAGATGGTTTCTGCTTCAAGTCCCTTACTTCGATTAGCTACATCATCGTACAACCTTTTCAGTCTAGAGATCATATCTTTGTAGATAGATTCTCTCTTATTAAATAATCTTTGTTGATCTTCAACTTGGATCTTGAGAACTGTTTCTTGATCCACAGTATTACTTTCTCTATCTTCACCATTGCATGCATAAGAAAATAAATCCCAAGAACAACAATCACTACCTATTTCATCTTCTTCATTTTCTGCTGCACATGTTTTCTGAGATATCTCCTTTCTTTGAGTAGCCATCTTCTTTTGCTTCTTTCCCATTGTGACAGATCTCATTCAAGCGATGAAGCTTCTACAGAAGGACCCGCTCTGATACCAATTGTTGGGAAAAATACTAAGAGGGGGGGGTGAATCAGTATTTAAGGCTGACTGAAAACGTTTTACTTTTTCTTTCTCTAAAATCCATACGCTACTTTCCTTAAACCAACTCGCGTATACATGCGGATATCCTTTATAAAAATCGTGTATATACAGAGATCTTATTATGCATTTAATTCTCTACTTAGATTTATGCATCATTCGTTCATCAGATGTTTAGTTAGCAGTAAGCATGTGCAGTAATAATAGAATAAACCATCACACATAAGCAACACACATGAACACCAGGATTTAAGGTGGAAACCCAAGTCGGGAGAAAACCAACATTGTCGTCGTCTATGTCTTCAATATTTTATTATAAAGAAAACATCTTACAACAATGTACTGGCGCAGACTCATACCAGCATGCAGGCACCCACCTGCAGAAGGCTACAACCTTCTCTCGTTTACCAGCCTCTCGTGGAAGGGAGCCACAACCCCCTGCTCTCGTTTACCAGCCTCTCTTGGAAGGGAGCCACTACCCTCTCCTCTCTTTTACCAGCCTCTCCTGGAAGGGAGCCACTACCCCCCACACTCGTTTACCAGCTACCACTGGAAGGGAGCTACAACCCCCTCACTGAAGGCTTCGACCTTCAGCCCCTTTGCGGACCACGTTTCATCAATTTGCATACTATATCCAATAGCTTCCATGCAACACAACTTGTAGGCCACCTTTCATCATATTTTCAGACTGGACCCACTCCACACAATTAAGCTCAACATTCGTCAAACTGAAACTTATAACCCCATCAATTCATTTGTTGAATCATAAACCAATCAACCAACAACTTGATCTTTAATTAACATAATCAGCAGCATATTCATCATTCAAATAACCCAGTTCTGTATGAATACATCATTGACAGATAGCAGTAAAACAACAAAACAGATCAGACATTTCATTCCACTTACTTCAGCAAACCCTAGATTCCATACGCGCTTTTACTTCACTGAACCTGCGTATGTATGCGCTTTCATGCAGACCAACCCGCATATACTTCTGTGTATTCTACAGAAAACCATGTCTTCCCATACGCGCTTTTCCTTAAGCACACCCACGTATACACGCGCTTTTGTTGAAGCGAACCTGCGTATACATCTGTAACTTTTCAGGACTGTGCAGCTCTTCAGATCAGATAAACAACTCAAATTTCATCCTTCACTTCAGAAAGTATTTCGCCTCATCTCAGATCTAAACATTCCATGAACAAATCTAGGAAATACATATACATTTCAGATCTAGAGATCCCTCTTCATCATTTTCTTCATAGGTGAACTATAGATTCAGATCTATCAATCAAGAACAGAGTTCATCCATGCAGATATTCCTTAGAGAGATTTATTCATTCACAACCCTTACTCATGCACACCATTGCACAATGATCTTCTTCTCCTTATATAGGTTTAGCCTTTATCAATACAATGAGCCAAAACCACACCACTTCCGATGGTATTCTTGGACGGGATCAAATAGATAATCAAGCGCTCAATACAATGGGTCAATACCATGGTGACACCCCTTGGTATTCTAAATTTTGAGCACAAAAGGGCATACGCGACTTGGCACGTAATTTTCCGCGTGCACATGCTACTTCGCCTTAACGAACCCGCGTATGCTTTGTGACACATCATATTTATCATTTTTCTGGCACTTACTGGAATTCCTTTCTTCTGTTACTTCTGAGCTAATCTGTAGATACATCATCCTTCCTTCTAACACACAGATACATCATCCTTACATGTTTAACACACAGGTTTCTTATCATAGGCAACTCATCAAGCAGATTTCTATCAAGAACAACTTCATCAGGCAGGTTCCATCAAAGTCAACACATTGTATCACATTGCCAACAATCTCCCCCTTAACTCATCAAGTAGGTTACCATCAACTTCATCAAGTAGGTTGCCATCATTCATCAAGTAGGTTTCCATCCAAAGACAAATCATCAAGTCAGTTTCCATCAAGGACAACTTCATCTAGTAGGTTGCCACATCAACGACAACACATTGCATCATATTGCCAACATTCTCACTTCATCAAGTAGGTTGCCATCAAGGACAACACATGCAAACAATCTCCCCCTTTGGACTTGATGGCAAATTTGATGGTGTTTGATCACCACAACAGATAGATACATTGATTATAACCATTATGATACTCTCCCCTTATTCAAACACCATGCTACTCTCCCCCTTTGACGTCAAGCGCAAAGGGAAGATCAACATCAACACAAGGTTTTTCTTTCCTTGTATAAAGAAGAGCTCTGTAGATCTAATGTGCATTGAAGTTACCATGCTCTCTCTGAGTTCATGCTGAGACTTCAACACAAAATTCAATGAAGTACATGACTCTATGACCTTTCCTATCACCAAGGACTCATAATTACATCAATGATCCAACCAAGTGGATTTACATATGTGACTCAACTACCCAACCAAGTGGGTTTACACATTTGACTCAACTACCCAACCAAGTGGGTTTACAAATTTGACTCAAGTACCCAACTAAGTGAGTTTACACATTTGAACAAGTCCTTACATGACTGAATATTACAATTTTACATCATAGGTCTCAACATGAACTTTTCATCAAATTACAAATATGACCTTTTACAACAAATACCAAAAGGAACTCAAGAAAGAGATCATATTTCAGAATCATCATAATGCCAACAATGTATTACATTCAGCAAGGCTAATGCTCCCCTTGAAACTGTGCATCCAATGCATCCTTTCCATATGACCAGTGATCCCCCTTACCTTGTGCATCCTGAACACTTTCAACAGCAAATCATCAAGACATCTTTATCAAGAGACATCAGAGAATGAAACAGAATTATGAAAACTGGAACACCACCAGAGATACCAAACAGCACAACAGTTGTGCTGAAGAATGCTGACCCCAAGTAAAAAATTTCAGCAACTAACCATATGCGGTTTTATTTGCATAAACTCACGTATATACGCGACTTTCGTTCAGGAAACCCGCGTATCCAATTTAATCTTCTGAATTTAAGCAGTTCTGATTTTGTACATGGCAGAGACAACTCCCAGCTTCCGTCTGAGATTTTCGAATGCTTCCCTGGGATATATGAGAGAAGAAAGATAGGACAAAGTAGCTATGTTTTCAAGTGTCACCCAACATTTGTAGCATAAGTGCATCAGTAACCAAGCCTTCAGAATTTTTGCAGCATCAACAAATTCTTCCTAAGAGGAATCATTATACCAGAACAACTTCTTCAATAGACACTACGTATTAAGCAATCATCCATGTGATCCGATATCACCAAGATCTTTAACATTTATCATGATGTAGCATGTGTAAGAAAAAGGTTTCAACCGTGACAAAAATCATTATCAACAAGATCTGCATGATCTATCCTTATTTCTGAATCCTAACACTTCCATCTTATCCATTTGTGAAAACAACAGATACTCTTCATCAAAAGTAAACAGGGCTCATCCATAAACTCATCATAAGAAACCATGTATCATGTCATCATCATTTGAGCAAGAACTAATAAATAACCAGATATAATGCCAACAATGCAATCATTAGTTGTTATACTGATGCTCCCCCTGAACCTGTGTTCCTGATCTTCAGCTATCATACTAAATTTCTTATCATAAATGCATACACGGCTGTCTCCACTGTAACTCGCGTGTATACGCGACTTTACTTCATTAAACCCGCGTATGGAAAGTGAAATACTGAAAATTTCACACTCCTTCTTCTCCCCCTGAATTTTTACCACCTGTACCTGTCTTCTTCACAACAGATGCACTGTCAGAAATAAACATAACCAGAATTACCAAATCAACCATGAGAATCATCATACATTGCTCCCCGTGTGATGATACATTACTAATCTCTATGATGTATCTCACATCATTCCTGCAGTCATTATGAGAAGTAAGCTTTAGAAGCAGATGACTGCAGTAGGGTCAATATTCCCTACGTTTCTGACTGGTCTTCCTTCTTTTTCCAACTTTGCTTGAAATTTCTTATTGTGCGCTGGAAGTTCTCCAATTTCTTAGATCTATTCATCCTGCATTCTTTTTCTACATGTCCATAATTGTTACAAGTATAGCATCTTATGTGACCAGAAAAGTAAGCATAAGAATCATAATGTGTTGTTCTATTCTTCCTTCTATTGCAATCAGCTGCTTTATGACCATACTTGCTGCATGAAAAACAATATCCCTTGAAGAAACCAGAGTACCTTTCTGTGTAGAATCTGTTTGTTTGTGACTGAAACAATCTACTTCTGCAATTGGCTACAACATGCCCATAATTATGACATTTAAAGCATTCAACATTATTGAATGATTTCCTTACCATGTTCATGATTGTCGAGTTGAGATCTTGTTTCTTTCAACTCTTCGGAGTTTTGCATTGACATCCTTTGAATCTTTAGCACTTCCTTGTGAACTAGATTCTCCTTTAAGAGAGTTCATGAAAACCAAGACCAAATTTAATAGAAGGAGACCTTTGACTACTAAGAATATTATCAGAATCTTAGTAACATCTTGAAACCTCAGAAGTTTATCTTTTTCTTCTAATTTACCTTTCAAAATATTTACCTCAACCTCCAAACTTTGGCATTGCTTCTTCATGCTTTCTTCTTTCCTTCTTCCTTCTTCTACTTGATCATTCAATTTTAGAATCTCTTATTTCAACCCATTCTCTTGTTCTTCAATAGTTTGTAAAAGTTATTCATTATTCTTATTAGCTTTTTTCAGATCTTCTTTGAGGGAGATGATTTCTGCTTCAAGTTCTTTTCCTTCAAATGATTGTAGAAGTTCTTTATTCCTTTTGTTTGATGCTTCGAGATCTGCCTTCAGAGAGATGATTTCCGCTTCAAGTCCTTTTTCTTCAAATGATTGTAGAAGTTCTTCATTCTTCTTGTTTGATTTTTCGAGATCTGCCTTTAGAGAGATGATTTCTGCTTCAAGTCCTTTTTCTTCACATGATTGTAGAAGTTCTTCATTCTTCTTGTTTGATTTTTCCAGATCTTCTTTTAGATAGATGATTTCTGCTTCAAGTTCTTCATTCTTCTTATTTGATTTTTCGAGATCTGCTTTCAGAAAGATGGTTTTCGCTTCAAGTCCCTTACTTCGATTAGCTACATCATCGTACAACCTTTTCAGTCTAGAGATCATATCTTTATAGATAGATTCTCTCTTATTAAATAATCTTTGTTGATCTTCAACTTGGATCTTGAGAACTGTTTCTTGATCCACAGTATTACTTTCACTATCTTCACCATTGCATGCATAAGAAAATAAATCCCAAGAACAACAATCACTACCTGTTTCATCTTGTTCATTTTGTACTGCACATGTTTTCTGAGATATATCCTTTCTTTGAGTAGCCATCTTATTTTGCTTCTTTTCCATTGTGATGGATCTCCTTCAAGCGATGAAGCTTCTACAGAAGGACCCGCTCTGATACCAATTGTTGGGAAAAATACTAAGAGGGGGGGGTGAATCAGTATTTAAGGTTGACTGAAAACTTTTTATTTTTTCTTTCTCTAAAAGCCATACGCTACTTTCCTGAAACCAACTTGTGTATACATGTGGATATCCTTCATAAAAATTGTGTATATACAGAGATCTTATTATGCATTTAATTCTCTACTTGGATTTATGCATCATTCATTCATCAGATGTTTAGTTAGCAGTAAGCATGTGCAGTAATAACAGAATAAACCATCACACATAAGCAACACACACGAACACCAGAATTTAAGGTGGAAACCCAAGTCGGGAGATAACCACCGCTGTCGTCGTCTTTGTCTTCAATATTTTATTATAAAGAAAACATCTTACAACAATGTACTGGCGCAGACTCATGCCAGCACGCAAGCACCCACCTGCAGAAGGCTACAACCTTCTCTCGTTTACCAGCCTCTCCTGGAAGGGAGCCACAACCCCCTGCTCTCGTTTACTAGCCTCTCCTGGAAGGGAGCCACTACCCCCTGCTCTCGTTTACCAGTCTCTCCTGGAAGGGAGCCACTACCCCCTGCACTCGTTTACCAGCTACCACTGGAAGGGAGCTACAACCCCCTCACTGAAGGCTTCGACCTTCAGCCCCTCTGCAGACCATGTTTCATAAATTTTCATACTAGATCCAACAGCTTCCATGCAACAAAACTTGCAGGCCACCTTTCATCATATTTTCAGACTGGACCCACTCCACAAATTTAAGCTCAACATTCACCAAACTGAAACTTATAACCCCATCAATTCATTTGTTGAATCATCAACCAATCAACCAACAAGTTGATCTTTAATTAACATAATCAGCAGCATAGTCATCATTCAAATAACCCAGTTCTAGATGAATACATTATTGACAGATAGCAGTAAAACAAAAAAACAGATCAAACATTTCATTCCACTTACTTCAGCAAACCCTAGATTCCATACACGCTTTTACTTCACTGAACCTGCATATGTATGCGCTTTCATGCAGACCAACCCGCATATACTTCTGTGTATTCTTCAAAAAACCCTGTCTGCCCATACTCGCTTTTCCTTAAGCATGCCCGCGTATACACGCGCTTTTGCTGAAGCGAACCTGCGTATACATCTGTAACTTTTCAGGACTGTGCAGCTCTTCAGATCAGATAAACAACTCAGATTTCATCCTTCACTTCAGAAAGTATTTCGCCTCATCTCAGATCTAAACATTCCATGAACAGATCTAGGAAATACATATACATTTCAGATCTAGAGATCCCTCTTCATCATTTTCTTTATAGGTGCATTATAGATTCAAATCTATCAATCAAGAACAGAGTTCATCCATGCAGATATTCCTTAGAGATATTTATTCATTCACAACCCTTACTCATGCACACCATTGCACAATGATCTTCTTCTCCTTATATAGGTTTAGCCTTTATCAATACCATGAGCCAAAACCACACCACTTCCGATGGTATTCCTGGACGGGATCAAATAGATAATCAAGCGCTCAATACAATGGGTCAATACCATGGTAACACCCCTTCGTATTCTAAATTTGGAGCGCAAAAGGGCATACGCGACTTGGCACGTACTTTTCCGCGTGGATACGCTACTTCGCCTTAACGAACCCGCGTATGCTTTGTGACACATCATATTTATCATTTTTCTGGCACTTACTGGAATTCCTTTCTTCTGTTACTTCTAAGCTGATCTGTAGATACATCATCCTTCCTTTTAACACACAGATACATCATCCTTACATGTTTAACACATAGGTTGCTTATCATAGGCAACTCATCAAGCAAGTTTCTATCAAGAACAACTTCATCAGGCAGGTTCCATCAAAGTCAACACATTGTATCACATTGCCAACAATCTCCCCCTTAACTCAACAAGTAGGTTACCATTAACTTCATCAAGTAGGTTGCCATCATTCTTCAAGTAGGTTGCCATCCAAAGACAACTCATCAAGTCAGTTTCCATCAAGGACAACTTCATCTAGTAGGTTGCCACATCAAGGACAACACATTGCATCATATTGCCAACATTCTCACTTCATCAAGTAGGTTGCCATCAAGGACAACACATGCAAACAATCTCCCCCTTTGGACTTGATGGCAAATTTGATGGTGTTTGATCACCACAACAAATAGATACATTGATTATAACCATTATGATACTCTCCCCTTATTCAAACACCATGCTACTCTCCCCCTTTGACATCAGGGGAAAATGGTGGATCAACATCAACACAAGGTTTTTCTTTCCTTGTAGAAAGAATAGCTCTGTAGATCTGATGTGCATTGAAGTTACCATGCTCCCTCTGTGTTCATGCTAAGACTTCAACACAAAATTCAATGAAGTACATGACTCTATGACCTTTCCTATCACCAAGGACTCATAATTACATCAATGATCCAACCAAGTGGATTTACATATGTGACTCAACTACCCAACCAAGTGGGTTTACACATTTGACTCAACTACCCAACCAAGTGGGTTTACAAATTTGACTCAAGTACCCAACTAAGTGAGTTTACACATTTGAACAAGTCCTTACATGACTGAATATTACAATTTTACATCATAGGTCTCAACATGACCTTTTCATCAAATTACAAATATGACCTTTTACAACAAATACCAAAAGGACCTCAAGAAAGAGATCATATTTTAGAATCATCATAATGCCAACAATGTATTGCATTCAGCAAGTCTAATGCTCCCCCTGAAACTGTGCATCCAATGCATCCTTTCCACATGACCAGTGCTCCCCCTTAGCTTGTGCATCCTGAACACTTTCAACAGCAAATCATCAAGGCATCTTTATCAAGAGACATCAAAGAATGAAATAGAATTATGAAAACTGGAACACCACTAGAGATACCAAACAGCACTGCAGTTGTGCTGAAGAATGCTGACCCCAAGTAAAATTTGTGAGCAACTAACCATACGCGGTTTTATTTGCATAAACTCGCGTATATACGCGATTTTCGTTCAGGAAACCCGTGTATCCAATTTAATCTTCTGAATTTAAGCAGTTCTGATTTTGTACATGGCAGAGACAACTCCCAGCTTCCATCTGAGATTTTCGAATGCTTCCCTGGGATATATGAGAGAATAAAGATAGGACAATGTAGCTATGTTTTCAAGTGTCACCCAACATTTGTAGCATAAGTGCATCAGTAGCCAAGCCTTCAGAATTTTTGCAGCATCAACAAATTCTTCCCAAGAAGAATCATTATACCAGAACAACTTCTTCAATAGACACTATGTATTAAGCAATCATCCATGTGATCCGATATCACCAAGATCTTTAAGATTTATCATGATGTAGCATGTGTAAGAAAAAGGTTTCAACCGTAACAAAAATCATTATCAACAAGATCTGCATGATCTATCCTTATTTCTGAATCATAAGACTTCCATCTTATCCATGTGTGAAAACAACATATACTCTTCATCAAAAGTAAATAGGGCTCATCTATAAAATCATCATAAGAAACCATGTATCATCTCATCATCATTTGAGCAAGAACTAAGGAATAACTAGATATAATGCCAACAATGCAATCATTATTTGTTAGACTGATTCTCCCCCTGAACCTGTGTTCCTAATCTTCAGCTGTCATACTAAATTTCTTATCATAAATGCATACGCAGCTGTCTCCACTGTAACTCGCGTGTATACGCGACTTTAATTCATTAAACCCGCGTATGGAAAGTGAAATACTGAAAATTTCACACTCCTTCTTCTCCCCCTGAATTTGTACCACCTGTACCCGTCTTCTTCACAACAGATGCACTGTCAGAAATAAACATAACCAGAATTACCAAATCAACCATGAGAATCATCATACATTTCTCCCCCTGTGATGATACATTACTAATATCTATGATGTAAATCACATCATTCCTGCAGTCATTATGAGAAGTAAACTATAGAAGCGGATGACTGCAGTAGGGTCAATATTCCCTACGTTTCTGACCGGTCTTCCTTCTTTTTCCAGCTTTGCTTGAAATTTCTTATTGTGCGCTAAAAGTTCTCCAATTTCTCAGATCTATTCATCCTGCATTCTTTTTCTACATGTCCATACTTGTTACAAGTATAGCATCTTATGTGACCAGAAAAGTAAGCATAAGGATCATAATGTGTTGTTCTATTCTTCCTTCTATTGCAATCAGCTGCTTTATGACCATATTTGCTGCATGAAAAACAATATCCCTTGAAGAAACCAGAGTACCTTTCTGTGTAGAATCTGTTTGTTTGTGACTGAAACAATCTGCTTCTGCAATTGGTTGCAACATGCCCATAATTATGACATTTAAAGCATTCAACATTATTGAATGTTTTCCTTTGAGTGTTCATGATTGTCGGTTGACTTCTTGTTTCTTTCAACTCTTCAGGTTTTGCATTGACATCCTTTGAATCTTTAGCACTTCCTTGTGAACTAGATTCTCCTTTAACAGTTTCATGAAAACCAAGACCAAATTTAATAGAAGGAGACCTTTGACTACTAAGAATATTATCCATAATCTTAGTACTATCTTGAAACCTCAAGAGTTTGTCTTTTTCTTCTAATTTACCTTTCAAAATATTTACCTCAACCTCCAAACTTTGGCATTGCTTCTTCATGCTTTCTTCTTTCCTTATTCCTTCTTCTACTTGATCATTCAATTTTAGAATCTCTTCTTTCAACCCATTCTCTTTTTCTTCAATAGTTTTTAAAAGTTCTTCATTCTTCTTATTAGCTTTTTCCAAATCTTCTTTGAGGGAGATGATTTCTGCTTCAAGTTCTTTTCCTTCAAATGATTGTAGAAGTTCTTTATTCCTTTTGTTTGATGCTTCGAGATCTGCCTTCAGAGAGATGATTTCTGCTTCAAGTCATTTTTCTTCAAATGATTGTAGAAGTTCTTCATTCTTCTTGTTTGATTTTTCGATGTCTACCTTTAGAGAGATGATTTCTGCTTCAAGTCCTTTTTCTTCACATGATTGTAGAAGTTCTTCATTCTTCTTGTTTGATTTTTCCAGATCTTTTTTTAGATAGATGATTTCTGCTTCAAGTTCTTCATTCTTCTTATTTGATTTTTCGAGATCTACTTTCAGAAAGATGGTTTCTGCTTCAAGTCCCTTACTTCAATTAGCTACATCATCGTACAACCTTTTCAGTCTAGAGATCATATCTTTGTAGATAGATTCTCTCTTATTAAATACTCTTTGTTGATCTTCAACTTGGATCTTGAGAACTGTTTCTTGATCCACAGTATTACTTTCACTATCTTCACCATTGCATGCATAAGAAAATAAATCCCAAGAACAACAATCACTACTTGTTTCATCTTCTTCATTTTCTGGTGCACATGTTTTCTGAGATATCTCCTTTTGAGAAGCCTTCTTATTTTGCTTCCTTCCCATTACGACGGATCTCCTTCAAGTGATCAAGCTTCTACGGAAGGACCTGCTCTGAAACCAATTTTTGGGAAAAATAATGAGAGGGGGGGGGGGGGTGAATCAGTATTTAAGGCTGACTGAAATTTTTTTACTTTTTCTTTCTCTAAAAGCCATACGCTACTTTCCTGAAACCAACTCACGTATACACGCAGATATCCTTCATAAAAATCGCATATATACAGAGATCTTATTATGCATTTAATTCTCTACTTAGATTTATGCATCATTCATTCATGAGATGTTTAGTTAGCAGTAAGCATGTGTAGTAATAACAGAATAAACCATCACACATAAGCAACACACATGAACACCAGGATTTAAGGTGGAAACCCAAGTCGGGAGAAAACCACTGCTGTCGTCGTCTCTATCTTCAATATTTTATTATAAAGAAAACATCTTACAACAATGTACTGGCGCAGACTCATACTAGCACGCAGGCACCCACCTGCAGAAGGCTACAACCTTCTCTCGTTTACCAGCCTCTCCTGGAAGTGAGCCACAATCCCCTACTCTCGTTTACCAGCCTCTCCTGGAAGGGAGCCACTATCCCCTACACTCGTTTACCATCTACCACTAGAAGGGAGCTACAACCCCCTCACTGAAGGCTTCGACCTTCAGCCCCTCTGCGGACCACGTTTCATCAATTTTCATACTGGATCCAATAGTTTCCATGCAACACAACTTGTAGGCCACCTTTCATCATATTTTCAGACTGGACCCACTCCACACATTTAAGCTCAACATTCATCAAACTGAAACTTATAACCCCATCAATTCATTTGTTGAATCATCAACCAATCAACCAACAACTTGATCTTTAATTAACATAATCAGTAGCATGTTCATCATTCAAATAACCCAGTTCTATATGAATACATCATTGACATATAGTAGTAAAACAGCAAAATAGATCAGACATTTCATTCCACTTACTTCAGCAAACCCTAGATTCCATACGCGCTTTTACTTCACTGAACCTGTGTATGTACGCGCTTTCATGCAGACCAACCCGCGTATACTTCTGTGTATTCTTCAGAAAACCCTGTCTGCCCATACTCGCTTTTCCTTAAGCATGCCCGCGTATACACGTGCTTTTGCTGAAGCAAACCTGCGTATACATCTGTAACTTTTCAGGACTGTGCAACTCTTCAGTTCAGATAAACAACTCAGATTTCATCCTTCACTTCAGAAAGTATTTCACCTCATCTCAGATCTAAACATTCCATGAACAGATCTAGGAAATACATATACATTTCAGATCTAGAGATCCCTCTTCATCATTTTCTTCATAGGTGCATTATAGATTCAGATCTATCAATCAAGAACAGAGTTCATCCATGCAGATATTCCTTAGAGAGATTTATTCATTCACAACCCTTACTCATGCACACCATTGCACAATAATCTTCTTCTCCTTATATAGGTTTAGCCTTTATCAATACCATGAGCCAAAACCACACCACTTCCGATGGTATTCCTGGACGGGATCAAATACATAATCAAGCGCTCAATACAATGGGTCAATACCATGGTAACACCCCATCATATTCTAAATTTGGAGTGCAAAAGGGCATACGCGACTTGGCACGTACTTTTTCGCGTACATACGCTACTTCGCCTTAACGAACCCGCGTATGCTTTGTGACACATCATATTTATCATTTTTCTGGCACTTACTGGAATTCCTTTCTTCTGTTACTTCTGAGCTGATCTGTAGATACATCATCCTTCCTTTTAACACACAGATACATCATCCTTACATGTTTAACACATAGGTTGTTTATCATAGGCAACTCATCAAGCATGTTTCTATCAAGAACAACTTCATCAGGCAGGTTCCATCAAAGTCAACACATTGTATCACATTGCCAACAATCTCCCCCTTAACTCATCAAGTAGGTTACCATCAACTTCATCAAGTAGGTTGCCATCCAAAGACAACTCATCAAGTCAGTTTCCATCAAGGACAACTTCATCTAGTAGGTTGCCACATCAAGGACAACACATTGCATCATATTGCCAACATTCTCACTTCATCAAGTAGGTTGCCATCAAGGACAACACATGCCAACAAGGATTTCATTGTGGCCGCACTAGGATTACATTGTGGCCCCATGGTCTCCTATATATAGAAGGAGGTTTTGGTCATTTGTATCATCCAAGAATTGTTCATTCATGTAATGTATTGGAGGTTGCCCCCTCGAAGTGGCTTATTTATAAGGCATTGATATCTCTTTTCTTCTATTTTTGGAGCTAGTTTCACAACACAGAGAAAGTAGAACAACAGTAATGCGTGAGAGAAGAAGAGAAATATTTTGTTTTCTCTTGTTTGAGGCTATAACGCACCTTGTAGGTTATACACAGGGCGTTATAATGCAGGTGGGTGTTAGCTATCTCTGTACATAATAAACTATTGCAAAAATCCTTTCATAAATCACTTCTCACTTACATCCGTCAAATATTAGGTTTATATCACAAATTTTACTCTTACCATAATTCTGGTGGCCAGGATCCGATCCGATAGTATACCAATCAAATCATCGATGCTCGAATATTGTTGTTGGTGTATTTTTAAGCTCAAAGTAACCTCACCGAAGATGAGTATAGGCATAGAGACCAATGTATACGATACACGTTGGATTTGATCAGAAGTATGGTGAAAAAGGTGTTAGTCACTGGCTATCGAACCTTTGTTGTCCCGTGAGAAATTTCCTTACAAGTTCATTTGAGAAATTTCATAAATATGATTGTAGTGATAGGAATATGCTATTAGTCATTTCTAAACAAACTCCAATGTCAACAATCCCTTTTAACTAGACTCTCCACAAATCTAATCAATTTCCAAAGCATACATAACAATGCTCATGACTCGACAAGTCGAACAACCAACAAATGCAGAACCACGTCGTTATTGAATATATTGGAGTAATATTTGAGAAAATCGGGCAAATAATATGATAGATTTCACCTACAGAAAACAGACACTGTTGCAGCTACAAAAGAGCATTGCTAATGATATTTTCCATCTTTGATACCAAATGTTGGTTTTTTTTTTTCAATAAGAAAAATTGTTAAAGATAATTAATTACTCTTGCATCTAGAGTTGTCTAAATTTGGAGTGTCAGTTAACTTATTCAAGTGAGTGAGTTCAAGTTCAGAGTTATTTTGGGTAAAATTGAATTTAGAGTGTGTTTGCATGTTGAAGTTACTTTGACTAATTAGATAGTTGAAAAAATATAAATACCTTCACCGAGTTCATTGTATTTATCTAGTTTGTAAGATCAAATGTCCAAATGGAACATGCCAATTTTTATTTTTATTTTACTTAAATAAATTCTTTTCTACTCTTTACAACATCATACACTATGAAGATCGAAACTAGCTACAATTTCAACACTCCCTCTTAACTAGAGAGGTATTTATAATGACTAATTAAGACATTCTCAAGTTGAATACTTCGATAAGAAAAGATAATCAAAATTAAAATATGAATGATCATTAATATCATTACTAGTATCAACCACATTTCCATAGCCCAGTTAATATCCGTGACGTATGGCATATTTGCATTGTATGGTAAACAAGTGACGCGTCGTAGCGCGTGTTACTGTTTGTGTGTGTGAATTTTTTTGTCTTTCCTCCTCTACCTTCCAAGGTAATTGGTGTCAAAGCCGAGGAAGGATTACAATATCTGAGGATCTAACTGAGTTATCAAGCAGAGGGAAAAAGACTTAAATTTTTCAAAATCGTGAAGGCAGAACCATCACAGGTTTTAGGTGTCCATCGCAAGTTATGAAGTGTAAAACGTGTGATGATTTTACAAATCAAACTTACGATTTTCCAATTCATCCTAGTTCTTCTCTCGAAAGGTGCAATAATTTTTAATTCATCACAGAACCCCTCTCGAAACGTTCAATGATCAAGGCTTATTAAAAAATCCACCCATTCAAAGGATTTTCGGTTTGAAAGTTTTTACGCCGAAGGCATTTTTATATGGTAAGGTTTTTCATGAAGACAATGTTCAGATTCGTCATCGCTAAAAAAATCTAAACACGTGTTCCTGTCGATGTCGGCATGAGTTGTTAAACCACTGGTTGTTAAACTAACATCGAGGATCCTCCTAGCGACTATCATTATATTCCCGAAGAGAGAGAGCTTCAGGTAATACCATATTCAAGTTGAATCTCAACAATTCCAATTCCGAAAGTTTGTGCTCAAACTTTTATTTTCAGGATATTTATCAGCTATGCCAAATATATTTTTCCGGTGATTTTCATGACTGGAAATTGATGATACAAACATTAGAATAGCTGATTATTTCCACATCATCATGGGGACGAGCACTGGAGGGTTAATCGTTGCTATGTTGACTCTTCCAAATAAAATAAAAATGCCCAATTGTTTACTGCAAAATATATCAATAGTTTTTATATGAACAACTGTCTTTCCATTTTTCCACCGTGGAGGAAGTTAGTTTTTGCAATAATTTTATGGTTTTAATGTTACAACCTCTATGTTCAATATGCCAATAGAAAGCTGAATCAATTTAAATGACTTTTAAATGAATTATTGATACATAATTTTTTGGATGGTTATGGGAACAATATAGGGCTTTGACGGGCCCAAACATTCTGGGGATTTTGTTGGTGTACATGCAAATAGTTAGCGTTAATTAGCTTTAGTTCAACTCTAGTTATTGCATGTGATTCACTTGTCTTTAGCTAGTTAACTCAAGTGATATGTGCATTTTTATTTAGCTATTTAACTCGAGTGCTTACCTATGGTGTGTGCTTGGCTTTAGTTAGTTAACTCTAGTGCTTTCATGTGGTGCATGTGCACATTAAAAAAACATAAAGTACACTTAACTTAAGTTAGATTTAATTATCCATAGTTATTGTATGTGAAACTAAGATTAACTTAGTTGCTTTATGTATTGATTCTCAACCCAATATTGTTGAATCAATTTCATTCTCAATTCTAATTTTTTCTTTTTCAACTTGGCAAGTTTGTGTGATTATTATTTAGCTAGATCTGTATTTATGCTCTAATAATTTTACATGGTATCAGAGCTACAAGGGCTTGAAGAAGTTGCATGAACAATATTTTGCAGGTTTGAAGAGCAAAGAATTGGAAATTGTTCGAAGATTCGATTTGCATATCAAAATATTGGAGAAATGTCGCAATTGTTGCCACATCTGAAAGGTTAAAAAAAATGGATTTCTCATCTTCAGCGATTCTTACTCCGTATAACTACTTCCAATGGAAGCCAAAGATTTTGCTTCACCTCAGAGGCAAAGGCTTGTATTGGATAGTTATGAATAAGAAAGTTGAACCCAATTCTGCCGTTGAAAAATCTAAATACTTCAATAGGATGGACGAGGCTTTTGGTCTTCTATTGTTGTCCATATCTCCAACATTTAATTTCCATGTGGACACATGTAACACTTTGAATGAGGATTGGACAACCTTGGAGAACTTATTTGGAAAGCAATATGATATGTGGGCTCATATTTTCGAAAATGAGCTAAATTCCTTAGATCCAAATAGCTTTGAGAATATTCAAGATTTTTTTACGGAATTTAAATCGTTGCTTCTAAAACTACATGATTGCGGGATCAATAAATAAAAACAGGAAAGTCAATTGATCCTTTCTATTTTGTCTAAATTAGGCCCTGAATATGTTGTTTTCGTTTCTACATTTCATACAGTTAGACTTGTAACTGGAGAAGATTGGAAAATGCCCAAATTTGATGCATTTATTGAGTCTCTTATTCATGAGTAGGATAATCTCATAAAAATGGGTTCATTAAAGTCTCTAAATGCACATGCACTTGCCATGCATGAGAAAGGAAAGTCCAACTCGAAACCAAATCAGCAATACAAAGGCCAAGGAAAGGCAAGCGATCCAGATCCAAGAAAGGGAGGAAATACAAAACCTTTAGATGATTCTTCTAGCTCCAAGGGTAAGAAGGGAAAGGAAGGAAACTTCAAGTGTCATTATTGTAATAGATGCTATCATCCTGAATCCTATTACATGCAGAATAATTTTGATTTGATGGCAAAGAATCTTCAACAAAATAATCTTGGTCATCACATTCTAGAAAGTGCCAAGAAGAAGACAGAGGAAAAACCATTAGAAACAAGGGGTAATGGGCATGCTTTGATTTCTCTTCATTCTACACCGCAAGAATGGATCATCGATTCAGGAGCTTCATATCAAATGGATTCTTCAAAGGAATCATTTTCTTCTCTACATGCATACTCAGGACCTCCTATTCTCATGGGGGACAATTCTGCAGTTGAAACAATTGGACAAGGAAGAGTGAAATTCAAAGATGGAAGTTTTGAGAATGTCTTGTATATTCCAAGGCTTTACGTGAATTTTATTTCAGTGTATCAGATCACACACATAAGTACCAGAGTGAAAGTGGAATTTACCCTAGATTCTGTGAGCATTTATGACATGCAAACCAACTTGAAGATTGCATCTGGCAAGGTAAATGATCTATCTCGTCTGTATACATTTTCTCATTTTGTTCCTCAATTAGATTCTATTTTCTACTTATGCATGAAAATGAAGAAAGTAGGATTTGGCATGAGATATTTGGGCACTTGAATTTCATATATATGCAGCAACTTAGCAAGCAAGGGATGGTCAAAGGATTTCTGACCATTCAATTTTCAAATGGTTTTTGTAATGGATGTGCTCTTCGAAAGCATCCACAAGCCAAGTTCGAGAAGGGGAATGCATGGAGAGCCTCTTCACCTTTGGAACTTGTACATAGTGATCTCATGGGTCCATTTCCAGTACTTTCAATGAGAAAAGAAAGATATTTATTGTCATTTATAGATGATTACACGATATTCACTTGGGTTTACTTTTTGAAACTCAAGTCTGAAGTTTTTCAACATCTAAATATTTCAAAGCGTATGCGGAAAATCATTCTGGAAAACACATCAAGATACTCCGCACAGATAACGGGACAGAATATGTCAACAAATATATCAAGAATATTTGTAATGAAGCAGGCATATAGTTCCTTACACTCCACGGAAAACTGGGGTGCCCAAAAGGAAGAATCGATCTTTGAAAGAGATGGCCAATTGCATGTTGCGTGCAAGATCTCTTTCGTCAAAATTATGGGCTAAAGCTATCAATTGTGCCTCATACATCCATAATAGATCTCCTCATAAATTTGTTACTAGAAAAACACCTTTTGAGGCTTGGACTAGCATGCAACCTGAATTCAGTCATTTCCGCATTTTTGGATCTCGAGCATGGGCCCACATTCCTACAGAGAAGAGAAAGGCTTTGGAGCCTCAAAGTAAAGCATGCATGTTTGTTGGATATTCTAATGAATAAAAAGGGTACATACTACTTAAT
This sequence comes from Pinus albicaulis, assembly GCA_034641835.2. Lineage (NCBI taxonomy): Eukaryota > Viridiplantae > Streptophyta > Pinopsida > Pinales > Pinaceae > Pinus > Pinus albicaulis. Next base: position 1,904,923,183 of record CM076578.1, read on the forward strand.
GTCAACACTAAAGAGCTCTTCATTGAAAGGAGTGTAAATTTTGTCGAAAATATTTTGCATGCACCAGCAGATGAACTTGTTACCAAGTTTGCATCACCACTCATTGATGAGTATGTAGATGAAACTTCAGATCTGAATTATAATGAAGATGAGCCTTTTCCCGTGACACCCGTTGGACCACTAGTTGTTGAACATCAATATCTACTTCCTCATGTAGTTCGAAATATTATCGATCACCTTCAACACAAAAATGTCGTAGCATGAGTGATCTCCTTGACGATCTTGCCTCTATACCTCAGTTTGAGGAAGATCCACAAGCACTCTTATCTATGGAGCCATGCATGCCCATGCATGCATATGATCCATAGACTTATGTAGAAGCAACTGGGCATCCTGAATGGGAAGCAACAATGGATGAGGAATAACTCTCTCATTGAGAACCAGACTTGGGATTTGGTTTTGCTACCTTCAAATCGTAAACTTGTGAGGTGCAAGTGGGTTTACCGAACCAAGAAAGCAAAAAATGGCCAAGTTAGTTGATATAAGGCACAGTTGGTAGCAAAAGGTTTTCAATAGGTACATCGTGTTGAATATGATGAGACTTTTGCTCCATTGGAAAAAATGGATTCCATTCGACTAGCTCTCTCCATTACAGTAGCAAGAGGATGGGAGGTGCATCATATGGATGTGAAGAATTCCTTTCTTCACGATGATATAGAGGAGGAAATATACATGGAGCAGCCACACGGATACATGCATAATTCATCTCTAGTATGCAAACTAAATAAGTCTCTTTATGGCCTCAAGAAGGCACCTAGAGCATGGTATGCAAAGTTGGATTCCTATTTGTTATCAAAAAATTTTGTACATTGCAAATCTGATTCCAATGTTTTTTTTTTTGAAGAAAATGGACCCGTTGTTGATCATAGTACTCTATGTAGATGACATTTTGATAACAGGTAGTTTAGCTTATGTCATTACTGAGATTAAAACTGCATTGCATAAGAAGTTTTCTATGACAAACATGGACTTGCTAAATTTCTTCCTTGGACTAGAGATCAATCAGAGTGGTTACGGGATTACCATTTCTCAACCAAAGTATGCTAGAGATATTTTGGCGCAATTTCACATGAGTGACTGCAAGCCAGCAGCCACACCTTTCTTATCAGGGATAAATCTTGAGAATGGAAAAGACACACCATTGGTTGATTGCACATTGTATCGTCAGCTTATGGGAAGTATTCTTTATCTCACTCACTCCCATCCTGATATCTCATATGTCGTAGGGGAAGTTTCCAGATACATGTAGGAGCCACATGAGTTACACTGGGAAGATGCAAAGCACATCCTTTGATATGTCCAAGGGACAACCACCTATGGGATTTATTATGCAAAAAATTGTTCTTTGGATCTCATTGGGTTCATAGATTCAGATTGGGCTGGTGAGAAAATTAATCACAAGTTCACCTCTGGTTATGTACTTAGTTTGGGATTCGGCACAATTTTTTGGTCAAGTAAGAAGTAGGCTGCCATTGCTTTATCATCATCAGAGGCTGAGTATAGAGGCACATTCAATGCCACTATTCAGGTCGTTTGGCTACAACATTTCCTATGTGAGTTTGAGATTAGTGACCATCGTCCAACTGTTATCTCGTGCAATAGTCAAAGTATGCTAAAGTTTTGCAGAGATCTAGTGCAGCGGAAGTGGACCAAACACATTGATATCCACATGCAGTTCATTAGAGAACTCATTCATGATGGGATCATCGATCTTCAGTATTGTCCTAGTTCCGAGCAGACTATTGATATCTTCATCAAGACTTTCACTAAGCAAAAGTTTCGATTTCTGTGAGATCATCTTGGGGTGAAGGACATGACTACCTAACGATTGTCTTTTCTCTACTTTTGCATTATATTTTGAGGGGAGGTTTTTCTTCCCACTGGGTTTTTCCTATTTCCTCTTTTCATGCATTGTATATGGGTACCTAAAATGGTTGTGTTGCCAGGATTCATTCATTTTGCATCACACTCACCAATGTTATGCTTAAGTGGGGGTGTTGGTGTACATGCGCATATTTAGCCTTAATTAGCTTTAGTTCAACTCTATTTATTGCATGTGATGTGCACTTTTCTTTAGCTAGTTAACTCGAGTGCTATGTGCACTTGTCTTTAGCTAGTTAACTCGAGTGCTTACATGTGGTGTGCACTTGGCTTTATTTAGTTAACTCTAGTGCTTGCATATGGTGCATGTTCACATTAATAGAACATAAAGCACACTTAACTTAAGTTAGCTTTAATTATCCATAGCTATTGCATGTAGAACTAAGCTTAACTTAGTTTCTTTATGTATTGATTCTCAAACCAATATTGTTGAATCAATTTCATTCTCAATTCTATTTTTTCTTTTTCAACTTGGCAAGTTTGTGCAATTATTCTTTAGCTAGATACATATTTGTGCTCCAATAATTTTATAGATTTCCTCCACAACACCATAAAAAGAGTATGTGGAGATTGAAGGTTGAGACTCTAATGGATATTGTGATTCCTACATATTATAAAGATTTACAACAACGAATAATCCTCTCATATTCTGAGGTAATCTTTGTCTGATCTGAGCACTCTAACCTTGAAATCAACTCAAATTCTAGTTTAACAAATATAATATTCCAAATCTTTATATAGTCATGAGTTGAAAGATGCATTTTTGTCTGATGCCTATACTAGGACCTCAGCAACTCTAATATATTTTCCTACTCATTCCTTCAAAATGCAAGACTCCTGGGGAAATCCCAGAAACTTAAATTCAATAGACGATAGAGTTGCAGCTAATGATCGGGTAAGTTGTGCAGATTTACTTTTCCATCGCTATGTCAAAATTGTTAACTATTGTTTAAATTTCAATTCTAAAAATCATCGCGTAACAATTTGGTCTGAGACATTGAGCAATTAATTTATTATTGTCTAGAATAATCTTGCAGACATTACTTGTAGTAAACCATTTGTTGAAATAAGTTATCCCTTGCAATTCAAGTCCACCACTATGGAAGCGAAGTGTTCATTTAAATTGAAAGAGAACGAGTCAAGAAAGCTTATGGTTCTTTCTCATGGAATAGGAAAAAAAATATGGTGCAATGGAATGACGATTTCTCCATAATGACAGTTTCAACGTGATCACTCAATTGTTAAGAATTTAAACATACCGAAGGATCCTTCCTCAACACACAGAGTTCACACAGAGTTGCAGAAATGTCTTTAAAAAAGAAAACACAGTTGCGGAAATAAAATCCTAATAGTCTTCCTTTTAATACATAGTGGTGGAGATTAAAATTACAACTATAGTGGAGAAAATATAATCAAACAATTTTACTCACAGTGAAACAGAGTAGAACATAGTTGTTGCGGTGAAACTCATACGTGAAATTTTCACAACCAAATCGCAACTAACAATATTTTATATTATGATTCAAAAACACAAAAAACACATTCACATGGAGGTTGTGGCTCCTTCAGCAGTAAAACAATTGTTCTTACTAATATTACATTCACCGGGGTTGTGGAATTAACACACAGTAAAACCTATAATTGTTGTTTTCACGCGCCCACCAAAATTTTCTCCACGATTTCTCCTTCTTGTATTTCGAGACTTACATATCTGTAACTTTTGTTTTCACGCGCCCACCAAAATTTTCTCCACGATTTCTCCTTTTTGTATTTCGAGACTTACGTACGCCACAATTCATTCAACCTATATTTGCTTATTAATTCAAAACACAAATATCTAATACATTAATACATGACAGACAAAATTTAATACACAAGATGGGAAAACATGACTTTCTGAACTTTACAGAGATTGAGTGAAGTAAATAACACTTGCGAAATAAAAGTTTTCCCATGCGCTTTCAATAACCATGCATTAAATTTCTATTTTACTTTAATAGTTTAATATGTTGCGGAATGGGTTATGTACTTCTATTCGAGACTTCATTTATGCGATGTCCTTCCCTGCAAAGTAAATATGCAACCTACAAAACATTCACTAAGGTATCATTATTGTCAGAAGAATTTAACGCGGTGTTTGAGATTAATTTTCCAACACTCTCCCTTAATCGTAACTGCCGCCACTGACCATTCCTAAACAATCTCTGAGATATTAAAAAAAAAAAAAAAAACCACATGCCAATGGCTTTGTGAAGATATCTACAAGTTGTTCTTATGACCTACAATGTTGCAACACAATCTCATTGTTGTTAACTAATTATCTTATGAAATGATATTTAGTATCAATGTGCTTTGTCCTCTTGTGAAAGACATAATTATTTGATAGTGAAATTGTTTAACTGTTGTCACATAAAATAGTGGTTGTTCCATCTTGTTCATGACATAAATCCTGCAACATCCTTCTCATCCAAACAACTTCACACGTTGTTGTTGTTGCATCGACATATTCAGCGTTTGATGTTGACAATGACACTATCAGCTACTTCTTGGAAGCCCATGAAATGGCTCCCGAAACCAAATAAAAAACGTATCTTGGCGTGCTTCTTCTATCATCAACACCTCCTGCCCAGTGATTGTCAGTGTAACCAACCAGCCTAAAATCATATGTTGCATAGTACAAAAAGCCATACTTCTTCGTCCCATTTACATACTTTAAAATTATTTCTGTTGCTTGCCAATGTGTCTCCTTGGGTGTCTCCATGAACCTCAACACCAAAATTACTGAATACGTTATATCAAGCCTAGTTGAAGTCAAATACATTAGGCTTCCCACCATGCTTTTGTATAATGTCAAATTGACATTGCTGCTGCAATCTTCCTTTCTCAACTTCAACCCCATGAAAGTTGGAGTCGATGCTAGCTTGTTGTTCTGCATATTAAACCTCTCTAAAATGACTACAACATACTTTGCTTGAGAGATAAAAATTCCATTTTTTGTTTGCTTCACTTCTATGCCCAAAAAATATCTTAACAACCCCAAGTCAGTCATTTCAAACTCACTTTTCATGACTGCTTTGAAATTAGCGATGAGGAAATCATCACTCCCTATAAAAATCAAATCATCTACATAAAAAACGACAATAAGAAGCTTATTGTCACTTTCTTTGATGTAGAGAGTAGGTTCACCATCACATTTTTTGAACCCATTGTCCATCAAGTAAGCATCTATCTTGATATACCATGCACATGGTGCTCGCTTCAACCCATAGAAATATTTCCACAGCCTACACACCTTATCTTCTTGGCCTTCTACCTCATAACCTGGAGGTTGTGCAACATACACCTCCTCTTTCAGCATTCCATTCAAGAACGTTGATTTTACTTCAATTTGATACACTTTCCATTTATGTTGCACGACAATCGACAACAAAGTACGCACGGTCTCCATCCTCGCAAATAGCGCAAATATTTATGCATAGTTTCTTCCATGATTTTTCTTATATCCTTTGACAACTAACCTTGTTGTATGTCTTTCAATCTTGCCTTAAATGTTGCTCTTGGTTTTATAGACCCACTTCACTCCAATGGCTTCTTTTCCTTGCGGAAGGTCCACTAACTCCCATGTGTCATTATTTTCTATTGCTCCTATTTCTTCATTCATTGTCGCAACCCATTTCTCTTCTTTAACTGCATCTTCAAAGTGTATTGGGTCGTCTACATGACAAAATAATGAAAATAAGGAATTTAGACCAACGTTGCTATCAGCTTCATCTTGCTCATAAATTTCATTTAAATTTTTGAATTTTGGTCTTCTTATGTGTTGGATCTCAGAATTGTCCTTAAGAATACATCCACTTTCACCATCATATCCATTATATCACCTCCATTTCACTACCATGTCACTACATTCATCTCACTTTCATCATCATTTGAGTTACTGTTGTGTTTTCCAAACATTATAAATTTCTAGTGTTTTTAAGTGAATTTGTGATCAAAAGTTAGGAAATAATATGCATATGCTTAAACCTTAAAAGTGGAAAGAGTTTTGGGACATATGTAGGTTCATTAGAAGCTTCCAATTCCCTCTTATGTAGCTCCCAAAGATCAAATTCGAATTTATCTTCATGATATGAAGGAGATTTGAAGGAGGGATATGTGGCTTATGGTTAGCAAATTGGTTGAGAATATTATGGATCAATGGAGAGAAAGAATGATCCTCATTAATGAGGAGGTTTCTTAGGAATTTGTATAAATAGGAGAGCCTTCTCCTTTCAAAGGCATGTGTAAAGTTGGAGAGATACTCAGGTGTGAATTTAAGATTACTTATGTTTTGAATAAAATTCAGATTTGCACCATGCTCATGAGTGATGTTCACCTTGTTTTGGTAATACTTGCATTGGGAGCCTCTCGACTCACCATCTCTCATACTTTTGGATTGGCCACCAACAATGTGTAAGATTTACTTGCTTTCATAGATTAAGATTTACTTATTTTCATAGATTAAGATTTATTTGATTTCCTAGATTAAGGTTTACTTGCTTTCATACATTAAGATTTATTGTTTTCTTAGATTAAATTTCCAATTAGCTGTGTAATCTTGTGCTTGCTAAGGACGTCGCAAGAATGTGGTTTTGTTATTTTCCAATTGGACCAGATCTGAGCATTCGGTCATATAGCAGTCGTAAATTAGAATTTAATTATGAAAGTAGATTAAGTTTTAATTCCTGAGGGTAGAATAGATTTTCAAGTTAATATAGAAATGGTGTGATTAGATTAATTTTTTGTTTCCATAAACTGATCCCTAGCATTTATTGTGCACGTATGTCTCACAAGTCCTACAAATCCTCGATTGATAATTTATGTTAGTAATCTAATACAAATTATTTTAATCAACATTTTGGCGTCATTGCGAGGGAGGCATACATAGGGATTAGTGTTAGTTTAGAATGTCATTTCATTTGTTAGCTTAGTTTCAATTCCATCGAAATTTCATTTTCGCAATTTCAGTTTTTCATTATTAGATTAATTTTTCATTTTACCTAACAAATTCATTTCTTTTCATGCAAATTTTCAAATTAAGCTTTTGTGCAATTTTATTTTATTTTATTTTTAGGCATTTTTCATTTAAGTTTATTTTCATTTTCATATAGAAAATATAGAACTAAAATAAAAACCCCTATTCACTCAAAAAAATAAAAAACACAATAAAAATCCAATTGCAACAACAATTTTCATGATCATATCCAAGAATTTATGAGGGTTTATTTTTCAAAGTTGGATATGAGTTTACTCATGATATTGTTGCGTAAATAGATGCATTGAAAATTTTCTTATACTTAAGTGAATGTTCCATTTATTTAGTAGAATAGGACTAACAAATAAAAATAAGTTATTGTAATTTTTAGGATAAATATGCAATTTTGTGGTGCACTTAGAGCCACACATAAATATTTTCAATAATATATATATATATATATATATATATATATATATATATATATATATATATATATCTTGAGTATCCTCTCGTCTTGTGCTTTGTGTGATCTTGAGGATAAGAAAAAAGAATTTTTATGTTAGCAAAAAAAAAAAAAAAAATTGTTTTCATCTTTTGATTTGATTTTTCAATCAACTTTAAAATTTTTAAAAATAAAAAATAATATATATATATATATATATTTTTTGAAACCAGAAAAATATATTAAATTCCATTTTCTTTATTAATAATTATTTTTTTAGTAAAGAAAATTAAAAAATAATAAAAATAATAATGATTTTTGTTTTGTTTAAATTAAAACCTATAGATATATATAGATATTTAAATTTTTAAAAACGTAACATATATAATTTTTTTTAACAAAACTAAAATATTTTAAATTTTTTTTAAACAAAACATATATATATATATATAAAACAAAATTCAAAAAAAATTAAAACAGCCACCACCGTAACTTACCATGGTCTTTGGAATGAAAACCAAAGGAGGCCACACATATGCGTGAGCCCTGCCCTTTGGCTTGGCCTTGTGCATATGCGCAAGGCCTCTAAGCGATTAAACCAAGGCTAGCCATGCAGCCCATGACTTAAACAAAAACAGAAAAAATAAAGCTACGAGAATTAAAACTGTGATCCGTAATTTGTTTGGGCATAATCTAGTTGTTGGAGGCTTCCACAATTCAGAAAACCTGCAAATAAAAAATTAGGTTGCATTATCAGAAGCTAATCATGCTCACAATGCAGATCCGTTCGTCTAGAAAACAAGTCAGAAAGAAAATTAAAGTTGTGAAGTATAATTTTATAATCTAAAAAATTGCTTTGACGGTTAGATAGGTGGGTTATTGAGCGAAAATCTAGCAGACAAATCAGAAATTGATTTTACGAGGAGAACATTTCCAGAAAACGCATCAGTCTTGACACATAGTTTTTAAACGCATTTTATGAACAAATGGAAGTGAATCTGAAAAAAATGAAACATGGGTTTTTTCCGGAACAGGGTGACTTAAGTAACCAAGAAATGGTTTCTTCAAATTTCTAACCGTTTGGGATATTTTCAGGGATCCTTTGAGCTCCACTTTGCAGACTGTGTGAAGAAGAAAAACGATTTATTTTTTTAAAATTTAATGCAGAGACAGTTACGGTTTAGCTGAAAGGATAAAATCCAGTTTTCAGGAGATAAATCTGCCAAGATAACTCTTCCTGATCTTCAGTAGAAGGATCCGCCACAGAGATGTTGACGATGAGCATCAATCAGCTTCTCTGGCAGCCCCAACATCTAATGACACTCTGTATCCGTTTTTCACTGTAGATGGGAAGACAACAACTTCAAAAACATACAAGTGCATTGTAATGGGTGGAGGAACGATTGGCTTTGCACTCTCAACAACACTCTTCTAAGAATTTTGTTTTAGTAATGGGATCATCTGCGCTCTCAACAACGCTCTCTGCTAAGAATTTTGTTTTAGTAATGGGATCATCTCTTTATGGAAATCTGAACATCGAGTTTTTGTTTACAATCTTTTCAATACCAGCCTCCTGGCATTAAAATTGTGCACTGCAAAACTGATACCCATTTTGAATTAATGGCAAACCACTTTGTTTATCAGCGTTTGATTTCAATATTTAGTCCTTGAAAAGAAAAACGATTGCAGTGAGAAACCAATCGAAGTTTTTATGATTTCAGGAAGATGCATGGGCAGTTATCAGCACCTACTTTGAAGAGAAGGGGATAGTCCACCAGCAACTCGATTAAATAAAATCTCACCCTTTATTCCATCCCACTGAAACAATGAGATTCTTCTCTCCATTAAGCTGGATTTTTTTTTTTTTTGGTTCAATAGCCATTCGATTTTCTAGGATATGCAAAGCTAGGCATGCAGTGTCTTGTCTCGCAAATACTTTGGCAGGTTGTGCACATGAGAGAAAGAAGAGGATGGAGAACACATTTGACGCAGGAATAATTGATGGAGTTGATGTGTTCACTATTTCTCTCAGATAAGAAGTAGGCAAAACAACAAACAAGACCATGGAGTCAATTATGGAAATTTCTCTGATTATTTTTTATGCAGTGATAATAAAAAAAATACATAAAAAAATAAGTAGGGTATTTGCTCATTTTTCTAGAGAAGGTACTGAATTTAAAAATTAGACTGATTACATGCATATATGTGTATATTTAACTTTTTGTTCAATTATTTTAGCTACAGAAACTACGCAATTCTGCAGCTAAGAAACTTCATTGTTTCACCCAAACTTCAAATCAACCCAACTTTCTCATACGATATCGGATTTCAATGATTCAAGCATCATTGGAAAGAACTCGACGAGATATACATAATAGGAAAGCTATCATCAGAGTTTGAAATAGTGAAGAATGAATAAATTTCTAAAAATACACAACAGGTAACTTGAGGCACTAGTTTCGACACAGTTATAAATTCTTTTGGTTTTCCTTCATGAACTTGTTTTATTAGTCCCAATTATCAATTTTTGCGTAAATTTCATAACCAGAGAGATTGATCACCTCTCTCTTTTGATAGTAGTATATTCCATTGCAAAATAAGTACTAGTTTTTGCAGGTTCTAGGAGGAAGGACAGATGACTGCAAGCGAACCATGTCTCTCTTAGAGACAACATTTCTTTTACAAGAAGATAATCAGCAACAAAGAAGAAACATCAATGCATGAGCACATGCTAATGAAAATCAGATCCAACACTTGCAAACCTTTTAGATGCCATTGTCTCCATTACATCCATGCTTCGTAATAAAGCATTCACCTCATTTCCCTTCATATTTTCCATTCACATTCACTATCCATTCGCATTCATTCACTTCCATCCACCCCTAACTCATGAATAAAAGGAATCAGCTCACTTACATGCTGATTAAATCCATTATCTTTTTCCCTTTCATGTTCATTTTCCTTTTTCCAAATAAATCATGCTTCAAAGCAAATTGTATATCTATAGTCCTTTTTGAATTTTAAAAATCTTTTCAAAAAGTACCCTGAGGCTTGCATGCCTTAATGGCAAGTTCTCTTGCTAAAAAACAATGGGAATACATTAATGTCCCTTGTTTGACAGATCTTCTAGGTGACTCGACATCAGCAAATTTATTTGTACCTAGCAAGATGTGCTTAGGCATCATGACTCTCATTTTCATCAATAGTGAGAGGTCTCATGTTGATTAGTGGCATACATTAATGGCCACTTATTCAACAATTTCTTACTATGTTCGACATCAACAAATTCATTCACATAGATAAGAGTTTTTCCAATGTGTGATAACGACATGAATACCATCAGATCCATCATTATTCAGCATTTGTAGCAGATGAAGCAGATGTAGAAGATTCAACAAATTCAGTAGCAGCAATGAAGACTCACTTTCACGACTTCATCCACCGATTGCACGACCAATTGAAGAAGCATCAGATCATATTTTTGCAACAGCTACATATGCACAGCTTATCCATTTCATAGGTAAGTGAAGGTATTTTCTTTTCTAACTTTTTATCATGCAACCCCTTAAAATGTTAAAGTTATAATTTTTGGAAAAACACTCCACAATATTCCTTTTCTCACTTCATAAAATTGCAAAAACCATCAGTTGGGGGGAAGGGATATCACTCCATATATTTACATCTTATGCCACATCAATTTCATATAACCAACATACAACTACTATTGCATTAAGATTCAAAAAGATTATATGTTTTGCAAATTATCAAATTGATAAGCTTATGGCTAGTTGAAAAGATAAATTTTCAATGTTTTCAAGATATTTGGATGCAACAAAGAATAAAAAAAGTATTTTTACACAAGAACCAATACTCATCAATTTTGGTTGTCACACAAGAACCAACCATAAAGATGAAAGTTGCAATCCAATGTGTTTCAAATAAAACTTTGCAAAAACAATGAAGTTATCAAATGCTATGATAATGCAAATTTAAAGGATAATTCATACAAGCCAAAGCTCATTCAAAAGCAAGACAATTCAAAGATCAAATGAATCAATGTAATAGATTGCATGAGTACATGTAACAACTTCAGTTGGGGGTATGTTGGGTCTTAGAATTTTCCTTAAAAATACATCTACTTTCACCATCATATCCATTATATCACCTCCATTTCACTACCATGTCACTACATTCATCTCACTTTCATCATCATTTGGGTTACCCTTGTGTTTTCCAATCATTATTAATTTCTAGTATTTTTAACTGAATTTGTGATCAAAAGTTAGGAAATAATATGCATATGCTTATACCTTAAAAGTGAAAAGAGTTTTGTGACATTTGTAGGTTCATTAGAAGCTTCCAAGGCCCTCTTATGTGTCTCCGAAAGATCAAATTCGAATTTATATTCAAGATATGAAGGAGATTTGAAGGAGGGATATGTGGCTTATGTTTAGCAAATTGATTGAGAATATTATGGATCAAAGGAGAGAAATAATGATCATCATTAATGAGGAGGTTGCTTAGGAATTTGTATAAATAGGAGAGCCTTCTCCTTTCAAAGGCATGTTTAAAGTTGGAGAGATATTCAGTTGTGAAGTTAAGATTACTTATGTTTTGAATAAAATTCAGATTTGGCATGATGCTCATGAGTGATGTTCACTTTGTTTTGGTAATGCTTGCATTGGGAGCCTCTCGACTTACCATCTCTCATAATTTTGGATTGGCCACCTACAATGTGTGAGATTTACTTGCTTTCATAGATTAAGATTTATTTGATTTTGAAGATTAAGATTTACTTGCTTTCATAGATTAAGATTTTTTGCTTTCTTAGATTAAATTTCCAATTAGTTGTGTAATATTGTGCTCACTAAGGACGTCACAAGAAGGTGGTTTTTCCATTTTCCAATTGGACCAGATCTGAGCATTCCATCATACAACAGTCATAGATTAGAGTTCAATTATGCAAGTAGATTAAATTTTAATTCCTGAAGGTAGAATAGATTTTCAAGCTAATATAGGAATGGTGTGTGTTGAAGAGGTTAATCCCCTCTGCGGACAGAGGCGATCCCTACTAGCCCAGATCGGGTCTAGCAACAATCGAACACGATATAGTGGAGGTTCCTAATTGTAAATAAATCGACTTGCAATGAAGGCTTACCTGGAATCCAACGCTGTCATTTGTAGAAGAGGTGGTGCTCCCGTTCCTCTGCTCTAGCAGATCACAATCCTCACGATCTCCATGATCGGACACCTGCACACGCAAGAAACAAAACAAACGCAAGCATAAAATCCAGTATATGCAACTATATGTCAGTCGGAAAAGACATAACTCATCATCATAATTAACAACAAGAGTGGAACCATAACCAATAGGCGCTTATTATTAATCAATCAAAGAAGAATACAACCATAGTTCCGACGCTGAATTATCCTTCGGCGGGTCGTCAGTAGAACATGTCTCGATAAAGCCTGTCAGGGATGGGACAAGCCTCTCGGGATACTTGACAATGATCTCCTTGCTTAGATTTGGCCTCAAGGGAATAAATCAAGGCACTTGCAGCGTAAGGCTCTTGGGAACTTGGAGATTAGCTTGCAAAGGAGATGAGCAAGCTTTTATAGATGGAGGAAGGGGAGTTGGGATCCCTATAATCATGGGATTGGCCCTATCATCAAGGAAAATTCCATGAGAGGTGGCAAACCACTTCCTCTCTATGGAAATCCGTAGCCAAACCTCCCAACTCAAGATAGATATCAGTTCCTGGATCAGTTAGAACGAAACTTCCGCCATTTATTTTTAAAAAACACTCCTTAAATTGGCTGGCGCGAGTGCGACTCTGGGACAGAGCGCCAATTGGCGTGACCTCTTTGAAGGATTTTCCCCATTGGCACGGGTACTGAACTGGCTGACCGCGCCAATGGAAAAAGGGGTGTTTTTAGGGTTTTTCAGCAGGAGATGTCTTCAGGGCAATGAAAGCTCATGTTCAGAGGGATGTCATGAAAGTGTTTTCAAGTCTTATCTCTGCTCACAGGTCAGGGAAAGAGCCCTCCAATGTGTGGGATGAGGAATTGCAGGGACGGTGACAAATTACTATGTAACAAATTCCCCCTAAAGCATGAGGCCCGAAAGGGAGAGAGAGGGGTGAAATGCTTTACGAGAACGTGTCCAACTGAAAACACCACCGTCGGAAAACCTGCGTAAATAAGTACAATTGATATCTCAAATACATGATATATATGTGTGGCATGGGCGCAGCCATCCATAATAGAGTATACAACTATCTGGATCCGAGGCATGGACGCAGCCATCCAGTGAGGATCGAAAAATAGACTCAGGTATGTTCGCAGCCATCCAATCAATGAGTCATGTAAATAATCATAATAATCCACAAAATCGCAGCCTGGATTACAACAGACACAATCCAGGGTCTTGCGCTCCATCTCGACCCGAACATAGTACAAGTCCAAGCATGTGAATAAATGAGCTGAAGTCGAACATGCGAGGACATCGTCTGATTACCAGCCAGTGATGAAAGCTGTTAACAGACATGAGAGGAACCACCAATAATGACAATGGCCCTCAAGGTACTACAGGTACAATATATGGCATGTGAATCAATGAGCTAGCGTCGAACACCCGTAGAATCATTCGATCGAAGGCCAATGATGAAAACCTCACGTCGAACGCGAAGAACCTGCCATTGAGGCATGCAGGCTCCAAGGTACTAGAAGGGAGTCTCTAGATCAGCTTCCTGGATAATGAGTTGAAGTCGACAGGAAGTGACCTTGATCGAAGGTGGGCCATAGTGTTTCCCACATCATCGACGCGAGACAGAGGACCATAATGTCTTTGTGAATCACGATCAGATGAGAATCAGAGGAAGGTTGGTACTTGTAGAGGTCAACTTCTCTTGAACATATGAACGGCATGACAGTGGATTTGGCAGTATTTGACAGCAATAGTTCAAAGGTCATGGCGACAAGGCAAAGAGCAGATGAGAGGTCAAAAAGGATTACCCAAACCCACAGAGGCAAGTGAAAAATGAGATGAGATGTCCCCAACCTGACACGAATGCAGACAAGTTCCATGTTCAAGAGCGACATACTGCCGACACGACAATGATGCTGGTTCCATTTTTCCCCGCCATTTCTAATGAGTAACCCAATTATTTTTTATAACAAGCTTGAAAGGGATAGCATATGCTTGTGATATAAGTCTGTCCTTCGGATGAATCCATCCTAGTACATTTAACGAGCCCTAGGAAAGAGCGACTCGAATAGCGTCATTACGACTGAATCTGATGTCATCAGGGTTTAACAAGTCTGAAAAAGGAAGAACTCGGCGTCTTTTCATGTTTAGAGAGTCTAAAAAGACAGCTGAAAAGTAAACTCCAATGGTCCCTTTTCGTAAATAGTTCCTCAGATCCAAAAAGGTCGAAAACAATATCTGAGAAAACCTCCTAGTCGCGATAGACTAGGGTATTCCTTTTTCGTAAATAATCTATCCCAGCCCGAAAAAGGGGTAAACGTATACTGGGTAGATGTCGTTTTGCAGCCACTTTAACGAGATCGAAACGACAAGGGCCTCGACAATCTTTTCATGTTTAGAGAATCAGAAAAGAGCTGAAAGATGACTCCAAAATGACTTTTTCGTGTTTTTACCAAGTCTGAAAAAGTATAAAATACAACTCGTTTCACCGTTTAAGTTGCGTAAAAACCTGTTGCTACACACAGAGGCAAGTGTAAAATCCATTTTCGACAAAATATATCAAAATATTAATAAAAAATGACTTTTAAAACCCAATGAGGTTTCAAAAATTTATAAATAAGTCTCAAATGGTAAAAAAAAAATTACTTTTACTATTTACCTCATTGGAGAGCAACAGTGGTCCATTTGTGTGCAAACTTCCGATGGCGATTGCGACTGATCCGGGCTAATATTCAGATTCCCATTCGTTCCAGGTAAGAGGTGCTTCCCTGTACTCCATTTTAATCCATTTTTTATAATTTTCCATTGCACATTAGACTTCTGTGGAGGATTTTTATAATTTTAGGGCTCTGCCCATTAGCGCGGGTATCGGGCACGGACCCACGCCAATGGCGCAGTGCGGTTTCCCACTTAAAATTTCCAAACAGCTAGTGATTTACATGAAATTTCAAGCATGACAGAGGTCTAATCAAGGATTTTTGACCATGTTGATGCAGGCAACCAAGTACAATGGTGATTGAATGGAAAGAGAGGGAGCATGGGGAAGAGGATGAACAGGCTATGGAGAATGAAACTTGTATGAATGCTCTCAAGAAATGTGGGCTTAAAAATTTCTTCCTAACACCTTGCTTACGAGCTCAACCAGAGCTCCTGCAATACCTGATCAGTATTTGGGACGAAAATGAACAAGTGTTCAAGCTGCGGGACCAAGTATTGGAACTGGAGGTTTCTAACGTATACTTCATAACCGGACTGTCACGCAGAGGTCCAGTGCCCATATTGATAGGGAGCAGACCATCTGGTGAAAAGATGGAGCAAGTAATGGCGAGGGTGTGCCCAAGGGCACGAATCGGATCAAGAAGCGGAAAGGTAGACATTCACACTGTCGAGGATCTAGCACTTAGAGTAGTGCTACACACCATTACGCGGGCTGCAGGATCGCAGGCCCCGCATGAAGCCACCAAAGCCCAACTCCTTCTAGCCTCTGAGTGTATGAGCCCCACATTATTTGATTGGGCCATTGCAGTAATAGTCAACATCAAGAGGCAGTTGACGAAATGCAAACAAGCCAAACTAAATTAGTTCGGCTACGGTTCCATTCTGGTGTTGTTCATCTTGGAATGACTACCTATCTTCCAGGGCCAAAGGGCCATAGTCACTGAGCCGATACCACGAGAGCCGAGGATGGCTCGCTGGGCAACACTCATGCCCAGGTCAGGAGGGGGTTAAAAGATGTCCTGGAGACCCGAGTTTTTTGTGTGGTTACGACGAGAGTTGATTGTAGTCGAAGACTGGCCCTATGCCGGTACCAATTTCACTAGGGATCTCGATCTCCCACTCCCAGAGGGAGATGAGTGGGATGAGGAGTTGGGTATGATACTCTCTTTTTTGATTTTTTGTATTTATGATTTTTTTGGTAATACATGTTCGTTCTAATGACAGTTGTATGCGTATGCAGATGTCAGCCCAGAGAGACCTGCCGGTATGTCTCCTATTTCACGGAGAACTCATCCCGCAGCTGAACCTCAGGCGGAGGGTGCCGAAGGAGGAGAGTTGATCCAGAACCTCGAGGGGATCGCCCGGGGGATTCCAGACTACGCCCGGCTGGCAGATGTTCCACTAGCATACCAGAGACATGCGGTGGGAGTGCCTAGTCGCCTCCACCATCTTCTGAGACGCTTAGTGCATGCAGTGACTTGTTATCATGAGCACCACGCAGATTAAACACCTAGGGCTTATTTCATACATATTTTTTGAGAGACATGTTGTCTCCGGATGTATTAAGACGAACATGTACATTTTTTATTTATGTAATGCACACTATGTAAACATTTCAATATATATATACATACATACCTATTTATGGATGGATCTGTTCACATGTGATGATGTTTTGTTTATAAATTATGCAAATGTCTATCTAAAACCATATTAGCTACTGCATCTGTCAATGTATTCATATGCCTGGGTATGTGTTGATATGTGATATAATCAAAATTTCTCTCCAGTAATCGAATACGCAGATACAGACATAAAATGGATGGATTTCTTACTGAATAGTGACCATTAAGTTGTAATACTACAAGTTGTGAGTCTAGATATACAAGTAATTCACGGATACCAAGGTTTACAGCCTCAGTTAATAATTCTAACACAGCACTATATTCCGCAATGTTATTTGTAGCACATCCCAGACACACACCTTGCAATTTGACCAACTCACCAGCAGGATCATAGATTACCCACGCTGCCAAAGACAGATTCCTGGTATTGCGGGAGGCACCATCCGCGAAACCAACAAACGGATTGATGGACATCTGCACAATCAGGAAGACCCAATCAGCAGAAAGATGTTTACATCGCACACCACACCACACAAGCACACAAATGAAAATACACACCTATGTACACACACCACACCAAGAATCACTTTAAGCGTAGTATTTTTTGAGGTACAGCCCATTTCTAGGCTGCGCCAACGGAACTCCTTCATAATCAATAAGCTCATAAGCCCCATTTTTAAATACTCATTTTACTATGTAGGGCCCATGCCACATGGGTTGGAACTTTCCTGCTCCAAGTTTATCGTGCGCTTGGTCATATAGGAGGACAAGGTCTCCTTCGACAAAGGAACGTGGAGATACAGATTGATCAAAGTGAGCATTGACCCGCTTCTTTTGTGCCTCAATGACTAAAGCAGCCAAGCAGTGGTTTTCATTCAACCATTCCAAGTATAAGAGATGCTCTTCTTCAGGAGAAGTGTCTGGTAAAAGTTCCACAGCTAATTTCAACGAAGGAATTTCGCACTCAACCGGGAGAGTTGCTTCCAGACCATACACCAGTTGGAAAGGTGTGAATCTAGTTGAACTCTTTGCTGACGTCTGGTAGGCCCATAGAGCTGAGAACAATTGGAGGTGCCAATTGGACTTATGAATTCCAACTGTTCGTTGAAGCATTGTGACTAAAACCTTGTTCATTGCCTCAACCTGGCCATTTTTCTGGGGGTAATATGGCGTTGAGCTATCGTTTCGTAAGCCCAATCTTGATGTCAGCTCGGCCATCATATAATCTCGAAAGTGAGTACCATGATCGGTTACAATGGCCTGAGGGACCCCGAAACGTGCAATAATATGGTTGAAGATAAATTGATCTGCTGTTTTACCGTCGGCAGCTAGTGTAGGCATCACTTCGGCCCACTTCGTAAAGTAGTCTATGGCGACAATTATATATGCATGCCCCCAGACCGAATGAGGGTTACACGTCATAAAATATACGCCCCATTTCACAAAAGGGCCGACGGTAATAACAGGATGCATAGGGAGAGGCGACGCGCGCATCTTGCATTGAAAAACCTGGCATGCGTGACATTTGCGGACTACCACAATACAGTCTTTGAAGATGGACGGCCAGAAGTAACCCACACGCATAATATTCTGGGCAGTGGCATATCCAGACATGTGACCGCCACAGGTGCCACTATGACAGTCATTCAAAACTTTTTCAGCCTCTTCCAGTGTCAAACACCCACAGAGCATCGAATCTACTCCAACCCGGCATATTGTATCCCCTACAATGCGGTAGGGTTGGGACTGATGCCTAATCTGACGTCGGGTATCCTTGTTCAACTCAGACCAGAAAGTGGACGTCTGAATATACACAATAATATCACCATACCACGGGTCACGGGTGCTAATAAGGAAGAGGGATTCGTCTGGAATATTTTCTTCAGAATGAGAGGGAGTGGAGTCTGTAGGGAGGGAGCAAATGAGATCCATGAAAACCAGTGATTTGGTCAACTTAGCAGTAGTAAACTCTAGGTAGAACTCCTGCAGGATAACGATCCATTTGGAGTATTTTCCCCCCAGTAATTTTCTAGAAAGAATATATGTCATGGGGTTGCAATCCGAAACCACGGTTGTTGTGCGCAACATGATGTAATGGCGGAAACGTTGCACAGCTTGTACAACTGCTAAAGCTAGCTTCTCGTCGTGATAGATATTAAACAACGTGTTCATTGCCATCGTCGTCATCCTGCACCAGAACCATAGCTATGGTGCTAAACGCGGCAGCCAAGTATAAAGTGAAATCACGATGATAGTTGGGGGGGCGAAGCAACAGAGCATTAACAATTAATGTCTTAAGCTTATCAAAGTACTCTTGAGAAATGTCGTCCCAATGGAAGGGAATGTTCTACTTTAGAAGACGTGTGAATCCTTTGGCCACTTACGCGTAGTTCGATATAAAGCGCCATAGGAAATTAGCTTTCCCCTACAGACTCTGCAATTGACATAACGAAGAGGGTGATGGGAGGTTGACAATGGCCTCTACCTTTAAGGGATCGAGGTGAATTTCGTCCTTGGAGACTATGAACCCCAAAAGACGGCCAGAATCCACGCAAAAGATGCATTTATGAGGATTGAGCCGGATGTTATAGCATTGATAGCGAAGGAAAATCTGGCGGAGGTGTTCTAGGTGGTCCTCTCGCCGAGCTGAGTGAGCTGGAAAATCGTCCAGATAAGGCTGAACGATATGACGTATGTCATGGAATGCATAAGACATAGCGCGCTGAAAAGTAGATCCAGCGTTCTTCAAGCTAAACGGGAGCTTCTTATAAGCAAAAGTACCCCACGGACAGATGAATGCAGTGTTGTGTTGATCAGCAAGTAGAATTTTTATCTGATTGTACCCAGAAAAGCCGTCCATCATGGAATAGATCTCACTCCCAGCACATTCATCAATGATTTGATCTATGAAGGGAGTAGGATAGTTTTCCTTAGGACAGGAGCGATTAATATCGCGATAATCAACACAGACTCTGATAGTACCTTGTTTCTTATCTACAGGGACAATATTGGAGACCCATTCTGTAAGGGGATCGGGTAAATAAAGCCCGCATTCAGAAATTTTTCAACTTCTGCTTTAATGGCAGTGGCTTTGCAAGGATGCACTGGGCGTAGGCGTTGGCGCACGAGTTTCGCACCAGGATACGTAGGAATCTCATGCACTACTATGCTGGGATCAATCCCGGGCATTTCCTCATAGGACCAAGCGAACACATCTTTGAATTCTCGAAAAATATCAGTGTAGACTCGTATCTCATCAGGAGAACAAGTCACTCCCACGTGTATGTTCTCAACTATCCCCGGATAACGGAGATGTCGATCGGAATGGTTTGAGTGATGTTGCTCAGGTTTCCCTCTGAAAGCACCTCATGTGTCAATATGGGCATCTGGAGAGGTGGAGTGGGAACCTGAGATGCAAAACGCTCTAGACAATCTGACATTGCCCCCAAGCTAGGCATGAAGGAGGAACGATGATGTCCATCACTCCAAGGCAGCTCCTCAAGAGACATGGTTTCAATAATGGCTTCATCAAAAGGAAAAGTCTCTTTGAGAGGATCAGGTGAATCGGCCTGACCGAGCCAAGGGGATTGAGAGTAGACATCTAAAGCCATGCTCAAAGGAGCATGCTGAGGCAGTGGAGGATCGGATACGACAACAATTTCACATTAGCTAATCTCTACTGGAGTTAAGGGCATCGATTCTCCAAATTCAATCACCTACTCAGGCGTAGGGATGAGCCATGGGTCGTCAGACCTAGAGATCATATTAACTTGAGCGGTGTGCGATGGCGGTGTGGGAAAAATACCCATGAGGACGGGGTCTTTGAAGAGACCAGGTCCCACACTGTCAGGGGGATTTTTGATCTAATCCACGTATGGAACGTTTTTCTCGGAGGTGGAGGTGAAGAAAGAAAACTGATCCACAGTAACGATTTTGCCCTCATGAGGGAACTTAAGAAGTCAAAAGAGGGTGGACGGCACGCATAGCATAGCGTGAGTCCAATTGCGGCCGAGAAGTATATTGTAGTTAATCTTGGCATCAACTACTTCTAATTCTATGTTGATTGTCTTCCCCTGTAAGCTAATCGCTAAAATCTCGAGAACACCCAAGGGTTTGGATTCCCAACCATCGAATGCCTCTAGGGAATTGGGAGACGATGAAAGGGCTGGAGAGCCAATGGCCTTCCAGCAAGCGGACGACATGACACAGGTAGAAGCACCTTCATCCACAATGGCCCTATGGATGTTAAGACTGTTGATCCCGACTTGAATAACAAGAGTGATCTGATGCGGAAGTCAGGGAGTGAAATTTTCTAAGTCAAAGGTGAGAAGACTAGAATCGGCGGGATCGATTCCACCGATTGCAGATAATAAAGCTTTCCGTTGCGAAGGAAAACTTTGAAGAACTTCCAATGTAGACATAGCAGAAGGTCCCTGTGCCAAATCCTCAACAATACTGAAGTGTTGAGCGGCACGAGCATTCGGATTGTAGGAAGACTTCTGTAGAACACCTTTAGAAGGTGGCCTCACAACGGGTTCAGCAATAGGCTTCTCAATTTCCAACGAACCGGAGACAGGTGGGGGAGGTGGACCATCCGCAACTGCCTTCGCTGGTGCCCGACGCGATTTGTTGTAATCCTTTGAACGCGTAGCAATAGAGATAGGTGCAACACCATTCATCATAAAGACTTGGGACCCAAATGGTGCAGATGGTGAGGGTTGTTCAACCATCTGGGTCTGCTGAGACGGGAATGGTTCTTTAAGAACTACCGAAGTCCCTTTGGAGCCTTTGAGAAGTTGACTAACTTCATATCGTTGTGGACAATCCTTGGTATAATGATCTCCTTCACAAATGAGGTAGGGGTACTTCGGTTTACGTTGAGAACCATCCTCAGTGCGAGATTTGGACTCTGGCTTTGGGGCGTCTGATTTGGATTTACGTTTGCCCTTCTTTTTCCCTTTGGAGGCTTTCTCCGTAGGATTGGCCTGAACGAAATTAACCTCCGCAGTTTCTCCAGAGTCGGTAGGGGCGGGAGGAGCAGAATTATTGGATGAGTTGGACTTCTGCTTCCCATTCGAAGATTTCTTCGAATTCTGAGACACCCCACCAATAACACCATCCACCGCTGGGGTAGGTGGAGCTTTAGAGTTTCCAGACCATGGAGCATCAGGAAAGATATCATAAAGCATGCCGGACTGAGAGTATACCAGATCCAGATATTGGGCACGCGCTATGGCTTGTTCTTCAGTCACACACGCTCCCATAGCAATATCTTGGGTGATTTTGTTAACAAAGCAGGTGGTGAACCAATGAGTTAGTATCTAATCAAGTATATGAAACTTGATCAGTCTACGACGACGTCGACACTCATGAATGTGATCAGAAATGTGGGTGGCTTTATCCTGCTTCAAAGAAGTAAGGAGGTGTGTCTCGGCTTCATAGCGAACCGGTAACTGAAAATGAGTCAGAAAAGCCATGGCTAACGAATTGAAATCTTGAAATATGCCACGAGATAATTCAATATACCACTTAGCAGCACCACCAGTCAAAGTGCGCTGGAAGAGGCGCAGACAAATGGAATCATCGACCCAAGAGTTGGACGAACACCAAATATGGTAAGTCATCACATGAGCTTGGGGGTCCTCTCCAGCTTTACCCTCAAACTTGGGGCAATCACCGGGTATCTTGGTAGGTACCGGAGGCCAATAAGGATTATGCAAAATTGGATCATTGGTTAATTTCAAAACATCCGGTAATTCCAAGGTAGCCAAGAACGGTAATGGCGGATTGGATGGCATTCCTGACCCTTGATAAGGACCAGTACCTGTGCTCCACGCTGGTTGAGAATATCCTTGCCCCCAGGGGTTCTGTCCAGCAGGATTTTGACTGTAGGGGGTATAGGTCATATAACCAACCTGATTCGGTTGCTGGTAACCAACGTGTGGGGCTTGATAACCAGAGTATGGACCCTGATTATATGTCGGCCTTGTGTAAGCAGCATTTGGATTTGGCTGCTGAGTATAGGTGTAGCCGGGTTGTTGAGAGTAATAGTTAGAACCTTGGGGCTGGCTATAATTCGGTCGGTATTGACCATGAGAATAGTAACCGCCCTGGGGTTGAGTGGGCTGCTGATAGGTGGAACCCTGCGGAGCCTGATAATTAGGGCGCAGCGGTTGATTTGGCTGCGGCATTGAATAAATCGGCTGCTGGGCAGGGTTGACAGAATGGGCAGGCTGGCCTGGTTGAACAGGCTGGCCTGGCTAAGCGGGCTGCCCTGGTTGAACAGGTTGACCCGGATAAACAGGTTGCGCCGGTTGCACAGGTTGACCTGGCTGTTGTGAAGCCCCAGGTTGTACCGGATGAGCCGGTTGGCCTGGTGGTGGAACATCGGGTTGGATGGACTGGTTGGCCTGGTGGAGGAATGGAGCCAGGTGGTGGCTGGTAACCGGTTTGACCTGGAACAGGATCATAAGATGGTCCTGGCTGATGTGCAACATGAGGAGCAATAGGATATTGCGGTTGCATAGGTTGGGAAGGTTGGAATTGCCCCTCAGGACCATAGGTCGGTCCCGGCTGGTACCCCGATGGAGGCTGTATAGGTTGACCGGAAGGGTTGTAATACTGTCCTTGTGGACCGTATGGTGGCCCTTGCTGGCCCGCAGAGTAACCTGGTAAGGGTTGTCCCTGTGGGGCATAAGGATAGCCAGGCTGGCCCGAAGGTTGGCCTTGAAAATGTTTCCCTTGCGGGTTATATGCCTGTCCAGCCTGGTTATATGGTAAACCTTGAGCATGAAGGTAAGCCTCCGGAGCGGGTAAACGCAACATATCCCTGTGCTCATCGTACTGATTTGGAAAAGCGTACACGGGAGTACCATCCTGAGCATAATGCGAAAAGTACGAGTGGTTGGGGTCTTGAGAGGATTTTCCGACCTCAGGGTTTGGTTGTTGTAAGGACAATCGATACTCCTCCAGAGAGATGTTCTCCGGTATAGCAGATGCTACATAGATGTCTTCGGGAAGGGATGTAGCTCTTACGGACTGAGTGGTTACAGCAGGTGCGGATGCAGCCACACAGACAGTGGGCCTAACGGGTACAGAAGTGACGGGAGTCTGAGGAGACATCCCCAAAGAAGGAACAATAGGCCTCGTAGAAGAAGCTGATGTCTCCATAGAGGCAGCAGCGGCAATAATTTGACCTAAGGATCTATACCCGAATGGTAGTGAGGGAATAGGTGAAGACATAACAGATGGATCAGGGTTGTCTTCTGGAAATAATCTCCGAGGAAATAGCTGGTAATCTTCACCGGACGTAGGAATTTCCTCGCTGGATTCACTCATGTTTGAGCCTGCCGCTAGATCTCGTAATAGACGGCGAGGACTAGGAGGAAAAACAACAGCTATAAAAGGCGAACCCGATGTAAGAGAAAGGAAATATGCCCCTACTCGCAATTCAGACCAAGGGTCGGAAAAGGGCCAATTGAACTCGACTGGTCCCCCAAAGGGTTGCTCAGCAAGAACCGGTCCCCCTTCAGGAAACCCGGAAACAATGGGCTGTTGAGGTTCAACAGAGGGTTGGGAATCCTCTGATGAATCGTCCGTATATGGACTACCAGTAGACAAAACCGAGGGTTCCGCCACTGTGGTAGTAAGGACAAGAGAAAAATATCAAACACACACACAGGCTGAAAAAGAGTCAAGACACACAATCAAACGGCCAACAAGAAAAATCTAACAGGGTGTGTGATCGCGGGTGATTAATTTTTTACCACATTAAAAAATAGGAAACTTCACCGTTTCATGTTTTAAGAGTCTAGAAACGGATAAAAGGTGACTCTATCTCTTTCAGTTTTGAAGCAAGCGTGAAAGGACAAGCGCTTGGTGATCCTTTCAAATTTAAAGAGTCAGAAAAGATCAAATGACTACTCAGGAATACTAGGCAAAGGGTGTACCAAATAACCATGAATTGCAATATACACCTTGGTTTCAAAAATGAAAGAGAAATCAACCAAGGACTTTCCGTACGTGCAGGCAATCTCCCCAAATGTTGTGTCCAGTGTATCATGGGTATAGGGCGGCAGACTCGGCTTCCTATGGATAAAGGATTGAAACCTAGTGGGGTCTCCCTTTATATACGCGATGGTACAGGGAGCACAAGTCTGTACTAGTGCTTTCTAAATCCAAGAGGCGAATGACAGCTACTAGTGCTGTCTAAAGCCAAGAGGCGAACGACAGCTACTAGGTTTTAAGACGCCGGAACACGTCTCTAGCCTAGACCTCTAAATGTGTTTCGTTAGATTTCAATGATGCCTTAGTGTAAATTGAGTAAATTTTAAAGTTTATCTTCAATTACGTTTCAGTTTTTAGGCCCTAACGAATGTGATGTCTCAAAATCTCCTAAATGCAAAACTACATGCCACAGTATATCATTTTATTCGATGAAAGATAATTACAAGAGAGTTGAGAGCTTTTCACACAATAATAAAATGATCAGAAAACAACCAATGATATCTCTAATGCAGCTAATGGAAACTAAAAACTTTTCGTTCAAAGTCACTAATCACTAATAACACCGAAAAGATCTAATTCACATTAAATAATTCAAAGCAAAAGAGATTTTTTGTATTTTCAATGTTTAAGAGCTAGATGCACTAAACAAAATGAAAACTAATGGAAAGAGAAATTTGAGAAATGATTATAAGAGAGTAAAAACAAGCAAGTTTCACTCAATAGCAAGCACAATCAGACCTCAAATCGACCAAAAGTCCCTCAAAACCAAGAAAATCCCAAAGACACAAATGAGCCGTGTAATCTAGGCCCAAAACAAGACAAAGTGGAATTTGAATGAAGGAGGAGTCAATCACTCAAATAGCACAATAAAACGATAAACAACTGTCAAACGAATGCAAGGAAGCAATCACGAAGTTGACTAAACCGATAAAAACCAAAAACTCCCAAGGGAGGCTCGATACACCAATGCACCTAGATGCCCTAGGGCTAGAATGTAAAATCGATGGAAATGGGCAAACAACCAAAGGAAAGAGGTCACAGTCAGTCAAAAAAGGCTTTAGAACACTCAAACAGTCGAGAAAACAAGATCAAAATCACAAATCAGTCCTAGAAATCTTGAAACACAGAAAACCCTAATAGCTCACAGGATTGGCGCGACTGTGAGGCTGAAATTAGCGCCAGAAAGGAATTGGCGTGGGTGATACACAAGCAACCTGCGCCAATGGGCGCGACTGTCGAGCTAAAAAGCACGCCAGACAAGTTACATATGCAAAAAAAAAAAAAAAAAGCAATCTCAGACACAGACCAATGATGACAAGGCTAAAACAAAGCCAAACAAACAGGAAAAACCAGCCCAAAGAGCTGACCAAGCAAGCAAGGCCAAGAATTGACCGAAAAGACAAGACAACACTCCAAGTTGTTCAGTTCACAAACTAAACCGGAGATTGACTGAAGGAGCGTTGATCTACTTCGCTAATGCAGAGTAAAAGCGTTTCAAAGGCTATCTGGCTGTACTTCAGGCTCCGTCTATAGTTTACAAATCAAACAAAAAGCTAATCTCCCCAGTGGAGTCACCAAATTGTTGAAGAGGTTAATCCCCTCTGCGGACAGAAGCGATCCCTACTAGCCCAGATCGGGTCTAGCAACAATCGAACATGCTACAGTGCAGGTTCCTAATTGCAAATAAACCGACTTGCGATGAAGGCTTACCTAGAATCAAACGCTGTCATTTGTAGAAGAGGTGGTGCTCCCGTTCCTCTGCTCTGGCAGATCACAATGCTCATGATCTCCATGATTGGACACCTGCACACGCAAGAAATAAAACAAACACAAGCATAAAATCCAGTATATGCAACTATATGTCAGTCGAAAAAGACATAACTCATCATCATAATTAACAACAAGAGTGGATCCATAACCAATAGTCGCTTATTATTAATCAATCAAAGAAGAATACAACCATAGTTCTGACGCTGAATTCTCCTTCGGCGGGTCATCAGCAGAACATGTCTCGATAAAGCCTGTCAGGGATGGGACAAGCCTCTCTCTTCGGATACTTGACAATGATCTCCTTGCTTGGATTTGGCCTCAAGGGAATAAATCAAGGCACTTGAAGTGTAAGGCTCTTGGAAACTTGGATATTAGCTTGCAAAGAAGATGAGCAAGCTTTTATAGATGGAGGAAGGGGAGTTGGGATCCCTATAATCATGGGATTGGCCCTATCATCAAGGAAGCTTCCATGAGAGGTGGCAAACCACTTCCTCTCTATGGAAATCCGTAGCCAAACCTCCCAACTCAAGATAGATGTCAGTTCCTGGATCAGTTAGGACGAAACTTCCGCCATTTATTTTTAAAAAACACTCCTTAAATTGGCTGGCGTGAGTGCACTTTGGGACAAAGCTCCAATTGGCGCGACCTCTTTGAAGGATTTTCCCCATTGGCGCGGGTACTAAACTGGTTGACCGCGCCAATGAAAAAAGGGGTGTTTTAGGGTTTTTCAGCTGGAGATGTCTTCAAGGCAATGAAATCTCATGTTTAGAGAATTTCATGAAAGTGTTTTCAAGTCTTGTCTCTGCTCACAGGTCACGGAAAGAGCCCTCCAATGTGTGGGATGGGGAATTGCAGGGACGGTGACAAATTACTATGTAACAGTGTGATTAGATTAATTTTTCGTTTCCATAAATTGATACCTAGCATATATTGTGCATGTATGTCTCACAAGTCCTACGGATCCTGGATTAATAATTTATGTTAGTAATCTAATACAAATTATTTTACTCAACAAACACCGCAGGTCCAGACGTGCTCCACCTCACCTTGAGTGTAGGCACACAGTGATTTTCTCCTTCCAGGAGTCTAGAATTCCATTATCACTACAATATTAAACCAAGTCTACCTTGTAAACTTCTTCAGAATGGCATCTTTCCAAGCTGTTACAGGGCTTCAGAGACAACTATCTCAACCCACAACCTCCAGGGGACTCAAGCTATTATAGGGCTCCAGAGACATTTGTCTTAACCAACAACCTCCAGGGACCCAAGCTGTTACAGGGCTCCGGGGATTCTATATCAAACCACAACCTCCAAGGAAACCCGAGTTTTTTACAAGGCTCCAAAGACTAGCAACTCAACTCATAACCTCCAAGTAATTCGAGAATCAAACCCCTTCTTTTCTCTTCAGCCATCTCCGCTGACTGTCCTAGATAAACTTGGGTGTAGTGATCACTCTGTCCTCTTCTGACTCGACTCCCTTTCTTTTCTCTTTTTTTTTTGCCCCTCATATCTTCATAGTGTGATTACAATGATTTTTATGATAGAACCATGGGTAGGGCTTGTTAGTGTCAGCATTTTCATCCTGCCATCAATGATCAAAATCCTCTTTTCATATCATTTTAGGAGTCCCACTCATAATTTTTTTATCATTCCACTAGGTCATGCGAAAAATTAGTCACTGATGGTAGCCCCAAATCCAAAAATAATCACTCTTCCAAAAATTTGATTACTTGCTGGCATATCTTCATACCTTGCTGACTATACACAATCCATAAAATCAATATCAGTCATGTCATCTTGAAATTGATGGTTTTTCAAGGTTTCATTAGGTCATTAGGGTTTCCAAGGTTCAATAAAAATCCATTCCATTGCATAATACCAATAAGTAAAGGGTGATCCAAATAAACTTCTCTTCACTATGTGAAGATGATTTGTGAAGAAAATATCTCATTTCTTCATGTAATTTTAAGTTCAAATGTAATTTTTTTTATATTTTTCAATATGTAATTTTATTTCTTTCAAATGTAATAATTTCACCATCCCAAGCTACTAATTCAGTGTTCCAAATATGCCTAAACATCAAAATGTAAATTCAAAGAGTTCCTAGTCCATTAAAATGATCAATTGCCAAAGAAAATAAGTCAAAATGAAAGGTAATATTTCAAATGGTTAAGTGAATGATAAAGGAAGAAAGTGGCTTCCAAGGCCCAAATCATCAACTTCATGAAGTATAAAAGCCCTCAAGACACTCATTTTTCCTCTATGTTACCAAGCCATCACTCACATAGCTTAGAAAATCAGAATTGAAGGGTGAAAGGTCGAAATTATTAGAGGCGCTGCTCACCTAGAAAGACGTGTTGCGCATAGAGCCATATGTGTTGCACATAGAGCCAGGGTGCTACGCATAGAACCAAGGCGATGCGCATAGAGCCAGAGGCGTTGCGCACATGGCAAACTTCACTTGCAAGCTACCAAACTTTGTGTGAGCACTCCAAACTTTCAACAAAATGTTTTCACTACTTCTTGGCAAGTAAGTAACATGAAAATACACCCTCCTTCCATTCCTCAAGTAAAAATTTCATGTTATTTAATTTTTTATGAAACAAATTGAGAGTTCTAGGCTACAAACCCTACTTTTACTTCCTAATCCCAAATTTGATCCTTGAAGACCCCATTTAACCTTCCCACATCACAATAAATCCTAGCCCTACCCTTATATCATTAAATCCCTGTCCCAAACCACTTTATCCCATAAACACTAAGATCTAGGTATTTCAAATTCCTAGGCTCCCTATCACCTCCCTCAATTCAACAATACCTTCCCCTTCTCCCTAATTTCTTCCATCCCACTCCCCACTTCCTAGACCTACATTTCACTCCTAATTCATCTCCCTAGGGTTTCTAGCTAAGACACTATGGAAGAAGAAAACAGAGAATTTAGTGAGGAAGAAGAAAGGGAAGAGAGGAGGCCACACAAAGGAGGGAAGATCATCAGACTTGAACCTACAAACACCAGAGAAATCATGGCCTCTCCCATGGTTGTGACATGTTTCAAGCATGTAGGATGCTTTGAATTTTGTGAGATAATACAAAAGGTCCAACATCACCCTGTTTTGAGCAGGCTTTTCATTTCTAATATTCATGATAACCAAGTAACCCTTGCTGGTGTCACCTTCATAATATCTACAGCCATCATAGCAGATGCCACCAAAATTCCAAATGTTGGTGAAAAATGGTACAAGGAAAAGGACTTAAAGAGTCATTAATTTGACCCATATATCAAGCCAAGGTACAAGAATGAAATAAAAAGGTTCTTTCCTTTCTCTTACCTCCTGGATAGGTATGTTCCCATGATGAAAATAATCACGAGGTACTTTTCTTGTGAAGTAAGGTTCTTTAGACTCTACACCTACCATATTAGGTTATTAATGCACTTCACAAAGGTCAAAATTCTCAACATACCTTATTTTCTCTTCAGGGACATTGAAAAAATGGCATACATCATTCAAAAGAGAGATTATGACCAGAAAATAAGAAGTCTTTTTCACCACTCTCTCATCAAGATCATTTTCCTCTGTCACCTTGATAAATTGAACATCTCATGGGACACTTTCATAGCTAATGACATTTTTACTACTCCACTAATTCAACATGCTCAAGATGTGGCTCCACCATCTCATCCTTCCACATCCGTTCCTCCATCTCATCCCACAATATCTACTTCTTCATCAGCTCAAACTACCTCACCCATTTCACCACCATCATCACCATTTCACACTCAGATTATGTCATCTAGCATGCTTAAGAACAGTGAAATTCAAAAGACCAAAGTGGCTGAGATAGAGACATTGGAAAAAACATATCACAAAGGGTATAGGCAGGGGTTTTCTACAAGGAAATTGGAAGGGGACCTGCCTTCTTCACCAATAAAGCAAGTACAAAATGGAAAAGAAAAGATGGTATAGGAGGATGTACATGAGGCAACCATTCATGATGAGGATGACCTCCATGAAACAGAGACTGATTTTGACCTTGTTGATTTAGATGATGAGCATGATGATGAGGACTCCAAAATGATTATTAAACAAAAGGATGCCCAAATAAATGAGCTTCATACCAATTTAGAGAGATCTCAGTTTCTCATTGCATTTAATGAGCAAGAAAATGAACAACTCAAAACCAAGTAGACCATCATGGAGATTCAACTTCTCAAGGAAAAAAAAGAAGAAAAAAATGCAAAGGCTTTGCTTGATGAGGCATATGGAAGGTATAGTAAAACCAATGAGGTAGAAGAACAAGTGCCAAGAAGAAGGCCTAGGACTAGAGGGCTAAAAAGAGCTCTAGAACTTGAGAGGAAAAAGGAGGTTGAGCTTGCTAATCAAATCACTTTGAATGAACAATTTTCAATGGTAACCAATGAGAATAGAGAGCAATGGCTTGACAGGGCTAGCCAACACCTTGATAAGCTCCTGGAGAAGGAAAACAAGGATAATGATATATTGAGAAAGAGGGCCAAGCACTATGCCAATGCAAAATTTGAAACCTTGACCATGCAAGAAGAGAAAAGAAGGCTTGATATCCTTGTTGAAGCCTCACTCCATGCCTAACCATCATCATCAACCACCATTCAACAAATTTTGGTAATTTTTGACACAATTTTTCAAATTTTTGAGGTTTTGTGCATACCTGGACAGTCATGCGACAGTTGGACTGTCCTATGCGCAAAGCCATAGGCGCTGCGCACTTTTTTGAGGCATATTTTGGCCAAAAAGAGACCACCATTGGATTTAGAATGATGAATACATGCACCCTAGAAACTTTGCTAAGTTTTTTTGGACAAACTGATTAGTGAAAAGGTCAAAAAAACCCAAAAAAATCATGTTTTTGTCCTCTTTTTGAGCCTGGCGTTGCATATAGAGCAATCTTGGGAGAATCACTTTTTGGGAGGTCAAATCAAGTCAACTATGAAAACAAAGCATAGATTTGGAAAGTAGACTGGATAAAATTTCCAATGAGCTATCCTGAGCTTAGTTTGGACATCAACAACCCCCTCAAAAGTTAGCTTGAAGTTGGCACTGTGCGTAGGACAGTGGCTTTGCGCATAGGACACATTTTCTCAATTTGCTAATATTTTTCAAATTTTTCAATTTTTTCCAGTTTGACCACGGTCAATGAGATTTTTACCAATTTAAATCATGAATGTAAAATTAAATATGATTTTGTTGACTTACCTAGGGTAAAAACATTAGGTGAAAATTTTTGATGACATGAAATGAATCAATTTGCAAAAAGTGAGGGATGAGTCAGTTTGACCTCCCTACACTCTAGGTATTCAACTCATTGTTTGGTGGAACTGCTCCTCCTCTCATGGATTCGACCCCTGAGGATGGGAGGAGTTGTTTTGAGGTCTATATCATGTACTTTTTGACTCATTACACAGGTTGGAAATTTTTGGATGTTGAGGCATTGATCAGAGACTCTATTGTAATCATTTTGGCAGGAAATTAATGAAAAGGTTGCAGCTATTTCTTTGGGATACCTGTGGTATGAGAATTTAGCATTTTTTTTATTATGTCTCATTATGTATGAATTTTTTGTTTCATGATCCATTTCATTTCTATGATATGCTGGTTTTTAAGTTGATGAACATAATACATTTCTCGTGCTTTGTTTTGGAAAAACCTTCATAGTTTGTCCATCTTCTTCAGTTTAGAAAGAATTCAAGCCTTGCCTTACTCTTTCTAGCATCTCACCTGTCTGATCCATCTCACCCTCAAGAAACCCTAAAGTGTTAGGTTTTCTACCTACCTTGCCCCATTGAATCTCTGCAACCCTAATCCTATTTTCCCTGACCTAGCCTTTTTGACCTATTCCTCTTCCAGCAATCCAATTCAACCAAATCAAACCCCTATACTTATACCTAGCCTAAAACCCTAATTCATCAACCCCTCTTGGCTGTGACATTGTGGAGAGAGGCCTCTCCGATTTGTTAGGGCTAGACACCAAGCCAAAAGATTGGTCTGTGGTTACCTCTGTTGGGATTTCTTCTTCAGCCTTAGAGATCTGGCGGAGTGATAACATGGATGTCACAATAAATGTTGAGTTAAAATATATTTAGGCTGATTTATAAAGTGTTTTTCATCTTTAACTCTCTTAATATCACAAAGGGGGCATATTCTTTTGTCTCAAGGTGTTATGGGAATAAACCAACACCATGTTTCACTCCAAAGCTCATGAGAATTAGTTCTTATCTTTGCATTGGTAATTTTCTTCTTAGTGTTGTTCAAGATAGAAAGATAATTCTTGTTAGAAAGAGTAGGGTTGATCACCTCCTTATAATATATTAGGTTCCTTTTTCCCTCTAACTCATTATCATCCTGCAACCTATCCTTAAATTTGGAAGTAATAATGTTTTTAATATCATTCTTATTCACTAATATGATCTCCTCCTTAATTAAAAAAAGGTCGAGCGAGGATTGGGCATCTTTATGCCAACCTCACTTGAGCCGGAGATGGGGGTTTTGACTAGAGTTAGAAGCAATTTTGGGAAGCCTCTTGGTTTCCATGTTGTACAACTTCTTCTTTTACATCATATACCTAAAAATAACCATGCTTTCAATGGGGGAGAGGCTAGCTTCAATCAAGAGAATATGGCAAGGAGTATTTCCTTTAATATTGAAGTTGTAGGTTTATAAATTGCTTTTGGGTCATCTCAATCTTTCTCCACGATTCTCTAGATATACTGCAACCCCAAACCTCACATCCATATAAAATGACAAGGGTGATGAGAGTCTCGATGAGGAACTTTATTTACTCAAAACCAAAAAAACAATCGACTTACAATGTTTTCAAGCTCATAGTAAGATTTCTAGCCTCCTATAATCATTTTCTTAGTGCTATAGTTCCAATTGAGTTGATGGTGAATATCAATACGTAAATATTTGTATGAGGAAACCTTCTCCAAGTAATTGTAATGATAAATGAAATTATCATAGTTTGATCCTTTTGGATATAATTATCATGACTTTAGTCTTGTCAATATCAACAAAAATACCCATCTCAAAGAAGTAATCATGGAGGATTCTAAGCTTCTTGTTGGGATCATCCGAGATTTTGGAAAGAAGAGCGATATCGTCTACATAAAGGAGAAGAGTAATGACTATACCAGTGAGCTTGGGTCCATTACATCATGCAACTTCTAAACTCTCTTCTAGCTCATCAATGTAAATTCCAAAAAGGGTAGGGGATAGGGGGCATCCTTGCTTAATGCTGATATTGCATTTAATCTCCTCTAACTAACCCTAGGTGGTCTTCATGGGGGCTTCACTCAATGAACCTCTAACATATCACATGTGTTCATGACATCTTAAACAATACCCATAATTTGACTACATATTGTAAAATACCTATAAAAATCAAATTATTTAACCCCCTACCAATACAAACCCAATACACCTTCCCAATTTTAAAAACTGTTACTTTCACTAGATATTGTAGGTTTCTATTTTTTCATTAACATTTTTAATACCCCATATTTTTCATTAAATTTGAGCTCCATTTTTTATACCTACCAATATAAAAACCCTTTACCCCCTATTATATGCTCAATATATTATGTCCTTTTTTTTCTCAATATATACCCCCCAATATGAATGCACATGGTATGGTATTTCTCCCCCAGTGAAGCTCTTGTGGTGGTCTTAAGCTTAGCAATAACATTCTCGTATAACCCGCTTACAACAATCATCAGCACAAGATAAACCATTTTCTCATCGAGAAATTAAAATTCATGTGAGTTAACTATACTCACATTAAAAAATGTCACTTGAAATGATTTAGGATGATCATGATCACAAGGTATAAACTTACATTCATACCTTATGGGATTGGAAAACATAATTATGGGATTGGAAAAACCAAGAAAACTCTTTTTGAATTGTTAGTTACTTCGTTGTCCTCTATGGGTGCGAAGTTTGGGGGAGCAACATGTCATATCACAAATGAAGAGGTAGAAATAATTCAAAAAAACTTAATCACTAGTAACACCAATGTCAAATCAACAATCCCATATAAGATATTGCTAGCAGAAGCTGGTTTGTTTCTGATGGAATCTTTAGCAATCATTCATTTGTTAACATATCTAAAAAAGATGGATGGCGTAGATGAACATCGTTGACCCAAGTTGATCGTGGCATATGAGTTAAAGCGTAGGAAGAAAAATTGAAGGAAGTAAAATGAAAAGTGGTTGGGAAAATGAGGAATTAAGTGGCAGGACTGTCTAATTCTAAATTTTATATAAAAATTTGGTGCTGGAAAAATTCAGCAATGCCATGTGGGAAAAATAGGTTGGCTGTAAAAAAATGATATATGTCAATAATTTCAACCCAACATGGTCGCATGATGAAAAGACATATTTGACTGCCACAATCAAGGGAAAGGCTAAAATTTGAATAACGCAACTAAGTACCATGTCCCATCATCTTAGATGTGAAATAGGTAGATGGGTAGTTACCAAGGAAGAGTGGGAAGAAATAACTTGTCTTTTTTGGGGAAGGAGCAGTTGAAACCGAATGACACTTCATCATGGATTGTCATGCCTATGAGGACATTTGTAGTCAGTTCGAAAGCGACTTGAAAGTGGACAGACTAGGTGAGCTATTTGTGGAAGGAAGGTTGCACAAGACGACAAACTTTTTGATCATTTATGCCAAGAGAGTTGTTATAGAGAGAAACTTGATTATGTGATGTTTCAATGGTTGGATATCTAGATCCCTTAGATGGTTTTAGTCTCATGGACATCATTAAAATTCTTAGACGATTTTGGTTTCATGGACGTCATTAAAATTCTTCAATTCAATACAAAATACTTCTAAATTTTAAATAATTATCTTTTTAACATTACATTTTAAAAAAAAAAAATCTATCTAATAAAAAAATAAAATGTATTAAATTTCACCATTAAATTTGTGGTGGCTTCAAGTGAGACAATGAGGAGAAGGGTTGGTTCCTGAGTAGGTTGATCTTGGGAAATACCTAGCTATAGCAAGGACAAAGTATCGTTTCAAATCAAAAATATTTTTAACATAAATAACTATTAAAAAATATTTTTAACAAATATTAAAAAATAAATTTACATAAATAAATATTTTCAAAAATATAAAAAAATCTCTTCTCATTCTTCCAGAAACAATTTATAATATCATTCATAATACCATATATTATAAATATAATATAATATTTTCCCTATAAATATATTATATGTAAAAATAAATAAAATAAATATTTTGTATATATAATTAATTAATTAATTTATATATATTCTTTTCGTACAAAGGCATCTATATAACAACCAAGATTGCGGAGTGCAGGAAATCAATCATGCATGGAATTCCTCTCCATGTTGCACAACTCGTAAGCACTTTAGCAATGAAAGCTGAAATTCTGATGACTTGGATCTATACTTAATTCAAGTTTAAATCAATACATGTTGAGCAATAGAACCCTCGCAGCAGTATTCATTCATATCTACCTAGAAAGCATTCTGGATTTCGAATTCCCATTGCTTTAATGTAAAGGAATTCTGGATTTCAAATTATTGTTGCTTTAATGTAAGGTATCATTGTAGCGGTTCTGGATTCCAGTGTTATTGAATGCTGGATCTTGCCTGTCTTGAATTTTTGATTAATTCTTCTGCGAGCTGCAACATCAACATGCCTTCCTTGCTCATATTCTTTTTTCTGGCGACTATTTCTGGTATATTTTACTCTTGCATCTTATCTATACACACATGGAACAAATTACAGCAGTGTGGATGAGGGACTGTGATTAAATTATGAGGGCATCAAACATCGGGGCACTCGTCCCGTTACTACTTCTGACAGGTAAAAATTTTCTGTGGCAAAAGTTTACTGATTTTTCATTCGTCTGAAGGTTGGATTTGGTATCAGTCCGAATAGAAAGAAGCACGGGAGCCTTGGTGAATCGAGACATTTTTGTGTTCTGATTTCAGTAATACCGTCTGCCATTCCTAATAATTCTAATAAGTGAAAATCTTAGGACACCCATTTTATGTCCAAGATATGTTCGCTGCAGATTTAGCTCATTAAGATCATAAAATCACAATACGCTAAACGGTAGTTTAAAGGTCCATCCATTTTTCAGGAAATGTTGTTACAGTGTATCAACGAGACCATTACCTTTTTGTTTCTGTTGTTAGTCATCAGTATTTTTGCATGTTTTGATGACTAGATTCCTTGGCTGAGTTTTCTAGAAGCTAATCTCAGTTTGAAAATTTGTTGTTAGGTCCCTATATCACTAGTATAGTCCCTTATTATTGTTAGTGTAAACCCCTTATTTTTATTATTGTACCCTTGTAACCCCCATTTTTTTATTATTGTGCCCTTAAATTATTATTGTTAGGTCAGCTAGGATTACATTGTGGCCCACTAGGATTACATTATGGCCCCATGGACTCCTATATATAGAAAGGAGGTTTTGTGAATTATATCATCCAAGAATTGTTCATTTACGTAATGTATTGGAGGTTTCTCCCTAAAAGTGGCTCATTTATAAGGCGTTGATATCTCTTTTCTTCTATTTTTGGAGCTGGTTACACAACATTTGGTATCAGAGCTTTGGATTCTAGGGTTTCGCTACTCCAAACAGGTCATCATGGAATTTTCGCTATAAATTGTTTTCTGTGAAGGTTCAGAAACTGAAATTTTTAGGGTGAAAAGCCAAAATCCCGAGGAAGATTGTCTAAAAATTTCAAAGCTTGGTTCGTAATATTTTCGGAGATATGATCTGTGGAAGTTAGGTCTTTTTTCAGGCTCCTAAACAGGTCATTGTGGAATTTGCGCTATAACTTCTTTTCTACGAAGGTTCAGAATCTAAAATTCATATGGTGCGACGCTGAAATCCTAAGGAAACTCGTCAAAACATTTCAGAGCTTGGTTCGCAATATTTTTGGAGATATGATCGTGGGAAAATTTCAATAAATCTCTCTCTGAGCATCAGATTGGAGTGCCGTAAAAAGTGGTCACAAGTACACGGAATTTAGTTTCTTAGCTATCAATTTCACAGACAAAGGACGAAATAGTGACACATGGCAAGTCGTACAAGTTCGCTCTACTGAACCAGTCCATAATTAGGTCATTGTGGGAGATTGGACACAAATTTGTCTTGGAGAATCCAAATCAAGTCAGACATGTGGCATTCAAAATAGAATTCATAGGGATACTTTAGTACTGAATTTCAGATATTGAAGAGCCGCAGTCACAGAGATAATACAATTTCAATATTGAGCTCTTCAAAAGCAAGTAAAAGGTGTGTATTTTTTTTTTGAATTGCATAAGTCTTGTTTGAAGAATCAAGTTGAATTGATTGCAAGGGAATATTGTAGAATAGATATCAGTATTGGATTATAAAATGGCCCCTAAAAAATTCAACACCCATTAAGCCTTTGGAAATCTCTACTATGACTCATGAAGATGAAGAATTGCAACATGATCTATCAAAATGACAAGAGCAAGTGCAACAAATTTCACTCTCGCAAAGAGCAAAAAAAATGAAATGGAAGTTTTGAAGAAAGGGGTGGAAGCTAAGATGGATGGCGTGCAAGCTAAGATGGATGGCATGGAAGCTAATATGGATGGCATGGAGGCTGGCATGGAATCTTAGATGGATGACATGGAATCTAAGATCGATGAGAAAATGGAAAACATGAAGAATTTTCTCAGAGCAGACATGGAAGGTTTGACAAATTTGATATAAGAAAGGTTTCATAATGGTGAAAAGATAGTAGAAGAACCTCATAATGAGAACAAAATAAATGTTAATTGTGATTTCATAAACTCTAATGTTGGCGGGAAGAACCACCATATTCCAAAGATGAATATGAGGAAGTTTGATGGAAAGGATCCTGTAACATGGATACTACAGATGGAGCAATATTTTGATCTCCATAACGTGCAAAACACACAAAAGGTACGCATTGCAATTTTACATTTAGAACAAAATACATTTGTATGGTATCGATGGCTTTGCTCCCGTAAAAAAATTGTCACTTGGTCAATTTTTACGGAGGAAATGATAGCACATTATGAGGATATAAAGAGCAACACCTTCTTTAGCCAATTGATAAATCTCAAACAAAAGGGTTTAGTGGGGGAGCACATTGAGGACTTCCAAAAATTGAATATAAGGGTAACTGATATTCCAGAGGAACACAAGATTTATCTCTTCATAGGTACTTTAAAGGATAACATCCAACATGAAGTTCGCATTTTGGAACCTGATTCATTGGAGAAGGCATTCAGGTTGGAAAGAAAAATTGAATGTAAAATTATGGCGACAAGGAAGCCTACCACTCACTTCTATAAAGAGGGAAGTGTTGCTACGCCTAGATTTCCACAACCTACAAGGTTGACACCACAACAATTGGAAGAAAAAAGAGCAAAAGGGCTTTGCTACAGTTGTGATAGAAAATACACTAAAGGTCATAAGTGTGCTGAAAAGAAATTATTTTACATAGATTGTGAAGAAGAAGAAGAAAATGAAAAAGAAGAGGATATACACCAGGAACCAGCCATAGAAGAGGAAGAAATGAATTCGACCATATCATGTAATGCACTGGCAGGAATTACCACTCCTCAAACTCTCAAGATAGCAGGACAGATCAAGAAGAAAAAGGTAATAGTGTTGATTGATTCAGGTAGCACCCATAATTTTATTCATTGTAAGGTAGCCAAGGAATTAAATTGTTTCCTATACCCAGCACCAGAATGTCAAGTGATGGTTGCAAATGGAGGAACCATAAATTGCTCTAGAAAATGCCATAATATCAAGCTAACCATGGGGGAATATGTATTTACTAGTCCAATGCTTTCCATTCCTATGGGAGGTGCTGATGTTGTACTAGGAGTACAATGGTTACAATCTTTGGGGACGATAGCTTTTAATTTTCAAGAACTTTTCTTGAATTTTTTTTTAGAAGGAAAGAAAGTTGAATTACGAGGTATTGCAGGGAAGCTAGGAAGGATAATAAGCTCTAATGTCATGACAAAGCTTCTAAAGAAAGAACAACGAGGCGTAATAGCACAATTATGCTCACTAGAAGTTCCAACATCAAAATCATCTATTCCTGCAAATCTCCAACAAGTATTGGACAATCATTCCAAGGTGTCTGAAACTCCCAAAGGACTCCCACCTATTCGTGATCATGATCATGCAATTCATTTGATTCCAGGAAGTGTTCCTCCAAACATGAGGCCTTATAGATATCCTTACGTCCAAAAGAGTGAAATTGAACGTATGATTGCAGAAATGTTAGATGCGCGTATAATTCAACCTAGTCAAAGTTCTTTCTCTGCTCCTGTAGTATTGGTACACAAGAAGGATGGATCATGGCGAATGTGTCCAGATTATAGGGAGCTCAATAAGCTCACCATTAAAGATAAATTTCCCATTCATGTGATTGACGAATTATTGGATGAATTACATGGAGCAATTTATTTTACCAAGTTGGATCTTCATTCAGGATATCATCAAATTAGAATGAAGACCGAAGATATTCCAAAAACAGCATTTCGAACTCATGAAGGTCATTATGAATTTTTGGTCATGCCTTTTGGACTTACCAATGCACCTTCTACATTTCAAGGGTTGATGAATTCCATTTTCAAACCCTTCCTTAGAAAATTTGTGCTAGTATTTTTTGATGATATACTAATCTACAACAGGTCTTGGAAGGATCATGTTAACATGTTGACAAGGTGCTCAAACTATCGCAGGAGAAACAATTATATGCAAAAACATCCAAATGTTTCTTTGGAGTACAAGAGGTGGAATATCTGGGTCATATTGTATCTCACGAGGGTGTTAAGGTAGACCCTAACAAAATTAAAGCTATTAAGGAATGGAAAGTCCCCACAACCATAAAGAAGTTGCGAGGATTTCTCGGGTTAACAGGGTATTATCGCAAGTTTGTTAAGAATTATGGGAGAATAGCAGCACCTCTAATAACATTATTGAAGAAAGATGCATTTTCATGGACTCCTGAAGCAACTAAGGCCTTTGAACATCTTAAAGAGGCAATGTGCCTAGCACCGGTCTTAGCTACGCCAGACTTCACAAAAACCTTTATCGTGGAATGTGATGCCTCAGGAAATGGAATTGGTGCTGTTTTAATGCAGGAAGGAAGACCCATTGCTTTTGAAAGTCGTCCAATCAAAGGAAAGTATTTACAAAAACCTATTTATGAGAAGGAAATGTTAGCAATACCGCATGCACTAAAGAAATGGCGAACTTACCTAATGGGAAGACACTTCAAGGTAAAAACTGATCATGATAGTCTTAAACACTTTTTGGAACAACGACTATCTTCGGAAGAGCAGCAAAAATGGGTCACAAAGATGTTGGGTTATGACTTTGAAATAATCTACAAAAAAGGAAAGCTTAATGTTGTTGCAGATGCACTCTCAAGAAAGAATGAAGAGGTGGAAGAATTTCTTTGTGCCATTTCTATTATCCAACCAGATTGGATAACCAAAGCAAGAGATAAATGGAAGAAGGAAAAAGATGTATGGACACTCATTCAAAAGATGCAGCAAGATCCTAGTACATATGATACATTTATTTGGAAAAATGATTCCTTATGGTACAAAGATCACTTATATCTTTGTAAGAATTCCCAACTAAAACAAAATATTCTTCTGGAATTGCACACTTCTCCTTTAGGAGGACACTCGGGATTTTTAAAAACTTACCAAAGGGTGAAGACTGAATTTTTTTGGGATGGCCTTAAATCTGATATTCAAAAGTTTGTGACGGAATGTTTGGTTTGTAAGTAGAATAAAGTTGAGACAATTAAGGCCCCGAGACTTCTACAACCTTTATCCATTCCAATTCAACATTGGGAGGAGATTTCAATGGATTTTATCACAGGTTTACCTAAGTCCGAAGGAGAGAATGTCATCATGGTGGTAGTTGATAGACTTACCAAGTATGCACACTTTTGTGCATTATCTCATCCATTTAAAGCAAGTACAATTGCTACTACATTTATGCACACAATTCAAAAGCTACATGGAAACCCAAGGGTTATTGTGAGCGACAAAGATCCCATTTTTACTGGAAATTTTTGGACGGAGTTATTTTCTTGTTTGGGTACTCAATTAGCTCATAGCTCATCTTATCATCCTCAATCCGATGGTCAAACTGAGATAGTAAATAAATTTTTGGAAGGATATCTTCGTTGTTTTGTATCCGATAAACAAACACAATGGGTCAAGTGGTTACCTCTCGCTGAATGGTGGTATAACACTTCCTTCCATACTGCAGCAAAAATGACCCCATTTATGGCACTTTATGGATATCACCCACCATCCATCACATCATCTTTAAGGGAAAATTCGAAGGTTCAAGCAGTGGAAGATCACATCGAGCATCAGCAAGAAGTTCTCCAACTCTTAAAGGATAACCTGAATTTGGCACAAAATCGAATGAAACAACAGGCAGATCAACATCGCAGCGAGAGAAGTTTTGATGTAGGAGATTGGGTATTTTTACGGCTACAACCATATAAACAAATGTCCCTCAAGCAAGCTAAGAAGGATAATAAATTATCACCAAAGTACTATGGTCCTCACAAGGTGTTGCAAAAGATCGGTACTATGGCATACAAATTGGAGCTTCCTGCTTCTTCGCGAGTACATCCAGTTTTCCATGTTTCATGCTTAAAGAAGGTTATAGGTGAAAATCTTCCAGTTCAAACAATATTGCCAGAACTTAATGAGGAAGGAAAAATCATATTGGAACCAGAAGCGGTCATGGAAACAAGAACTCGACAACTACGGAATCGATCAATTTCAGAGTATCTCATCAAGTGGAAGAACTTACCCACTGAAGATTCTACATGGGAGGATGAGAATTTTATACAGAAGCACCCGGAGCTACTCAAGTGTTGAGGACAACACTTTTTTGAAGGAGAGGGGCAAGTTAGGTCCCTATATCACTAGTATAGCCCCTTATTATTGTTAGTGTAAACCCCTTATTGTTATTATTGTACCCTTGTAACCCCCATTTTGTTATTATTGTGCCCTTAAATTATTATTGTTAGGTCGGCTAGGATTATATTGTGGCCCACTAGGATTACATTATGGCCCCATGGACTCCTATATATAGAAAGGAGGTTTTGTAAATTGTATCATCCAAGAATTGTTCATTCATGTAATGTATTGGAGGTTGCCCCCTCGAAGTGGCTCATTTCTAAGGCGTGAATATCTCTTTTCTTCTCTCTTTGGAGCTGGTTACACAACATTTGTCATCCAGAAAACACCTCAAACAAATTTTTGTCTTCCTACCCCTCTCCTTCAGCCTACAATGAGAAAATCCCTTCAGTTTTCTAAACCTATCTCATTACAGCATAGTCTCCCTGTCCATAACTGTCATAAATCTTATACCTCTGCTAATCATCAAAATCCCTTGTTTTTCATACAACCTACTATCCAACATTTAACGGTGTCTACCCCTCAATCCCTGATCATCTGGTCATGTGATAACCTACTCATGCCTAAGAAGCCTTTCAAGAGTTGTGACAAGATTTGTAGGTCTAGGTGGTGGTGTTTTAGGGAAAAATCCTTGGCAAGACTATTTTAAGCCAAAAACCCTATTTGTCATCATCATGCCAGCCATCATTTTCTCTCACCCAACAAACAAAACCTTGGTCTATCCTTAGGTCACACACCACTAAATCTTGCTTTGTCTCTTTTATGCAGAGCTCACAAGTGTTCAAAACAGGAAAAGAGAAAGAGTTTCCTTGTCAGAAGAAATATGATCAAGTGAACTTCAAGCATTATCATCATGTTATATCAAAAAAGCTCTCCAAAGGATCAAAAGACATCTATCAATGCATCTCTGTAGGGATGTATTGATTGATGACACTAAGCAAAGTGTGAGAAAAAAGAGCACCTTAGGAGAAAGTTTCATGTTGTGTCAGTTTACTATGGAAGTCAGAGAAAGTGCAGATTGTGGCCAGCCTTACAAATCAACGTTATACAACCAACAATGATAGTCTTTTGGCAAAAAGAGCTTTAAAGAAAATTCGGCATCATAGTGAAGGTATAAGAAGGACAGTTGCTTCTTATTTCTTATCATGAACTAAACTTTGAAAGACTGTCACAAAAAATTTCACTACCCCTGAAAACACAGTCAACGGAAAGAGTTAGTTCAAAGATACATTGCAGTGAGCTCTCCCCATTTACAAAGCACATTATTTACTCCTGAAGATTCACAGTGATTTTATGCAAAAGGGATATACATTACTAACAGGTCCTCATAAAGCAAAGGGAATTATGATTCAAATGATTTCATCAAGGATAAATGTCAAAGATTCACTTTTGTCTTCTATTTGTATTTTTCAAAACAAGTAGCCAGGGGTCACAGTGTCGAAATGAATGAAGTTTTATATTTTAAGAGCCTCCTTCATAACAAGCAGAGTGACCTGACAGTGATTTTTAAGTGACCTAGGTGAATACAGTTGCATAACCTCCTTCATAACAAGCATAGGGTTTAAAAATCATTAGGGAAAATACTGAGCTGAAGAGGTCTTGTTGTGAAGACACTGTGCAAAAAAGGAGAAATCAGTTAGTAAACAGGCACAGTTTATTTTGAAGGTCTTCAAAAGTGATAAAAAAAGATCACAGTTTACTAATTATGCCTTTTTCAAATAAGCAAAGGAAGACACTGTACCTGTTGAAGATGAGTTTTTCATAATGTAAGATGACCTCCTTCAATGAGTAGAGGGTCAGGTTTCCAAGTGTTAACACTGTGGTTGAGGAAATTTGTTAGCAATGGACAGGGTCAAAAAATAGTGTGTTTGAAAGAGTGCATTCACTGACAAACCAAGGCTAAAATTTTGATTAAAGCAACCTCATTTAAATGGTAAAGGAGGTAGAAAAAGCTCTGTTTAAAAGTGAATTCTGCAC
This sequence comes from Pinus albicaulis, assembly GCA_034641835.2. Lineage (NCBI taxonomy): Eukaryota > Viridiplantae > Streptophyta > Pinopsida > Pinales > Pinaceae > Pinus > Pinus albicaulis. The sequence goes on from CM076578.1 coordinate 1,904,967,895, forward strand.
CTGATAGAAAGAGAAATTCACACAGGTGATTTATGTAAAAGAGGCATCTCTCATTTAGATAGGCCTATTATAGTTTATCAAAATACTCCCTCCAAATGATGAGTAAAGGGAAAGCACCAGGAGTTGCCTTTCATATAAACTAACTCTTTTAAAGGGTAAACAAGGATAACAAGGAGTTTGCATTTTGAGATGCCTTCCATAAAATGGTAGACAGAGCCTTGGATTTATAAAAACATTGAAACCTGAAGTGTAAAACAAGTGCCTAGAAAGTATTTTGAAAAGGCCTCCTTCACAAATAAGCAGAAGGTCAACAGTGGTTTCAAGTGACCTAAGTGGTTACATTAGCCAGAATGCCTCCTCCTAGAGATGAGCAGAGGGAAAATCACCAAAATTTAAAGTTTGTTTGAAAAGGTAAACAGAGAGACACTGTGTTTTAATAAAATCTTTAGTTTGATGACAAATACAAAGGCAAAAATGTAAAAATCACCACAAGGAGGGAAAAAGTTTTCAAAATAATTTTAAAAGAGTTATAAAAACCTCTAAAGAGGACGATTTGCATTCTATTCTTAGACGGACAAAGGAGAGAACAAGTTTTAGAACCCTGGGAAAGTGATGATGCAAATGTTTCAAAACGCGACGCGCCTGTAGCGTCCCTCCGAAGCTTTTTGCACGCGGCGCGACGCGCCTGTGTTCTCCAACCAACCTGCCCACCCAACGTTCAGGAGGCGCCCGGCCCAACACATAGCAACGTTCAGGAGGCACCCGACCCAACACACAACAGCATGCAGGTGCTACACGCCTGTGCACAGGAGCGTAGCACCTCTCCAAAGGTCTCCAAAAGTGAAAAAAACCATTTTTTACTCAGAATTTGGGTTTTTCAAGCACAACAGGGGGTTTCAAAGGTATTTTTCATCTCTTTACACCTTATTTTTTGGATCTTTGAGCACTTGGAAAGTCAAAATTAAGGAAGAAAAAGCAGTGATTTCAAAGGGGAAAAACACAGTTTATTCTTAAAACTACCATGTTTACTAAGAGAAAAAAAGACAGTGATTGAGGAGAAATGGCTTATTTTCTGGTTGCAAAAGGCCTGTTTATTGAGTAAGAAGCAAAACCCAGTTTTTGAGAAAGGGATTATTATCAGTTGAAAGGCTTGTTTTGATTAAGAAGCCAAACATAGTTTTTAAAAGAGAAAAACAGTGCTTAAAGAAGAGTTCTATTTTTTGTTCATTTGAAAGACCTGTTTTGATAAGAGAGCGAAGGAAAGTCTAAACAAAACATGCCTCCAAGGAAGGTTAGCAAGGCTGGTTTTCACAAAAGGTTTGAGCCTACTACAACTAAAGAAATAAATGACTCTCCTTCAGTTATTTTCAACTTTCATGAGGTAGAGTGCCTTTATTTTTGCCAAAAAGTCCAGGAGGTCACCAATCACCCTCCCTTAACACAGTTGTTTGACCTGAGGCTGCAAGGAAAACGTGTCCACCTAACAGCCCTTGATTTTGTTCTCACTCCTAGGTCAGTATCAAGGGCCACCAAAATTCCCTATCTCAGTGAGAAATGGTTCAAACAAGCCTACTTGGACCTAGACCACTACAAACCCTTCCTAAAACCAGACCATCAAGATGCTTTCCATGCTATATTTCCTTTTTCTCACTTACTGATTAGTTATGCCCCCCTCATGAGAGTTATCATGAATTATTTCACATGTGAAGGGAGATATTCCCGAATTTATTCCTATCACATCAGGCTCCTCATGCATTTCACAAGAACTCAGTTGCTGAATCTCCCTTTATTCCTCTGCAAAAGCATAGACAAGATGCCCTCCCTTGTCCAAAAGAGACCTCCTGCTTAGCAAAAAGCTAGTCTTTTCCATCATTCTCTCATCAAAATCATAATCCTTCACCAGCTTGAAAAGAAAAGAGTTTCTTGGGAGACTTTCATTTCTCATCCGGATTTTACTACTGCCTCTTCATCTCATGGCCCATCTCATATGTCCTCCTCACCCTCCACTCACTATGTCTCTCCTTCATCGAGCCAAACTACTCCTCAAAAGCAAGAATCTCCTATGATTGATAGTGAAAAATAGTAGTCTTACGAAAGCAGGCATGAAGTTAGTGATGATGAGGAACATAGTGACACTAAGCAAAGTAGTGAGCATGAACCAAGTGACAAACCATAGAACAGTGACCATGAGTATACTACTGATGGTGAATAAATCTCACCAAAGGATAAAGAAGTTAGTGGTACTCAGCAAAGTAGTGATGATGAAGAACAAACTGAAGAGCAGCCAACCAATGAGGATGAAAAAAAAACTGAAGAGCAGCATGGTAGTGATGATGAAGAGTAAAGGGAAGATGTTCAAAGCAGTGATGAGGAACACCACAGTCCTCAACAAAGTCATGAAACCAATCAAAGGGACAGTGAAAAAAGCGCCTCCCAGCAAAGTAGTGACCATGGTGGCAGCCCACACACAGAGTCTAAGGAAAACAATGAAGATGATGGAAGCATGCAAAATGACAAAGAAAACAATCATAATGAAGGTAGCCCTCAACAAATTCAAGACAGTGAGAAGGGTAAACAAGACAGTCCACAGAAAAACAGTGAAGATAGTCAAGCAGCAAAAAAGGATGATGAAGCTAACAGCCCTAAAAAACATACTCTAAACAACACTGATGAGGTTGAAGGCAACATATGTCAAGAGGTTCAAAATAGTGATAAAGGTGAAGATGGAAGCCCTAAACAGACTCAAAACAGTGAGGAAAACAGTGAACAGGGCAGCAAAGCAAGTGATGATGGAGGCAGCAGTGTAAAGGATCAAGTTGAACAAGTGCTAGTGATAAAAATTCCTCTCTTCTCCTCAACACAACCAGGAACATGTGCATGCTACCTCTCCTAGACAAGGGGCCATGATTCATTCCTCAAAAGCACCAAAGGCTAAAAACACCAAATATGCAAAGAAGAAAATCACTCCAGCAGTGACTAGTAATGTCACTAGAGTGCTAAGGAGTAGAGGAAAACTGCCTAAGAAGAGTATTGTTGAATTTCCAAAGAGAACAAGAGCAAAGAAGTCTATCCAAAGCAAGGGCAAAGAAAAAGTTGAACAACAGGAGAGTAGTCATGAATAGGAAAGAGAGTTTGACATCATACAAATAGACAGTGATGCTGGAGATGATGAAGTTAGAATTCTTGAGTCACTTTTGAAAAACAGAGAAGCCCAAATCCATGACTTAGAAACTGATCTAGAAAGGGCAAAGGACCTCATACATTTTCTACAAATGAAAAATAAACAAATGAGTGGACAAATGGCAATTTATGAGGTTTGAGCATTCAAATACCAAAGGGAAGCATACAAAGCACAAGTCAAGCTTGAAGAGTATATGGGCGAATTTGATGATATTGAGGAAGAAGAGCAGCCAGTAAGAAAAATACCTAAGATTATGGGTCTTAGGAAAGCTTTGGAGAAACAAAAGGAAGAAGAAGCAACCCTTGTTCGATCTTATCCTCTCACACAATTGCTTACCCAAAAGATAAAAAATGATAAAGAATCATGGCTTGAAAGAGCGAACAAGCATTTGGAGGATAAATTAGACGAAGCAAACAAAGACTTGAGTTTGCAAAGAAAGATGACCAGACACTACAAGAAATTAAATCAGTTTGCCCAAAGAAAACTCAAAGTTAAGAGAAGGTTAATCTTGGGAGAGACCTAGCTATAGCAACAACAAAGTATCGTTTCAAATCAAAAATATTTTTAACAAATATTAAAAAATAAATTTACATAAATAAATATTTTAAAAGATATAAAAAAATCTCTTCGCATTCTTCAGAAACAATTTCTGATATCATTCATAATACCCTATATTATAATATAATAGTTCCCTATATGTAAAAATAAATAAAATAAATATTTTATATAATTAATTAATTTATATATATACTTTTTGTACAAAGGAATCTATATAACAACCAAGATCGCGGAGTGCAGGAAATCATGCATGGAGTTCCTGTCTTGTTGCAGCTCGCAAGCACTTTAGCTGAAATTCCGATGACTTGGATCTATGTTTAATTCAAGTTTAAATCAATACATGTTGAGCAATAGAACCCTTGCAGCATCTAGTATTCATTCATATCTACCTGAAAAGCATTCTGGATTTCGAATTCCCGTTGCTTTAATGTAAGGTATCATTGCAGTGGTTCTGGATTCCAGTGTTATTGAATGTTGGATTTTTCCTGTCTTGAATTTTTGATTAATTCTTCTGCGAGCTGCGACATTGACATGCCTTCCTTGCTCGTATTCTTTTTCCGGTGACTATTTCTGGTATATTTTACTCTTGCATCTTATCTGTACGCACACGGAACAAATTACAGCAGCGTGGATGAAGAACTGTGATTACATTATGAGGGCATCAAACATTGGGGCACTCGTCCCGTTAATACTTCTGACAGGTAAGAATTTGCCGTGGCTAAAGTTTACTGATTTTGCATTCGTCTGAAGGTTGGCTTTGGTATCAGTCCGAATAGAAAGAAGCGCGGGAGCCTTGGTGAATCGAGACATTTTTGTGTTCTGATTTCAATAATACCGTGAAAATCTTAGGGCACCCGTTTCATGTCCAAGAGATGTTTGCTGCAGATTTACCTCATTAAGATCATAAAATCACAATAGGCTAAACAGTAGTTTAAAGGTCCGTCCATTTTTCAGGAAATGTTGTTACAGTGAATCAACGGGACCATTACCTTTTTGTTTCTGCAATGTCAGGGAATCAACGAGATCATTACCTTTTTGTTTTTGCGATGTCTTCCAATATGGATTTCATGAAAACGTCTAGTTCTCACTGGTGTTAATTCTGCTATTGGTTCTTTTCGTTTTTGGGAAGATTCTTCGAGGGAAAACATTTCCATGCACTGCATAACACGGGACATCCTTTGGTTTTGGTATGAGCTCCAAGGGTATCTATTCTGTGAAATTAGCATGGGACTTGTACCCCGCTTCATCCATCATTTGGCCTCATTCGTTTTTTTACATATTCCATTTGGATGGAACAGACCCCAGCTATAATGGAACATTATTGGAAGGCTTAAGACTTCATCAACTTCACTAGTGAACTAGGCCCCCATTGGGGAAATTTGAATCCATCTCGTAAGTCAACATAACACTCTCCATACTCTAAGTTGTTATAATTCTCCAATATACCAACTGCAAATCCCATCAATGTGATGAAAATCAAAATGTAGGACCTCACACAATATGAGGTGTAACAGTTGGATTGATTGGTCATTTATCATGAAGATGTTGATTTGGTTGGGGTTTGGACTACAATGTGTAGCTATGGTGAATACTCTTTTCTCTAATGCTTTGGCATTTGTCTTAGACTCTTAGTTAATAACTCTTTGTCACCATAGATTTTGTCGTGTCAATCCTTTTGACAGTGATGCCTCTTGTTAGCTTATACAAGTTGGCAGCTAATGCTTTGGGTTATCTCTCAAGGACTGCCCATATTCAAGGGTGTCTTGTATTTCACTCCCTAATGGGTTAGGGATGGTTAATAATAACTTTGCAAGTGATTCTCTTCTATCTATATGAGCACACTAGGACTTCATCAATAATGTACAAGGTTGTGTAGCTTCAGGTGCAGTGGTTAGTGATCATAAGAGAAATTTTTGGTAGGTTGGATTGGACAATATGCTTGCTTGGATTCTTAGAGTTTGGATGTATGTTCGAATGGGGTCATTGTGATGTATCTTTGCATATCATCTAGAGTGGGTCTATTAGCCATTTTTATGTGGGATTGGTGTCTTCAAATATTGTAGAGCAAGCTTCACATTTACAATATAAAGACCTTCCATTTGCAAGTAAATTGAGGATTGTTGGGAGGATTCAACAAGCCTCTCACATTTAGTAGGCCTTTTGTTGGTTTCCAAGTTGGAATTAGTTTTGACACTTGGATCAGATTTTGTTGTCATATTTGTTTTCTAAGTATGGTGTAGAGAGTAGCCTTCTTATGACCTTGTGGGATGTGTGCATCATGCACAAGGATGAGAGGGGGTTGTTGAGCATGTTGTAATTGATGTCAAAGCAGGAGCAAGTGCAGAATGTTGAGCTGTTGTAGGATGTTAAGCAGATGTGAAACACACCATTGATGTCCAAGCAAGAGTAGGAGGAGGTATGCAGTGGATGAGAGGATGCAGTGGAAAAACCCTAGCAAATCCTAACTCTAGGTTTTTGTTCCTTGGACGACGAACATACTTCGCACTTGATGAGGTAGATCATTGAATTTGACTTGGGTACCCTAGCCATCACATTCTCCTCGTCATGGCATTTCGTTGATATGTGGAGTGTTTCATGGGCCCTCACGGTTTCTGAGATATGCCTAGTGAAAGTCAAAGCCCCAGCTTGTGGTCCAAAACCCCAAAGGTAGCTAAGGTGGCAACATAACATTAGTTGGATGGTATTATTGATGTGGTGTTTTTTCGTTAATCTCAACACATTGTTGAAGTGACAATCATTATTAATGATGTGGTAGATTCTTTATGGCTCCATGGATGATGATGTGGCAACCAAGTCAAAGCCCCAAGTATATTAATGATGTGACATATTTACTATGGCTAAAAAAAAATGCTCAAAGTCATTAGAACCTTGCTATGATTTAAATTAAAGATTTAATCATAGCAAAAATGTCTTATGAAAGGATTCATCATTTATTAAAATTAAAATTATTTTCTTAGGAGATTAACTAGTGGCTCCAAGAAGTCAAGGGTCGTAAAATAAAGATTACTCTTATGGAGGTTGGCCCACATCTTGGGCTTAATATAAAAATTTAAATTTATTTTTACCTCCTTCCTAAATAATTAAAAGGTCGGCCGACCCTTCTAGATGTCTCTCAAAATTATTTAAAGGCATTCAATACACATTTGGATGTATATTTTGACATGATCGATTTCTATGCTCAGGAAGCTTCGATCAAGTGATAGTCGCAAGATTTTGGAGTTTTGGTTTTTGGGTTAAGGGATTTTCTTTTGTCTAGGGTTTCACTCATGTAAGTAAATCAAGCAGAAGATTGCACACTTGGCACCAATTCTGAAACAATCCATTGATGGTTTCACTGTGAAATCTGTGGTCCTGAAGCGTTTTGTGAGAATGAGGTTTGGTTTCCCGTTGAAAGGAAAATTGAAGCCCTATTAGTGTTTGATCAAACCCATTCTACATGATACAACACACTCCTTGACATATGGACCAAATCAAAAGGCTAAATTCTGAGCTTTGGGTTTCAAAAAAGAAAAATATTAAGACTAGTGTTTGACTCTCAAGTTTAACATATTTTGAGAAAATCTGAAGGAATTGAATCACCTCATAGCCTCATGTGGCCTTGAGAACCTTGTGAAGAAGTGAAGCAAATTCTTGAAGACAAAATATTATTGAAGCTACCTAGGCCTTTACAAAATCCTCATCTATAAGCACAAGGTCATCTACAAAATCCTCCTTCAATTTTTTAATAACTATCATGATTCAAGAGATATGATCTAATATTTGACCCCTATTTTCCATAAATTCGGTCCCTATTTCCTAGCAGACAGTTTCTAAATCTAATGTAAGTTGTAACTCACTCTATCTTTGGGGGAGTGATTGAGTTCGACTTCCTTAGTCCATGGATGAGCTAATTGTATATATTTCATGAATTACAATGTGCAAAAGGTTGGTTGGTCAGTGTGTGATAGAGAAGACATTGAGCATTGTACTTCTTTATTAAAAAATTCCAGTGAATGATGAAGGCAAAGGTCTACTTGTTCAGGGATTCATGTGTCAGTTTCTTATGGTGATGTTTATCTCTAGTTTTTGTTTTATTATCTTATGTTATTACCATTCTTAAGTGTTATGTCTTCAATGTTCAGTGAAACAAAATTTATTTCAGAATTGACTTTAAGTGCTATGTTAAAGGTTATTGAACATTTTAGTGTTTATTCTTCTATTGAGATATCTAAAATTCAGCCTCAGTTAGATGTTGAGATTTTGTGTATTTGGGGTAGCATCAGTTGTGCTTCAGGTCCCAAATTTTGAGGAAGGACTAGAGTTCACCTGTTCTACAAGACCCAGAAATGGATTTGGGAAATTTCATCTGGTTTAGGAGATATTAAATTAATTAATTATTTTAATGTATTTCCTAAGTTAAAACTTAGGAAAATAAAATAATTAAAGTGAATTTAATTAAGCATGTGATGAAATTGTCTTAAGTCACACGGATCAAGCTTTCTTTTAATCTTAGCCTTTGATTAAAGATTTAATCTTGGCCGTTGATTTTTCAATGAGAAAAGTATAAAGGAAAGGCTTAGGGTCATTTGTAACACACATAGAGGCAGAGCACTCAAGCTAAGCTGAGATTCCAGGGCATGGTTTGCTAAGAATACTCAAGTGCTTCAGCTGCAGAGAGGGGAATTTAGACCAAGGGGATGATCTGATCCCAGGGTCTAGAATACACAAGAAGCAGAGAAGAGATCAGGAAAGACAACGCAGAGGAAGGCAGCAGCAGTAGCAGCAACCGACGGCAGTAGTAGCAAGGATAGCATGATTTTCAGGAAGCCCTTCAGGGTTTACATAGAGACTCTTAGGGGCAGCGTAATGACTGAGTCACCTAGTCTAGGGTAATGCAGTCCATTCCAGTGATAGTGCTGAGCATTTTGAGGCCTTCCAAGGCTGACGCAGAGCCCAGCAGGGACTTCAGAGGCTAACGTAGTGTCTTTCAAAGGCAGATCTAGGGTTTCTAGGCCTAGATCTGGCTGAGTCTTGTAAATCTCGTTTGAGGGTGTGGATCAGTTAGTGTTTGTGGTCTTAGATTAGACAGGATCTGCAGATCTAGATTTTTCTATGTAGGGTTTTCTAGATTTGGAATCCAGAGTTGTGTATTCAAAAATATTCTTAATAATAGAACCCTCTAGCAGCCAGAGACCAGTTTTCCCACATTGGGTTTTTCCGGGGACAGTTTGTCCAGAAATAACCATGTCACTTTGTCTATGTGTGCATGTGCTTATTCTAGATCTGAATGGGTAGAGATATGTTATGTGTTTTGCTTTGATGTTAACTTGAATTTATTCAATTGATAACTTGTATAAGTAGGAGAAGCTTAACCTGATTAACAGTAATAATTTTTGCATAAGAATTAAGTTTCATAAATTTCTACATGGTATCGGAGAAATTGCAGATCTAGAAGGGTCACCAGCTGAAGAATCTGAAGGATCTAGCTGCAGAAAGCAGCTAGAAAGGCAGCAGAAAAGTAGATTTGAAGGGACAGCGCAGTTTTCAGGAGCAGAATCACGCAGAGGGAAGGGTGACGATGTCTAACGCTATGTCCTAGCAAGCCCACGCAATTACTGCGTAGAGGCAGCTCAGAAACAACGTTGGTTGGGTCTGAAGCTAGCCAGTGTGATTCAGATTTGAATCTGTCAGATCTAGAAAAATTCCGCAGAAAAGTTGCAGAAATTCAAAAGAGCTGGTGGGGTTAAACTTCTGAAGTTTTCAGACTTTTAACCTTAGCACAAGTGACAAATTTTGGGAAGAGATCAACTTCTCAGAGAGTTTCTTGCCAAAGGAAACTTGCAGTTTGGTCAGAGGATCAAAGAAGAAGCTGAATCATAGTTGATTTGGTAGATTTCCAAGGAGGGAAATCAAGTGTCAGAGGGAGCAACGGGTTCCCAGTTCGAAAAGGACCCTAGATCCAAGATCTCTACCATAGAGAAGAGGAGCTCCGACACATTTTGAGCAGATGGCTCCTCATGGACTCCGTGATCAGGATAGGCTAGAGGGCCTCTCAAACTTTTCGGTATGGAAAGCTAGGATCTTGATTATCCTAGAGGCATATGGTCTAAGAGACCATGCAGAGTAGACCCTGGCCACACCGACAAATGCGAATCTCCTATGGAATCATAGAGAAGCTGCTGGGCATGCCATGCGGCTGATAATGGACAGTATCAAGGACCATATTGTACCACACATAGCTGAGAAGAAGACAACTAATGAGATGTGGAAGGCCTTGACTTCCCTATATGAGGGAAAATCAGTCCAAAGAAAGATGATGTTGGAGGCCCAAATGAGGTCATTCATGATGACCAAGGGAGAAGACATCGAGCATTTCCTCTTCAGATTGCAATCAATCAGGGATCAGCTGACTGCAACTGGTGCAATCATAGATAATGCAGTGATAGTCAGGACCTCCCTCAATGCAAACACGGATGAGTGGGAAACCTTTGTCCAAAGTATCTTGGGCAGAGCGGACCTCCCAGTTTGGGACAACTTGTGGTTGATCCTGCGGCAAGAAGAACTATGAACGTTTACCAAGAAGCAACACAACCCTACGTTGAGCAAGGTTAAGAAGGAAGAGGAGGAAGATGTAGCTTTGGCATCGAAGAAGCAGTGGAATAAGAAGAATGATCTCTCTAAGATCAAGTGCTTCCAGTGTGGCGAAATGGGACATTTTGCCAGCCATTGTCCAGAAAAGAAGAAGGACAAGGAAACATCTTCTTCCAAACTAGCAGTGGCAGATGATGGGTCCAGAGATGATGTGGCCATGAGCGCTCATGAACCACGAAAGTGGGGCAACATGGATCTGTAGAAGATCTACAGAATGTGAGGCGGGATCCTTGAGCAGTTCATCTCTTGGATCACAAGTGAGCTACGACAGCCTTAAGACAGTAGCGGGACAAGTGGAGCAGTGGGTGCATAGATCACAAATGAGGTAGAAGTAGAGGCAGATCAGGAGGTTGGGAGGAGCAGTGCAGAGGAAAGCAACAACAGCGTAGAAGCAGTAGCAGCGCAGAGGCCGATGTGACTTCAACAACGCAAATCAGTACTGCTTACGCAGTGCAGAGCTGCAGTAGCGCAAAGAGCTTCAGAAGAACAGCGCAATGCAGTAGCAGCGTGATAGATTTCAGCACAAAGAGCTGACGTGACTTCAGTAGTGCAGAGGGAGTCTGATTACGCAGGCAGAGTTGTAGCTATGCATTGTTCTTTAGATGCCAACATAGATCTGTAGCCTATGGAGCTTCAGTGATGAAGATGCAGCCCACTTGACTTGTCTATCAAAGATTGGGCAGGAGATTCAGTTGTTTCTCTCAACAACTAAAAATGCAGTGCTATGAGTAGCACAAATGCAGCATATTGAGAGGAAGTTGCAGTACAAAAGTTGCAGTGGCAGTGGCAGAGTCATGGGTAGCGGTACAGAATGGCAGCTGCAATGCAGAGTTGAGTGGCAGGAGGCCAAGCTTCAGCAGCACAGAACTAGTGCCCAAAATCATGTAATGCATAAGTGTGATGTATTGCTAGAGCACACCCTTGATGCTAAGAGGGAGTGTTGAAATTTTGTGTATTTTGGGTAGCATTAGTTGTGCTCTAGGTCCCAAATTTTGAGGAAGGACTAGAGTTCACCTTATCTACAAGACCCAGAAATGGATTTGGGAAATTTCATCTGGTTTAGGAGATATTAAATTAATTAATTATTTTAATGTATTTCCTAAGTTAAAACTTAGGAAAATAAAATAATTAAAGTGAATTTAATTAAACATGTGATGAAATTTTCTTAAGTCACACGATCAAGCTTTCTTTTAATCTTAGCCATTGATTAAAGATTTAATCTTGGATGTTGATTTGTCAACGAGAAAAGTATAAAGGAAAGCCTTGGAGTCATTTGTAATGCACACAGAGGCAGAGCACTGAAGCTAAGTTGAGATTCTAGGGCAGGGTTTGATAAGAATACTCAAGTGCTTCAGCTACAGAGAGGGGAATTTAGACCAAGGGGATGATCTAATCTCGAGGTCTAGAATACATAAGAAGCAGCGAAGAGATCAGGAAAGACATCGCAGAGGAAGGCAGTAGCAGCAGCAACAGACGGGAGCGGCAGACGACAACAACAGCAGCAATAGCAAGGACAATGTGATTTTCAGGAAGCCCTTCAGGGGTTACGCAGAGACCCTTAGGGGCATCGTAGTGACTGCGTCACCCAGTCTGGGGGAACACAGACCCTTCTAGTGACAGCGCTGAGCATTTTGAGGCCTTCCAAGGCTGACGCAGAGCCCAACAGGGGCTTCAGAGGCTAACGCAGTGTCTTTCAGAGGCAGATCTGGGGTTTCTAGCCTAGATCTGGCTGAGTTCTGTAAATCCCGTTTGAGGGTGTGGATCAGTCATTGTTTGTGGTCTTATATCAGCCAGGATCTGCAGATCTAGAGTTTTCTATGTAGGGTTTTCCAGATCTAGAACCCAAAGTTGTGTATTAAGAAATATTCTTAATAATAGAACCCTCCAGCAGCGAGAGACCGGTTTTCCCACATTGGGTTTTTCCGGAGACAGTTTGTCCAGGAATAACTGTGTCACTTTGTCTGTGTGCATGTGCTTATTCTAGATCTGAATTGGTAAAGATCTGTTATGTGTTTTGCTTTGATGTTAACTTGAATTTATTCAGTTGATAACTTGTATAAGTAGGAAAAGCTTAACCGAATTAACAGTAATAATTTCTGCATAAGAATTAAGATTCAAAAATTTCTACATTAGATGCTTTAGATGTTATCAATTCTACTATTCCTCTGCTCAGTTATCTACAACGAAATTTGACAAAAAACACCATAAGGATTGCCTACCTTGCCCCTCTCTAAGGATTCCTCATTTTTTCATCCTCTCATTGAAAATTATTGGCTTAATATGACTCCTTACCCAATGGATCTTCCCTCTCCCCTGCCATCAAAATGTTAAACCTATTCCACTAAGATCCCAATACCTAGCCTAAAATCTAAGACAACCAGTCATCTAAGTGACTGAAAATTCATATAGAGAGAGTCCTCTCTAAAGTTGGAAGGGCTAGATTCCAGTTTTAAAGTGGTTTGTGTTTACCTTTGGGTTCCTCTCCTCAGCCTGGAGGAATTACGAAGTGCTAACATCTTCAACCCTATTAGGTGCTTCCGCCCTCCAAGGGGAAGGACATGTCACAGGTACACCCATTAATCCATATGTGCATGTGAGAATGATGGTGATGGAGTGGGCAAGACTTCAAGGAAGATGACCATAGCCATGGTACCGACTAGAGGGCGTCCAACATCTCTGAGTATTATAATGAGAAGAGGGAAATGTTGACCACCAAGTGTCAACTACCCTATAGTAGAGCAGTGTCAACTACCCTATAGAAAAGTACATTTTCTCAAGGCATTCCATCATGATCATCAGGCAGACATCCAAAGATCATCATCATCCTTCAACAGTTTTGTCAAAGTCATGTAATCCAAATTTTGTAGTCCTGTGGGCCATTGTAAGAATGATTCTAGTATGTTTATGAAGCCATGTGACATACCTAGGTAAGCTCAAGATTTTTGCTAAAGATTTTTACTCTAGGGAGTTTTTTTTCTTTAGCTAATTATTTGTGTTTTTTAACTGCAAATAATTGGTTGAGTTTTTCACCCAAGCATACCCCAAAGCTAGGGTGGGGCTTGATGGTGAGGTCTGAAGTAAGTCCCAAGTGTATAGAGTCAATGTAAATTATCATACTATATCATGTCTAAAGTATCGCAGAATTCGGTTGAGTCAAGAGGTCAATTTTTAATTGTCAAAATTCCCCTTCTAAATGGGATTTTCATGTAATTTTTAATGTAAAGATGTAAAAAGTGTTGTCTATAGAATTTATAGGTGGTAAAGTAATCAAAATTAGACCTCATCACCTAAGCTTTCTATTTAGACATAATTTGAAGGGGGGAAAATATGTTTAAACCCCTCTTGAGTCGTTATTTTTATTTTCTGGCAAAAACTAGAAAATTGATTAGCTGGAAATTGGCCAGAAAATTAAAATGAGAGAAAAAATAAAATTTTCTCCAATTAAAAAATATATAAAAAGGTTGTGCACTTTCCCAAGGAAGGAATCAAGGAAAAAAGTTGGAGAATCTCCCTGATTTAAGCAACGAAAAATCCCACAAAAAATTTAATTGGTCCAAAAGGAATTTATTCCCAAGAAAAAACGAGTTTTTGAGGAAAATTGAATTTGTGGACCAAAGTGGTTAAGTGAATGGGGATTTTTTGAGGAGAATTTTTTTTTTTTTTTTGGACCAAAATCAAAGCCATTTTCAAAGGAATTCAAATTTCCTCCTCGAGATCAAGGGATGAGATTAATTTGTCATGGATTAAGGATTCAACTAGCCGGGATAAAGTCAACTTTGTGCAACTAGCCGTTTTCACATGGAGAGAGATCTAGATCTCTCATTTTTTTTCTTAAAATTGAACTCTAAACTCCTCATTTTAATCATGAAAAATCTTGAGCTCTTAGCTAAGGGAAGCTCTGATACTTTGTAATTTTTCTTGAGCAACAAAGTGGAGTCTTTGGGGCGAAGCTATGGTGTATGTCTTCAGTCTATTTTGGTAATATTACTCTGATTAATTGTGCTTAAATTTCTACTAATGTTTTAAATTGTTATTTTTATCAGCCTACTAGATTTATTGGTAGCTTGTTTGCACCTATATTTGGATTGGGGAAACACATTTGATTGGGCAGATTTGGTGGATTCTTGCTTGAATCACTAGACTTCCTTCTCACTGTGCCATCCAATCCCTATGAAACTAATTTGTTTTTCGAGATTGTGTAGAAAATATCTTATGTGATCGGATTTCAGGCATTTGGAGAAATTATTGTTTGAATCATCCATCTACTCAATGTGAAAATTCTGTAATCCAGGATCCTACTGCAACAACTGATTACATTTCTTCTATTTGTTAAATAAACTGAACAAATTATTTATTGTTTGTACGGTAAATATCGAAACTAATACATTGCAGCCTTCACAAATAAAATACTACGAAAGAAAAATAACACTAGAAAGATAGATGCACACACACACACACAAATACACAGTTATTTTTGGACTAAGTCCCTGGAAAAACCCAACTCTAGAAAACCGGTGCAACAACTGAGGGTTTGATTATTATGTTGTAGTAAATTTGAGTACAAATCTATGGTTGCTTAAATCTAGCAAACCATACAGAGAAATAACTGGCAAAAAGTCTAGTGAGAAAAATCTCACTCCCACTGGCAATCCGACACTGACCTTGGCTCAAGATGACTTGCTTTGCGTAGTCACTGTGTCAGCCTACGCAGTACTGCGTCCCCACAACTTGGAACAAATTTCCCTCTTGCTATCTGATTAGTTGTTGTTTGGAAGATGGACCCTCCTGACCTCTAGACTCTCTCTCCGACTTCTGGCACTGAATCAACTCTTCGTCCCAACAAAAATATGGATCTCCTCTGAAGCACCGTGTGGCCTCTGCATGGCTCTACACTGTCTCTCTGTGGCACTCATTGCCTCTCTGCTTGCACTCACTGGATCTGGAAAATCTTCCTCCAACCTTACTATTCCTACCCCTCCCTTAGTGGTTCGAGCTCACTAGCTCTCTCCTCGGCAACTCAGCATTGCTACTTTGGAAATCGATCTACGAGTGAAATCGAACTTTGCAAGTGTGTTCTCCAAGCCCCATTGAGTTTCTTCTTATAATCTATCGTTGAGACATCAATGGCCATGATTAAAATTTTAATCGATGGCTAAGATTAACTAGAACTTGATCCATGCCTTTTTCTATAAGATTCGCACCTGACTTAATTAATACATTTTAATTAATCATATTTTCTAAGTTTAGACTAAGGAAATATTAAAAAACTGATTAATTATTTTAATTAAGTAGTCTCTAGGTGGAATTTCCAGAAACAATTTCTGGGTATTGGAGTACTCATGTATTCTAACCTCTTTGCAAAATATCGAGGCTAGAACACATCCGATGCTCCAAAAACTAACACTCGAGTCATGCATTTGGAGAAATTCTTGTTTGGATTATCCATATACCTGACACATAATAGCTAAGAACCCACAAAAGGATTTCTAGAAGACTTATCATTCGAAATATAAGCAGGTTTTCTTGCCATTTTCTCTAGATCTAAAAATTTATCTACTTTAAATCTCTCTCATTTTTTTTTAAGAGTTATTATTAAATAATTTGCTATTTAAAGAGCTCATTAGCTAATCAAAGGGTGGAGGTTTCCTCATACCCCTTACATTAGCCTTGTAATTTTAGTTTTGTAAATATTTTTTAACCCTTGTATCTATATAGATTTTGTATATATTTTTTGGGTTTTGTTGAATTTCATTGCAGATCTGAAGAGAAAAGTGGAGATTTGGATCGGATCTATTGTATATATTTCTTTGCAAGGGGGTCCCATCAAACTTCAAGAAAAATCACAAGTTTTTTTTTTAAGCCAAACCTCCTCCTATCTTGGACAACTAGGGTCCCCAAGAGAATCGAATTATTGTGAAAGGTCGTCCATCAATTGTAAGCCTCTCCTTGAGGCCGCAAGGGTTTTCAACTTATAATTTTTTTGAAATTTTTTTGAAGGGTTTCGATTGGGGTTTCTCATTAACAAATTTTATAAAAATTCTATTTTAATATATTTTCTCAAATTTGATTTGAAATGTCTCACTTAATTTGTTTTGCAAATCCTTTCTGTGTGGAACTAGCAAGGAAGTTTGGAGGCTTTCCTTGGTTTTTGAGCGAGGGGTTCTAAGCAATGTTGCACGAAGTGGGGGCGTTTTTTGTAAGCGAAGCGTCGAAAGACCAAAAATCTAGGAAGTGAAGCATCTCAAAAGCGTCTACTATATACACATATTTTATATTATTTTGTTTTTATATTAAAAAAAACATCCAAAATACCAAATTAGTTGTAGAAGATATGAAAACATGCATATTTGTACATAAATCAAGATAGATATAACATCCATTGTGCATCAATGATTAATTATTCGAGCATCAACCATCTAGATGCATCAAACATCTAGAGTTTAGATTCTTCTCCTCTTGTCTAGCCTTTGCCTCTACCTGGATTGTCTAGGGATATTAGTCAACAATGCCCAATTTTGACCAAACTACCTAATCCAAGGCTTAAAATATGGTAGAAAAAACTTAATATGCTTGATCAATGATTTTGACTTGATTGAAAAGTAATTTTTTGCTAAGGCCTTGACAAAGGAGTTCAACAATTAACAACACCAAAACTAGGGTACATATAGGGCTTGGTGCTCTTGATTAAATGTCAATCACATACCCTCATACATGATATAATCTAATGAAATGCCACAATCCCATTGATCTTGAATTCCTGAAAACTGTTAAGTTTGCTGAATTTTGAATAGGATACGAAATTCTGTTTTCTCCATATAAAGTCTAATGAGGCTGGAACCACTCTTAAACATCCTTAGTAATTTCATGGTAATGTTAAAAATTTAAGTAAAAGTGTCATTCTCCTTACTTTAAAAATTTAACATTACCATGAAATGATCGCAAAACGAAAATCATTCTCACCTTCTTTTTCCCATTTCTAAGCTCTAACCCTAGTAGGATTCTAGGGCATCACACAAATTTTATTGTAGCCATCCAAAGTCGATGAAAATTGCCCAAGAACTGTGTTGGTGTATCCTTGAGATGTCCTCCAAATTTGAAGCCAATCCGACAGTGGAATCTCAAGATATTCCAAGCCTTAGCTCGAGGACCATTCTCCCTAACTTGCCTTTTGTTAGTAGCTTCTTTAAGGATCATTGTATTAAAGTATCAAGTCAATCCTATCTCTTTGATCCTCTTTTCCTCCCTAACTTGGTCAAGTCTATTTGTTTTAAGTCCCATCCCAAAACCTTGACGTTGTTTGTGTCCACTAGGGCTTCTTTGTGGTCCTGCAACCTTGTCACCCCGATTTCACAAGGATTTCTTGTAAACCCATTTTTCTAGGATTCCTTGGTCTAGGGAACTTCATATCAAGAAATATTCCTCAACCCTAGGTCTAAGTCTCCTTCTAGCCCTTCTTGGAGAGCCATTCATCTCACTTCTAAAACAAGAAAACCCTATTATTAGAGTCTCTCCAGTGAATAGGCTCTTGGAATCACTACCTTTACACCATTGATCTATCTTTCATAGTGATTTCCCTAATATTGGGACTCATCCCATCAGTGAAAGTCCGTAAAGAGAAGGGAGCTTTAGCTAAGGTGACAGTGGACTATTGCTCCATTGTTGCCCCTTGACCTAGTAGTTGCTCTATAGGAACCCCTCCTAGGACCCCTGCTAGTTCGAGTGGTAACAATGTGAAAATTGCTTAGCATTGGAACTTGGAACGTCTTGCAGAGAAAATCAAAATTTTTTTGAAACGATTTTCAGTTTCGATTTGGCAGAGATCTATCATTTGGAAGCCTGTAATAAACTCAAATTGGATTTTTTGTGGCCATCCTCAATTTTTTGGAGTCAAATTAATTTTGTCGAAGGCTATTGCTGGTTCGATTTTGCAAAATATCTAACATTTAAAACCCCTGCGAAAAACCTCGGCTCAACTTGGGGAAAGGCATCATTTGAGGCTTGGAAAATTTTTGGTCTATTACTTTTGGAACCTGTCCTCCGATTTTTGGAGGCCATAAAAAAATTCTTGAAGGCCTTTTCAAATTTTTTAGAGCACGATCAAATCTTTGAGGAGCTTCCTTCATGTTTTGAGCAATTCTTTTGATGTCTTAGCGGAAAAAATTGGGCAAAGAAATATTAAAGTTAAAATTTAAATTTTTGAGGCTTCTATCCTTGCCGCAGGGTTTTTCCTTCATCACTTCCATTAATTTGTTCCTTGAGCTCAGATGTAGTAATTTTGGAGTGGATTTTCACTTTGGGAAGGTTGATTCCCTTTTGGAGAATTTTCTCTCATTTTATATATTGTAAAATCATTATAAAGAGAATTTCTCTCCTTAAAGTTTAAAATCCCCTTTCTCATATCTTAAGGGGGTTTTCATCTTTGTAACATCAATAATAAAATATCTTCTCTTTTGAGGGAGCTTGGGGTCTCTACCACTTCGTATCCCTATCTCCTTTTCTAGGAGGAGATTCTCTTGCCTTGCAATAATTCTTATATTTTCTTGCATTAGTTAGAGTAGCTCACTAATCATCTAGGTCTAGTTTCATTATGATCTATTATGATCTAACTTGCATCTATTTTCTTAAGATATCATTTCTAACTTGCATTACCTAAGCACTTCATTTGATTGTCAGCTCTTGATCTAAGTAGCTTTGTTTACATTGAATAACATTTATTTGGCCAATAAATCTAAGTTGCATTTCTATTGAAGTTGATTATATTTCTAATCATTTAAAAAATTGCTTGTGCCATATAATCCATATATGCTCTTAAGTGAAGTGACATTTTTAATCTAATTAGTAACTCATCTCACATAAGAGCAATTTGTACTGAGAGCACTTGACATTTCTCTAATCTTGCTTTTGTTTCATTGAGTAATTTTACATGCTTAATTGATCTTGTGATTTTGGGCTTAAACCACACATCATAAGTGGATTAGCATTTCTTTCTTTGAAGCATATTGTTTGAATTGCATCTCATTGAAGCATTGCATTGACATTTTGCATTTCATTTTGCACACATTGTCTAGTCTTGCATTCATTCATTGTACAAGTTGAATTGTGAGCTAATTTATCTACTTGCAAGTTTCACTTTACATTCTTGTACTTGTAAAATTCATGTTCATTGTCTCTTGAAAGCTGTATAATATGTTAAAGAATTGAAGTACAAATTTCATCTCCGTGCAAGTTGTATTTGGAATCTCATTACTCATATTTCAAATTGTTGATTTCATTTTACCCACCTTGCGTGCAATCTTGCCTATCTTGTAACTTGAGAATATCTTTTGTGCAAGTCTTATAATTTGTATCTGAGCATTGTAATCAAGGCAACGGTCTCTATCTATTTATCTTGCTATTGCCATATTGATCTAATTTAAATCTATCTTGTTAACATCCACATTGCTCAACAATTAATATCGCTTGCTAATCAATCCGTAATCAAGTTACCTAGAGAAGTGGTTTTCTTGCCCTTAGTCTCCTAGAACTTGTTATTTTCAACAAGTTTTTCCTTTCTAATCATCTTTAGGGACTACCCCCCATAGCTTGTCTAGGAGAGCTTAAATAGAGTGAGTACGGAATAGGTGACAACCCCTGCTTTGAGCATTGCACCATAAATATTATACCTTGTGGGGTGGGAAACTTTTCCCACACTTAGGTGTACATCTTAGGTGACAACATGAACAATCGTGGAGGCATAAGTTACCCATTTCTTCTGCCTTCTTTTTCCACCCCTTTGGTGTGCCTTCTACTTAATGATTTATCTTTCTATCATGGATAGCTTAGGAGACCAAGCTTGCTTTATAATTTTCTAACACCCCTTAAAGATGTAGGAATTTATTGCTCATTGGGGTTGGGACATTCAAGAGTTCCTTTAGATGTAGTATGAAATGTAGAGGAACTGAGTGATGGTAATTGAGGGGGGTTGAGCTCATGCTAGACTTCTGCTCACCTTCTTACTAAATCCCAACCATCCTTTGAATTTTTCTTTTCTTTGGTTGTGACTTTATCTGTTTTTATCATTCTTTCAACTACATTAATCTCCTACGGAAAATTTTCAGGCCTTAGCTCAGAGAATAGGTCTTAAGGGTGCCGTTCCCAATGACAGATGATAATTATCCCAAAGAATGGATGTCTATAATAAGGGAAACGTGGAATGTGTTAAGTATAGAGTACCTTGGGCACACTACTTCAATCAATGCCTCCTATTAATGCCCTTCCTAAAAGGACTTCAGGGGAGTCACAGTGGGCTAAGGGCAAAGGATAACCTTGGAGGTGAAGCATGGGAACAAGGATACAATCAAGAGCAGTCAATCCTCTAGCTTGGTTTGTGATCCATATTGGTATGCCCCAAAACTTTAAATGATAGCACGTGATTACAATAATGATTATTGTATGTTCCCGATAAATGACCCACCTTCCTTCAGGAAGCATGTCAGATGGGAGAGAGAAGTGACTAGAGCATAAGTGGATAGCTTTGATGTAAATCTATTTGTGGGCCATAATAGGTCTACTGGTTGGCTGGCTTTCTCCCTCTTAACTCTTTCTAATTGTTTTTCTTCCATAGACCTCACCCTTTGACTCCATTAGCCCAGGATTGAGAAAAGGCACTAGTCCATTGTTGTGTTAGTCTTTTAAAATCTATAAATTTCAAAACTCTAAATTTTTTGTTTTTTGTTTTGTTTTTTAGGGTAAATTAGGGTTAGGTTAGGGCAAAATCTTCATTTAATAGCATAAATTATCTTGGACCTCATAGTCCTGAGGTTAGGCTTTGCATATATTAATTTGAAAAAAGTGAAATATCATTTCTAATACATTTTTTGGTCTACCTTTTAGGGCTGACGCCTAGGGTTTCATAGTTGTTTTATGCTTTTTCAGCCATTGAAAAATTGCTGCAGTATTTTTCCGTATTTAATCATTCAATAGCCTTTATTTACTCTTGTTTATCATCATTTATAGGTTGTTTTATAATTTTTGTCATAAATATTGCATTCTGTAAATTGTATTGTTTAAAATCCCAAGTTATAACAACAATTGATAATTTAAAACTAGCACGTGTTTGGGATATATTTGAGCCTCTCTAGGATTATTCAAGCCCTCTAGATTTAGCCACAGCTCCTTTGAACTTGTCACCTTGAATCATCTCTCATCTCACTTGGAGCCCTACTTTATTGAAAATCATCTTTGGGTGTTTTATTCAGTAAACCCTTGAAGGGTATTTTGCCTAGGAATTCTTGGGTTATCTAATCTCTGAGATCTTCTGGGGAAGCCTCCCTTGTGGGGATATAATATATCCACAGAAAAATAGAGACTAAGGTGACAGTGGTGGCTGATTTCATTATTTCCGTTAATCTAGAGTGCTTAGTGAGGCTTTGCACTAGGGTATAGATTTTGCGGTAACATGCAATATTTCAAATTGTAATTTGATTTGTCAATAAACAGATTTGATCCCAAGATTGTATATGAGTATCTTGCTGATGTGGCCTCCACATAGAACACTAATTGAATTACCGATGAGCTGATCCATGAGGCTTCTTGTTTGGTCTCCCAGGTGCCATATTTGTCTCTGATAAGTTTCTCCTAGGCAGCGAACAGTAATCTGTGATACCCTTAAAAGATGTGTTCGAAATACTTATGTGAAAGATGGAAACTCCTTGCTGTTATGCCAGATAAAAACTCAAAAATGGACTTGAATTTTTGGTGGCAATAGTAAATGATACAGTTACAAAATTTCATCCAAGGTAAATCATCAAGTTGGTTGCTGTACTCTGATGCTAATTGCTAACATATTCTCAAAAGATAAACCTATAATGATATGAATTTGAACAAATGACTTGGTAAAGTTGCTTTGATCAACAAACATTTTGGAAGAGGAAACCTTAGTTTCACTATGCATATTGAATAAGCAAAAATTAGTAGATATAATTCTAATATTCCTTTCTTTCCTATACCTTCAAGGTTAAAAAATGACAAATATAAGGAGGTTGTGACCAGCACAAAATTGTATTGAAACCAACATGGTGGTAATTTCAAGCTATTAGTTTTTAACATAAGATACTTTTTTGTGGTGAATTTTCTAGAGTTGAGCTGTGTATCAATTTTGAACCTTTTTCCTTGATTCTGAAGTGGTCTTATTATGCTAGCCGCCAGAGTTGAGCATTTGATTTTGAACACTTTTTTGTTAGTTTCTTGATGAATTTCTTATTTTTGTAACAAATATTTACTTGCAGTAATCTTGTCACAGATTGTGTTGGAGTTGTTGGTCCAATAATTTTAATGATGGTTTTGAATTATATATTATTGATAAATGTGCAGTTGCCTTGCTTGACTATAGTTTGATCTCACTATTATTTTTGACTTCCTTCTTGATTGTGTAGTACAATGTTTCTCGACAAGGTATGCTAATTTCCATTCAATTTTTTTACAAAATGTTTCTCATACCAAAGGCTATTTTTTCAATGATTAATTTTTTTTATGTTGCATTATTACAATCAATGTATTTTGGTTATGAATTCCAATATGGGTTTTGAATATTGATGGTTGTTTTTCCTTTTTAAAGTAAAACTTGAAAATTCATACATTCCAGAACTAACGAGAGCCCTTTTGCACCCCTTGCTTGTCCCCAAGGAAAGCTTATGATAATGTGCAACAAAAAGGAGCAATTCTTTCTTGTAAATTGGTAGCATGTACAATGGAGGAGTAGGCACTTGGAAAGTTTTAGTTTGGCACTGGATTCAATAGGCACAACACATCCTGGCTATTAAACATCCATTTCAGTTATGTAACATAGTTGGACTGGTCATGCTTGTGATCACAGCCTATAGGTTCTACCTCATCTAAGAGGGTGTGGGTTGCTTGGTAGATTGTGTTTGGGTTTTTCGCTTGGTAGTATGATGGCCTTCAAGACACTTAGGATTTAAAAACATGGCCAATTTGGAGGATCCTAATGTCCAGGGGTTATGTTGGCCTCTCACCTATGTTAGTTGGTAGATGATTTCCTAAGAAATATCTTTTTTTAGAAGGCTTCATGGAATCATGAAGAAAAACATTGGATTCCCTAGCATGATCTTTCATTGGCTCTAAAACACATTGACATGGATAAATTTGTGTAGATAGGCTCTACTACATGAATCTCGAAGAATTTATTTTTGAAATGCAGTCAGAAGGGTCAAGTTTATGCTATAGGAATTGGAGGTGGAGGAATGGAAAACGTTTTTACATCTTATGTGATTTGTTACTTCTTAATCATGCGCTTCAAGTAATAAAACCGTAAAACACAAGTGCAACCTAAGGGGAACTTCGAGGGGCTACATACTATCACCATAATAACTCCCTCTCTCACTCTAGTTTGGGAAGACATTGTCAAACCAAACACCAATGTGCCATGACTAGTCCAAATGGATTCTTAGGTTATATGACCATGAGTGAGATCCCTAACAATAGATGCACCATCACAACCAACATTTTAAAGTCAAAAAATAATGCACAACCCAAATAGTAAAAGAAGAATCATAACATGAGATTATAAAGAAAATGACCAATAAAAACAACTTAGAGGTGTGTTGCCTCAATATCTAGCAAGCCTTGTGAGAGGCGCAAGAGTTGGACTAAGATACAACAATGAGTTGGTTGCCTCTATCACTTTAGCACTCCACCTCCTGCTCTTTAGTGGAATTCCACCACATGGGAGGCTTCCCAGTATATATCACCTAAAAAGTATTCTAAATCAATAAGTTCAAGGTGATGTAAGTGAATGGCTTAATCAGGGTACTTCTTATTTGGATTAGGGAACAAATCTTCAAGTTAAGGAGCAACATACCATAATCTAAGCCTATAAAAGAGTGCTTGAGACCTAGGCTTTCAAGATATGCTTCAATAAGAGAGCATCTTGGCATACAAGCACAAAGAAAAGGTTCACTTAAAAGGTATGATCAATAATAAGAAATGGTAAACCTTCAACAAGACCTAAGTTGAAGCCTTGTACAAAATTAGGGTTTACTAGTGTTGATTTTTCAAGTGTAATATTGACAAGCACAATTTATGAAAATGATAATTACTTCGAATGATATTGTTATTACTCTAGCACATTCTAGAAATCATACTTTAGAAATTTCAACCATAAATTCAATAATGACAGTAGGATCATAATGAAACAACCAAGCACAAGCTACACAAATTTTACCTTGGGAAAATCCTAACTAGGGAAAAACCCAATGACCTTTTCTTCAGAGAAATTGTCCAATTCAACAAGATATACAATATTTCATAGTCAAACAAGGTTAAACTGACCAACAATTAATCACAGGTCAAACCTGGTCAAACTGCCCATAAAATAGCCTTAGTTGTAGAAATTTTAGACCCCACTCCGGTTTAAAGTTTCAGCTTATCACTCCCATATAGTTAAATGCCCATTCCCATAATCATACATTCAAAATTCTAGAAATGAAATTATTTTCTGAAAACACATATTTAGGAATTTCACAGTGCTAGAAATGCATAAATAAAACTCAGAAAATTATAACAGCCACACACAAAAAATAACACAGTGATTTTTGGTCAATGTGACCCTGGAAAAACCCCCTACAACTCTTGGTGAAAACCAGTTTGAGAGCTCTTCTTTGTTTATGAATAATGCTTTTACAGAGAAATGAAATACACAGTAAAAATTACAGCAACCACAAATTTTTACTTATCTTGAATTTCATGCTTGACCTCCACCTCGAAATTCGTGCCAACAGCAAAACAGAAATTTTACAGTGAAATTTACAGCATTAAATGTTGTACATACAACATAGAAATTAGTGCCAGAACAAATGTACAAACTCCTTGATTTATGTGCCAAAAGACAACAGTACAGATTTTTGGAAATGCGTGCCAAAAAAAATAGTACAAGCTGCCTCAAAATGCATGCCTGAGCCTTACTGTATGGACCTCGATTTCTGTGCCTAAAAACACTGTTGTACGGACCTCGATTTCTGTGCCTAAAAAGTAGCAATAAATGCAACCCTCTCTTCCTCGATTTTCATGCCACTACCTTGAAAACCGTGCCTCTATTATGCTGTACAGATTTGCTGAAATAAATGCTGCCTCGGTAAGTGTGCCAAGGTGCTGCTCTCCTTTTTTCTCTTTGCTCAGAAATTCTCCTTGCTCTTCTTCTCTTTTTCTCTTAATCTGCGCATGAAAGATTGAATGACCTTTTCTCTTCTTTTCTCCTTTAACCGAACCCTAAGTGACTTTTGGGGAATCCCTAAATCCAATGGCTGAGATAGCTTTAGATCAAGGGCTGAGAATAAGTGTGCATTTAATTCTCACTTTCTAATTTTTAATTCACCCCACTTAAATAAAGACCCACTTAGCCTTTTATTTCCATAGTCATTTTTTCACTTTCTAATTTCACATTGACTTTAATAAAGTCACTTTAAAATTAGACTTGTAACTTTATCACTTATAAAGTTAGTCTACAAATTATAATATAATTTGTAGTCTAGATTTGGTGTAGTCTACGGTGCGCTGTTACCAGAGTGGTAGCCTGACTACGTTTGCGTCTGTGATGCGAGTGTAGTCTGCGGTGCGGTGTTACCATTAGTCTATGTTTGCGTCTGCGGTGCGAGTGTAGTCTGCGATTGCGTCTGCGCTTGGGTGACATTGTCGGTAGCTGAGAATTGAGCGACCAAACTCTTCTTAATTCCCAGCCCCTCCTCGAATCCCCAACATTGACGCCAATGTTTGAAGGCGTGGGATAGGTTCGCAGTTTACACTGAATTGGCATGCAATTGAGCTTGGAGTTTGAGAAAATAGTATGAGATCGGTTCTGCAGTGCAAGTGCAGTTCATGAGATCGAGGGTTTCAAAGCTCCGGCCTATATAAAGCGGTGTATCTCTTATCACTGTTTGGAGATTGAGGGTGCAGTCTTAAGGATGTCTTCATTTGGATTCTAGGTCCTCTTGAAAGACTAGCAATTCGGATCTGCGATTCTGTGGTGTGAGTGCAGTCTTTTGAGATCGAGGGTTTCAAATCTCCGGCCTACATAAAGTGGTGTATCTCTTATCACTGTTTGGAGATCGAGGGTGTAATCTTAAGGATGTCTTCGTTTGGATTCCAGGTCCGCCTAAAAAACCAACGGTTATGATCTGCGGTTCTGTGGTGCTAGTGCAGTATCAACTATCATGAACACAACATAATTTTCTTGCTCTATAGGTCTTCATCAATCTCGTCTATCAGTTCGAGTATGTGGTTCTGTGGTTTCGCATCTCTTCAGCAGATTTTGATAGCACCTTTTTCGTAGTATGGTTCCCAACTTCGCAAAGATAATTGTCGGCCCAGTTCCGTCGGCCTCTGAGAGTCAATCTCCTGCCCATATTGTCAGTTAAGCTCCAGATCCCACTATGCAGGTGGTCCAGGCTTCACTAGATGAGGCCTTGAAGTTTTATGAAAGTTCCTTAATCTACCGATTTAATGGCTTTTGGCCACGGCTGATAGCTCTCCACAATTGGATCTTGGAGGTATGGAAGCCTCTCATTTCTGATGAAATTAATATCTACCCCTGTGCTAAGGGTTTCTTTATAGTAGATTTTGAAAACTCTGAAAGCAGACAATGCGTTTTAGATTCCAGCCCTTTGTTTTGGGAAAAATCGGGCCTATTCATGAAGCCATGGAACCCATCATTCGATCCCTCAACAACAGTCATAACCTCAACACCAGTTTGGGTCAAATTGCCAAACCTACCTTTGCATCTTTGGAATCTCTCCTCGCTAAAAGCCATTGGAAATGCAATTGGGAAATTTTACTGTAGGTGCCCAGAAACATAGGAATATGTCATAACCACCTATGCACACATCTGTGTAGAAATGGACTTCAGCGCCGGATTCCCAGCTGAACTAATCTTAACAAGAAAAGACTATGTATGGAACTAGAAACTTTATTATGAAAGTGTCCTCTTCAGAGGTCAATCTTGCTTCGAGACAGGCCATCTAGCCAAAAATTGCCCAAAAGTCGCCCTGAAAAATTCTGCTAGAAAGAATTACCATAGATCTACATGGTGGGAAGGAGCACAAAAGGAACATTACACTGTCACCAAGGAAGAATACTCTCTAGAAAACTCTAAATCACAAGAAATTAGGCAAGAAATAAACAACCCTCAAGACAAGCAGGGGGGAAGCCTTGCCCAACAACAAAAAAACGAACTCGATAGCTCCTTAAGCATCAAAAATTTTGAGGATTCGAATACCACGAAAAATAAATCTGCATTTAGCAGCAAAGTAGATCTTCCAGATCCCGAAGATAAGACACTAGTGTCCCAAGGATCAGAAGAGATGAAGGAGTTGCAAGATAAAGGAACTTGGAAGACCGTAGAGAAGAAAAAAAAAGCTACAACACCAATCTCGCCAAGAAAGACTAGAAGCCAGACAATTAAGAACTAAGAAAATTTATAGGTCCGATAGATCAAAGTTTGGTCTGAGTGGATGTTAACCATCATCATCATCATAAAGTCACTTTTAAATTAGATTTGACTTTACCACTTATAAAGTCACTTTAGGAGAAAAGTACAAATACATTTGGACACTTTTCCCTAGGCCAAAGATCAAAGCCTTAGGGAACCACTTTTCCTCTGGTACCCAAATTTTAACACTCCCTCTTACCAAGGAAAGTGTTCCTCACCACCCCCATCTTGTATCTGAAGTAGACATGCTTGCCCCGTGGTAAGACTTTGGTGAATATGTCCGCTACACGCTCATCTGTGGGAATATACTAGAGCTTCACAACTCCCTTTTGAACATAGTCTCTGATGAAATGATATTTGATCCCAATATGCTTTGAACTGTCATGAAATACTGGATTCTCTGTGAGTTTAATGCAACTCTGATTATCACAGTAAATCACTGAAAATCTCAACGCCTGACCAAATAAGCCAAACAACATCTTGCGAAGCCATATGACCTCACAAATAGCCAAATTGGCTTCCATGTACTCTGCTTCCGCTGAACTCAATGCAATTGATTGTTGCTTTCAGCTAAACCATGACACAACTGCCAAACCCAACCCAAAACAACACCCTGAACTTCTCTTCCTATCAGAGGCACAACCCACCCAATCAGAATTAGTGTACCCTACCAGTCTCACTCCATCTCCCTGTCTATAATCCAGACCATAATCCACTATCCCCTGCAAGTAACGAAGTATGTGTTTCGTAGCAACCCAGTGCACTCTCCTGGGCTCACACATGAACTGGCTCATCGTGTTGACTGCAAAACATATAGATGGTCGAGTGTTGACCAAATACATCAAGGAACCAATCAGTTGTCTATACAAGGTAGGATCCACCAACTCGGAATCTAAAGCGTGAAGCTTCTTCTAGTTAGTGATCATAGGTGTATACATGGGTTTGCAATCCTCCATGTGTAATCTACTAAGAATGTCCACAATATATTTCCCCTGTCCCAGGAAGAAATGCCCCTCCACTTGCCACACCTCCAATCCCAAAAATTAATGCATCAAGCCAATGTCCTTCATCTCAAACTCTGAATCAAGATCTCTCTTGCAGCCCTCTATGAGTCTCTCTGCACTTGTAATGACCAAGTAATCCACATACAACACCAAAATGAGATGCTCCTCAACTACCACAATAAAGTATAGGTTTGTATCTGCATCACTCTTTCTGAAACCCAACTCCTGCAAGTACGTATCAATCCTCAAGTACCAAGCTCTAGGAGCTTGCTTCAGGCCATAGAGTGCCTTCTTCAGTTTGCATACATGGGACTCCCTCCCATGCACCTCAAAGCCCTGCGGCTACTCAATATAAACCTCCTCCTATATGAAGCCATTGAGAAATGCGGTCTTCACATCCATTTGGTGGATCTTCCAACCCATCTCTGCTGTTATCGATATAATGGAGCGAATGGAAGTATATTGAGCCACGGGAGCGAAGGTCTCCTCATAGTCAACTCCCTCTACCTGTGAGAACCCTTTTGCCACAAACCAAGCCTTGAACTTCTCGATGTTGCCATCTGCAGAATGCTTTATCTTGTAAATCCATTTGGACGTAACCACTGATTTACCTTCAGGCCTCGACATCACCTCCCAAACATCGTTCTTCATTATAGAAGAATACTCCTCCTGCATGGCCTCTCTCTAGACCTGATGACTAGCTGCCTCCTCATAGCTAGAAGGCTCGGAGTCAACACTACTAGCAACCAATGCCATATAGCTACAGAATGGCTCAGGTGGTTTTCTCTCTCTAAGCTGTCACTTCGACCCAGCAACAGTTGTGCCCTCTCTCTAGGTGTCCTGAAGCCACTTGGGCTTCCTCTTCCTTGAGCACACTTCTCCTACCGGAGTGAAAGAATCCTCATCCTCATCAAAACCCTGAATTCCTGAATGCCTGCCAACTGACCTCTTGCTTGAACTTGTGCCTGTAGATGCTGAAGTACCATGTGAACTGTTCATCAATGGGCTACCCTGTGAACTGTTTTGCGAATTTCTCTGCATGCTGCCCGAAGCACCACCCATCTGACTCTAAGAGCCACTACTCACTGATGGACCTGGCACTGTAATCGATGTACCTCCTGATCCTTGTACTGACTCAGCTGCTCCTGAGGGTCTGGTGAATCCAGATACTCTAACTCCCATGACCTCCTGAAAGCCCTATCCTCCTCGAACTTCACATCCCGCCTGACAACAACTTTCCTCCTCACAGGAATATAAATCCGAAAGGCTTTCGAGGTCTCACTGTAACCCACAAAGATGCCCTTATCTGCAGTGGGCTCTATCTTGGTCCTCTTCTCCTTGGGAACATACAAGTATGTAAAGCACCCAAAGATACGAAAATGACCAACATCAGGCTTCTTCCCAGAAAAATCCTCCTCCAGAGTCACATGCCTCAAGGCACGATGTGGATTCCTATTCTGCAAGCACACAACAATGTTGCAGGCCTCTGCCCACAAAAACAATGGTAACCCCTGATCATGTAGCATGGCTTTGGCAGCCCCAACAATGGATCTGTTCTTCCTCTTTGCAACCCTGTTCTACTGGGGTTGTAAGGAACTGTGAACTCCCTCCTGATGCCTGCCTCCGCACAATAATCAACAAAATCACCAAGGGTATACTCCCCTCCATTGTCCAATTTGAGGGCCGTGATCTTCCGACTTGTATGAGTCTCCACAAGAGCTGTGAACTCCTGAAACCACTTGAAGACCTCACTCTTGGTCCTCAAGAAATAAATCCAGGTCTTCCTAGAGTGATCATCAATGAATGAAACGTAATAATCATATCCACTCAAGGATACTTGAGACATAAAACCGCTCACATCGGTATGAATCAAGTCAAGAATCCCCGTCAATCTGCTGTCACTCTTGGGAAAAGGGGATTTGGGAAACTTCCCCATAGCACATACTCTACATGTATCAAGGTGATCAAAATTGAAATCTGGCACACTTGTGGTGATCTCCCGCAATGTCCTCAAGGCCCCATGATACATGTGCCCCATCCTGCGGTGCCAAATCTCTCACAGCTCTACACTGTTAGATCTGCTGCTGGAACTGCTGCTCAATTCCATAAGGGGCTGGAATGAAAACTTGTACACCTTGGCATGGTACACAACAATCACTCTAGCTAAGAAGTAGTAGTGCCCCTAGGATATATAAGCACCTGCCCTCTCCTGAAAAATACCTCATACCCTCTATCCTCCAAAGCTGAAATGGATATAAGGTTCTTCTTCATCCCTAGCACATATAGAATATCCAACACTTTCAAGGGAGGTTTGGGTTCCCTATCAAATGTCAATGCCCCCACACCGACTGCTCTAAAAATGTTGTCATCTCCGAGCACTACCTCTATATCAGTGCCACTCTCTGAAAGCTCTAAGAAGTACTCTCAGACTCCTGTCATATGACGAGAAGCCCACTGTCAACATACCAAATACTTGAAGATGCTCTGCTAGTGGAGGGAAGTGCACACTCCATCTCAATCTGTATGGCATGTGATCCTGCACTAGTGGACTCAAAAGCAATGAACCCAAACTCCTGGTTGTTAATTTTGGACAACTAGGTCCAAAATACATGTTGTGATGCTCAGATGAAGATGCCAATATTTTTATTGGATTCCTCTTTCAGAGAGGTGCAAGATCAATCTAAATATCATCTTGATTCGATGAGCAGAACATTTATTTTGAATTATTCCACTTATGTGCAAGGTCGGGAAAAATTGTAATGTAGGCTTGGAGCCCCAATAGATGTGTCACACACCCTCACTGATGGATATATATAGGTCAACGTTGGAGGTCATTTTCACCATCACTCATCACACATTCTCTCTCATCATCTGATTGGTTCGATCATCATCTTGGAGGCTCTTCTTCTCTCACACGTGGGAAAACACAGCAAGAGATTTTCTGGTTTTGACCTAGGGTTTCAACGGAGATTTGACCAGCATTGACTTTGGTTAATGCATGGTCAACTTGACCTCAAACTCTCCATAAATTCTGATTTCTGCAGTTCGCATTTTCAGGCACAGAAATCGAGGCTGGATGTTGACTTTGACTTGGTTGCGTTGACTTTTTGCTGCTGCTGTTTTGTGTTGACCGTTGACTGGACAACGCCGACTTTGGGTTGACTATTGTAGAGATGTCTGAGAGGGTTGTGTGAGAAATTTTGGTTGGCTGACCGTGTAGATACTTTGCTGGTTGAAGCATCCTGTTGACCATTGTAACGCACCACAACACATATATTTTACTGATCAAGCTAATTGTATTTTTGGCTTGTCTTCTGTCAATCTATTGGTATGTTCTATTAGCATTTTACTTTATAGTTTATGTGATTGCTGTTTGATATTAGGTATAAAAGTAAAGTTGCATCAAGCATAAAACATCTATGAAAATTTACATGGTATCAGAGCTAAGGTGAAGACAAAGCCCAAGTTTGAATTGAGAGCAATCACCGAAGAAGGATCAT
Organism: Pinus albicaulis; assembly: GCA_034641835.2. Taxonomy (NCBI): domain Eukaryota; kingdom Viridiplantae; phylum Streptophyta; class Pinopsida; order Pinales; family Pinaceae; genus Pinus; species Pinus albicaulis. The sequence continues at coordinate 1,905,000,265 of CM076578.1, forward strand.
TTGTCAAGGACCCATGGGTACCTTAAACTATAATGGCTTCTGTTGGTGTCCCTTGTTTTGATAGTTTGGCAAATCAAAAGACAAGGCAACATCAGAACCAATCTTTAGAGTCCCAGGATCTAGTCCTCCTGTTCTCAGAGAGGGATCTCTCGAATGTTTGTGTGCAAAGGTTTATCTTGTGTGCTTAGAATATGGATTTTAGACTAGTTATTAAGTGCAGGTGTTTGTTTGTTTGGTTGGTTGGATTGATACCACTAAACATAAAAGATCTAGGAAAGATATATAGAATGGAAAAACATCTAGTTCATTGGGCAATGGAGTCAATAAGAGGTCATAACATACTCATCAATGGATGTGAGATATCAGAGGGAAAATCTAACTTGGCCGCAGGATCCTTTGGTTTTGGAATGAGATGGACATCAATGATTTGAAAAGAGAATTTTAATTCTCAAACAAAGGGAATTTGAAAGCACAACTTGAACAATAAAGAGCTATTTGGTAGACAGGGCTAACCATGAATTCTACAAATCACACCTTTAAGCAAATAATGATTTCAAAACAAATTTTAAAATGAAATCTAAGATTCGGGGAACACCCTATTTCCTCAAATATTTTATTTCAAATGAATTAGAAAACATAAAAGATTCACTGATAATTGCAGTCATAGAAGAGGGAACACCTAACACATCTATGATTACAACTATTAAAGACCTTCAAGGCAACTGTTTAAGCAAGGACAAAGGGCAAGATCGGAACAGACCTCCTTGATTCGCTATAAACAAGAAACTTCAAAGGGAGACTTCAATAACAGTTTTTAAGAGGCAGCAGACAAGTAGGGGAAACCATAAATCATGCTGAAACCAACTATTCAAACTATTAAGGAAATGAACGAGCATGAAGACTAAAGAGAGAGATTAAAGACTCTAAAATACTTCAGCAGAAGAAAACATAAAACAGTGAAGGATGAACAGGTCTAAGGTGCTTCCAGGAGTCATTTCTTAGCCTAAAAATTTCAACCTACTGTAGTAAGATATTATGGAACATAATGAGAACAGGAGAAAACATCAAACAATTCAGAATACTTCACCAACAACCAAGCTCATGGATCCAATGATAGAGCCTTATCAATCACAAGCATGCAACAACAACATCAGGTCTTCCAAGACTTCAATTTGTTCTTCAACTTCAACAGACTATGTATTATTTCAAAGAGTTCCAATATTACAACTAGTGATCAACCAACAACCAACCAACAACTTTCTCATCTTCTCCAGTAATATTTATAGAAGAATGAGGAGGTGAAGATGGGGTAAAATATCATCTAAGTTCGATCAATACAGTGCACTGTCTCTCGGCCTTTGAGGGGCTCAATAGAGAAGTTTTTTGATATTTTCCCCTGTATTAATTGGTTTACATTAACTATTAGGCTTGCTGGAAAGAGTTTGTTGACTTCAAGGCTTCTTGTTATCTTGGCAATAACTTCTGTTGACAGTTTACAATAAGTTCCTTTAGTTGGAATAACTGTTCAACTGTATTGATGCAAAATATCTCCTAGTCTGATAATAAATTCGGCCTCCTTTTGATTGCTTTGAGGCTGCAGGTGGCTCTGAGGTAGCTGGGGGATTAAATTAGCCCTCGATGTGGCAGCTTACACTTTTTGTTTGATAAAACACTTACGTCTTTCTTTAAAATTTGTTTCAGTCGGAAGGATTAGGCTTTTGATAATCCGTCCTAGCCAAAATTCCCACAAATCTGTCTTCAAACTTCTGTCCTGGTACCCTTTTTCCTTTGACATTGATGTTCTTTGATTGTACTTGATTCATGTGTTTTTTCTGGTATGCAGGGTTGTGCAGGGATGATATGGCATCAATGCCTCATGGGTCTTTGATGAAAACTTGAATTTGAAACCCCGCGAATGATCCTCTTTGATGAATCAGAGGCGGGAGGATCGTCACCTTCTGCTTCTGAATTTTCTTCAGAAATGGAGAAAAAACCATTTAACCCTGCAAAATACAAACAAATATTATAAAATCCTGCATGCATGGGCTAACTGCTTCAGAAGGCATGTGGAGGAAGCATGGCCGTTGGATGGCATCATCCAAAGTTCGAGATTGATCGAGAGAGGTCAGAGGAGAGCGGAAGAAGGATTTGAATCGGAGCCATCGATTGCGTGAAATCGACGGTCGGGAGTGTAGGTGGAAAGTCAAAACGGAGAAAATGGGTTATTATTTTTGGGTTGTTGATCTGCAGATCAGATCGACGACGGAGATGCCATTATCAATGCGCCGGAGCCTATTTATCGTGTGGGCATCTTTGGTGAGCGATCACCGTCTGATGGGTGGCCTCAGATCAGACGGCGCGCATCAATATTGCGTCGGGTCCACGTCCGATCTTTAACGCGCGATGGACGGCGGTTTTGCGAATGGTGCCCAGGACACGCGTCGGCCAGCGTATGGAATCGCTGTCAATCGGGAAAAACCGCCTGCGCTCAAAAAGCAGTGCGATGCATATCGCGTGGTTTTCGCGACGGTGAGTGGTTGGTGGGGACCACCGGGGAGATGAATTCTGCGCCGTCCGATCTTCAGATTAGATTGACGGTGCGGAGTGATTTAAATTTCGTACCGGCGGTAATTTATAAATATAAAGAAAAACGTTAAAATAATATAAAACCAAAGGTTTTATACTTCGAGCGGATATATTAAAAATTTAAAAATGGCTTGGCGCTCGATTTGCAGGGCCACAGGTTATATGGAAATCCATATGACCGGGGGATTGTGGATGAGGGCTAATAGGCATGAGGTAATGCAGTAAGCTCTTAGAAAGTTTTAGCGCTCGATCCTGGCACCTGGGCGTAAGGAGAGGGGAGTTAAGGACTTTGCCCAAGGGGACTTAAGTTTACAATACATAAAAATATGATTTTTATGGATTTTGAATGATTTTTCAAAGGTTTTTTTTTTGGGTTTCGATAAGGCTAAGAAAGGGTTTTAAGCTTTATCAAAGGGTTTTGAAGAAAGGGAAAGGGGAAAAATGGTGCTTGCAGCAGTTTTTCTTCATGTAATGACAGCAGAAATTCTGAGTTGAAAAAAAAGGGGGAAAAGCAGTGACGATTGTCCAAAGGATAGGATTTTATCAAAATACTTTAAACATCAGCAATTTTAGCAATGAAATTGTTTCTTGAAGGCTATCTAACATCATTTAGCCACCACCTGATATGATAGAATTTATGGGTGGCTAACATTGGCTCCACTTAAGGATGGTGCATTTTTGAAGGCATCAAGAATTTCAGACTTGGATTCTCTGGGAGGCTGATCAGTTGTCTCATCCATTGGGTTGCCTTCCTTTCTGTGGATGATCTTCTTTTGCTCTGAAACATATTAGCATTCATGAATCAACAATGGACCTTCATCAACACAACCTGTCTACCTACCCAATCCTACTTGATCTAACATTTTTTCTTCTTTAGAGTGCATTTGGATTGGAAAACTCTTTCACAACATTTTATTCTTTTGAAAGTAGGAAAACTAATCTACTTCTACTCCTTATTTCTCCATGGACTCAGTTTAAACGGTTGAGCCCATATGATTCTCTACCTAGTCTATTGTCTATTGGGATTAAACTGTCCAACAAACTTCATTCTCTAATTTCTACAACAGAAATTTAAAAAACATTCAAGTCAAGATTAAGCTATTTGACTTGATGCTGATCTATGGCATAAGAACAACTGCACATAGACATTATTTTGCACAAAATTTAAAACAAAAATGAATGCTTAAGATCTAATTTTTCAAAGCACTTCCTTCCTCTTTTACAGCTCTGTTTTTGAATTCGTTTGAGCTGTTTTTTTCTTATCCCCTGGTTTAGATTTTGAGCTAATTAGAACCAGATTTACCTCTTCTTTGACTTAGGATTTGAAACAGACTTGAGTCACTCTCTTTGCTTGGAATATTTAGGTTCGTATTTTGAGCATATTTGAACCTTTGATTTTTATCCTAAACTATCTACTGATAAGCCAAGATTAAACAGTTCGGCAAACCAAATTCACTATCTTATTAGCAGAAAATTTAAATATAATTAGTCAAGATTAGTTTGTTTGACTGATTAGAAGTGTGTTTTCAGGAGTGGCATTTATGCTTGCACACTTTCATATTTGTTTCTCTTTTTTGGTATGGGGCTATACCTTTCTTGTTTTCACAATTTGCCCTCTTTTCTTTGTTTTTGTATTTTTGATTTTCATAACCTTGAATAAAATGTTAAGACTATGATATTTAAAAAGGTAAAATAAAAGGCTTAAAAACTTATGATTCTTGGCAGAAGTAATGCTTGAGCATTCTGCCAATGACAGGACCTCCATACAGATCCTCTCTGTTCAATTCCTTCAGGAAAAATGCATTGTGACCCCTCTCAGCATGAATAATATAGGGGCCCTTCCACAAGTTCTCAAACTTGCCATGTTTTCCCTTCTCTTCTCTCCTTGAATCCCACTTAAGAACAATATTTCCAACTTGGGAATTGTTTGCCTTAGTCCTTTTGTAAAATAGCTTCTTCATATTTTCTTGGACCAACTGTGTTCTCTTATAAACTTCTTCTCTGGTCTACTATAAATGGATTGTTTGGTTGATCCTTCTCTGCATATCATTCTCTTCAATCTGCACTTCTTGAAGGAGTTTCATGACTGGGACTCCCAATGAGGTAGGAAAAATTGCATCCATGCCATAAACTAACTGATAGGGAGACATATTTATTGATTTCTTTGTCGTTAACCTATCAGCCCACAAGGCATGAACCAACTTACTGTGCCATGATTTCTGATTTTGTTCCAATAGTTTTTTAATGATATTGATGAGGCTCTTGTTGGAAGATTCAACTAATCCATTTCCTTGGGGGTAATAAACAGTGGAATGGCCCAAGGTTATGTGGTATTTGTAACAAGAATCAACCATCTTCTTAGATTTAAAAGCAGCAGCATTGTCTGTTATGATTTTCTTGGGAAAACCAAATCTAGATAGGATATTTGTTTCAAGGAACTTGATAATAATAGAGTCACTAGCATTTCTGGAGGGTATAGCTTCTATCCACTTGGTAAAGAAGTCAGTGGCTGTGAGGATCCACTTATGTTGAGCTGAGGAGGATAGGTGAATTTCCCCAATGAAGTCTAAACCCCATTGTTGAAAAGGTGCCTCAACTCTGATGGGATGTAAGGGTAAGGGAAGGAGTTTTCTTTTGCCATCAAATATTTGACACTTATGGCAAGACATGACCAACTTTTGAGTGTCTGGGAAAAGGGTAGGCCAATAGTAACCATATATAAGAATTTTGTTTGCTGTGGCCTTCCAGTAGAGGTGTCCTCCACATTCTCCATCATGCAACTTATGCATGATTTTTCCTGCATCATCTTCAAGTAAACATTTAAGCAAAATTCCAACAACATTTTTCCAATATAATACTCCCTCTAATATGCAAAAACTCAAAGCTTTTTGCTTCAAAAATCTAGCTTTGGTTTTAGACAGAGAAGGAGGGGCGTTTAAATATAAAAGCACATAAACGATGTCAGCATACCAAGGAGAATTTAGAAAAGTTTCTTCAATAAAAGGAGCAGTGGATTCTTCTATTTCTTCCAACACATCTACCATATTTATGTCAAGTGCTTGGAAGTTAGACTCAGCCATAAGTTTTGCTAACCCCTACCCTTTAACTAGTTTAGTGGGCCTGATTTCTAAGTCGTATTCAAGAATAGTTGCAATCAATTTTCCCCTTTTACCGTCAAGGTCTTGACTTAGAATGTCCTTGACAACAGTATGTGGAACAAAAGCGATTATGTGAGAGTGTAAAATATAGACCCTAAAGTCTTTTAATGCTTTCACTAATGCTAAGGCTTGCTTCTCCATGATGTTATATTTGAGAGGAGCATCTCTTAAGGCCCTACTAAAGAAAGATATTGGTTGTTCTTGCCCCAAGTCATTTTTTTGAAGTAATACTGCAGCTATGGTATGTTCAGATGCAAAAGAAAAGATATAAAAGTCTTTGGTGAAATATGGACTAATCAGGACTGGTGTTTGAGTAAGAGCTTGTTTGACCAGTTCGAATGATTGTTTAGCTGGTAAAGTCCATTTTACACCTACATCTTTTTTAAGCATGTTTGTAATGTTTTTTAATAGCTCAACAAGGTTGGGGATGAACCTCCTCAGAAAATTAATCTTTCCAATGAAAGATTGCAATTATTTGAGGCTCCTAGGATGGTTGATCTGCAATATGCCATCTATCCTTGTAGGGTCTATTTTGATTCCCTCTTCCAAAATTATATGGCCAAGAAGTTTACCTTCTTGGAGACCGAAGAGGGTCTTCTTGGGATTCACTGACAAGCCAAATTTCCTACACTTTTCAAAAACTTTTCTTAAGTGAATTAAATGTTCCTCATCAGTTTTTGAGAAAACAGTTATGTCATCAAGGCAAATGATTATGAAATAGCTAATATCTTCTGAAAAGGCTATATCCATGGCCCTTTGGAAGGTAGCCCCTGCATTCATTAATCCGAAAGGCATTTTGACATACATAAAGGTGCCCCAAGGTGTGGTAAAAGCAGTTTTGATTTGATCACTTGGGAGCACTAACACCTGGTTGTAACCCGAGAACCCATCTAAGAGGGATATCCTTTTAGACCCAACTACCCTTTGGAGTATATGGTCCATCTTGGGTAAAGGGTAGTTGTCTTTTAAAGAGGCTCTGTTTAAATTTCTGAAGTCGATACAGAGCCTGATTTCCCCTGTTTTCTTTCTAACAGAAACCAAGTTTGATACCCACTCAGAATATCTAATTGGTACAATGATCCCAATAGCATGCATCTTTTCGATTTATGTTTTAACTAAAGGGAGTAAAAGGAGGTTTATTCTCCTTATTTTTTGTTTAAAAGGCTTTTGATTTTCCTTCAAAGGAATTTTATGCTGGATGATGCTGGTATCGTATGATTTTAGGTCTTCGTATCCCCAAACAAAAACATCTATAAACTCTTTGAATAGCTCTATGTACTGCAGTTGTATGTGAGCTGGGAGAGTGCTGGACAGCTTGATCATCTTGGGTTCTGCTAGACTGCCTATGTTATGCGCTTCTGTATTTGTTTCCACAGGCTCTATTCTCGGTTCTTTGGCTACGTCATTAAAATCAAAAAGGTGTTCTAAAGGTCTTAGACCTCTTGGAATTTTATCATTTTTGCATTGTAAAACCTCCAAGTCTTCTTGGTCTATGTTTTCAGCTATCTCTGCTTCAAAATGATTTTCATAATGATTTATATTAGCAGTATATGTTATTTCAACTTCTGGGATTTGTTGAATATATAAAAAAATTTCTTTATGTCTGGTTTCTGATATTGGTATGCTGAAATCATTTTCTGATTTCAAGAAATCATCTATGTGTTTGTCAGAATCAAACACTTTCCAGTGATCTTCGTTGTTAGGCACAACAGGCCTATGTTTTACCTTCACACTGAGTTGTTCATTTATTTCGGGTATCTGGCAATTGCTGGCATTGAAAGCGAGTTCATTTGCTAGACGATTCAGTTCTCTTGGAATGAAAATAAGTTCATACTTCTCAAAGGTTTTCAATAGATCAAGGGCAGTGTTTTGATATTCCCTGAGTCTTGGATTTTTAGCTGAGTATTCTCCTTTGATTTGTTTTATGATAAGTTCAGAATCTCCTAAGATTGATATCCTCTGGGCTTCTAATTGTTTAAGCAGTTGTAAGCCTAGGAGAAGTGCTTCATACTCAGCAATATTGTTAGTGCATGGGAAATCCAATTTGTATGAAAAACTCTATTTTGTATTTTGAATCCACATACCTGCTCCTGCACTTGTTTTATTACAAGATCCATCAAATTTTAGGGTCCAAAGTATTCCATTCTTGTTTTCACTTTCTTGTTGCTGTTGACTGGTAATGTTTTGAATTTGGTTGAAGGGAAGATTTCATTGTTCTGGTGAACTGATTGGGTCCATGTTTTCCTTATCTGGTTGAGTACTTTCAACTTCGCTACATAAGATAAAGGAATCTAAATTTGATTGAATATAACATATTGGAGAGTTGTTTGGTTTTTCTATGTTGCTCACCATGTACTTCATGTGGGATTACCTGTATAGTCTTCTGTTTTGGTTAAAAAAGGGAATGGTGGCATAAGACATGTCCATTTGAAGGCTTCCCTAAAGTTTGGCTCCCCAAGATCTGGATAAGAGCATGCCATACTTAGGGGGAATGTCAACTACAACTATGTCCATGACTAAACTCTTAGCAGGGATTTGGACTAAGTTAACACACAGATCTTTGATTAAACCCAAACACTTGACTCTGATTGAGTCAAAGGAATACAAGTCTTTGTATGGCTTAGTAATTTCTAAGCCTAAGCTTTCCATCACTACTTTGGGCATTAGATTGTGTGAAGCTCTTGAGTCTAACATAACATTGTGTAAAATTTTCTCATGTATGTTCAAGCTAACATAGAAGGGAGGGACAGCCCCTTCTTGGTATTTTCCTTCAACTTCTGGACCAAACAACAACTCAGGTTTGTCATCTGTCAAGTTTAAAGTGTCTGTATCACTTCCTAAGTTCAAAGCTTTCAAAACTTGGTTTTTATACACCTTTTGGGTTACTAGTTCAGCTAGGGGGATGGTAATTTTTATCTTAGCTATCTCTCCCTCAAGGCTGAAAGGAATAATTGACTTGTTTGTATTTACATATGTTTTTTCAATTGAATTCCTTTAAGCAACTTTGATTTGCTGAACCTTGTTTAGACTGGTAATTGGGATAGTTTTATTAGGACCACTAGCTGAAGTGCTAGGGGTACTCTGTTCAACATTTGGCAGGACACCTTTATCTTTGTTTAAGTCTGGTTTTTTGGCCAAAATGTTGGTTTTCTCTGCTGTCTTTTTGGGTTGGTTTTCTGTGTTTTTCTTCACAGCAGTGCTAGTGTTCTTATCTTTTGAATTATCTATGTTTCCCTTGCTCCTAAGATCATACTGTTTGTGTACCTCCATGATTGCATTTTCAAAACCCAATCTATAGTCATCATAATCTTCATAGGTATTTGTATTTTGATCATAAGAGAAGAAATCTTGTTCTTCCTCAGTGAGGAAAACATCATCCCCACTGTCTGATCCAATCAAGTTTACATGAGATTCTTCCATCCTTTCCAACTCCCTATCTTCCTCATATTGATCTAAATAGTTATGTTGAAAGGGAGGTCTAATCTATTGGTAACTTTATTTTTACTTATCTTGATTGTTGTCCCTTCTATAATTCTAATTTCTAATTATGTTTTGGGAGTTGTTTTGATTGTCTCTTGGCTGTGTTCTCTCAAGTATGCTCATCCTTTTCATGATCTCTTCCAACATCTGTTCTGTCTTTGAGCTAGATGTGGAGGGTCATATTTATAAGTTACCCTCTTCTCTGATCTCAACCTATTTCTTTTCTCAATTATGTTTGCTTCTACGCTTACAGCTCCTTTCTGCATGTCCTCTAAGGTTAAGTAATCCCTCTCCCTTAACTGATACATCATGTCAACATCAAGGCCTTCGGGATATATTACTAAGGCCATGCCTTGAGGAGGTTTCATGTGAGGTGGAAGAGCATTGTAAATGCTATTAAACCTAGTGGAGTAGTCAGGAATACTCTCTCCTTGATTTCTCTTGAGGCTGCTATATTCTGCTAGTATTTGGAGAGGATTCTTTTTGAGTTCCCATTTGTTGATAAATGTTTGATGCAAGGCAGGGAGATCATTTACGCTATTAGGAGGTAAGTTTTTGAACCATTTCTTTACATCTCCTCCTAAACTCTAGGCGAAGATCCTCATCTTCACAGTTTCTTCTTCTATCTCCATGTAATCAAAAGCATCTTCCATACTATCTACATGATGTTGGGCTGTTGTAGACTCTTTTCTAGTGAAGTGAGGGATTTTAGATTGGTAATAATTTGGTAAGGGAAGTAGAGGTTGTGGTAACACTAACGGGGCATACCATGTTTCCATGGCTGGGAATAAGGGCAGATTTACAAGAGGTGGATTTACTTTAGTGAAAGTGGGATGAACAGGAGTGTTTTGCACAGTGGTAGTATGAATTGGAGTGGAAGAAATACTTGGACCAACAAACTAATTTTGAGTAGATTTGTTATGAAAAAGGCTAAAGTGATAAATAAGCTGGGAAACAGGAGGAGTGGAAGGTGAGGCTTCTCTACTGAAGCTTTGTTTCAAATCTGCAATATCAAGGTCAGTTTGGTTTAAGTCACCTTGAGATCTGGTTCTAAAGATGTTCTTCGTATGATGTAAATCAAAGTGTGAATCCACTAAGACCATGAGGTTTTCAGGGACAGAATTTGTTCTTAAGAGGCTCCTATTAGCAGCTGATTTTCTAGAGTCATAAGTCTACCACAAAATTCTCTCAGGATTGTCAACGATTAAAGGAGGATTTGGGTCTGGATGGGATCTAGTGTTGATCCTATGTGAAGCCAGACTGTTTTTCAAAAATGAGAGAGATGGGGGGGGGGGTTTTTAAGGACTGTTTTTGGAAGCTTTACCTCTCAGGATGTTTTTTCTAGTATTGGACTAGGCTTATAAACATTCTTCAAAGCTGTTTAACACAATCTTAAAGAGTTTTGGGAACCTATACGAGTAATAGGCCTACTGGGGCTAGTGGAGTCGCCAGGTGGAAACTTTTAGTTTTTACGAAGGTAAGATATTCGATGGCTCCACCACCATGCTTATTATGAAGCCAAATTGGAATGTTTTGGGTTTTTCTGAGTTATTTGGGTCTTATAGGTTAAGGGAGTATCCTAAATCCGACTTTAACACTTAGCTAGGGTGTCAAAACATACAGAGTTCACTCTTATGGCTTGGTAACTGCTTCCTTCAAGGTTTGATAAGGTTTAATGAGAATCCTAAGGGTTACTTAGTTTGTCACTGATTTAATTAAGTCCTATCATGATTACCATTGCTTGGTAGTGCTTGAGGGAGGTTACTTATGTTATACTTAGACAGTGAGTGCTTTGTTTTGAATATTTTACTCAAAGTCCCACCGTGATCGCCATTATGTTGGTGTCTCGTGTTTTGATAGTTTGGAAAATCAAAAGACAAGGCAACATCAGAACCAATCTTTAGAGTCCCAGGATCTAGTCCTCCTGTTCTCAGAGAGGGATCTCTCGAATGTTTGTGTGCAAAGGTTTATCTTGTGTGCTTAGAATATGGATTTTAGACTAGTTATTAAGTGCAGGTGTTTGTTTGTTTGTTTGGTTGGATTGATACCACAGAACATAAAATATCTAGGAAATATATATAGAACGGAGAAACATCTGGTTCATTGGGCAATGGAGTCAATAAGAGGTCATAACATACTCATCAATGGATGTGGGATATCAGAGAGAAAATCTAACTTGGCCGCAGGATCCTTTGGTTTTGGAATGAGATGGACATTAATGATTTGAAAAGAGAAGTTTAATTCTCAAACAAAGGGAATTTGAAAGCACAATTTGAACAATAAAGAGCTATTTGGTAGACAGGGCTAACCATGAATTCTAGAAATCACACCTTTAAGCAAATAATGATTTCAAAACAACTTTTAAAATGAAATCTAAGATTTGGGGAACACCCTATTTCCTCAAAGATTTTATTTTAAATGACTTAGAAAACATAAAAGATTCACTGATAATTGCAGTCATAGAAGAGGGAACACCTAACACATCTATGATTACAACTATTAAAGACCTTCAAGGCAACTGTTTAAGAAAGGACAAAGGACAAGATCGGAACATACCTCCTTGATTCACTATAAACAAGAAACTTCAAAGGGAGACTTCAATAACAGTTTTTAAGAGGCAGCAGACAAGCAAGGAAAACCATAAATCATGCTGAAACCAACTATTTGAACTATTAAGGAAATGAACGAGCATGAAGACTAAAGAGAGAGATTAAAGACTCTAAAATAATTCAGCAGAAGAAAACATAAAACAGTGAAGGATGAACAGGTCTAAGGTGCTTCCAGGAGTCATTTCTTAGCCTAAAAATTTCAACCTACTGTAGTAAGATATTATGGAACATAATGAGAACATGAGAAAACATCAAACAATTCAGAATACTTCACCAACAGCGAAGCTCATGGATCCAATGATAGAGCCTTCTCAATCACAAGCATGCAACAACATCATCAGGGCTTCCAAGACTTCAATTTGTTCTTCAACTTCAACAGACTATGTATTATTTCAAAGAGTTCCAATATTACAACTAGTGATCAACCAACAACCAACCAACAACTTTCTCATCTTCTCCAGTAATATTTATAGAAGAATGAGGAGGTGAAGATGAGGTAAAATATCTTCTAAGTTCAATCAATACAGTGCACTGTCTCTCGGCCTTTGAGGGGCTCAATAGAGAAGTTTTTTGATATTTTCCCCTGTATTAATTGGTTTACATTAACTATTAGGCTTGCTGGAAAGAGTTTGTTGACTTCAAGGATTTTTTTTTATCTTGGCAATAACTTCTGCTGACAGTTTACAATAAGTTCCTTTAGTTGGAATAATTGTTCAGCTGTATTGATGCAAAATATCTCCTGGTCTAATAATAACTTCGGCCTCCTTTTGATTGCTTTGAGGCTGCAGGTGGTTATGAGGTAGCTGGGGGATTCAATTAGCCCCTGATGTGGCAACTTACACTTTCTATTTGATAAAACACTTACGTCTTTCTTTAAACTTTGTTTTAGTTGGAAGGATTAGGCTTTTGATAATTTGTCCTAGCCAAAATTTCCGCAAATCTGTCTTCAAACTTCTGTCCTGGTACCCTTTTTCCTTTGACACTGATATTCTCTGACTGTGCTTTATTCATGTGTTTTTACTGGTGTGCAGGGTTGCGCAGGGATGATATGGCATCAATGCCTCATGGGTCTTTGATGAAAACGTGAATTTGAAACCCCGCGAATGATCCTCTTTGATGAATCAGAGGCGGGAGGATCGTCACCTTCTGCTTCTGAATTTTCTTCAGAAATGGTGAGAAAACCATTTAACCTTGCAAAATACAAACAAATATTATAAAATATTGCGTGCATGGGCTAACTACTTTAGAAGGCATGTGGAGGAAGCATGGCCGTTGGATGGCATCATCCAACGGTAGAGATTGATCAAGAGAGGTCAGAGAAGAGCGGAAGAAGGATTTGAATCAGAGCCGTCGATTGCGCGAAATCGACGGTCGAGAGCGTAGGTGGAAAGTCAAAACGGAGAAAACGGGTGATGATTTTTGGGATGTCGATCTGCAGATCATATCGATAGCGGAGATGCCGTTATCGATGCGCCGGATCCTATTTATCGTGTGGGCATCTTTAGTGAGCGATTGTCGTCCGATGGGCGGCCTTAGATCGGATGGCACGCATCAATATCACGCCGGGTCCACGTCCGATATTTAACGCTCGATGGACGGCGGTTTTGTGAAAGGTGCCCAGGACACGCATCGGCCAGCGTATGGAATCGCTATCAATCGATAAAAATCGCCCATGCTCAAAAAGCGGTGCGATGGATACTGCGTGGTTTTTGCGACGGTGAGTGGTTGGCGGGGACCACCGGGGAGATGAATTCCGCGGCGTCTGATCTTCAGATTAGATTGAAGGTGTGGAGTGATTTAAATTTCGTACCGGTGGTAATTTATAAATATAAACAAAAATGTTAAGATAATATAAAACCAAAGGTTTTATACTTCGGGCGGATATATTAAAAATTTAAAAATGGCTTGGCGCCCGATTTGCAGGGCCACAGGTTATATGGAAAGCCATATGACCGGGGGATTGTGGATGAGGGCTAATAGGCATGAGGTAATGCAGTAAGTTCTTAGAAGGTTTTAGCGCTCGGTCCTGGCACCTGGGCGTAAGGAGAGGGGAGTTAAAGACTTTGCCCAAAGGGGCTTAAGTCTACAATACATAAAAATATGATTTTTATGGATTTTGAATGATTTTTCAAAGGTTTTTTTTTTGGGGGTTTCGATAAGTCTAAGAAAGGGTTTTAAGCTTTATCAAAGGGTTTTGAAGAAAGGGAAAGGGGAAAAATGGTGCTTGCAGCAGTTTCCCTTCATGTAATGACAGTAGAAATTCTTAGTTGAAAAAAAAGGGGGAAAAGCAGTGACAATTGTCCAAAGGATATGATTTTATCAAAAGACTTTAAGCATTAGCAATTTTAGCAATGAAATTATTTCTTGAAGGCTATCTAACATCATTTAGCCACCACCTGATATGACATAATTTATGGGTGGCTAACAACTTCAAAGCTGATGACAAGTTGACTGGGAAGGAAGACTTCCATGCCTAGAAGATGACTTTGGACTTAATGTTGGAAGACCAAGATGTCATGGACTATGTGCAGGGTAAAATCCAAGAGCCTCCATCATCTGCACCTGTTGCCACCAAGTCAAAGTATAAGACGGGGGAAATGAAAGCAAAGCTGATCATTCGGGATTCAATTTATAAGAGTCTGGTTGCCTACATCTCTGAGCTTCGCACATCCAAGGAGATGTATGATAATTTGGTCAACATGTTCAAGGCCAAAAATTCAAATCAAGTCCTTTTATTTAAGAACCAACTAAAGAATCTGAAGAAAGGCAGGGATGAATCTGTTCAATCTTATTTTCTGAAGTTGACCGAAATCAGTAATAATCTTCTGGCCATTGGGGAGATAATAACTGATCGAGAAATGGTTCTCACCGCACTTGGAGGTCTCTCCTTTGAATGGCATGTATTCAATACTACCATTCTCAATAACAATGTGATTCCTAATTTTGACGAAGTATTGTCGAGATGCACTCAAGAGGAAACAAGAATGAAGGAATATGAAAATGAAGGTAATGCTGCCTTCATTGCTCGTGCTATGAAGAAGAACAATGTCGGTCCGAGGAACCATGGAAGAGCAGGGGCCCAAGGAAATAAAGGAAGATGTTACACATGTAACAAGACTGACCACTATGCAAGAGAATTCCCTAATAAGAAGGATTCTCCTAGGGATGATGACAACAACAACAACCGGAGGAATGGAAATCAAAGGAACAATAGGTTCAAAGTAAAGAAGAAGGCTCCCTCTAGTCACAATGGAAATGGGCAACCTTTCAAAAGGTTGAGAAATTCCAGGTATGAGGACTTGAAAGTTGTTGATGATAAAAGTAATGAATTCATTCTTGTATCTGCCCTCTCTGTTGCATCTCCACCTGACACTATGGATGTCTGGTTGATTGATAGTGGTGCCTCAGGGCACTTCACTGGGTTTAAGGAAGCACTTTCTGATTTGGTTGAGAAGGATGTTAATCTAAAAATTATCCTTGGAGATAATGCCACATATCCCATGAAAGGGACAGGGACTATGACCCTCCACTTATCTCAAGGTCAAGTCCTCCGCTTGCAAGATGTACTATATGTACCTAATTTGAAAGAAGAAACTTGTGTCTATTTCAGCCATGGAAGACAAAGGTTTCAATGTGGCATTTGTTGATGGGAAGGTACGCATCTGGAAGAAGAGCTTCAAGGAAGCTATCAAGATTGGGTTTAGAGTTGATACACTCTACCGGGTTGGAGGAAGTCCACTAGGAGCTATGACATCTGATACTATCCATCAAATCGAACGATGGCACCGGAGGTTTGGAGTCTAGACACCTTCACTACAAAGCCCTTCCCGAAGCTAGGAAGGTGGTGACAGGGATGCCCGAATTCAAAAATTATCATGAAGGTGTATGTCAGGGTTGTGCCGAAGGAAAGCATACAAGGGGACCTTTCCCCTCAAGTGTCACAAATACATCTGATGTCTTGCAATTGATACATTCTGATTTGTCTGGTATGCTGCTCGTGACATCCTTGGGAGGATGTTCTTATTATATGATGTTCATAGATGAATTCTCTCACAAAACCTGGATATAATTATTGAAGAAGAAGGATGAGGCTTTCATGTGGTTTCGTACTTCCAAAGCCTTGTTAGAAAATCAAATAAGGAAGAAGATCAAGATTTTGAGGACCAATAATGGCACTAAATATGAGACAAACGAGTTCAATAACTTTTGCAGAGAAGCTGGCATCAAGAGGGAGACCACAACCGTATATACTCCTGAGAAAAATGGCATTGCTGAAAGAAATAATAGGATCATTGTGGAAGCTGCTCGTGCCATGCTATGTGACCAAGGTCTTCCGAAGTTTCTGTGGGGAGAAGCTGCGAACACTGATGTGTACATACAAAATCGATGCTTGCATTCTGATCTAGACTCCAAAACTCCCAAAGAGGTTTTCTCTGGTAAGAAACGTGACGTCTCACATTTTAGAGTTTTTGGTTGTCCCGTTTATTTTCATGTGCCGAAAGAGAAGAGGAGCAAACTGGATGCTTCTAGGAAGAAGGGAATGTTTGTGGGCTATAATGAAACTTTGAAGGCTTATAGAGTCTATGTGCCTGGTCAAAGAGAAGTGGATATATGCCACGATGTTACCTTTGATGAAGATGCTTCCCTCAGAAAAGTAATCAATCTTCCAATCTTTGAGGAAGATCATGAAGTAAGGTCTGAAAATAAGGAAGAACCGAAGGATGAGATGATGCCCGATGTTGAAGGACCGATGGACCCTATTGATCCACTTCCTTTTATGAAGAGAAGACCCTCATGGCTCAGGAATACTCTTGAGGATGCCGAGAAACATATGGCCCCAAGGGGGACATTCCGTGAAAGTAAGAAGCTGAATAAATAACAAGGGTATCTAGTAGCCATGAGTACGATCGTACAATCTGAGCCTGGATCTTTTGAAGAAGCCGTAAAGCATCTAGTCTAGAAGGATGCTATGCATGAAGAATATGAGTCCAGTATGAAGAATGATGTCTGGGATATGGTTCTGAGACCAGAGGACAAAGCAGTTGTCACCTCGAAATGGCTCTATAAGATCAAGCATAGATCTGATGGTAGTGTTGAAAAGTTCAAGGAAATATTCGTTGCTCGTGGATTCTCTCAAAAGGAAGGTGTAGAATACGATGATATATTTTCACCTGTGGCTCAATATATCACCATCTGATATATCATAGCCCTTGTTGCTACGCAAGGATGGAATCTTCATCAGATGGATGTGAAGACTGCCTTTTTGCATTGTGCGATAAATGAAGAGGTGTATGTGGAGCAACCTCTGGGGTTCGAAGTCCAGGATAGAGACACCCATTTTTGCAGGTTGAATAAATCCCTCTATGGGTTGAAGCAAGCCCCCAGGGCTTGGTACGAGAGGATAGATAACTACTTGATGAAGCTGTGCTTCACTCGTAGTAATGTTGATCCGAACCTTTACTTCAAGGTCAATAGAAAAAAGCCTCTCATTTTGGTGTTGTATGTGGATGACCTCTTCCTGACAGGTGCTAACCCTCTCATTCATCAGTGTAAGAGGGAGCTCGCTTCTGAGTTCGAGATGAAGGACCTGGGACTGATGCATTACTTCCTAGGCCTGGAGGTCTGGCAGAGACCTGGCGAGATTTTCCTTTCTCAAGGAAAATATATTGTGAAGCTGCTGGAAAGATTTGGAATGGTGGACTGCTAGCAAATCCTACTGAGTATCGTCAACTCGTAGGGGCCCTGATGTTCTTAGTGAACACTCGTCTAGACATATGTTGTGCAATGAACACTTTGAGTCAACACATGGTCGATCCTCATCACATTCACTGGGTTGTTGCCAAGAATCTGTTGAGATATCTTTGGGGCACGATAAACCATGGGCTGAGATACACTCCCGGAAGCGTGACACTCCATGGATATACTAATTTCGATTGGGTTGGCAGTGTGGTGGATCACAAGAGCACATCTAGATGCTGCTTCACACTTGGGTCTGCTTCGATATCTTGGATGAGTAGGAAGCAGAAGTCGGTGGCTTTAAGCACCGCTGAGGCCGAATACATTGCAGCGAGTATGGCATGTTGTGAAGCAATTTGGTTGCGAAATATCTTCAGTGAGCTGTTCGGGCATGTGCTAGATACCACTGTTATCCTTTGTGATAAACAAAGTGGGATTTGTTTGTCAGAGAATCTCATGTTCCACGATCGATCCAAGCATATTGATATCAGGTACCACTTTATCCGGGATATGGTACAATGAGGCGTTGTAAGGCTCGATCATATAGGAACTGATCAGCAGGTCGCGAATATTCTCACAAAGCCCTTGGGGAAGGTGAAGTTCCTAACCTTCCGTGAGAATCTTGGTATCGTGGAATGACCCTATTTTGAGGGTCCTATTGGACGATGAGCTCTGGGAGCTCCGAGGGGCTTTGGGGATAGCTTCTTGGAGCTATAAGAAACCACATGGCTAGGCTTGCTGAACCTTGCTGGTGTGCTTCTATCCCACTATTATGATATTGGGTTGGTTCACCTCTCTTTGATCTGTGCCCCGTATGCATCCTACCCATGGAGTCCCAGACTCATGGGAAGTACCTCTCATTTGGCCAATGAGGTGGGAAAATTTAGAAACGAGTAGCAAAGAATGATGGATGCATCGAAGATTGCATACTCCCTATGCCTAATATGTCACATGTCCAACCACTTGATCTGGGATCAAGTCTAGTGAGGTTTCGGACCTCCAATTGACTTCGGGTCAGTTAAACCAACTTCGGGTTGGTATGTGACTCCTTTGAGTCCTATAGAGGTTTCAAACCTCTGAGCTGATTTTGTTAGCCGGTAGTGATGTCTTTGTGACTCACCTTTTTGTTCTGAAATAAAGAAGCCAACAAGGCAAGTTACGTCGGGATGACACATGATGTTTGGATGGCACAGGTGGATGGAGTTCTCCCTAGTTGAGAGGGAGTGTTAATTTTGGACAACTAGGTCCAAACTCCATGTTGTGATGCTTAGATGAAGATGCCAATATTTTTATTGGATTCCTATTTCAGAGAGGTGCAAGATTGATCTAAATATCATCTTGATCTGATGAGCAGAACATTTATTTTGAATTAATTCCACTTATGTGCAAGGTCGGCCAGAGTTGTAATGTAAGCATGGAGCCCCAACAGATGTGTCACACACCCTCACTGATGGATATATATAGGTCAACGTTGGAGGTCATTTTCACCATCACTCATCACACATTCTCTCTCATCATTTGATTGGTTCGATCATCATCTTGGAGGCTCTTCTTCTCTCACACATGGGAAAACACAGCAAGGGATTTTCTGGTTTTGACCTAGGGTTTCATCGCAGATTTGACCAGCGTTGAATTTGGTCAATACATGGTCAACTTGACCTCAAACTCTTCGTAAATTTTGATTTCTATAGTTCGCATTTTATGGCACAGAAATTGAGGCTGGACGTTGACTTTGACTTGGCTACGTTGACTTTTTGCTGCTGCTGTTTTGCATTGACTATTGACTAGACAACGTTGACTTTGGGTTGATTGTTGTAGAGCTTTCTGAGAGGGTTGTGTGACACATTCTGGTTGGCTGACAGTGTAGAGACTTTGTTGATTGAAGCATCTCATTGACCGTCGTAACACACCACAACACATATATTTTGTTGATTGAGTTAACTATATTTTTGGCTTGTCTTTTGTCGATCTATTGGTATGTTCTATCAACATTTTACTTTCTTGTTTATGTGATTGATGTTTGATATTGGGTATAAAATTAAAGTTGCATCAAGCATAGAACATCTACGAAAATTTACACCGGTCAAAGCTCTCTGAGAAGTCCTCTATCTCTGCCAAAGCTCTCCGAGAAGTCCTCTATCTCTGTAGAAGCTGCCATGGTCTTGTCCTTTCCCTTCTTCTTCTCTGGACACACAACTGCATAGTGTCCCAACTTCTGAAAATTCCAACATTTAACTTTGGAAAAGTCCTTCTCCTTGTTCACCTACTTACCTTTACCTTTGCCTTTGCTCCCACCACCACTTGTGGAAGCTTGCTTGTTTCCTTTGCCCTTCTTTCCCCTTGCTAACAATGCTACATTGTCATCCTCCTTCACCTGTTTGGCTGCCCCAAGATGGTTCTTTCTGATCTCATTCTGAATTCAATCATCCCACAACCTCTCCCAGCTAGGAAGGTTCTCTCGTGCAACAATCCCATCCACAAAACTCTCTGAAGTCTTGGGAAGACCATTCAATGTAATCTGAACCAACTCAG
Organism: Pinus albicaulis; assembly: GCA_034641835.2. Lineage (NCBI taxonomy): Eukaryota > Viridiplantae > Streptophyta > Pinopsida > Pinales > Pinaceae > Pinus > Pinus albicaulis. The sequence continues at coordinate 1,905,020,366 of CM076578.1, forward strand.
TGAGTGGAATGGTCTTTCCAATAGCTGCCAACTCATCTCTCACAGAAGTGATCTTTGTGAGGTATGCTATAGCACTATTAGTTTTAGCCATTTTAATGGCCTTCAATGTCTCCCTTAGGACCATTTTTCTTTTCTCATTGGTGCTCTGGTAAAGATTGGTCAAGGTTGTCCACATCTCATGTGCATATTTCGTTCCTCTCACATGAGGAATGACATGGTCTTTAACACCATCCATAATCAGTCTTTTTCCCTTGGCATTATTCTTATTAAAATCTGCCAAGTGAACAGGGTCAGCAGGCATTGCTACTGGGTGTCGTGTGCTGTTAACCATTATGCCCCAGACTTTTGCCTCCTCGAAGATGCTCTAGATTCTCTCCCTCCATGCACTATAGTTTCTCTGCCCATCCAACCTATCCTCAACCCTCAAGCCCAAAGACATTCTTGTTATCCTAAAAAACTGAAAATTTCATAATTGTGGTAAAGGTTCAGTTTTCTGTGTGAAAAATAGCTTGCTGTAATTTTTCACTTGCTGTCCCAAACTGCACTTTTCAGCCACCCAAGCTTTGATACCATGTAGAAATTTTAGACCCCAATCCAGTTTTCAGTTTCACCTTATCACTCCCATATAGTTAAATGCCTATTCCAATAATCATACATTCAAAATTCTGGAAATGAAATTATTTTCTGAAAATACAAATTTAGAAATTTCATAGTGCTGGAAATGCAGAAATAAAACTAGAAAATTATAACAGCCACATACAGAAAATAACATAGTGATTTTTGGTCAATGTGACCCTGGAAAAACCCCCTACAAATCTTGGGGAAAACCAGTTTGAGAGCTCTTCTCTATTTCTGAATAATGCTTTTACAGAGATGAAATACACAGTAAAAATTCCAGAAACCACAAATTTTTACTTATCTCGAATTTCGTGCTTGACCTCCACCTCAAAATTTGTGCCAACAACAAACAAAATTTTATAGTGAAATTTACAGCATTAAATGTTGTATAGACAACATAGAAATTAGTGCCAAAAAATTTGTACAGACTCCTCGATTTTTGTGCCAAAAGATAGCAGTACGGATTTCTAGAAATGCGTGCCAAAAACAGTAATATGGATTGCCTCAAAATGCATACCTGAACCTTGCTGTATGGACCTTGGTTTATGTGCCTAAAAGTGCTGATGTACGCACTTTTATTTCTGTGCTTGAAATGCAGCAATAAATGAAACCCTCTTCCTCGATTTTCGTGCCACTGCCTTGAAAATCGTGCCTCTATTATGTTGTATGAATTTACTGAAATAAATGTTGTCTCGGTAAGTGTGCCAAGGTGCTACTCTCCTTCTTTCTCTTTGCTCATAAATTCTCCTTGCTCTCATTCTCTTTTTCTCTCAATCTTCTCATGAAAGATTGAATGACCTTTTCTCTTCTTTTCTCCTTTAACCTAACCCTAAGTGAGTTTTGGGGAATCCCTAAATCCAATGGATGAGATAGCTTTAGATCAAGGGCTGAGAATAAGTGTGCATTTAATTCTCACTTTCAAATTTTTAATTCACTCCACTTAAATAAAGATCCACTTAGCCTTTTATTTCCATAGTCACTTTTTCACTTTCTAATTTCACATTGACTTTAATAAAGTCACTTTAAAATTAGACTTGTAACTTTTATCACTTATATATTCACTTTTAAATTAGATTTGACTTTACCACTTATAAATTCACTTTAGGAGAAAAGTACAAATACATTTGGACACTTTTCCCTAGGCCAAAGATCAAAGCTTTAAGGAACCACTTGTCCTCTGGTACCCAAATTTTAACATTAGTCAACTTGCAGTCAACCTTCCAGAGACGGGATGAATTTCGACCTCCTGCTCCTGCCCAAAAAAACTTGGTTTGCTGCCCAGAAATCTGTCCAAAAAAAATTGGTCTGCTGCTCAGAAAATTTAGTGGTCAACACAGGTCAAACTTCATCCTTTTTCTCTCTCTCTCCTTCGCACGTGCGAACAAAATCAAATGATTTTGTTGGTTCGGAATTCTCCTAATGGGTGAGAAAAAATGGCAATATATAATTGTTGAAGGAGTCGACTTGGTGTGTTTCTTAGTGGGGCCTATTACCCACCAAATGTGGATACCCCTAGGAGAGCGTTTCTCCTAGTCATCTTCTTCTAGCTGGCAACCAACAGCCCTTGACAACCACCTAGTAGCCGATGTGATGTGCCACTTTATCTTCGCCACCTACATCGGTTGTATGTTTCCTCACCCATTTGTCAAGAGCACATGTTAGTGTTGTTTTTCCACAATACTGTGTTTAGAATTTGATAGGGTAGTGTTTAATTCAATTCTCTTACTTGATAACTTCTTGAATTATACTTGTTATGCTTCTTTGATTAGATCTTATCTTTGTTAAATTATCATGTCAATTATCAAAACACAAGAGACACCAAATTTTTGGCTCTTCAAGCCAAGGCCAAAACCTCTCCCTCTTGGAGAGGAAAACCCGAGAGTAATTCTTCTTATAGATCCTTAATTGATGAGTACCAAAACCATGACAAAGACCCAAAAATAAAGTGTCCTCCTAAGAGCCTTGTCACTAGCCTTTGATGTTCTTCTTGAGCTGCTCTTCTTCGTTTCTTCCTGAGAATCTCGATCCCTCTATTTTCTACACCGTATTGCACCATAGTTCTCGGTGTACACAAATAGAGTTTGGGTCTCCTTGTTGTTGTAGCCCTAGACAAATATTTTGGTCTCCTCTTTTCTAGGTTCCTTCTTGCTCAATTTTAGATTCCTTCTTCGGCTCCTATACTTCTCCTTGGCTTATTTCCTTGACTCTTTTATGAGTCACTTTAAGCCCTAGACCGAAATTTCCTTACGCTGTAATAGACCTCGACCTTTCTGAGGTATGTGACGTATGGATAGACCCAAGGCAGAGATATATATAGCCCTTCACTCCTTTGTTGATGTGCCTCCTACCTTCGCATGTATTGCAGTCCCTTCTTCACACTTTAGCTCTGAAATCTTGACCAAATTGGTGATGCTACAATGAGGCCGAGTTATGCTATTTATAGTGACTGTCTTCCTGTCTCTTGTCTGACATGATATTTGAGGGAGGGTCGACTTTATCTAAGAGGATTTTCATAAGGTTTAGGCTGACTTGGAGAGGCCTAGTGATAAGGTCTTTGGAGGATCACTTTTACATCTTTTTCCAAGTGTAACATGACTTCATGACAATGACTATTTATAATTATGACAAGGTGACAAACTCTTAAAGAAATCAAGAATAATTCTTTGACCTATAAAAACTCATTTTTCATGAAACCCATGAAGCAAGTTTTACAAAATACATTTTATTACATAAATTCATAATTACAAGTCATTATGAAGACCAAAACTAGTTACAGTTTTCAACATACTAGAGTATAGGTTATAATATTACAATCATTGACTCTACCAATCCAAGTATCACAACAAACTACTTTGCACAACGGAAAAATAAATAGTAGTAAATCAGCACTGGCACAATTATAGACAATTCTTTTTTATATATTTTTAACTGCCCAACTTTGTTATATTAACAAACTGATAATACAACTGTTTAGGGCTCCCTTACCAAGGATAATTCCCCTCATACATTCACTGATACAAATATATACAACTAGGGTTTGGTGTCGGTCACTTCGACAACCAATCTACCCTAAACAAGGTACACTGACTATTGACGCCTAATCTTTGGGATTAGGAAATCCTATGTAAATATTGTAAATAGAGAAATACAGAAAGAAAGAAGATGAAGAGACATTGCGAGATGAAACCCCATAGTCTACCTCTCCTTGTATATATTCATATCCTCCCTTGATGCAAATACAACAATTCATTCATGGAGTTACTCTTGGCGTGACATGGTATCGGAGCCAACTCCCAAATTAATTTTTTGTGTTGTAACTCCTGTAAGTTTCCTGCTAGTAAACTATCCCTTTGTTATGCTTTTTTATACTCTGCCAACACAGAACCAACCGATAATCTTTAGTGGCCCAATATATGTGGCATTTCTCATTTGTAATAACATATATTACATCTTACTCATAGGTATGCCATACACTGCCCCCAGTCCTCTGAACCTGCAATACGCACAGCGATATTTTGTAACAGTGATCAATATAACACATAACTTTTTCCTAACAAATTTGGTTTTGTACCCTGGATCCGTGCCCTACTTTAACGTGCCTCTACGTCCCCTTTTGTAACATATATTTTGGTTCCATTGCATATGGTTTCTTTGTGCTGCACCTACGAAGGTTGGACCCGCTGTTAAATTGAATGCTATGCAAAGCTAGTGTATATGTATGTTAGGTTAATAGAGCGTGGATTTGAAGACTGCAAAACATTTTTCCTCTGCTCTCAGCATTGGTTGTTGCTAGAAATTCCTGTTCTGCGAAAGTTGAATGCATTATGTGTGTGTGTGGAATGTTGCATGCAGTTCTTAATGGCATTTGGTGCATGGCTGTGCATTAGTAATTCCTAAGGTGAAAGTTGTGCGTTGGAGACCGTGTAATCGTATGCTATTTTCCCTTGTGCGTTGAAATTTTACAAGGCTATGTTTAATATTGAAAATTGAATAATGTGTTGAGTTAATCCATTATACACATGAAGTGATGTGAGTTGTGAATGTTAGAGTTCAGCAGCGGAAATATGAAAATAAAATGTAGAACATACAGCAGAAACACACATAAAGACAACAGATTTTTAACGTGGTTCACCTAACCAATCTGGGCTACGTCCACCTAACAGGGCATCGGCAATCTCATTAATCATCTGCAGAAATACAATAGCAGAGTTTCTCATCTTCTCAGCTCTTCCTCACAACACATTCCTCATTATGCTCTCTTGCCTCTACGGGCTTACATTTTATAGCTGTGAATGAAAACAAACTCATAAATTCTCTCACAACAAATATAGGATGCATTAACTCCTCATCAAAAACTGATGGAGCCAATGTAGCAACAAATCCTATTGTTGTCACCTACATGAGATTTTCCTCCAGATTTAATTAAAAAATAAGAAATAAAATCTCAACAATCTCCACCTTGACAAAAATTAGCCTGATACCCTGTTTCATTATTATTTTTATCTTTTCTGCAAGCCAAGAGAAGCCAGACACGATCGTAGCTTCTCTAACAAAACTAGTTTCGTGAACATGTCTGCACAGTTTTCCTTTGTATATACCTTTTCAAGAGAGACTCCCCTTTCAGGGATAACCTGTCTTACAAAATGGTATTTGATAGGTATATGCTTTGATTTACTATGATAGGCGGGATTTTTAGCCAAGTGAATTTCACTTTGACTATCACAAAATAACTTGATGTTGTCCTGCAACCTACCAAACTCACCAAACAAACCTTTCAACCAAACTGCTTCTTTGCAAGCATGCGAAGTAGCTATGTATTCTGCTTCTGTAGTGGATAAAGCAACAATGTTCTGTAGCTTTGACATCCAGCTAATAGCTCCACCTGCAAGAGTAAAGACATACCCTGAAGTTGACCTTCTCTTATCCAAATCACCTGCAAAATCGGAATCAACATATCCACAAACATATTCACTACTTCTGTTATAAGTGATACAATAATCACTTGTGCCTCTCAGATACCGAAGCACCCATTTCACTGCTGACCAGTGCTCTTTTCCTGGATTTTCCATATACCCGCTGACAACCCCAACTGCATGTGAAATATCTGGTCGAGTACAAACCATCGCATACATCAAACAACCTACTACATTGGCATATGGAATTCGAGACATATATTCCTTTTCTTCATTAGTGTTAGGACATAAACTTGAAGAAAGCTTAAAATGGGAAGCAAAAGGGACTGAAACAGGCTTCACATTGTTCATACCAAACCTCAAGAGTATTTTCTCAATATACTTCGTTGTGATAGCCACAGCTTACCATTACTCCTGTCTCTGAAAATCTCCATGCCCAAAATCTGTCTTGCTGCTCCTAGATCTTTCATATCAAACGTCCTAGCCATATGAGCCTTTAACCTGTTGATCTCTGTTATGCTTTTGCTTGCTAAAAGCATATCGTCAACATACAACACTAAGATAATGAACATGCCATTACTTAATTTCTTAAAGTAAACACAATTATCATATTCACTTCTTATATAATTTTGACTCATCATGAAAGAATCAAATTTCTTGTACCACTGTCGAGGCGACTGCTTCAGACCATACAATGATTTCTTGAGCCTGCAGACAAATTTCCTGTTGCGATTTTGAACAAACCCTTCCGGTTGTTCCATGTAAATTTCCTCATCTAAATCTCCATGTAAAAAAGCAGTTTTAACATCTAGTTGTTGTAATTCTAAATCAAGTAAAGCAACTAATGCTAATACAATCCGAATTGAAACAATTTTCACAACTGGTGAAAAAATCTCATGAAAGTCAACGCCTGCTTTCTGAGAAAAACCTTTTGCGACCAGCCTCGCTTTGTACCTGTCTTCTGTATCATCAACACCCTTCTTCAATTTGTAAACCCACTTACATCCCACAGTTTTTTTGTCTTTAGGAAGTTCTACCAGATCCCATGTGGCATTCTTTGCTAACGCCTTCATCTCGTCCTTCATAGCCTCTTTCCACTTACCACTGTTTGAACCTTCTATAGCTTCATGATAGCATAAAGGTTCATCATCGTTAGCAGTTAAAGCAACTGAAGTAACATAATCATCATACCTTTTAGGAAGTCGTCTGATTCTCGTAGACCTCCTTAAAGATGTTTCTGGTACTTCCACAATTTGCTGATTATTATCTGTAGGAACTTCTTCATGATCAGCATCTGAAACACGTTCATGATCTGCATCTGAAACTTGTTCATGATCTGAATCTGAAACTTGTTCATCTAGACTATCATCAGTTTTTGAACTGGTTTCAAACTAAATGTGTTGAAGCTTAGGTTCATTATCCTGTTTCAATTCATCATCTACATTTGGATTTTCAAGTGAGGATTCATTAAATTTAACATCTCTGTTAATGATGATCTTGTGAGTAGTAGGATCCCACAACCTGTATCCCTTAGTTCCATCACCATATCCAACAAATATATATCTTTTTGATTTAGGATCTAACTTAGAACGCTGATGTTTTGGAACTAGAGCATATGCATCACAACCAAAAACTTTCAGTTTAGAATAATCACATGGATAACCTTTCCATACCTCTTGAGGAATTTTGCATTCTATCGCAGTTGATGGTGATCGATTTACCAAGTAACAAGCTGTAGAAACCGCTTCTGTCCACAATTCCTTCTGCAAGTTGGCATTACTAAGCATACTTCTTGCTCTCTCTAAGAGAGTCTTGTTCATGCGTTCAGCAACTCCGTTTTGCTGAGGAGTATATACAGTGGTTTTATGTCTTTCGATCCCAGCATCCTTGCAATAACTATCAAATTCCTTTGAAGTGAACTCACCACCATTGTCAGTTCTTAAACATTTAATGGTTCTTCCAGTGATGTTTTCAACTAATGCTCTAAACTGTTTGAAAACTGTGAACACATCAAACTTCTTCTTTAACATGTAGACCCACACTTTTCTAGAGAAATCATCAATAAAAGATACAAAATATGACGATCCTCTATATGAGGTTGTAGGAGATGGACCCCAAACATCAGAATGGATATAATCAAGAATTCCCTTACTAGTATGTTTTCCAGTTTTAAACTTCTGCTTGCTTTGTTTCCCAAACAGACAATGTTTGCAGAAATCTAACTTAGAAGATTTTAAACTAGGAAGTAACTTACGATCAGACAAAAATTTTAATCCTCTTTCGCTCATATGGCCCAACCTTTGATGCCATAAACGAATAGAATTATTACTGTCATTTTCAGATACTGTAGAAGCATGATCTGACTCTGTTCTTCCTTCTAATTGATAAAGATTTCCAACCTTCTTTGCTTTCATGACTAGTAAAATTCCTTTATAAACTTTCATTACTCAACCTTGAATAAAGGTTTTATATCCATTAGTGTCTAGTACTCCTAGTGAAATGAGGTTTTTTCTTAGTTCAGGTACGTTTCTTACATCAGTTAGAATTTTATTTGTCCCATCAAACATTTTAATCTGGACGCTTCCAATTCCCACAATATTACACGACGCATCATTTCCCATATAAACCACTCCATCATTGATTGATTTATAAGTTTTAAACCACTCTCTATGAATGCACATGTGATTTGACGCACCAGCATCTAACAACCAATGTTGATCATGATTAGACAAACTAACTGATAACACTTCATCACTCATACTTGAAATCGATGCTGAACCTGTATCTGTCGTGTTTGCTTCTTTCTTCTCTGTCGAAGAGTCTCCTTTGGATGTTTGCTGTCTCTTCCAACAGTCCTTCTTCAGATGTCCTGATTTGCCACAAAACCAGCACTTTACCTTACTCTTCTTCCCTTTCGATTTTGAACGTGAATTGTTGTGCTTACTGAAGCGTCTTTCTTTAGAACGACCTCTGACCATCATTTCTTCTGATGTGGAGGTTTCTGAATTTGACCTCTTCCTTGTTTCTTCAGACAACAAAGCTCCAACAACATCATCAAATTCAAGGGTTTCTGATGAACTAAGACTTATAGAAGTAACAAAATGATCCCATGACTCAGGAAACGAGCATAATAAAGTTACAGCTTTATCTTCTGATTCAAATTTTACATCTATACTTTCTAACTGCACCAGGAGAGTATTAAAGGTATTCAGATGATCAGTTATCGTCGTACCTTCTTTCATGCGTAAGCTATACAACTGTCGCTTCAGAAGAATCCTATTGGTTAAGGATTTTGTCATGTACAACTTTTCAAGTTTTGTCCACAAACCAGCAGTAGTTTTCTCTGACACGATGTTAAACAAAACATCATCCGCCAAACACAGTCGAATGCCGCTCAGTGCTCTTTCATCCAGATCACTCCATTCATCATCTTTCATGGTGTAAGGATGTTTGGATTTTCCCAACAACACCTTTGCCATGCCTTGTTGCACGAGTAGATCATACATCTTCACTTTCCAGATCTCGAAGTTGTTTTTGCCATTAAACTTCTCGATCTCAAACCGGGCACTTTGTGTTTTTGCCATATTGTGTCACAAAAAATCTCCAATTGCAACTTTTTAATAAATGAATTTTTTTTTTTTATATTTTAATCAAAAAATAATTTTGATTAAAAAATTGCCCTTGCCTTAAAGAATGCCTTCAGTTAAAAAAAAAAAAACTTATACCCTTCTCCTTATAAAAAAGGCCTTTCTCTTAATACCAAATGTAAATGGCATTTACATTATTAAACATTATAAAAAGGCTTTTAATAAAATCGATTTATTTAAAAACACATACCATATGCAAATGACATTTGTTTTTTATATGTGGCCTTTTTATAAAACTCCAAATCGATTTTTCTTTAAACATCACTCAAATCGATTCAAAACGATTTATTCTTCCTTGATTTTTAAAACCACTTCAAAATCGATTCTTCACAAATCATTTTTTTTTCAAAAGCATATCAAACCAGTGTCATAAAAAACTGCAAATCGACTTGACTTTATCGATTTAACTTGCACATCTCTTCAAAACTTCAAATTGATTTAACTTACAGCGTTTGACGTTGGAATTTTAATAAAATGATTTAACCATACGCCAGCCGCTCACGTCCACGGCAATCACGGCATCACAGTGGCTCACGGCTCGTCGGCCAGCGTTTGGAGTCTGCGCTCAGCAGCAATTTTACTCTGCACATTTACTCTCAACACAGCGGTCAACATAGTGCCATTTACTCTATTCTGCATTAACACTAACACAGCCACGTTCAGCCACGGTCCACGATCACAGCACACAGAACTTCTTTCGGCTGTCAAAGCTTGCTCACAAACGGCAGTCAGTTCTTGCTGTAATACATTAACACACGCTCCGATACCAATTGTTAGAGTTCAGCAGCGGAAATATGAAAATAAAATGTAGAACACACAGCAGAAACACACATAAAGACAACAGATTTTTAACGTGGTTCACCCAACCAATCTGGGCTACGTCCACCTAACAGGGCATCGACAATCTCATTAATCATTTGCAGAAATACAATAGTAGAGTTTCTCATCTGCTCAGCTCTTCCTCACAACACATTCCTCATTATGCTCTCTTGCCTCTACGGGCTTACATTTTATAGCTGTGAATGAAAACAAACTCATAAATTCTCTCACAACAAATATAGGATGCATTAACTCCTCATCAGAAACTGATGGAGCCAATGTAGCAACAAATCCTATTGTTGTCACCTACATGAGATTTTCCTCCAGATCTAATTAAAAAATAAGAAATAAAATCTCAACAGTGCACTTCTTATATGGGATCGATTAAAGTGTGTTCTCTTTATATGTCACGTGAATGAAATATTTCATTGGCATATGAAAGTATATAAAGTGAAATGGTATATAAAGTGAGGGGTTTTAAAATTTTGGTGCTTTAATGAAGACTATGGTATATTGTTTATGAATATGGTATGTGGTATTCACCTTATTTTTTTGATAAGCCATATATTATATTGTAATGAAATTGCATGGTGTATGGAGGAATATTAAGAGCCTACTCTCTTAGTTGAATTTTTTTTGAAGACATAGTCAATCAATTTTATTACAAAGACATCAATCTTTTGTTGCAAGTAGTATAATTTTGGGCCCAGATCAGATTATATGATGCATTCACTCATCTCCATAGTGGGATTAGTTATCATTGGCAAAGAGAACTACCATGAGTGGTCTAGGAAGATAAAGCACACCTTGATTTTCAATGAGTTGTGGAAAGGGGTTTGTGAAGGAGAATGAGACAATGCACCTAAGAAGTCCACTTCTGACAAGGAGTTTTCCATTTGGGAAAACAATAACAGTAAATTCTATGCCTTGATTGCAGTGCCAGTAAATAAAGAGGCGAGTTGTCATATTTCGCAAATCTGAAGCATTTGAAACATTCAAAACCTTTCATGCATGGATTGAAAATGATGCACAATCTCATATTGGCTCTATTCAGACTGATAATGGAAAAGAATATACTTCAAATGAATTTGAAAACTATCTTCGCCAAAATGGGATCAAACATCAAGCAACCGTGCCTTATAATCCTCAACAAGACAGAGTAGATGAAAGAATGTACAGGACAATCTTAAATATGGTACGTTCAATGATGTTTTTCAAGAATGTTAAGCTAATGTTTTGGGCTGATGCAATTCTATGTGTCGTGTATATAAATAATAGGTGTCCATCTCATTGTTAATTTGTGGTAGCATCAGATGTGCTCTAAATCTCAAATTTTGTGGAGAGTCTTAGACACATGCATTACAGATAACCCATAATTTTTTTTGGGAAATTCCACTCAGAAACAGTTTTATTTGATAAATTAATTATTTTTAATGAGGACCCTAAGTCTAACTTAGGAAATTAAAATAATTAATGGGTATTAATTTAAAATGTTGGTTAAACTTATAGAAAAAGAAAATAAAGTCTAAATGTAATCATAGCCGTTGATTGGAGAACTAATCTCGGCAGTTGAAGATTCAATGAGAAGACTATAAAGGAAGGCTTGAGGGTCATTTGTAAAATACATAGTTACACGGGTACCACTCCCAGCCATTGGAAAGCACATACCCCAAGCTCCCCTACCCCTGGGAGCTTGGGAACTTGTTGGAAACTCTCCAAAATCGTGGGGAGCTTCAACCGATACTTTGGAGCTTTTTGGGAGCTTCACTGCAACAAATTTTTGGTGTTTTGGGAGCTTCACTGCAATGAATAAGTGAAAAATTAGGTTTATTTGACGTTGCCATCTTGGGTGCTGCTTAAATTGATGGAACGATGAGAAGGGAAGGGTATGCCGCAGGGTCTAGATCTAGATATGGGTCTGGAACTAAGAGAAACACCTTGATTATGGAAAACCCTTCTATCCAAATGAAGATGAGGTGCCTGGCCAATCCTTATGCGCAAGATTTGGATGGAAATAAATTTAATATTTTCTTTTTATTTTTATTTTTAATATATTATATTACTGGCGCTCCAAACTTGACGTTTCCTGTAAATTTAGGAAAAACGTCTAGCCGTATCGAATACTCTTTCCCGCTTACCGAAATTACTCCCGTACCAAAAACTCGTGCAACATAGGTAAAATACACCGAAAGGATCTAGTGATTGAATTTTCTGAAGTGAGCAGTGCTCAAGAGGAAAACAAGATCTAAGTGATTCTTCATTGCAGAGAGGGGCAGAGACAGTATCCGGAGAGAAATCTTTCTCAGCCAGAGAATCATCAACAGAGAAGGGTAGAGAGAGATCCAGTAGCCTCAGCGCAGAGCCAGAGAGGCTGACACCAAGCCATGTAGGGTGACACAAAGGTTGCATAGAGGGTCAGAGGAAATATGAAGGGTTTGCTGAAAGGTCAATTTCAAAAGCCGGAAGGCGAGGTGTGAGACCGAGAGGCAGAGATCAAAATTTCTGAGGAGCAGATCGATTCACTAGTTGAGTGACACAGTGCCTAGAAGGTTTGACGATGGGACTGCGCAGAGGCAGCACAGAGCCTGCCAGAGGCACATCGTTAAGTGGCCGAATCAACCAGGATTTCCAATGATAGAGTGAGGTAACCTTGCTAATATTTCTGTCAGTGATATTATCTGTAACTAAATTGTCTGAAGTGACATTCAGAGATGTATTCAGATTAACTGTTGCTTAATAATAAAACCCTCTGATCTGCTGCACTGGTTTTCCCGCATTGGGTTTTTCCAGGGATGTTTGTCCAAAAATAATGGTGTCCTGTATGTGTTATTTCTCTAGCTTAGTCTACTATTTTCAAATATAATTTAATAAAGTGAAGGCTTCTTCAGTAATTTCTTCAATGTTTTCAGAAGTAATCTACAAAATAACTTGTTAAATGTAATTTACAAGTAGGAGAAGTAGTTCAGTTTGTTGTAGTAGGATTCCAGATCTAGGACTTGGAATTTTCACATGGTGTCAGAGAGTTGATTGTGAAATAGGAAGAGTAGATCCAATGCTGAGACGGAGGCCGAAGAGCTGCAAAAAGCATCAAATCGAATCCCTAGAGGGATTGTGCAGTCCAAGCCAAAAAGGCTGAAATTTCCGGGAAAGTCTCTCTCTTAGTGAGTCGACAGAGAGGAAGGGCTTCCAGATCGGAATTTTTACAAGCCAGATGGAGCAGCGCAGAGCCTCAACACAGAGCTGGTGGGACCTAGTTTTCTGCAAGCAGAATTTATTTTTCTAGGCAGAAAGTCGTTAGAAGAGGAAGCAACACAGTGAGGAAATTTTCTTCCTTAGGAAGTTCCTCGCTAGGGAATTTCATTTTTCCAAGATCTGAGTAGCAGATCTGGGTAGTAGATCTACAAACCCCAGAAGGAGTGCGTAAGCCTGTCTAGTGCTGTGTAGAGGGGGAAGAAGAGGAGAAAATTTGACATTTTCTTGATAGCCATGGTAGTTCATGAGCTTAGAGATCAGGACTGGTTGGAGGGAACCTCCAACTACGTGATATGGAAGGAAAGAGTCACATGCCTTCTAGATGAGTATGATCTCAAGCTTTTCGTGACGAGTATGGTGACTATCCCTGCATATCCAAATCCGCTGAAGAAGTACACGGTTGATATGGCAATGAAAAAAAGGATGCTCCTTGGTGGAGTCAAGGATCACATAGTGTCCCATATAGCTGGCAAGGACACAGCTAGGTAGATGTGGGAAGCCTTGGCAGCGCTGTATGAAGGCTCTTCCGAACAACATAAGATGTACTTAGAGTAGAAACTGAGGATGATGCAGATGCAAAAAGGGGAGCATATTGTTTTGTTCCTGTCAAAACTTCAGGAAATCCATGATCAACTAGCAGCAGTGGGAGCCACTCATTCTCCTATATCCATGTTGAGAGTGGCTCTTAATGCAATATCGGAATAATGGCAGGTGTTTTTCTAGAGCATCCTGGGCAGAGCAACCTTGTCGGGCTGGGAAGAGATGCAGGCTGCTCTTCAGCAAGAAGAGATAAGGAGGGACCTCGTCAAGTGTAAAATTGACGACAACAATGGCATTGGATCGAAGTTGAAGCAGGAGGAGGAAGAAAATGCAGCCCTCGCATTTTAAGGGCAGCAAGAGCAGTAGAGATGTAAGAAAGACGTCTCGAAGATAAAGTGCTTTCGGTGTGGTGAACTTGGTCACTACACTACCCAGTGTCCTTTGAAGAAAAAGAACAAGGACGAGAAGCACGATCTGAAGGCTGTGACCACAAAGATTAAGGAGGATGAGTATGCCATGAGTGCCCACGCATCTCTAGGAGGGAGATGGGGTGACATTATGCTATAAGTTCGCAAGAACTTCGGTTGGGCAGGATCCTCGAGGAAGTCCACCTCTCGGATCATAACCTTGCTACGGGTGCCCACGATCAGTGTTGATTTATGGTAGCATCGGATGTGCTATAGCCTTGTAACTTTGTATATAGGCTAGGACACATGTATTCCATAAAACCCAAAAATGGTTTTGGAAAATTCCACTTAGAGATGGTTTAATTAAAATAATTAATCATTTTTTAATGTTTTCCTAAGTCTAAACTTAGGGAAACTGATTAATTAAACTAAGTGTGAATCTTCTAGATAAAGTCATGGATCACCTCCAAGTTAATCTTAGCCCTTGATTATGTTTTAATCTTGGCCGTTGAAGAGTCAACAAAGGAATATAAGAAGGAGGGTGAGGGGCCTATGGAAAATAATGTTGTGACACTTGAGCCATTGAGCATTTTCGATTTGTGTGAGGAGACACGACTTTTGATCAAGGATCAAATCACTAGGGTAGGGTTTGCTAAGTGATTATGATTCAATGATCATGTTAGCACCTAATTTGAACCTCAGGCTGAAAGAAGGCAAATCAGGGTAACTTCAAACCACGCTCAGCCTTGAAGCTAGCCCTACAAGGTCAAGAGAGGGCTCTCTCCATGAAAAATATTCAAATGAAGTATAACTGCAAACTAATTTTAGGCTAGGTATAATAAACTCAGAATGTTTTTATAAATTTTTTAGGGTTGTATGAACAGATGGGGTTGGGCAGTTTGAAATTGGGGAATTAAATCAGAGATATAGGGTATTTTATGGGGCAAGGTAGGCAGGATTTTAACAACTTAGTTTTAATAATGATGGAATGTGTAAGACTGGTGAGAAGCTGAAAAGGGCATAGGAGATGGATCCTCTTCAAACAACAGAAAACATCAAGTATTGAATGATTTCCCAAGGGAGAGCATTATGCAATGGATTCTACCTATCTATCTTGAAAACATTCAACCAGAGATATGAATGAATGAATGGAAAACATAACAAATAAAAAATGATCACAAAGGAAAGAACAGTGCTAAAATCCATACCACAGGGATCCCATAAATCAGTGCTACATTTCTTTATTAATTCCCTGCCAAACTCTTACAAATGGAGCGCGGAGCATCCTGAAACATTTCCAACTTATTCCACACTTTTTCCCCCCTTTTACAAATGATGAAGAATTACATTAAATAGACAAAATTTGAGGGGGGAAAATCCACAGAAGAAGGAGTTGTTTCACCAGCTTTGGAACATAAATCTGAATATAGGAAAAGGACCAACAATATGCCCCTGAAAAGAAGGAGCAATAGATTTGACTTCCTGGAGAAATTTGCTGTCATACCCAATGAAGGAAAAGAGGCAGCCTGAAGAACAGATCCCTTTTTCATCGCTGCTGTAGATGTTTTTGTGTTCATAATTAGCTCACGACCTTGATCATTTCTTTTTCTTTGTCAAAAATCCCTTTACCGAAGAAAAATGCCTTTTAAACAAAATGAAATGAAACCCGATTTTTAATGAAGAAAAGTCCCTTTTTTATGGACAAAGAGCGAAAGGAAGGATGGTGGGTCCGAATCACAATCGCAATCGCAAATCGCAATCAGAAGAGGGGAAGGTGTATCACATAATGGAGCGATGCGATGAAAACATTGCGATGCGATGGGAGATGGGCTTTATAATGGGATCGGGGAACAATCACAATCGCAAATCGGCGGAGAAGTGGAGCAGGAGCAAGTGCTGTGGGAAATGCCGATTACGATGGTGCGATGAATTTGTGAGTCGTCCGATTGGAAGGGCGGATCGACGGTGGAGATGCAATCAGGGGGAGCGCGTCAGCGGGAGTCAATCGCATCAGAAGAAGTCATGGGAGTGGAGATAAAGTTGGGAATGCTGCAAAGTTGCGATGCAATCGGGAAATTGCAACTGAATGAGGGCCGTTGGATCGTTGATAAAATCAACGGTCCAGACGCAATCGCATCGGAAGTTTTCAATCGGAGGTGAGTAGATCAAGATTGTGTGATGCGATAGTGCGATCGGATCGGGGGAAAGGGAGTTGCAATCGGATCGGAAGAAAGGGGGTATGATCAGATTGGTAGAAAAACTTTAAAATTATATGAAAGGTAGAAGTTATAAAGTTTAAGGGACCAAATGAGAAAAGGGGGCAAGGTTAGGCTTTTGGGGACTTTTATTCACTTAGGCATATTTTCCAATCCAGGAGTCAGTTTTGAGAGTATAATATATCATTGGAAAGCTCTTTTCGGGCTCCTTCTGATGAACATACTTAGAACATGATTTTACACTAAAAATACTATGGAAAACACCTTTGAAAATCAGGGTGGTGGCGGTGTAGAGATAGCAGCTTCTGAAGCTCAACTTATTACATATGAAAACATAAAATTACATAAGAAATAATAATAAAAGAAAATTACCATGTTTTTCACCTCAAAACATGTTTTGAGGTGAAAATTGCATCAAGCTTATCAGAACAATTCTTTGATTTTTCCAGATATTGTGCCTTTGAGTTTATTTGACCTCCTCATGACCTTCCTAATATTTATTGACACTTGACTCATTAATTTGACCATGATGAGACCCCAGAACCTAATGAGACCAACCCTATGATCTAATAACATGATTTGCGAAGTGAAAGTAGACCATAGAGAGGAGAATTGACGAGTTTTTGCATGAGGGAAAAACTGATGAAAGACCACTACCATCAATGAATCCATGACCTAATGGAATGATGAAAATTTATGGTATGGGACTCCTACTATGCAAATTCAAAAGAGAAAATTTTGATCACTGATGGAAGTATGACAAAACTGACACTAACATTGGCTCCAATGGGGATGGTAGCTCCTTGGAGGTGCCAAGAACACCGTAGACCAATTAGCCTTATCCATTGGGAAATATGGTCAAAACACTGAAAACTGACACAATGTAGAATGAATCTAACTCAACTATGACTGAAAACTAAATTAAAACCAGCAAACCTTACACATATCATTCAAGTTTTATAGCCTTCACCTCGGGCCCAAAACTTCAATGACTATGTACTTCAAATCTGACCAGCAATGGCATAGTATATACAATGACTTGTGACCCAATTTTGGATCCATTATCTCAAAAGTGGTAGTGCTTCAAAAGCCTATTATTCACTGGCCCTCCAGGGCAATCTTGCCCGTCCATCTCTGTGAGTAGAAAGGCGTTCTGTCCCCTGTAAGCTGAAATCTTGTATGGTCCTTTCCACAGGTTGTCGAACTTACCATGCTTCCCTTTGTCCTCATTTCGTGCATCCCATCTCAACACTACATCTTCCAATTGAAATTTTTTTGCTTTGGCTTTACGGTCATAGATTCTGTTTATCTTCTCCTAAAACTGAATAGCGTTCTGAGAAACTTCCTCTCTTGTTTGCTGAAGATGGATCATTTGATTGATCCTTCACTGATTATCGTCCTCTTCACTACCGATCTCTTGCAATAGTCTCATGACAGGAACTGTAAGCGATGTGGGAAAAACAAAATCTGTACCATAAACTAATTCAAATGGTGACATACCTATGGATTTCTTGCTGCTGACTCTATCTGCCCATAACGCGTTGATGAGCTTTCGATGCAAATTCCTCTTATTTTCTTCTAGCATTTTCTTGATTATGTTTATCAGAGATTTATTTGATGATTCTGCCAAGCTGTTTCCTTGTGGGTAATATGCTGTCGAATGGCCCAACACAATATTGTATTTATCGCATAATTCCACCATCTTCTTGAATCTAAATGATGTTGCGTTATCTGTTATGATTTTGTGAGGACAACCAAAATGAGACAAGATATTTGATTCTAAGAACTGAATGATAACCGTATCAGTGGCCTGTCTTGCTGGAATGGCCTCGATCCATTTGGTGAAGTAATCGGTTCTTGTCAAGATCCATCGACGCTGTGTTGATGATGCAGAATGGATTTCCCCTAGGAAATCAAGTCCCCACTGTTGGAAAGGAGCATTTACTGAAACTGGTTTCAAAGGAAGAGGAAGCAGTTTTATTTTTCCTTGGAAAACTTGACACTCATGGCAGCTCATCACTGTTTTATACAAATCTGAAAATAAAGTGGGCCAATAATATCTTGCTCTCAACCCTTTGTTAGCTGTTTTTTTCCAAAACAAATGACCACCACAATCACCTTTGTGAAAGTCATGCATCACCTGCTGAGCCTCATCTTCAACCAAACAATTGAGTAGAATACCTCCTGGATCTTTCCAATAAAGAGCACTGTTTAAAATACAGAATTTAGCAGACTTGATTTTTATTGATCTACCTTTGCTTCTAGACATCTCGGGAGGTGGTGAAAGATGCTGAAGAACATAAACTATGTATGAATACCATGGGGATTGTAGAAAAGTGTCTGAAACCGGAACAAGCGAACCATCATCCTCATCCTCCGACATTGCTGCTATGAGGTTTATATCCAGGGCGCGCAAGTTGGATTGTGCCATTAGTTTTGCTAAACCTTTTCCTTTAATTAACTTTGTGGGTTTTATCTCCAAATCATATTCCAACATTGCTGCTATCCACTTACCTCTTCTTCTCTCCAGATCAGTTTTCATCAGGACATATTTCACTGCTGCATTAGGAACATATGCTATAGTATGTGAATGCAGAATGTATACTCTAAAATCCTTCAATGCTTTTATAAGAGCCAAAGCTTGTTTCTCAATGATATTATACCGCAAGGCAGCGTCTCGAATAGTACTACTGAAAAAGGAAGTGGGCTGTTTAATCTGATCTCTCTTTTGCATTAATACCGCAACCATGGTATGCTCCGATGCAAATGAGAATATAATGAAATCTTGAGTGTAGTCAGGACTAATCAATACTGGGGCATTGGACAGAGCAAAATTTACCAGATTAAATGACTTGATAGCCTCCTCACTCCATTTGACAGTGTTTTCCTTTTTCAACATGTTAGTCATTTCTCTTAAATGTTCAGCCAAATTGGGTATAAATCTGCGCAAAAATTTCATCTTACCATTAAATGCCTGAATCTCCTTTTTGTTACGTGGGAGGTCTATGTGCTGAATCGCCTCCACTCTTGAAGGATCGATGTGGATACTTTCTTTAGAGATGATATGCCCCAATAGATTGCCCTCATCGATAGCAAACAGACTTTTATTCGGTTTGAGAGAAATCCCAAACTTTCTGCATCGCTAAAATACAATCCTCAAGTCGTGCAAATGTTCATCGTCAGAACCAGAAAACACTGTCATATCATCCAAATAAACAACTAGAAAAACATCCTTTTCATTGGCAAAAGCAATGTCTATTGCTTGCTGGATAGTGGCTCCAGCGTTCTTCAGACCAAATGGCATTTTGGCGTACTAGAAAGTTCCCCAAGGTGTTGTGAAAGTAGTTTTGTCTTGGTTTTTTCATGCACCAAGATCTGATTATAACCTGAGTAACCATTGAGTAGTGATATCCTTGATGCTCCAACTACTCTTTGCAAAATATGATCCATCTTCGGAAGTTGATAGTTATCCTTCAAGGATACTCTATTCAGATTCCGAAAATCTATACACAACCTTATCTCTCCTGTCTTTTTACGTACTGGGACCAAATTCGAAATCCAATCAGAAAGTCTAATTGGGACAATGATACCAGCCTTGTACAATCTGTTTACCTCTTTTTCAATGGATGGCAGTAGCTTTGGGTTGATCCTTCTTAGCTTATGTCTAAATGGCTTCTGATCTGGCTTGATGGGAATAGTATGCTGAATTATATTTTTGTCATAGACCTTCAAATCTGAATAATCCCACACAAACAAATCAGAAAATTCAAAAATTTATTTAACATACTGTTCCTTTACCTCAGGGGACAGGGCCTTTGATAACTTCACAAGCTTATGCTTGTCAGCTGTTCCAAGATTAACATCTTCAACTCCTTTATCAGTAGGCACCAAGCTCGATTTCTTTGCAACATCATATTGATCAAAAGCTCCTCTAAAGGTATATGACCTCTAGGAATTACATTGTCTTTCAGTGGCAACACGTCCATCTGATTTACTTCGATTTCTTGATCATCGACTTCATAATCACCCTCTATGGAAGTGTCTTTGAATTTTCCTTCATTCTACAAAAAAGCATTGATTTCATTGTCATCCCAAAATACTTGCCAATACCTTAAATTATCTGGAACAACAGGCCGATATTTGACATAAATTTCAAATTTGTTGCTAGAATTCATTGGAATCTTCAAATTGCTTGTAGTAGTGGCAAGAGAATCTTCAATAAGATTCTGCATTCGGGGTACTACTGTCAAAGTGTATTCAGAAAACGTCCTCAAGATGTCTAGGACTGCATTCCTATAGGCTCTCAATCGCGGATGCTTTGCTTGATATTCTCCCTTTACCTGTTTGATTATTAACTTCGAATATCTATAGACAGAAATCCTCTTTGCCTTTAGCTTCTTCAAAAATTTCAAACCTACAATCAAAGCTTCATACTTTGCTTCATTTTTAGAGCAATCAAAAGCCAATTTGTAAGCACATACTTCAACATTACTAGGAACTTTTTCAGGCTGGAAAACAGGGCTTCGAATCCATATTCCTATACCAGCACCATCCTTACCAACAACTCTGTCAAATTCCATGCTCCAAAGGCCTTCTTCTTCTTCTTCTAAATGCTGAAATTTTGCTTCTTTCTCTACTTTATCTTGACTAATTTATGCATTTTTCTGTTGTTCATTTTCATTTTTCTGTTGGCAGGCAGGAAGCTCAAAAATGCTTGCTGCTTTATCTTTTTCCTGTCTAATGACTTTCCTAAAATTTTCTAAAATTTCAGGTACCTCATCTACTTCTATCAACTGAACATTTTCATCATTCAAACCACCATCTGAATATAATACAAATGACTCTAAATCTATGTGGACTGCATTAATTGGATGATTAACTGGCTTCTCTTTGCTAGTGATCATGTATTTCATTTTATTCTCCCTGTATAGTTTTCTCAACTGACCGAACATGAGAATGGTGGCATAAGAGAAGTCAAGCTGTATGGTTCCCTTCAATTTTGCACCCCATGACCTAGATAAAAGCATTCCAAACCGTGGTGGAACATCGACAACAACTACATCCATCAAAACATTATTGGCTGGGATTTGATCTAAAGACACCACCAAGTCTTTGATAAGACCAATACAATGGACCCTACCAGAGTCAAAAGAATACAAATCATGGTATTTGCGGGTAATATCAAGACCCAAATTCTCCATAATGGCTTTGGGCATCAAGTTGTGCGAGGCTTCGGAGTCCAACATAGCGTTATGTAAAATGAACTCGTGCAATCTAAGACTCAGGTAGAAGGGAGGAACTTCACTCTCTTTAGACTGACCTTCTATGGCTGGACCAAAAATGAGTTCAGGATAATCATCTTCAACATTTACCATATCTGACACAGAGTCTATTTGCAAAATTCTAGAGACCTTATGTTTATAAGTATTGTTTTTAACCAACTTAGTCAAGAGCATGGACACCTTCAACCTAGCAATTTCATTTTCTAAATTAAAAGATGGAACTTTTTCTACCTCTTTGACGGGAGGATCTTTCTTCTCCACTTGCTCCTTTGTTGCGCTAAGCTGATCCTTTTCATTTGCAGTGTTAATTGATGAGGATGCCTTGCTGAGAGAGGGATCAGCAGGCTCTTTCCCTTTCCTTTGAGTATTTGAAGAGTCATTTTTTCATTGCAACTCTTTTTTTTTATGAACGGGATTGATTGGCACATTTATGCTCCTCAAAGAACACTGCTTTTGTTGCACTAACAAAGCATTCATATATCCTCTTTGATAATCATCGGAATCTTCCTCTAACACTACATCGTTGGTCAATATGAAATATTCATCTTTCTGAATGTCTGGAATCATTGTATATTCTTCGTCTTCTGTGAGAAAGATGGGCGCACTGTCGGCAGTGAAAAAATGGTTAGCTTCAACTACAGGATCATCATCATCATCTGTTTCCATTCCTTGAACATAATTTTGCTACAACGGAGTTCTGATGTGTTGTTGTTGTGTTGCTTGGTCCTGCGCTTTATGTTCCGTTTGCTTAATTCAGAATTGGGGCTGCTACTGTCCTCTGAAATTGGGATTCCTAATTTGTGCTTCAGGTCTATCTTAAATAGTCAACCGATCAACCATCTTCTCTACTGTTCGGATCAAAGTGTCCATCTTACTGTTTAAAGGAGATGCTTCTTCTTTCACAGTTACCCTCTTTTCGGCTCTTGTCCGCGCTCTTCTAGCCAGCAAATTCACTTCTACGCTCACAGTTATTTTCTGCATATCTTCAAGTGTGGTAGGATCTTATTCTCGTAGCTGATATGCCATATCAGCATCGAAACCATCTGGAAACTTGAGCAAAGCTAACCCCATGGGAGGTTCTAGGTTGGCTGGAATAGCATTATACACAACATTAAATCTCACACAATAATCTTGTACACTTTCGCCCACGTTCCTTTTAATATTTTCATATTCAAACAAGATTTGGAGTGGGTTTTTCTTTACCTCCCACCTATCTAAGAATTGTCTATGTAGCTCCTGCAAATTGTGGATAGAGGCTGTTGGCAAGGCTCTGAACCATTTTCGAACTTCACTTCTAAAACTTTGAACAAACAATCTCGTGGTCACATTTTCTGCCTCTACCTCATGAAGGTCAAAAAATTCATTCATCTTATCAACATGTTGCTGGGCTATGATGCTTTGAGTGGCATCAAATAGAGGTATTTTACTTTGATAATCAACAGGCATATCATTCAGATTCTGTGGTAAAACTATGGGTGCATACCAGGCATCCATGATTCGAGGTGGATTTACAACAACGTTTTTGCTACTAGGATTCAAGGGAGGTGTTGATGGAAGAGTCGAAAGCTAAGAATTGACTTCTAAAACTAATGGGAATGCTGATGAATCAAGGGCAGGAAATGTTGTTTCTGATAACTCTGAAGGCTCAGGGATATTGGTTACAGTGATAGATGTCTGAGGGGAATTCAAAATATAATCATCAATTGATGTGTTTTCCCTTTGAACTTCGATATCTATAAGAAATTCTGGATCTAAAATTGGGTCATCAAGTGCAGCTTATGATTTATTTCTGAACAAAGAAAGCTCAAAACACTCATCACAAGAGAGGTCTTCTACAAACCACCACTCATTGGGCCAGGTATGGGATCTGAAAATAGGTCTAGGGCTTACTGAACCTTCTTGTCTTCTGATTATTCTTGGGATGAGATTAGGATTTTCAAACACAGGGGGAGGATTTGGATCAGGGTTGGCCCTTGTGTATCTCCTTGAAGCCAGTGTGGTCAAATTTCTACTTCACAATGTTTTATTTCAGCCTAGAAAACTTTGAACCTCATCATCTAGAGTTCAAGAATATATATGGAAGATATTACTGGGGTGATTAGTCTTTTGCTTTAAATATATCCCCAGTGTGGTCGCCAGAAAATGTTAGCACCTAATTTGAACCTTAGGTTGAAAGAAGGCAAATCAGGGTAACTTCAAACCACGCTTAGCCTTGTAGCTAGCCCTACAAGGTCAGGAGAGGGCTCTCTCCGTGAAAAATATTCAAATGAAGTATAACTGCAAACTAATTTTAGGCTAGGTATAATAAACTCAGAATGTTTTTATAAAATTTTTAGGGTTGTATGAATAGATGGGGTTGGGCAGTTTGAAACTGGGGAATTAAATCAGAGATACAGGGTATTTTATGGGGCAAGGTAGGTAGTATTTAAACAACTTAGTTTTAATAATGATGGAATGTGTAATACTGGTGAGAAGCTAAAAAGGGCATAGGAGATGGATCCTCTTCAAACAACAGAAAACATCAAGTATTGAATGATTTCCCAAGGGAGAGCATTATGCAATGGATTCTACCTATCTATCTTGAAAATGTTCAACCAGAGATATGAATGAATGAATGGCAAACATAACAATTAACAAATGATAACAAAGAAAAAAACAGTGCTAAAATCCATACCATAGGGATCCCATAAATCAGTGCTGCATTTCTTTATTAATTCTCTGCCAAACTGTTACAAATGGAGCGCGAAGCGTCCTAAAATATTTCCAACTTATTCCACACTTTTCCCCCCCTTTTACAAATGATGAAGAATTACATTAAATAGACAAAATTTGAGGGGGGAAGATCCACAGAAGAAGGAGTTGTTTCACCAGCTTTGGAACACAAATCTGAATATAGGAAAAAGACCAACAATATGCCCCTGAAAAGAAGGAGCAATACATTTGACTTCTTGGAGAAATTTGCTGTCATACCCAATGAAGGAAAAGAGGTAGCCTGAAGAACAAATCCCTGTTTCATCACTGCTATAGATGTTTTTGTGTTCATAATTAGCTCACGGCCTTGATCGTTTCTTTTTCTTTGTCGAAAATCCCTTTACCGAAGAAAAATGCCTTTTAAACCAAATGAAATGAAATCCATTTTTTAATGAAGAAAAGTCCCTTTTTTATGGACAAAGAGCGAAAGGAAGGATGGTGGGCCCGAATCACAATCGCAATCGCAAATCACAATCGGAAGAGGGGAAGGTGTATCACATAATGGAGCGATGCGATGAAAACATTGCGATGCGATGGGAGATGGGCTTTATAGTGGGATCGGGGAACAATTGCAATCGCAAATCGCCGGAGAAGTGGAGCAGGAGCAAGTGCTGTGGGAAATGTCGATTGTGATAGTGCAATGACTTTGTGAGTCGTCCATTCGGAAGGGCGGATCGACGGTGGAGATGCAATCGGGGGGAGCGTGTCAGCGGAAGTCAATCACATCGGAAGAAGTCATGGGAGCGGGGAAAAAGTTGGGAATGCTGCGAAGTTGCGATGTGACCGGGCGATTGCGACTGAATGAGGGCCGTCAAATCGTTGATAAAATTAACGGTCCAGATGCAATTGCATTGGAAGTTTTCAATCGGAGGTGAGTCGATCGGGATTGTGCGGTGCGATAGTGACATTGGATCGAGGGAAAGGGAGTTGCAATCGGATCTGAAGAAAGGGGGTGCAATCGGATCGGTAGAAAAACTTTAAAATTATATGAAAGGTAGAAGTTATAAAGTTTAAGGGACCAAATGAGAAAAGGGGGTAAGGTTAGGCTTTTGTGGACTTTTATTCACTTAGGCATATTTTCCAATCCAGGAGTCATTTTTGAGAGTATAATATATCGTTGGAAAGCTCTTTTCGGGCTCCTTCTGATGAACATACTTAGAACATGATTTTACACTGAAAATACTGTGGAAAACACCTTTGAAAAGTAGGGTGGTGGCGGTGTAGAGATAACAGCTTCTGAAGCTCAACTTATTACATATGAAAACATAAAATTCCATAAGAAATAATAATAAAAGAAAAGTGCCATGTTTTTCACCTCAAAACATGTTTTGAGGTGAAAATTGCATCAAGCTTATCAGACAACTCTTTGATTTTTCCAGATACTGTGCCTTTGAGTTTATTTGACCTCCTCATGACCTTGTTGATATTTATTGACACTTGACTCATTAATTTGACCATGATGAGACCCTAGAACCTAATGAGACCAACCCTATGACCTAATAACATGATTTGCGGAGTGACAGTAGACCATAGAGAGGAGAATCAGCGAGTTTTTGCATGAGGGAAAAATTGATGAAAGACCACTACCATCAATGAATCCATGACCTAATGGAATGATGAAAATTTATGGTATGGGACTCCTACTATGCAAGTGCAAAAGAGAAAATTTTGATCACTGATGGCAGTATGACAAAACTGACACTAACATATCAGATCCAGAGAGGGGAAGAAGCAGAGATTGGTCAGGTGGACCATGAATACATTTTAGAGTGAGGCAACATTTACGCAGAAGAGAGACAACGTTGTTTTCTGCAGAGGTGACGCAGTTCCTTTAGAGAATCACGCAGAACCAGTGCAGTGTCTCTTGGAGTCAGTCCGAAGAAAGCTAGAGGCTGGGGTTCTGAGCCAGGAGGGTCAAAATCTAACTTCAAATCAGCGAGATCAGTTTCAGAGGAGGGTGACATGGTCCCTCAAGCTTGCCCATGCAGGCTTACGCAGATCCAGTGTAGGCAATCACACAGAGGCAGTGAGGGCTTCACCAGCATTGTTTTTGATCAACCAAAGACTTGCTGAGTGAGGTATATCTCACAAATATTTTTTTTGTCTAGATTTCTCTGAAGGGTTTGCTGAATGTTGGCACCCTAGTTGTATTTAAGATTATGCTACTTAATAATACAAACCCTCAGATCTACTGCATCGGTTTTCCCAAGTTGGGTTTTTCCGGGGACTTAGTCAAAAAACAACTGTGTCACATGTGGATGTTTTTCATTGAATTTTGCTCAGATTGTTTCAGCACTTAGATCTATTTCTGCAACATTATTTGTGTAGACTGCTTCAGAAATTACTTTGATATTTCACAGTAATGAAATAATTATGTAACATAATAGAAGAAGTAATTCAGATTTGTTGCAGTAGGAATTCAGATCTAGGATTTCTCACATGGTATCAGAGCTTATTCAAGCTGAAGTGTAGGTGAAACACAAGTGAACCAACAGATCAGCACTGAAGAGTCTGGGATCTGCGTAATCAGCAGAAGACCCTCCCAGAAAATTACACTGTCCAGGCCAGGAGGGCATTCTAGTGCAGAAAAGGCTCCCTCTGAGAGAGTTGACAGAGGGGTAAGCTTTTTCAGTTGCAGAAGAGGAAGCATAGTTGAAGGACGTAGTTACTGCACAATAGTAAGAGCTGGTGCATAAGCGTCAGAAAATTCTGAAAAACACAGTTGGTGATTTCTTGACCTTAGAAGTTTTTCTTACTCAAAGAAGCTCAGTTTTTCCCGTGCGGCAGCAGAAGTAGTGACTTACTCCTCAAGGAGTGCATAAGTTTAGTTGAGCAGAGGGTGAGAGGAAGATTTTGACAAAGTTGAGAAGATGGCCAACAATGGACTACGTGACCAAGATAGATTGGAGGGTGCCTTCAACTATGTTATTTGGAAATCAAGGATAGAGTTTCTCCTTGATGAGCATGATCTGAAAGCCCTCATAGACATCGCACTTGCAGAACCTCTTGATGCTGCACACCTGAGGCAATTCAAGAAGAATATGGAAAGATCCAAGAGGTTGATCCTAGATGGAGTAAAGGATCATATCGTACCCCACATAGCTGCAAAGACCATGACTAGAGAAATGTGGGTAGGGCTGGAAAACTATACCAAGGATCTTCCAAGTAGCGAAGATGTACCTTGAAGAGAAGATGAAAAATATCAGGATGAATAAGGGAGAGTGTTTTGACTCCTTGTCTCGGATTCAGGAGAACCAAGATCAACTGTCTGCAATAGGATCTGCTCCTAGAGACTCAGAGCTAGTAAGGCTCACACTGAACTCTGTTTCAGAGGATTATCAAGTCTTTGTCCAAAGTATATTAGGCAGAGAAAGACTTCCAGGATGGGAAGCAATGTGGGCAACCTTACAACAAGAGGAGTTAAGGAGAGATCTCCTAAAAATCCACTTGGAGGATGGCAATAGTAGTTCAAAGGTCAAGAAGGAGGAAGAAGATAACATTGCCCTTGCATCAAAAGGGTAACAGAAGCAGAAAAAGAAAGATCTGACCAAGATCAAGTGCTTCCAGCGTGGGGAAATGGGAAATTATGCCACACAGTGTCCTCTTAAGAAAATGGATAAAGAGGAGAAGGAAGATCCACAAGCAGGAGCTGCCAAGATTGGGGCAGAAAAGGATTGTGCCATGTTAGCTCATATTCTGAAAGGAGAGAAGTGGGTTGACTTGGATTTGTAGATCCAGAATCTACAAGTAGGCGAGATCCTTTAGTATTTCCGAACTCTTAGATCACATGTGAGCTATGACAGCCACATACAATACCAGGATGGATAGTTGCAGCAGAATATGAGAAGACAATGTAGTGGCTAGCAATACTAGAGGCTGATCAACGCATAGAGAGAGCAACAACAACGCAATGCACACTGGTGCAGCACAACAGAGCAGCAACAACGGAGTATTTTCAGTGAGCTAGTACAAAAACTAGCAACAATCAGTCTTATTTTTTAGTTGTAGATCTACTTGTCCAATTTCGGATGTTTTTTCTGAAGCAGCAGTGCAGCAGCAACAGTAGTTGAGCAGCAGCAATAGCAGATGAGAAACAACAACCCAGTGCACAAGTGGCGCAACACAAAGTAGTGCTCACGCAGTGCAGCAACATAGTTGCAGAATTCAGAGGGAGTTGCAGTACAATGGCAGTTGGCAGCATCATGCAGAGTCAACAACAGTATAGATGCAACTTTTTTGTGCAGTGTTGGTGAGCAGCATCAACAACACAGCAGCAGATGTTCCAGAAGTCAGGAGCATCACGTTGAGTTGTTTTTCTAGAACACTTTCCTCGCTAAGAGGGAGTGTTGATTTATGGTAGCATCGAATGAGCTCTAGCCTTGTAACTTTGTATATAGGCTAGGACACATGTATTCCATAAAACCCAGAAATTGTTTTGGAAAATTCCACTTAGAGATGGGTTAATTAAAATAATTAATTGTTTTTTAATGTTTTCCTAAGTGTAAAATTAGGGAAACTAATTAATTAAAGGGTATTAATTAAACTAAGTGTGAATCTTCTAGATAAATTCATGGATCACCTCCAAGTTAATCTTAGCCCTTGATTATGTTTTAATCTTGGTCGTTGAAGAGTCAACAGAAGAATATAAGAAAGGTGAGGGGCCTATGGAAAACAATGTTGTGACATTTGAGCCATTGAGCATTTTCGATTTGTGTGAGGAGACACAGCTTTTGATCAAGGATCAAATTACTAGGGCAGGGTTTGCTAAGTGATTATGATTCAGTGATCAGATCGAGAGAGGGGCAGAAGCAGAGATTGGTCAGGTGGACCAAGAATACATTTCAGAGTGAGGCAACATTTACACAGAAGAGAGACAATGTTGTTTTCTGTAGAGGTGACGCAGTTCCTGCAGAGAATCACGCAAAACCAGTGCAGTGTCTCTTGGAATCAGTCTGGAGAAAGCTAGAGGTTGGGGTTCTAAGCCAAGAGGGCCAAAATCCAGCTTCACATCAGCCAGATTAGTTGCAGAGGATGGTGATGTAGTTCCTCAAGCTTGTCTACGCAGATCCAGCGTAGGCAATCATGCAGAGGCAGTGAGAGCTTCACTAGCGTTGTTTGTGATCAGTCAGAGACTTGCTGAGTAGAGGTATTAGGGGAGCTTGGGTCAATACTTGGTTGGCTAGTTTTGTCTTTGTTAGGATTAGTTTTCTTAGCCATGGTATTGCTACTGTCCACTGTTATTTTAAGCATGTTTTTGGGAGTTTTCTTAACCGTAGTGTCTGAGTTGTTTTTCTTGGAGTTGTCTTGGTTTTTCTTACTCCTGAGATCATATTGCCTATGGACTTCCATTATGGTATTTTCTAATCCCAAGTCGTCGTCTTCAGAATCTTCATAACTTGTTTCATCTTGGTTTGAGGAGAAAAAACCTTCTTCTTCTGTGAGAAAAACATCACCCTTCATCAACATAGTTATCTTGGAAGGGTGGTCTGATTTGCTGATCATTTTCCCTTGGTTTGTTTTGGGGTGGGTCTCTTCTAAAGTTCTGATTCCGATTTCTGTTTTGGGGGTTTGGTTGGTTGTCCCTAGGAGGTGTCCTCTCATTCAGGTTTATCCTTTCCATAATTCTCTCCACAGTCCTAAATAGGTTGTCAATTTTGGAATCTGAAGAGGAGGTGGAAGGCATGGTTTCATCTCTGTAAGTGACCTTCTTTTCCGACCTCATCCTAGCTCTATTTTCAGTGAGGTTGGATTCTGCACTAATAGCTCCCCTTTTCATTTCTTCTAAAGTTGTGGGGTCTCTTTCTCTTAACTAGTATGTCATGTCCAGATCGAAACCTTCCGGAAATTTTACTAGTGCTAGACCTGGTGGAGGTTTCATGTGAGGTAGGAGGGCATTGTAGACACTGTTAAACCTAGTGCAATAATCTTGGACACTTTCCCCCACGTTCCTCTTATGATTGTTATATTTAGAAAGGATTTGAAGATGATTTTTCTTGATTTCCCACTTGTTTATGAAAGTTTGGTAAAGGGATGGGAGATCATGTATACTGTTGGGAGTTAAGTTTTTAAACCATTTTTTGACTTCTCCGCCTAGGCTTTGGGAAAATAGCCTCATCTTCATGGTTTCCTCTTCTAATTCCATGTATTCAAAGACATCATTCATTCTATCTACATGCTGTTGGGTAGTAGTGGATTCAACCCCGGTGAAGTGTGGGATTCTGGATTGGTAATCATTCGGAAAAGGTATCAAAGTTTGTGGTAACACTAAGGGTGCATACCATGCTTCCATGATGGGATCTGATGGTGGATTTACAATCGGAGGATTTGTGATATGAGATGGAGTGATTTTCACAGTGGTGGTGTGAATGGGTGTGGCAGAAGTGCTTGGACCAGTAAACTGATTCTGAGCAGACTTGGGGTGTGTTGTGCATGACAACCCCTCCATTCAAATTTTTGGTCTACCGCCCCATATAAACCTTCAAACCCCCCCTTTCGTGGCCAAAGGCCTCCATGCCCTATATATCGTTGCTCTTTCTGCCCAAAAAATGCATTTTACAAAGGTTAAAAGCCAAAATTAAAATCATCAGAGGCCCAGCCCCTTTGGTCTTAGCCCCCATATCCTATTCATCTATGTGACCATAGCCTGAGACCGTGTGCTAAACTCAAAGACGCTCTCCGCATACGAATTTCGGGTACACTCTAAACCGTTCGATCCAACCCAATCGACGGAGCGGAGCCTTGCTTACCATGGTGGTCCCCGCACCCGCGCGCATTGAAAAAACCGGCTGTATCGTTCCGCACCACCTTTGCAGCGCTGGCAGTTTTCCGCAAAACGCAGCGATTCCACAAGTCATGCGCCACGTGTCCCTTTGTATGTCCCAAAACCGCTTCCATTTCGCACGTTAATGTTCAGTCAAAGGTTGGGCAGCGGAATCATCGTCAACCGTTCGATCCTGCGTCCTCCATCCAACGGTGACTATTCTCCGGAGTTGCACGCGTTTTAATCCATGTCCATCGCATCCCTGGCCCACTTTGGATCGCCTTTCTGCTCGTATTAGTCATCGATTTCATTCCTAATCGCATGGCCCGGAATCATTCACATGTCTTGTTGACCGCCCGAGCCTCTCACCACGTCATTTGTTCCTTATGGTGGTTCGTACGCCTACGTGTCATCACCCCGCGTGCCCATTATATTTCCATCCCCATTGCCTATATATATGTGTTTCATTCATATTCATCATTTTTATTCATACATCGTGTGTAAATTGTTTTACATGGAAAACTTACATCATGTCTGTTTACCAAAACCTCTCTGTGATTCCGCCGTCACCCCGCATGATCTTGCCATGTAGCCATATCATCGATGCCACCATTGTCTCCACCTCCACTCCCCTTGCACCTGTGTCTGGGTTTTTCTAATATATTTGTGGGTTTTGCAGGTTTGTATTGAAAAGGAGCTGCCATAATGCATCACCTCCGTTGCAGAGGCCAAGATCTCTTCTAAGGAAAATTCTTAACAGCGAAATTTAAAGAGGGAAGCTGAGGGTAGTTGCTGTGATATGAATTCATTAATGGAAGCAGAAGTAAACCCATTGAACCCTATCAAGCAATTCAAAGGGGGCAGATTCTGGTAGCTGAAAGCATAAATGAGGTTACAAAGAATATCAACAGAAGATCGAAGAGCTCAGTGTCCGACATTGAAAAATGTAAATTCCAGTTCGGGGATCAGAGGGCGAGAGTACCATGCACAAATACAAGCAACCTCAAGGTTTTATTGCAATAGATTTTTCTCTTCCCGCCAAGTACAGAACATGTGTATATTTTATTCTTTATGTCTTGTTCATGAGGAGATTTACATCCCCAGCATTTATTTCATGAAGTAGTAGCAGAGTACTTGCACCAGTTCAGCACCGCCAAACATGCATAGGCGGGTTTTTCTTTCAAATTTGTTTTAAATAAGATCATTAAATATATATCACCTACCTCGTTCTCTAGATTTTTCTCCTTCTCCTATAAAAACTAGAAAGAAAGACATTGTAAGGGTTCCAGATTTCTACCAGCAAACTGTGCAGTGAGAAGTTCTTGTATACATCTTGTAAAGCTTTTGTGTGAAGGCTCAAAGCCCGTAGGGTCTTAGTGAGGAGGAGTTATAACTGTAATGAGGATTCTGGTCTTTGGTATCCCACAGTATGTAATATTTTCTTATGTGTTAATATAATATCTCATTTCATGATATTTATCTTCTTGTATCATGTTCTAGAATGTGAGTGGCTCACTGGTCTTAAGTAAGGATTCATCCTAATTGGTGCCCATACTTGGATTAGTCAAGCGCTTTAAATAGGCCTAGTCATGATATACTGTTCCATGTTCATGTCATTCACATTTTCTGCTATATTAGTTACTTGAGGAGGGTGCTTTTAAAACGCCATTGTCATGTATGGATTCTTAGTTGGATAAGCCCATATGTGGTTCTGTTGTGTATCTGGGTATCAGCCTCACGCTAACTAGTATCCTCTTCATGTTTCTTCACTGCATCCACTTTCTGATATTTGATTTCTGTGGCATATTATTTGAACTGGCCCTCTTTGTAGTAAGTTGTCTCTTAACTGTCTGATGCTTTTGTATTGGAGTTTTGCATGTTGTTCCTACATTATTCTTATCTTTGTAGCAGCTTCTGAGAAATTTTGGTTCCATTTAAACTAATTTCCTTGTTTAACGAGAGATAGCAGGAGAGCATTTGGATTGACACTCAAGCTATATTTCATGCTCCCTTGCTATGATAAGATGTCCTAGGCACTGGTCTATGGCAACTCTAGGTTGTCTCTAGGGTAGACAATAATTGTCGACAACATCTTTCTGGCGCCGTTTCCGGGGACGAATTTGAGAATATTAGTTTCCCTGGGCCTCGACAAATTGTTTTCACTCTCTAATCAGGTGAGCACAGAGAGTTGAAGAGTTGCGTATCTCTCACCTTGGCGACTCCACTGTTATTTATTTGATAAATCTATTGGTAGTCCTGGCTCCTCGTAAGCCACATTTGAGGTCAGATACATCTCAGTCAAAGACACCCTACGTGTCTGACTCGGAGAAGATCATTCATAAAAGAATTTGGAAAGAGAAGAAATCAATTCACGCTGAAATTCATGAATATTTGGTAGAAGATTATCTACCCTCTTCTTCTCAAGAGATCAGAACAGAACATCCCGATTCTACCAAGGAAAATCCCAAATATTACTCAGAAGCTCCACGTAGAGGAAGTACCTGGATTGAAGAAGATTTCCATCCTACTCCTGAGGCTGAGGAAATTAAAGAAGTCACAAAAGTAGTTGTTGTTAACCGTGAACTATTCCCATCTACACCTCAGGCTTCTGTGCAATTTATTCCCATTGTTATACATACTCCACTCCCTCTGCCTCCCCTTCCTTCATTTGTACCTCATATTGTTGCACAACCCCCACCTCCTCCAATGGCTAATGTACCAGCTTTTCTCCTAAACAAATATGCTCCACTGGCCTTACCCCAAGTGCTGAATGATATGC
This sequence comes from Pinus albicaulis, assembly GCA_034641835.2. Taxonomy (NCBI): domain Eukaryota; kingdom Viridiplantae; phylum Streptophyta; class Pinopsida; order Pinales; family Pinaceae; genus Pinus; species Pinus albicaulis. The sequence goes on from CM076578.1 coordinate 1,905,054,350, forward strand.
CACAGGATTATTTGAAGATTTTGCCTATATTTAATGGAGAAAATGAAATTGATACTCAGAAAAATCTTGAGACTTTCTGCTCCTTTGCAGAGAACCTTAATGTTGAACATTTAGATGTGGTCTTAAGATTATTTGTACAATCTTTGGAGGGTGAAGCCAGAAAATGGTTCAAGACCTTGGGAAACCGTTCAGTGACCACTTGGGATGACATGGAAAATACTTTTCTCAGGAAATGGGGGGAAAAGGAAGATTATGGTGAGTGTCTTACTGAATTTAATACCTTGAAGAAAAAGCATAATGAAGGAGTGTCAGAGTTTATTAAAAGATTTAACAAGTTATATTTGAGCCTACCTCCTGAAATGAAGCCTCATGAAACAACTGCCAAGATAATTTTCATAGCAGCCTTTGATTTTGACTTTGGCTTCTCTTTGAGGGAAAGAAAACCTGCTACTTTAGACGATGCTCAGTCAGATGCTCTGGAGTTGGAAACAAACTTTGCCTCCACTGGGAAAATGAAAGCGAAAGTTGAATAGGATAACCATCAAGAGAGCAACAGGGAAATCTCCTTATGAATTAGTATATGGACGAGCAGCTGTGTTTCCTGTGCAATTGGCTTTGCCAGTGGCACGTTTCATGTAGGAAAATCAGGAAGAACCAGATGGCATGGTCAGAAGAATAAATCAACTGGTGGAATTAGAGGAAACACGAGACCAAGTGAATCAGAGATTAGTGGAGTACCAAGAGAAAATGAAAAACATCTTTGATTTGCATGCGAAAGATAGAAAATTCCAAATTGGAGACCTGGTTCTCAGATGGGACATTCGAAGAGCAGAGAAGGGCAAGCATGATAAATTTGATCCACTTTGGTTTGGTCCATTTAAAATTGTGGAGCTGAAAGGTAATAACACGTTCATACTGGAAAACCTACAGGGTGATCTGCTTGACTCCCCTGTAAATGGACAATTTCTCAAGCCATATTTTCAATTCTGATTCAGGCAGAGCAAGCCTGATGTACCATACTGTACATATGTTTTTTTTTTAGTTTTGATTTTGTGCATGCACTGATAAATTATGAAGAAAAATGCTAGAAGAGCGGAAGATCAAGGTATGCACAGAAATGATCAGTGGTCTGCAGGTTCTCGCCACGTCCACGGAGGAACATGTCGTCCCCAGATGGAGCCAATGTTGTGCATGACAACCCCTCCATTCAAATTTTTGGTCTACTGCCCCATATAAACCTTCAAACCCCCCCTTTCGCGGCCAAAGGCCTCCATGCCCTATCTATCGTTGCTCTTTCTGCCCAAAAAATGCATTTTACAAAGGTTAAAAGCCAAAATTAAAATCATCAGAGGCCCAGCCCCTTTGGTCTTAGCCCCCATATCCTATTCATCTACGTGACCATAGCCTGAGACCATGTGCTAAACTCAAAGACGCTCTCCGCATACGAATTTAGGGTACACTCTAAACCGTTCGATCCAACCCAATCGACGGAGCGGAGCCTTGCTTACCATGGTGGTCCCCGCACCCACACGCATTGCAAAAACTGGCTGTATCGTTCCGCACCACCTTTGCAGCGCTGGCGGTTTTCCGCAAAACGCAGAGATTCCACAAGTCATGCGCCACATGTCCCTCTGTACGTCCCGAAACCGCTTCCATTTCACACGTTAATGTTCAGTCAAAGGTCGGGCAGCAGAATCATCGTCAACCGTCCGATCCTGCGTCCTCCATCCAACGGTGACTATTCTCCGGAGTTGCACGCGTTTTAATCCACGTCCATCGCGTCCCTGGCCCACTTTGGATCGCCTTTCTGCTCGTATTAGTCGTCGATTTCATTCCTGATCGCATGGCCCGGAATCATTCACATGTCTTGTTGACCGCCCGAGCCTCTCACCACGTCATATGTTCCTTATGGTGGTTCGTACGCCTATGTGTCATCACCCCGCGTGCCCATTATATTTCCATCCCCATCGCCTATATATATGTGTTTCATTCATATTCATTGTTTTTATTCATACATCGTGTTTAAACTATTTTACGTGGAAAACTTACATCCTGTCTGTTTACCAAAACCTCTCTGTGATTCTGCCGTCACCCCGCATGATCTTGCCATGTAGCCATATCATCGACGCCACCATTGTCTCCACCTCCACTCCCCTTGCACCTGTGTCTGGGTTTTTCTAATATATTTGCGGGTTTTGCAGGTTTGTATTGAAAAGGAGCTGCCATAATGCATCACCTCCGTTGCAGAGGCCAAGATCTCTTCTAAGGACAATTCTTAACAACGAAATTTAAAGAGGGAAGCTGAGGGTAGTTGCTGTGATATGACTTCATTAATGGAAGCAGAAGTAAACCCATTGAACCTTGCCGAGCAATTCAAAGGGGGCAGATTCTGGTAGCTGAAATCATAAATGAGGTTACGAAGAATATCAACAGAAGATCGAAGAGCTCAGTGTCCGGCATTGAAAAATGTAAATTCCAGTTTGGGGATCAGAGGGCGAGAGTACCATGCACAAATACAAGCAACCTCAAGGTTTTATTGCAGCAGATTTTCTCTTCCCGCCAAGTACAGAACATGTGTATATTTTATTCTTTATGTCTTGTTCATGAGGAGATTTACATCCCCAGCATTTATTTCATGAAGTAGTAGCAGAGTAATTGCACCAGTTCAGCACCGCCAAACATGCATAGGCAGGTTTTTCTTTCAAATTTGTTTTAAATAAGATCATTAAATATATATCACCTACCTCATTCTCTAGAGTTTTCTCCTTCTCCTATAAAAACTATAAATAAAGACATTGTAAGGGTTCCAGATTTCTATCAGCAAACTGTGCAGTGAGAAGTTCATGTATACATCTTGTAAATCTTTTGTGTGAAGGCTCAGAGCCCGTAGGGTCTTAGTGAGGAGGAGTTATAACTGTAATGAGGATTCTGGTCTTTGGTATCCCACAGTATGTAATATTTTCTTATGTGTTAATATAATATCTCATTTCATGATATTTATCTTCTTGTATCATGTTCTAGAATGCGAGTGGCTCACTGGTCTTAAGTAAGGATTCATCCTAGTTGGTGCCCATACTTGGATTAGTCAAGCGCTTTAAATAGGCCTAGTCATGATATAATGTTCCATGTTCATGTCATTCACATTTTCTGCTATATTAGTTACTTGAGGAGGGTGCTTTTAAAACGCCATTGTCATGTATGGATTCTTAGTTGGATAAGCCCATATGTGGTTCTGTTGTGTATCTGGGTATCAACCTCACGTTAACTAGTATCCTCTTCATGTTTCTTCACTGCATCCACTTTCTGATATTTGATTTCTGTGGCATATTATTTGAACTAGCCCTCTTTGTAGTAAGTTTTCTCTTAACTGTCTGATGCTTTTGTATTGGAGTTTTGCATGCTGTTCCTACATTATTCCTATCTTTGTAGCAGCTTCTGAGAAAGTTTGGTTCCATTTAAACTAATTTCCTTGTTTAACGAGAGATAGCAGGAGAGAATTTGGATTGACACTCAAGCTATATTTCATGCTCCCTTGCTATGATAAGATGTCCTAGGCACTGGTCTATGGAAACTCTAGGCTGTCTCTAGGGTAGACAATAATTGTCGACAACAGGGTGAAAAGATCCAAAGTGGTAGAGAAGTTGGAAATCAAGTGGTGTGGAAGGAGAAACTTCTCGGCTAGGACTCTGCTGCAAGTCTGTGGGCTCAAGATCGATATGGTCGATTCTACTTTGTGACTTGGTTCTGAAAATGTTTTTTGTATGGTGCAAGTCAAACTGGGGATCTTGAAAGGATGTAAGATGTTCGTTTACAGAGCTTGTTTTGTGAATAGTCCTATCAGTAGTTAAGTTTCCCGATTCAAAAGTTTGCCACAAAATCTTTTCTGGGTCATCAACTATAGTAGGAGGGTTTGGGTCTAGATGAGATCTGGTATTGATTCTTCGCAAATCCAGATTTCAAACTCAAAATTTAGAGAGGATGAAAGTTTATGATTGCTTGTGGAAGGCTGACCTCTCTAGGTGCTATTAAACTCGCACAGTGTGTGACTAGGCTTTTATACTTCTCAGGGTTGGTTTGATGCAGTCCTACAAGAGTCTATAGATACTAGTAAAGTTAGAAGGCCTAGTGGAGGCTAGTGGAGTCACCAGGTGGATATTTTTAGTTTGTTTTGAAGATATGTGTCTATGGTCCACCACCAATACTGACAAGGAGCCAATCTAGAATTTTTTTTGGGGTTTCCTGAGTTCTTATATGTAGCCCGAAGGTTTGTAAGAGTGTCCTATCACTGGGTCATCATTGTGCTAGGATGGTGAAAAAGCTAGATTTCTACTCGTAGGCTATTAGTTAAGTTCTCTATGATTTGATGAAGGTTTCTGAAGTCCTAAGGGACACTTAGTTTGTCACTAAAATTAGGGGTTGCATCATGATCACCATTGTGTTAGTGATAGTGATGAGGTAGCTATAAATCATAGGGTATTTTTTGATGAAGGGATTATAGAGTCCTTAGGGGTATTTAGATTGTTATGAACTCAGAAGGTCCCACCGTGATCGCCATTATGTTAGTGTCTCGTGATTTGGTAGATTGGTAAACCAAATGATAGGGTAACATCAGACCAGTCTTTAGAGTCCTAGGACCTAGCCTTCCTAGACTCAGAGAGGGCTCTCTCTATTATGCGAAGGATGTGAACTTGTTCACTTTGGATGATTGATTTTAGGCTAATTGTTAAGTGTAGGTTTGTTTGTTTGTTTTGGGTTGGGGTAAGATGATCAAGTAGGATAGGTGGAGTGATAGGTTATCAAATCAATTGGGCAATGGATTCTATGAATTTATTGATATCTTGGTGGAGAATCGAGGTACATCACAGGGAAAATCTAGTGTAATAAATGGATCTTTTAAGTTTATGTGTGAGGTGAAATGGACAATAAGTTTGGGAACCAATGTAGGACAAAGGGCAATTAAGAGTTCTTTGTCAAATACCTATGAATAGGGAGGTCTTTAATATTGATAATAAAAATATACTAATCATGAGATAGGGCACACCATTTACTCAATGACAATACTTTAAACAAATGAACATTGAAGATAAACAATCTAGTAGAACACGGAAGCAAGACAACTTATCTAACTTCAATGATTCAACTTTCAAGATTTGAAAACATATAAGAAAAAAATAGCATCAATAAATGAAGAGGTAACGCCTAAACATCATTCATTAAACTATAAAGAACTTTGAGGCAAACTGATAAGCATATTCAAAGGGTAAGATCGAAACAAGACCTCTTTGACTTAACCTAACAATCAATACATAAAAGAGAGATTTCAAGACAGATTTTAGTTAGTATAAAACAAGCAGGGCTTACCATGAATCATGTTTATAAACTAGCATACTAATCTAACAATGAAATAGACAAGCTCGGGTGAGCCTAAGGAGCAGTGAAGAATTCTTTAACCTAACCTAGCAGAAGAAAACATGAAAACAATAGCTAACCGGAGGAATGAGGTGCCTCAAACAACATTTCTCATCCTATACTATTCTGAGCTACTGAAATATAGAATGATGGACATATGGAAAACAATAAAACATGAACATATGAGAGATACATCACCATTTACTAAACTCAAGGATCCTGTAAGAAAGCCTTCGTCACCATCAATCAAGGCAAATCATCCACAAGCTCCACAACACTAAATTGTTCTTCAACTTCCAAAAATCATGTACTTCTATTAAACATATCAAGTCCCAATGTTTACAATGAATCCTCATGCCTTATATAACAAACAAGGAAGATGAGAGCCCACTAGAGCATCTAGAAGCCTATTAGCCAATAGGAAATATCCTAAGTTGTCCTTGAGGCCTTGCAAGGCCAAAGGTACAAAAATATCTTTTCTAGCCAAAAATAGCAATTAAATTACAAGAAAAGAAAACTTTCCAAACTCACATTCTGCCCAGTCACCCACAGGAGCGCAGTGCGCTGTGTCAAACATTGAAATTCTGTCAGGAGCAAAGTGCAGAAATAGGTCTTTTTGCAGCAATGTTTTGGAGACCTTCTCGATGTCGGAAAAGGCTCCGAGTTGGCCCGTTGGAAAGCCCTTGAAGTCTACTTTCCAAATCTATCTTTAGTTCTTCAATATGACCTTTTAAATTTGTCCAAAAAGTGAAATTTTCAAGACTTCTAGGAGCGCAGCGCATGCTCAGAAAAGTGGTCAGAAAGGTGGAAAAACGAGTGTTTTTGACCCTTTTGGGGGATCAAAACAACTCTAATTGAGCTGAAATTTGGTGAGCATACTCCTATAATGATGGGGAATCCAAAAATATAAACCTCACCTTTTGAGGATGACCTGGGAAAAAGCACAACACAGGGTGCGCTGCGCTCCTAGCCTCAAAATTTGCAAAAGCCAAAATCGTGTTCAATTTCTCCCAAATTTGGTAGGTAGGAGCCTCATGGGTCCTTGGAGACCTGTAGAGAATCTTGGGCCAAAATACTAAGCCTAGCTTGGTCCTTTTCATCTTTTGGCACCAGACCCTCATTTTGGGCAGTTTTAAGTTTTTTCCTTGCAAAGTGGTTTATTTGTTTATAGTGCTCAGTCATTCTCCTTTGCAAGCTCAAGTCTTTGTTGGCCTTCTCCAGTTTGGCCTTTAGATGTATGTTGGCCCTCTCAAGCCATGACTCCCTATTATGCTCAATTTCCATGGGAAGGAGTTCAGTGAGGGGAAATGGTTGTGCTTGGGTTGATTCTTCCTCTCTCTGCTTTGCCAATGCTTTCCTAAGACCCATAGTCTTAGGTCTATTTCTAGTTTGACCTTCTTCACCACTGTTCTCCTCATAATCACCCATGTATTTCTCCAACTGCACTTGTGACCTTTGAGCCTCTTTCTGATATTTGAGCACCCTTTCTTCATAGATGGCCAGCTGGCCACTCATTTGTTTGTTCTACATCTGCAAGAAGTGAATGAGATCCTTTGACCTTTCTAATTCAACTTCCAAGTCTTTGATCTATGCATTCCGGTCTTGTAGAAGAGAGTTTACTATTCTTGTCTCATTTTCCTCATCACTGTCTATGTGAATGAGCTCAAATTCTCTTTCTTCCTCATGATTGTATTCTTCCTCTTTCACTTGTTGTTTACCTTTGTCTTTATTCTTTGATTGTATTCTGCAAACACATGCCTCTCTCCTCTTTGATAGGTAATGGTGAAAGGTGCAACAAGTTTCATTTGAAAACCTTGATCACTAGTGACCTTAGGACTGTTTTTCTCCTCATGGATGATCTCTGTGTGTGCATCTTCCTTACCTTGTTCTTGGTTGCCCTTTTGATAAGAATCCTCACTATCTTTTATGCCATCATCACTGTCAAGACCCTTAGGACTGTCATCCTCTGTTTTTGCAATGTTAGAGGCGCCTTGATCATTTCTTGGCACATATTCACTTCCATGTATGTCCTCTTCTTCATCTTTTGACCCAATGTATTCACTATCAAACTCAGCCTCTGTATCACTGTTTGCACTCCTTGTAGGGTCACTGTCTTGGGTACTTTCATTAGTCTTTCCCTCACTGTGATGGTCATTAGGCTCACTGTTTTCCTCCTTTTCTAGCTCATTTTTTTCCTCTTAAGAAGCTACCTCCGACCCTGCATCCTTGGAGTCATATTCTTCATCATTAGAGCCACTGTTTTGGTATTTTTTCTCATCATTGGGCTGACTGCTTTGATCTCTATTTTCTTCTTCATTAATACTTCCTTCTTTTTCACTGCCTTTATCACTTTCTTCTTCCTCTTTGCCTTTACCGATTTCTTCATTTTCATCATTGCTTTGTTCATTGGCATCACTGCTTTCTTCTTTTGCATCATTGCTTTGTTCATTTGCATCTTCCTCTCCTTCACTGCTTTCTTCTTGGCCATCACTGCTTTCTTCTTGGCCACCTTCCTCTCCTTCACTGCTTTCTTCATTTTCTTAGGAGAAAGTGAATGAGGAAGGTCTATTTGAGGAAATGATTCATGTGAAGAAGATGAACCAAGGTTAGTGGAGGGTGATGGAGGTGTGTGAGGAGGAATTTGAGATGATGATGACAAACTTCGCAGAGGGATAGGCTGTGGAGTTGTGAAATCATCATGCGCGATGAAAACTCCCATGGGATGCCTTGTTGTTCTAGTTGGTGTGATACAATCACTTTGATGAGGGAATGATGGATAAGGCTTGACATTTGTTGGGATGGAGGCCTCTTTTGCATCATGGAAGACATTTTCTCAATAATTTTGCAATGGTAGTAGGGCATATGTAGTAGCTTGGTTTTGGTGAAATGCATGAGGAGTCTTATGTGGTAGGAATAGACTCTAGAGAACCTACCCTCACAGGTGAAGTATTTCATGATGATATTCATTAGGAGATCATATTTGTCCACTAGATGAGAGAAGGGGAACATAGTTTTGCAGTCAGCTTGACAACTTGGTTTCAAGAATGGGTGATAGTGGCTTAAGTCCAGATGCATTTGTTTGAACCACCTTTTTCCTATGCAAGGTATTCCAGTGGCCTTAGAGATGGCATTGGTGTTTAGCTCAAACTTCACCCCGACTAAGTATACTTGGTGGTTATGAAGTTTTAGGGCAAAGAGCTTGGTCAATTGAGGGTGACTCTGGATCTTTTACACTTTCTCACAAAATCCATAGCATCCTAATTCTTGAAAATAGGAAAATATAGTAGGAGAGGCTATCAACTCTTCAGTCCTTCTAGGTTCAAACCTATTTGGCATTCCACTCTTGCTCTACTGCCCTTTACGATTTTGGTTTGTCTCACCACTGTCAACATTCTCTTCTTCAGACATTTTGTTTTTACCCCTGCCTCAAAATATTTAAAAAGAGTTGGCACTACTTGTGGGATGATGTGACAATGATGAATGAGACAGTGAGGTTTCTAATTAGGTCAAGGCATCAACAGTGTGTAGGCCAAGTGTTTCTTTAGTATTTCACTACTTTCTCTAAAACCAACTGTTGATCGGCGGTTGTCATTGATGTCAACCCAAGCAGCAGCAGGGGCTAACCCAATATAGCATGTGAATTTTGATCTACCAAATTAATATATTCTAGGTCAATAATGCTTTTTATGGTTTCTACTTGTCGAGATGTTTCCGTTGATATATGGCACGCCATGTAATTCTTCACGGTTTGAGAGATACTCATGTTTGAAGTTTGTACCCCCAGTTAGTGGACTAAAACCCCATGGGGTTGGGGCATGGGTCATTGAAAAGTCATAATTAATATTTTTTATGCTCCTAAAATCCCTCCCACGTTCACTTGTTGAAGCCCCTCTCAACTTAAGTATTCATATAAATTGTGATCTTCATTTCCTCCTTATGCAAGGGATTCGGCCATCTGAAACAGGTCATCTTGGCATTTTCGCTCTAACTTTTTTTATACGAAGGTTCATAAGCTGAAATTTTTATGAGGTGAAGCCGAAATCCTGAGGAAGCTGCAATAAAAATTTCAGATCAAGATGCGTAATATTTTTGGATATATGATCTATGTAAGTCAGGGTTTTTGCAGGCTCCTGAAATTCATCTCAAAGAAGTGACCTTGGTAAATTCGTCATAACTCTCTCTCTGAGTATCGGATTGGAATTCCGTAAAAAGTGACAGATATTGCACAGTCTATACTTTTCGCTCTACCAATTTCAGAAACAAAATGAAGAAACAATGACACATGGATTTCCGTACAAGTGCGCTCTGCTGAAACAATCCATAATTAGGGCATTGTGAGAGATTGGGTATAACTCTCTCTTCAAGAATCCAAATTGGGTCAGACCTATGGCATTGGAAAGATGACTTAGAGGACTACTACAGGACCAAAAATCAAATATTGAGGATCTGAAATGACAGAGATACACCAGATTCAATATCGAGCTCCTAGAAGGAAAGAAAAAGCTAGATCATGTGTTAACAATGTTACCGATGAAATAGGTAACTTGACCTCAAAACAGGAACTCTAGCCCAAAAAGACTCAAAAAACATGAAAAAACACCCCAAAAACAAAAAAAGTGTATTCCAAAACGCACTTGGTTTTTTTTTAAGGTCAAATTTCAACATTTTATAAAATTATGCTAAAAACAAAATTGTTTCTTGAAAAAAGGATTGAAAAAACATCCTCAAAACAAAACCAGTTGATGCTAGAATAACAAAAAAAAAAAATTGTGTCATATTTTTAACATTTTTAAAAATAGAAATAACATTTTTTAATTTTTAAAATTCAAACATTAAAATAAACCTAAAATTTAAGAAAAAAAAAGCATTTTAAAGCTTAAAATTTAAAAATATATAGGAATAAAAAAAAAAATTAAAGATTAAAATTTCAAAATATATAGAAATAAAAAAATAAAAATAAAAACAAAATAAAAATATTAAATTAAAAAAAAAAACAAGTTAAAAAAAGAAAGAAATTATAAAAAATAAAATATAGAAATTAAATTTTAAAAAAAAAAATGTTTATTAAATTTTAAAAAATAATAATAATTTTAAAATAAAAAATTAAATTTAAAGAAATATATTAAATTTTAATAAATTTAAAACTTTAAAATAAAAAATAAAAAAATAAAAAACACATTATTTAAATTAAAAGTAAAAAAATGAAAAATTAATTAAAAATAAAAAATGAAAAATAAAATGCAATAAAAATATTAAATTTAAAAAAATATATATTAAAAAAACAAATAAATTATAAAAAACAAATTAAATTTACGTTATAAAAAAAATATATATATATATATATATATATATATATATATATATATATATATATATATATATATATATATATATATATATATATATATATATATAAATTAAAAATATATATATATTAGATTATATTAAATTTAAAAGAAAAAATGTTAATATTAAAATAACAAATTAAATTAGTAGAAATTCTTTCGGTAATAATCACATGCAAAAGAAGAAAACTATTAAATTTTAATAAATAAATGAATAAACAAATAAATTTTGAAAAAAAATAAATAAATATAAAGGGAAAAAAAAAACACACACATTGTTAAAATAAAAAGTTAAAAAACTTTAAAAATCAATTAAAAATGAAAAACTGAAAAAATAAATTAAAAAATATATATTAAATAAAAACAATTTAATTTGAAAATATTAAGTTTAATTAAAAAAAAAAAATCTAATTTTAAATACACAATTTTAATTGAAATAAAAAAAAATATAATAATTTTATGTAATTAAAAAAATAATAATAAAAAAATTACAAATTAAAAAAAAAAAATTAAATTCAAAAAAATTTTAAAAAAATACAAAATTTATTAAATTTTAAAAAATTAAATGAAAAATTAAATATGAGAAAATTTTAAAAAAAATCAATTAAAAAAAAATAATAATAAATAAAAATTATTAACAAAATTTAGGGAAAAAGAAAAAAATCAAATTCAAATATAAAAATTAAATTTAAAAAATAATAATAATAATAATTTTTTTGAATTTAAAAAAAATAAATATTAAAAATTAAAAAAAAAGAAAGAAAGAATTTTTTGATCATAGTGGCGCCGCCAATTGGCCTCCCACCTAGGTGGCGGCGGAGGCCAGTCGCTGGGCGGGTGGGGAGGCAGACCCCCGCCCGCTCAGCGGCCGACCTTCGCCGCCACCTGGGTGGGAGGCCGATTCTGGGAATTACCCTCCTGCGGCGCAAGGCCGATTCCGGAATCGACCTCCCGCCTAGGTGGCGGCGGAGGCCGGTCGCTGGGCGGGATTCCGGCCTCCCGCCCAGGTGGCGACGGAGGCCGATTGGCGGCACCACCACGATCAATTTATTTATTTATTTATTTAATTATTATTATTATTATTATTATTTAAATTATTATTATTATTATTATTATTATTATTTTTAAATTTAATTTTTTTTAATTTTTTTTTTTTTTTAAATTTAATATTGTAGATTAATTATTTTTTAAAATTTAAAATTTATTTATTAAATTTTGATTTAATTTAATTATTTTTTTTTAATCTTTTAGTTTATTTAGTTTTTCATTTTTAATTTTTTAATTTGTTTCATTTAAAAAAAAAGAGAGTAAATTTATGGATATTTGTTTTTTAATTATTTGCATGTGGTTTTTTTCATTTTTTTTTGTTTTTTTAATGATAGCTTTTTTTTATTTTAATTCTTTTATTTTAATTTTCTTTTCTTTTTTCTTTTTTTTTTAATTTTAAAATTTATATTTTTTCTTCTTACTATTATTATTTTTTTAATTTAAAATTTAAAATTTAAATTTTTGTTTTGTATTTTTTTTTTTTAATCTAAATTTTAATTTTGTAATTTAAATTATTTTTATTTTTATTTTTTTTATTTTTTAATATGGTTTTTTTTAATAACTTAGAAAAAAATGTTTTTGATGTTTTTTTTGGGTTTAATTTTTGTTTTTTTCTTTAAATTATGTGTTTTTTTTTTCAAATTTTATCATTTCTTTTGATATAATTTTTGAATATTTTTGTTTTTATTTATTTATTTTTGTTTAAATTTTTTATTTTTACGAGTTAATTTTTTTTATTTTTACATTTTTATTGGTTTTTTTTATTGTTTATATATATATATATATATATATATATATATATATATATATATATATATATATAAGTTTTGTAATAATACTACACATGAAAACTACCACTTAAAAAAGGTTGATGTGATCAATATTCTTTCAAAATTAGCATGAAAATCACCGCTCTAAAAAAAAAAAAAAAAAATTGATGCTGCATCAATACATTTCAAAATTAGCATGAAAATCACTAACATTTTAAAACAAATATTCATACTTCATAAATAAAAATATTAGAGTGTCAAAAATGTGCACAAAAAAAAGGGGGTGATTTTGTATCACCACTTTTCAAAATCGGGTGCTTTTTATGCTACCAAAAATAAGTAGGTAACAGTGCAGTTACCTATTTCATTAGCAACAGTGTTTGTTGTCAAGGGTTGCAAAGGACCAAACTTTCTACGGCAGAAAAGCAAAGCAAGGTGCAGCAAAGGGTAGCATGACAAGAGCAACGACCAAGGTGCATAACAGCAGCAAGAAGTTCATCATATGAAGTCTTCAAGTGGGTAGCACTGCATACAATCATTGTAAAGGTATCATTGTACTTAGTCATTGTAAATACATTATTGTACAAATTATGTCTCTTTGATTCACTAAGGGTTGAAGAGGCATGGGAGGTTCTAGGATCATCATTAGGCAGGTGTGTCATAAAGTTGTGCTGTACTATATATATTTTTCTTTCTCTACATCATTCTATATCATTGTATATCCATTTTTCTCTGCACGAGTCCATTTTATTATTTTATAGGTGGTAGGGTGGTGCAAAGAGTCAGAGTTCATTGGGTATAAAGGTCTAAGCACAGAGTTCATCCATGGGAGCTGGAGAAGAATGCTTTTCTAGATTCTAGGAAGTTGGAGCTTTATTTTCAATTGGAGTTGAAAAGAATTATTAGAAAAGCATTACGTGGTTTTTGTCCCGTAGTGGGTTTCCACCTTAAAAACTATGTGCATTTGTGTTCCTCTTGTTTACTGCTATCATTGTACAAACACTGATAATAATTGAAGATTAAATAATGCTCTAATTGAAAGGAATATTGATTCAACCCCCCCTCTCAGTATTTCCAACACCAACTTTCAATTTTCTTTGTGACCTTATCTTTAGAAAAACATGAACATGTGGGGAAAAGTTCAAAATACCTCTCAAAATGCCTCCACAGCAGAAAAAACTGGCTCAAAAACCTTATGGGTAGGTCGGGCGCCTCCTGAACAAAAATCTGGGTAGCTCCTGAACGTGCCCGGGCAGAGGCTGCATGTTGCTGGCAGGAGCGCAGCACACTTCTTCTTGGGCAGTCCTAAACACAAATTCGTGCAGCTCCTGAACGTAAATCTAGACAGCTCCTGAACATCGGGAAAACTGATGCACGAGCCTTCGTGCCCCCTTCTGCACGGTGGGAAAACTGCTGCACGAGACTTCGTGCACATCCTGCACGATGTCATGCCACTTCTACATGAGTCGTGCCACTCCTGCATGATACCTTTCGTGCACTTCTGAACGGTGGGTAGCTCCTGCACAGGCCTTCAAGCACCTCTTGCACGGTGGGCAGCTCCTGCACAGGCCTTCAAGCACCTCTTGCACGGTGGGCAGCTCCTGAATGTGGACAACTTCCTACACAGTGGGCAACTTCCTGCACGGTGGACAACTCCTGCATGAGGGTGTGTGCACCTCCTTCACGGTGGGCAGCTCCTGCACGAGGGTGTCAAGTGCCTGAACGTGTTTGGGTGGCCTCAAACAGAACTTCATGCAACCCTTGAGCGGATCTGAAACGGGTTGTCATGCCACCTCCGAACGCACTGTCGTGCCACCTCCGAACGCACTATCGTGCCAATCCTGCATGAGCCTTCATGCAATTGTTGAACGCGGTGTCGGGTGCCTCCGAGAAAACGGTAGGAGTGCAACACCGTGCTATAGGCGCGTAGCGCATAGTGAAAAGGTTTCGGGTGCCTTCGGGTAGACAACAGGAGCACAGCGTTGTTCTACAGGCGCGCAACGCGTAGTGAAAAAATGCATAGGTAGTGCCTTCAGGAGCGCAGCGCAAGTTTTTTCTGCCCGAACCTTTGTTAGGTTTTTTGGAATGTTGGAAACCCTCGACTGTGTGTTTGAAAATGACCAAATGGAGTGGGGAAATACTTGTTGTGGTTGTTTTATGCCTTTTGGTAAAAATCAAAGGTAAAACCCACTTTACAAGGTTTGTTCCCTTTTCATTTTTCTCACTGTATTTTTTGGCCTTTTTGTCCTATAGGTGGGCAGTTTGATAAAAAAATGTTATTTTTACTACTGGAGGCCTCCTGATGTTTTCCTCGTGTTCACAAACCCTTCAACCAAGTTTAAATAGTGCAATTTATCTTCTTTTGCAAATATGAACCTCTTTATGATGTTTTTCATTTGCACACAACAGATTTGTGACATTTTGCCATTTCTTTCCTCTTATTTACATTCTGTCCTGTTGTTGTGTGAAGTAGTGAGGAGAAACCCCTTGGTATGAGACAAAACCTAGCAATAAGCATGAACAACAGCTTGGTCTTTTTAGATGAGCCACCACCATTGGAAACGTTCTTGCATTTGACCTTATCATTGCTTGTGTGGGAAAACACCTTTGATAGTTTTTCCAAGTATTATTTATGCCTTAGCCATCTTTTTGCAGAATATGCCTCTGGTTGTTGCTGTGAGAAATCAGACCCTTGAACTAATATTTTGTCTCTTTTAGTGAAGTGATATACAGTGCCCTTTATCTGTCTCCTGTGATCTTTTTTAGACCTCTTATCTACTTTTTGAAACCTCGTGATTTTTGTACCAATCCTCTTTACTCTTTCAACCCTTGATGATGTAGAGTCAATGCCTCTTTGCCAAACCCTAGAAATTATTCTTTGATACCATCTTCTACTCTTTGCCTGTAGTCACCAAGGAGGCTTTTCATTCTGTCTTTCTGTTGATTGATTCTTTGATTGGTGTATAGTATTTCTCATGTGCCATTGTCTTCAGGACCTTATGCATGGACCTCTTGATGGGCAGCATTTCACAACAATCTATCATGAGATCATGATCTTCCTTGTGAACTTAAGCCTATTGTCTCTCACTACCTATTGTGGATTCCTTTATGAGTTTTTTAGGCCTCCTTCTTTGCCTCTGTTCTGTTGTTGACCATTTACAAAGCATTCCTGCAGAAATGCTTGGACATGGTAAATTGTTCCTTTGCAGACTTACTGCTTGATCAGGAGGATACCTTTGGAGGTCTTTGATGTTCTTTGGACAATGATAAGCTTCATCCTTTTGTTCTCTTAACTTCACCTTTGAATATCTATGGAAATATTGAATTTATAACCATGCCAGTGCATAACCTAGGTGACCCTATTTAACTCATTGTAATGTCCTTGGAATAGGTTTTTGACTGAAAAGCTTGAATCAGGGTTTGAATGAGGAGACACAGGTTTTACTTAAAAGTCTTTAGAAAGGGAGTTTTGAAATCACCATTGCTTGAGGCACTTGGTGAGTAGGGGAAAAAGGTTGGTTTTTTTGGCGAACCAAGGTGTAAAAATAAAGAGCTTAGGAAAACAGAGACAGACTGTTATAGGAAGAGGTGGAAAACATAGTGAGAGTGAGGGACATCAGACTAGGATTTGTTCTTATTTGGGTGATAGATTGCCCATGTTTTGACAGAGATGCAGGATAGTGAAAATTTTCTCTTTGAGGAGATTTCTAGAACTCACATGATTCTTGAATTTTGTTTCTAGAAATCCAGGACAAAATATTTAGTCATCTAAACAGGTAAAAATTACTGATGACTAAAATTAATCACAAATCATTTCATATAAAAACCCTCATCAACCTCAAAAGCACTTAGTAAAATTTATACCTCGCCTCCATATCACTCATTTGGAAGAGCTACCCACCATCATCTTCATTTTACTCCTTTTGCCCAAGTTTGTCCACAAACAGCCCTAATCACCATGTCAGGAGCATAAGACAGTAGCAGCATTGTAAGATGCCAAGGGCCTATGAGGCTAACCACGAGGGAGGGAAAGTGAACAGATTTGAACCACAGAGCACAATGGATATCACCTCATCTCCCATGATCCTCTCATGTTTCCAGAATTAGGGTGTTTCCAATTTTGTGAGAGATTCAAACAAGTGCAAAGCCACCCAGAGCTTACAAGGCTTTTCATTCTTAACTTGCACAACAAGCAATCAAGCCTTGCAGGGGTGGATTTTGAACTATCAGCAGATGCCAGCTCTAATGCTACAGGTATACCTGCTATTGGTGAAAACTGGTTCAAGAAAGCTTAATTGAACAAGAACTATTATGAGCCATTTTTCAAGACTAGGTACAGAGAAGGCTGCAAGGCTATTTTCCCTTTCTCACACCTAAAACGGAGATTTTCACCCCTGATCAAAGTCATTGTTAGGGTCCCGTGATTTGGCATATTGGCAAGCCAAGTGACAAGATAACATCAAACCAACTTTGGAGCCCAAGGACCTAGCCTTCCTGGGCTCAGAGAGGGCTCTCTCTATTTGTGCAAGGGATGTATATTTGTTTGCTTCTTATGTTTTTTATTTTAGGCTAGTTGTTAAGTAGGTTTTTAGTTTGTTTTTAGGTTTTTGAGGGAGGAACTTATCAAATTTTTAAATAGATAAAAATATTGTTAGATCAACTGAGCTATGGGGTCGAAGAGGTCGAGAAAGCCTCAGATGGTGGACAAGGTATATTGAATGGCCGATTTGGTCAAGGTAAAATGGATCTTTAGGTGGATTGAAATGGGATGGACACTAGGTTTGTGAAAGACAAAGACTTTTAAACATAAATAGTTTTACAGCAGACATCCATGTGGTAGGGCTAACCATTAATCACGATAAATGTAACTTCAAACTGATAGATGCATAAAATAAACATTCAAGCGATACATAGAGTTATATGACTCTCTAACTTTAGGAAAATTGCCATCAGACTTTGGGGAAAAACAATCAAGACAAAAAAATAACTCAAGCTACAAAGAGGGAACTCCTAGACATCATATTTTGAGCTATCAGGCACTTTGAACTAAGATTGCAGAGTATAGGCAAATGGCAAGATCGATACAAGACCTCTTTGGTTCAACTAGGACAATCAAACATTCAGAGAAAGGTTTCAGTAATGGGGTTTTGGTTAACTAAGGAGTAAACAGGGTGTACCATGAATCAAACTAATTAGCATACATAATAACCATTAATGCAACTGAGAACAAGTTCTTAGGGTATCAAAGAGCATTTAAGAATTCATTTGACAAACTAAGAAAGAAGACAAACATAGAAGCTGTAATGAATCAGGAAATCTGAGGTGCCTCCATGGGCATGTCTCAAATCTATTCTTTACTATCCTACAACAAGCAAGAGAACATTAAAATATGTATGATAACTAAGGAAACATAACAGAGAAGGAACACTATACCATTTTACCAAGTCAAGGAATCCTATAGCAGTCCTCTTTCACCATCCAAAACATTCAAGAAACTATCCAATGCATGAGACAAAGTATTTCTTCCAAGCTTGTATAACCATATATTGCTCTATATCATCAAGTTCAGCCTTGTTTAAAATGAAATCTCTTGGAATATATAGGCCAAAGTGAAAGAGAACCTCCTAGTGCAACTAGCAAGCTCATTAGCCCATCACAAATCTCTGATTTTGTCCTTGAGGCTTTGCAAAACCCAAGGCACAAAATATCTATAAAAATATTTTAAAAATGCTAAAAAAGGAAATTAAATTGACTTTTCCCAACTGAAAATGGCCAAAAAAGGCTAAATGCACATTTAGAAAAGCCACTTCAGAAAACTGCATTTTTCACAAAAATGCTTCAGAAATATAGCAGCAGAAAATTCCCTGTATTGTGGGCAACTTTTGAAGGACCTCCCGATGTCAAAACGAGGCCTGTGATGGCTTTTTGGAAAGCCCTGGATGTCTAGTTTTTGAAAATACGTTGTTTTCCCAAAAATGATCACTGGAAGCCTATGAAAAACTAACTTGTGTGGAAAAACCCAGAAATTAGCCCTTGCTGATAAGTGAGGCAGAGTGTCGAAAAAGTGACTGTTTTTCGCCTCTTTGGGGGACCAAAACATCTTCAATTGATCTGAAATTTTCTGAGTAGATGCCCCTGAATTTAATACATCCAATGATACCACTTTCAACCTCTGAGGATGCTTCAAACAAAAATGGTGATGCCCATGATTTTCTGCAAATAAGCCCAAAAATGTCAAAAAACAAAAACTTGTCGAATTATGCCCAATTTTGGCGAGCATAACCCTCATGGGTTTTCAGAAGCATGTAGAGAAGAGGAGGCTAAAATTTCAAGCTTTAATGTGCCTTTTCCCACTTTTTCTACCGGGCGCCTCTTTCGGGCCACCTTGAGCTTTTCTTGTGTAACCTTCAATTTCCTTCGGGAAAATTGATTTAGCTTTTTGTAGTGCCTGGTCATTTTCTTTTGAAGGCTCAAGTCTCTATTAGTTCTTTCCAACTTGTCCTCCAAGTGTTTATTTTCCCTTTCAAGCCATGCTTCTCTATTATTTTATATTTCTTGGGTGAGTAAAGAAGTAAGAGGAAAAGATCGGAAAAGGGCTGCCTCTTCTTCTTTCTGTTCCTGTTTTCTTCATGACTGTTGGGCTTTGTATCCTCACTATTTTGCGCCTCATTACCATCATGCTCACTACTGTGTGGGCGTCCAGTAGTTTCATCTTTGTGACTATTGTGTTCTTCATCAATTTGTTCCAGCTCTTCATCATTGCCTTCTTTATGCTCACTGTCATTCTTAGATTTTTTATTTTGTCCCTCATCATCACTTGTTTGCCTCCTTTCACTTTGATATTCTTCACTGTTTTGCTCTTTCTCACTTTGCTCCTTCTCACTTTGCTCCTCTTCACTGTTTTTCCCTTTCTCACTTTGTTCTTCACTTTCAATCATAGGTGATTTTTGCTTCTTAGGAGTGGAATTGCTGGAAGAAGGATAGACATGATGAGTGGATGGTGAGGAAGGTGCATGAGATGAAGAAGCAGTGGCAAAATCGGGATGGGAGATGAAAGAGTCCCAAGAAAATCCCTTTTTCTCAAGTTGATGGAGGATGATGATCTTGATAAGGGAATGGTGAAATAGGCAAGTGTTTTGTTGAGCGGAAGGCTTCTTTTGAACAGTAGAAGCCATCTTGTCAATGCTTCTATAGAGGAAAAAAGGAAGGCTTAGCAATTGAGCTCTTGTGAAGTGCATGAGTAGCTTGATATGATAAGCATAAACCCAGGAAAACCTCCCTTCGCATGTGAAATACTTCATGATGATTTTCATGAGAGGAGCATAGCTGATCAACAAGTAGGAAAAAGGAAAAATCGCTGGGCATGCATCCCGATGTTCTGGTTTCAAGAAGGGTTGCTATTGATTTGAATCTAGGTAGGTTTTCTTAAACTATTTTTCTCCGATATATGAAATTTTGGTAGCTCTGGAGATAGCTCTAGGAGAGAGCTTGAAGTCTAAACCTGCTAGATGAACATGCTTCCCTTGCAGCATTAAAGTAAACAAATGTGTCAAGGGAAGATAACTCTTCACTTCTTGAACCCTTTGAAAAAATTCCAAACATCCTACTTCATGGAAGTTAAAGAGCACTGAAGGGGATGCATTTACTTCCTGAGTTGAAAAAGGCTCATACCTTTTGTGAGGACCACTCCTGCTATCTGGCTTAGGAGGCATTTTGCTTCTGAGATCCTTGGCTGATTTACCAAGGCAACTGTCTAAGGGATCACTGAGATAAATCTCCAACCAATACCCTTTACCTTTTGAACAACTAAGTCTGTCCTTAGTTAGCCAACAAGTTTGTTTTAATGAAACCAACTCTCTTTGATTTTGACAGTATGAACTCCTTTCTCTTAATTCACTGTCTCCTGTGATTGTCACTGTTTTTAAGGGATTGATTTAAAACAAATACTATATCCCTTAGAAAAAAATTGTGTTCTGCTTTTGAATAAAACTGCCCTTCTGTGATGATTATTGTTTCTCCAAAATAAAAAATAGCCCCCTTGTCACTGAATAATAAACCTTCAAACAAACACTGTTTCGCTTTAAATGATCACTGGTTTTTTTTGAGTTTATCAAATAGGTATGAGTTGAATGAAAACCATTTCACCCCTTCAGCATTTGTGTTTGAGGAATGAGATTTTTTACAAGGTCTGTTAGTGGATTTTGGAGATAAATGTTTTTTTGGTTTTGACGACACACAGTCTCTCCACCTTCAATCTATATTTTTTATCCTTTGAAATCACAGTAAAAATCCCTTCTTTAAACTGACACAAACCCTTCCATTTTATAGCACAATAAAACCTCCCTTTCTTTGAAAATTATGATTTAAGCCCTCCTCGAGCTCAAAATTCATCTGGGAATCGAGAAATACCTTTGGATTTAACGAATTTGAGGTTCCCTTTGAGCATTTTTTTAACAAACAAGGGCATGTTCAGAGGATAACACCGGGCGCTGGGCTGTTCAAGCTGTGAACACCATGTTCAGAGGTTGACACTGGGTGTCGGGCGGGCGTTGAACGCGGAACGCGCCGCGCAAGGGCCTGTGGGGTCAGCCTCGGGCGCTAAGCACAGGCACGCCGCGCAGTGCTACAGGCGCACCGCGCTCCTTAATAATTTACACTGATTCTTCCTTACAGGCACGCCACGCAACCTTAAGATTGAAAAATTCTCCAAAACGCTTGAAAATTACTTCCTTTCCTTGACTTGGGTTTTGCAAAGCGATGAATGGCCAATCGGTCGAGCTCTTTTATACTTCGAACATCCCAATTTTCCTTTATTTTGATTTTAAAAGATAAACTTCCCTTTGGCTTTTGAAAGAAACTTTGAAAGTGACTTTGTGCCCTTTTGAAACGGTTTATAAAAATATCAATCACTACAGCCTTGAAACCCTATGTTCCTATTTGTTGAAGTTAGGGGGTCCTTTTAAGCCGAGACTGGACCCACTACTGTTTATCAAGGCTGGTGACTTTTCAAAAACCTATCAATGCAAATTATATAAAAACAACAGTGTTTGTTTTCATTCATATCGAAAGTTTTCTTTGATACTGTGATGTGATTTATTTCTTCAAAGGTTGTCTTAAAACCTGAAGCACTGTGTAATACCCCTTTTCATTCACAATATCTCTTTGTTTTTCAGTTCCAGAAATTGATGTCAAACCCAGCTAGATCTACCTTCTTGGCCATTTAGATGAGGCTGTCCTTAGTCCAAGTTTCACCCTTATATTATAGTTTGAAGGAGGCCTTTATAAACATAACAGTGAAGGCCTTTTGACACCATGATGTTACTACTTTATTGATGATGAAACACAGGCTTTCAAACTATAAATTTTCATTTGCTCCACTGAATTTCACCCTTGTCTTTCAAACAGAGAAATCATTCAAACACCACTAGAAACACTGTTGATGCATCTTTTGTTTCATTCCTGGGAAGGAGGTGGCCTTTTGAAATCACTTAAAACACTTTAACCCTCTTCTTTTAAATTAAGGAGGTTCTTATCATGTTCCCAACCATCCGCTCTTGATTGGAGGAGGTCATTATTGTGCTTTCAACTATCTGCTCTTTTAAAGGAGGAGGTTCTTACTGTAAATATGACATTTCATCTATTTCAAAACTCTATCACCTTTGCAGACCATGTGTCTCTGCTTGGTATTATGTCAAATAGGCAACAATTTGCTTTATGATATATGTTCTGAGATAGGTATTATGTGTAAATTATCCCTGTGAATTTCTAGAACAGAAACCATCTGACTTGTATATGTAGAATATTTGCTTTCTAGACATAGTTGACTGACTTCCCTTGACTGTGTTTGCAGAGGAAAGTTGGATTTTCCTTTGGAGGACATGCTGAGAACATTGTTGATCAACATAACACCAGCCTTTTGCATTCATATGACTTGGAGGCTGCTCTCTGTTCTTTAGGCAACTTTAGCCTTCAAACCACACTTATTGGTAGCCCTTCACTTACTTTATTTCATTTGTTTTACTAATGGTGAACTAAGTCATCATGAAGGACCCTTTTGACCCTGTCCTTTTTCTTTCTTGCACATTGATCATCATTATAATTACACCCCTGCAGAGATGTAAAAATAGATGACTTTGAGCCTTGGAGCTCTCTTTTGGTGTTTCAAGGAGATTGCGCCTGAGCGAAGCATACTTCATTAGATAGTGAACCACCTTATATTTTCCTGATCTGATATGAGACACAGTAACCTCTTAGTGGTGTGCGACCTATGGATGGATCGAGAATTATTTTTCAGAATAGGAAGACAATCTATGGCTGATTGGTACTAGTCAAATGCTTTTTGGCTTAAAATATTTTTGCCAAGGAAAAGATTCCCTAAACACCACAATCTAACTTAGGGGCAATCTTGACATATTCTGAGTGTTTTCTTTGGTATGATTAGATTTACAAATGACAGATGACCAGGGATAGGGTTGCAGACACTTTGTCAACCTTTGGATCGTGAATAGCATGAGGAACAAGGGTAAATGACAACAGATAACTTTCAGCTATGATAGCCATGGATAGGGTTATTTTGCTGAAACTAGATAGGACTTGACAAATGGGGTTTTTTCTCATCATAGGTTGACTAGAAGGGGTAGGAGGACAAAAATTGTTTTGGGGTGTTTTCTAGATGACAAATTTGACAGTTTGGAGATCAGCTTCTAGAAAACTCAGCTAAGGAAACTAGTCATCAATAATAGGTAAAAATACTAATGACTAATAGTCATTATGAAGCAATTTACCTGTGAGGGGAGATACTCCAGGCTCTACTCCTACCATGTCAAATTTCTCATGCATTTCACAAGGGTCAAGATGCTCAACTTGCCCTACTATCTCTATAGGAGTATGGACAAAATGTCTTCTGTTGTCCGGAGGAGAAGTCATGCCCAAAAAATGCAGAGTTTGTTTCACCATTCATTGATCAAGATGGTTGTGCTACATTAGCTAGAGCAAAAGGGCATACCCTGGGAAGTGTTCATAGCCCATGAAATATTCGCAAGCCCTCAGCCCCATCATCAACCCAATCTACCCTCATCATCTTATCCTCCTCCCTCCACTCCTCCATCATCTCCTACTGACCTTAGCTCATCCTCTACACATGTGTCCCCTCCTCAAGGAAACCTCCCTTCCTCCTCTTCTCCTGGTGCATCAGATGAAGAAGGAAGTGGCAATGAAGAATCAAGTGAAAATAAGGGTGAAAATGACAATGAGTCAAGCCCAAATAAGGAGGAGGATGATAATGATGAAAAAAATGAAGAGGGTGAGAGTGAAGATGAGGCAACTCAAAATGAGGATGAGTGAAATGATGATTTTAGCCCACCAGAAGAAGAAAACATGGAGATAGATGGTGATGATGAGTTAAGTCAACAAGGGGCAGAGGAAATAAAAACAGAGAAAGAGGACCACAGTGAAGAAAATGAAATAGATGACAGTGAAAATGAATTGAGCAGTGATGAAGGGGACAACCAGCATAAAGATCAAAATGGTGAGGAAAATACAGAGGCTAAGGGCAACAATGAGACCCAAGAAACAAGCCTTAGTGATGGAAAAGACGACAAAGAGGAAAACACTCATTACAGTCAGGACAGCAGTCATGACAGTCATGAATAAAATGAAGATAATGAAGGAGATGAAGGGGCTGATTGTCAAATTGAAGATCACAGCAGTGAAGAGGATGGGAGTAGTGATGACGTGGAGGACAAATAGGACAATGATGAAGAAGATAATACGATGACTAATGATACTAATAATGAAAATGAAGAGCTTGATGACAACAGCCATGACAAAGACACCAACAAGGCCACCATCACTCCTTTTCCATTAGCATATCAAAGAGGGCCTAGACTTTTGTTTGCTGCCTCAAGAAGGCAAGGGACCATGCCCTCCACCTCAGCTCAAAAGCTTGACAAAGGCAAACAAAAAGGTAAAGGAAGAAGATGAAGATCATGAGATTGAAAAGGAGTTTGAAATCATTCAAGTGGACAATGATGAAGAAAATGAAGCAAGGATTTCAAACTTGCTCCTCCAAGACAAAAATTCCTAAATCAGAGACTTGGAGGCAAATTTGGATAGGGCAAGGAATGTCATTCATTTCTATGGAATGAAAAACAAGTAAATGAGTGCACAACAGGCCATTTATGAGGCTAGAGCTATCAAAGCCCGGAAAGAAGCTCAAAGGGCACAGGTAAAGCTAGAAGAATACATGGGCACCTATGAGGAGAGTGAGGATGAATAAGGACGGTCTAGGAGGAGACCTAGAACCATGGGGCTGAAGAAGGCATTGAAAAAACAAAGAGAACAAGAATCAACCTTAACAGAACAACTCCCTCTAGATGAGTTGTTGGCCATGGAGATAGCACATGGTCAGGAGCCTTGGTTGGAAAGAGCCAACATACACTTGGAGGCCAAGTTGGAAAGGGAAAATAAGGACCTTGATCTACAAAGAAATATGACCAAACATTATGCCTGGAGGAATCAAGTTGCAAGGGAAAAACTCAAAAAGGCCCTCATTGAAATTCATGCACTAAAAGGAGGAAAATACCAAGAAAACCTTGGATTCTTGGCACAATCTTATCTACATGTCTCTCAAACTCCATGAGGGAGATATCCACCAATTTTGAAGAAATTTGGATAAGTTTGTGTTTTTTGAGAATTTGGAGGCCTATAAGCGCAGCGCCACTAGCGCTACGCTTTTCCCTCAGGCATCTTCAAAGGGAGAACTTTACATTTTTTGATTTATCATGACTAGTACACTATGTTCACCAAATTTCAGAGCATTTGGAGCATTTTTGACCCCTCAAAAGGTCAAAAAACACCTCATTTTTCACCTTTCTGCCTCATTTTCAGGCCTGGTGGTGCACTCAGAGCAGTTTTGTGAATTTTACTTTTCTAACAGGCTACAGGTGCTCAATAAAAAAACCAAAGGTATATTTGGAAATAGGAATTAGGAAGCTTTCCAACGGGCCATCATGGAGCAAACTCCGACATCGGGAAGGTCACTAAAACTTGGTTGCAACAGGACCTATTTTATGCCTAAGATGGCGTTGCGCTTATGAAATTCACTATGTGTTTTTAGCCAAAAGTCAACAAAAAACACTCATTTAATGCAAAATCATATTTTAGTGTTTTTTGAGGCAAATCACTCTAAAATTAGGTGCAAGAATTTATTTTGGCATTATTTCATGGAATATTTTTTGCCTTGGGCCTTGCATAGTCTCTTAGGCATAAATGACATTTATGACTTGTTTTGACATTTTCAAACCCTAGTTATGGTTTTTTCCCTCATTTTCTAAATAAATAGAGAATGAAGGCTTCATTGTAAAAGGTTTGAATTTGATGAGTTTTGAGAGAAATACATGGTTTTCTTGAGTTTGAAGAAGAAATTGGTGTTGTGGAGTTTGTGAATGGCCTTCTTTGATTGATGATGAAGGAGGATTGCTTGCAGGAACCCTGAGCATGGTTAATGGTGATGTGTCTCTATTTATTTCTTGTTTTCATCTTTATCATTATGTTCATCTTTCTATGTTGCAGTAGAATAGAAAAGTATAGGCTAAGAAATGTTGTTTGAGGCACCTTAGTCCATCCTGCTTTCTATTGTCTTTGTGTTTTCCTCTCCTAGGTTAGTTTAAAGAATTCTTAGTTTCTTCTGAAACCCACCTATGCTTGTTTGTTCCATGAATGGTTCAATATAGTAGTTTTCAAATATTTTTTGTGGTTAGCCCTACTTATTTGATGCTATTTAAACTTTGTTTTTGGAATCTCTCTTTGAAGTACCACTTGTTAGGTTTAGCCAAACAGGCCATGTTCTGATCATGCCCTTTGTCCATGTTTGAGAATTTGCCTTAAATTTATTTGTAGCTTGATCAATGATTCTTAGGGGTTCCCTCTTCTTTGATTAAATTTATATGTTATCTTATATTCTTTCTAACCTTGAAGGTGAAATCACTAGAAGTTAGATAAGTTTCTTGCTTTCTATGGTTCACTGAATTGTTCATCTTGAATGCTTATTTGCTTAAGTGTAATAAAAAAGTTATTGGTTTTCCCTGTCTTATGATTATGTCCTTATGTTGATCAGTATTTGAGACCATCTTGTTTAAAGGTAATTGTTTAAGGATTCTTCACTGCCCTTACACACCTACTATGCTCACCAACTTAATGTTCATTTAACTTCACACATGCCTTTAAAGATCCATTTGACCATGTTAGATTTGCCTTGCGTTGCATCTTGTTTCATTGTTGAGATATCCATGACTTTCATAGACCCCATAGCCCAATGATTTGAAGACCTCTCACTCCACCTATTCTACTTGATCATCTTACCCAACCAAAACAAACAACAAACCCTACACTTAACAACTAGCCTAAAATCAACCATCTAAAGCAAACAAGTTCACATCTTTGCACATAATAGAGAGAGCCCTCTCTGAGTCTAAGAAGGCTAGTCCTAGGACTCCAAAGACTGGTCTGATGTTACCCTATGCATTTGGTCTACCAATTTGCCAAATCACGGGACCCTAACATGTCATTTATGTTATGTGTTTAGTGATCCATAATAGAAAGAATTCAATATCTGTAACAAATTATAGTTTGAATGTATAAGTCTTTCTGAATGATAAAGGACTTATGGCTGGGTAGAATCTGGGCGATTCCGTTCTGGGAATTAATTAGCTGAGAATAAAGCTTATGGAAGTAAATTTTTGCAGTTAAATTATGTACATTCGAGTAATTCTAATTCGGAGAAGAAAGACAGAGAGTACTTTGTATTCAAGTTTGAAATGGTGTAATGGTATAACAAACAAAGATAAGCTTAGGAGAGATACACTTGAAGTATTCCGAACAAGCAAAGGAGGAGTAGCGGGAAGAAAATATCATCGCAGCAAAGCGTCATAAAGCAGAGGAATCCACGAAAGCAGAGAATACTTAAAGATTTCTAAAGAGGTGAATGGACGAACAGGACTAAAGTGCGGAATCAAAGTGTTAAGAATCAACGGTATAGATCAGTGCAGGCAGAATAGGTGAAGAAGAACCGCGTGCAGATGAATAGATGGTCGCGATTAGATTAGATTTAAAAGGGGAATAGATCAACGGTGGACAATGAGTTGTGATTTGTCACTTCACAAATGATAACGGACAACACGAAGGCTTCACAAGGTAAATTGTTTTTATTGTGATGCGATAATGTTTAAAAGTTGTGATGCGATGAGGGAGGCCACGTGTCGATGGTGCGCAACTTTGTAAATCACAGGAAATGAGTTTTAGCGTTAAAGAGTTCGCACGGTAAAGTGTTTTGATTGCGATGCAAAGTGGAAAGAATGGAATGATGTGATGTGACAATGGAAAAGCCATGTGAGAGCACTGCGCAATAGCGCACTTCGAAAGAATTTATGGTTAAATTCTTATCGGTGTAGCTTTCAACTTGCGAGCAAGCGATTGCGATGCATTGTGATTGGTCTGCAGATGTGGGACCCTCCGGTAAGAAATTTTGTGTATATGTAAAGAGGTTTGGGTTTACGTATGTTATATTTTAAAGTGAAAGAGATGTTGATCATGAAAGTATGTATGTTTGATAAACCTAAAAGGTTATAACCGCTGTGTGTGAAAAGGCGTTATGAGGGCCATAACCCACAGGTTTGAGGTAATTGTATAAGTTTGAAGCCATGCATGAAATAAGGGAAATAAAAGGGGTATAAATGCACAAATGTAAATTTTATTATCAACAAAATATTCACTCATGATTAAAGCTTTCACGTACATTTGATTTAGATTGATGAACCCTAAAGTTTAAGGACACATTAATGTGGGAAATTGTGGGGTTAATTCCACTAACCCTGCCTGCATGTGTTGATGTTCTGTTAATTGTGACCTTATGGTTACATCAGTTATGACCTCGCGCCCATGAAGTAATTAACACTAGGCCCCGCACCCTTTAGCGCTCTGTCCCAGAAGGGCACCCGCGCCGAGCTGCTTTTGGAAATTTTTTTAAAATAGAAATGAAGCTTCCATGCTTAACAGCTTTGTGAGCGGAGTCATTATGTTTTTTCAACTGAATCAAGTTGAGTTTCTCCCTTTGGCTTGTTAGTTCCTACAAATGTTCAACCCCCCAAACGGATAGACCTCTCCTCCATCTTATGTGGAACCTCAAACCTCCTCCTCCTCTCCTATAAATTCTTCCTCCTCACATTGATTCAACTAGCTGAACAGTCATTAGTATAGTTGGTGTGTTGAAGAAAGAAGAGAAGAACCCATTGTTGAGAGAGATTTTAAGCCCATTGCCTCATTGAATCAAATTTCGAACGAATGCTTGAGACGTGCCCAACTGAACCCTTCGAAGGAGATCTGCAACGTCAAGGCATAAGGTTGTAAACTTATTTTTCATATATCAATAATACATGACTGGTTTCTGGTTCCAACTTTATTTCCATTTATATGCAAATTTTTTAGATCTCCTTGACTAGCTGAATAGTTGTAGATGAATGTATATGCTTGTATGTTGTCATTGTTTGTTTTATATTTGTGCAAACGAGTGAACATCATCACCAACACAGAGTGCAAGGCGTGAAGACAAAGATCGAAGGATCTTTGCTGCATTCCACGACAAAAGCATTGGATCGAGGTAGGATATCTGTTCCGGTCCATATTTTATTTATAGGCTAGGAATTCATGAATCCAGCATGTTCCCTTGTTGCTAGACCCCCCCCCCCCCCAGGGTTAGAGGGATCACCTATGTCCGTAGAGAGGATTTTCCTGCTCAACAAATTGGCGACTCCACTGGGGATCAGTGTTTTTGTCGTCTCTCATTGATTCGTTTTGGTATTTTTCTTGTTTTTCTGACATTGGTCGTTTTGCTATTTCTCTACTTTGTTTTGATTATCCGACTGTTTCAAGCCATCTCACCTATTCTCAGAGTAATAAGCCTAGTCTTTTCTCAATTTCCTTTTCTCCTTTCTTTGGTTTCCTTACTCGGCGCTTCTATTTCTCTGATAGTCACGCCAATTGGCACGGGTTGCTTGTTTCACAGGTGTGATTTCCGCTATTCAGCGCGGATTACTGTTGAACAGGCGCGCTGAATCCTATAGGTTTGGGTTTAGGCCTCTTTCCTGAGTTTTCCAGTGAATCTTACCCTCTAGATTGGTTTTTCCTTCCTGGATTATTCCACTTGGATTGTTTTTTACTTCCCTGTCTCTTTCTTTTTAGTTGATTGTCTCTCATATTATCAGTGTGGCTTGTCA
This sequence comes from Pinus albicaulis, assembly GCA_034641835.2. Classification (NCBI taxonomy): domain Eukaryota; kingdom Viridiplantae; phylum Streptophyta; class Pinopsida; order Pinales; family Pinaceae; genus Pinus; species Pinus albicaulis. The sequence continues at coordinate 1,905,084,191 of CM076578.1, forward strand.
TCCAAGGGTTTCTAGGGGTCTTTTATTGCTTGTTCGGCCACATGTTCATTGAGCTTCCAAGCTATGTATGATTCAGTTTAGTCTTTCAACTTTTCAACTTGTTGTCTGATTGCTTGGTATTTTCTTTCGATTCTACGTGTCGTAGGATTGTCGAACTGTCATCCTGGTGTTTGTTTGACTCTCCATATGTCACCCTGAGCATAGATCACATTTCTCATTGAGTCGATTTGAAAGTCCTCTCTCTGTGTGAAGGAATGTCTGGTTTTGAGTGTGTTTTATATTCAATCTGGATTGGTCTCTTTGTGTTTTGATCATTTCATTTGCATTTCTCAAAGCTAGTGTTCGTTTTGTCCTTTTAGTGTAACAGTGCATTATTGCTTCTCATTCACATGAAAGAACAAAATTTCCATTCTTTCTCTCTATTTGAAAATGAATTGTATTCTTTTGCATTAGTAGATTTCTCATTTAAAAGTGAACAACAAGAGAAAATCCTTTCGTTTTCTTCTTTTGTTGTGTTAGTAGAATTAGGAAAAAGTCCTTCTTGAATTCGTTTGATTGTTTCTTTGTTGTGAACTTCTATCCTTCTCTTAGCTAGTTGTTCATCGAATCAGAATGATGTTCTTTCTCATTAGTTGTGCATTAGAGATTTGAGATTACATTCGGTAAGGCCTTGAAACTGAAACATAATTTCAAGATAAACTTTAAAATGAACTCAATCAGCCTAAGGAAGCATTGAAACTTAACTCTCACATTTATAGGTCTACGCTAGTGACATGTTCTGGCATCATTAAACCTAGTAGTTTTCATTCGACATCTATCATTAGACATCGCTAGCACGAACTTGTGCTCCTCGTACCGTCAAGTATATAAAGGGGGGCCCTCATAGGTTGCAATCCTTTATCCATAGGAAGCCGAGTCTGTCGCCCTATAACCGTGATACACCGAACACAACATTCGAGGTGACTGTCTGTGTTGGGAAAAATAATGAGAGGGGGGGGGGTGAATCAGTATTTAGAGTTTATTGATAACTTTCAAATTTTATTTGCATGATCAGGAGATCAAGTCTCTTGAAGAAAAATGCTCAAAAATGAAGTTGTTCAGAATTGCTCCAAAACAAATCGACTGGAAAGAGCTCGGCGATACAATCCCAACGCCGCGAACAAAACTCAAATCTGTTACCGTATGGAGGAGATATTGCATTTTGAAATCGCCCAATAACTTTCAATTTTGAAAGAAATTTTTTTAATATATTGTGTTGGAAAATTTTTATTTTTATTAAGGTTTAAATTATTAAATTATATATTTTTTTATATTTTATATGATTTAAATTAATCATATATTATATTAATTAATATATATTTTAATTAATTTAATATTATTTTTAAACCTTATTAAAAATTTTAAAATAAAACCACACATATGTTATTAAAATTTCAAATTCGAAATGTTTGAAAACATGGTTTAAAAACCCATGAGTCTAAAGTTCGTAAAAAACACGTGGGTTTAAAACGTGGCAAGGGGCTATTCAACGTGGGTTGGAGCGGAGTTTTAATACATGGTTTACATGTCAAGGCATGTGGTCAATTAAATATGGTGGAGCAGATCAAACCAGCGGATAAGCAAACATTTATATGTAACCGTTGCCATGTGAACAGAACGTTTAATCCGGCGGGTTTGTGTGCAACGGTCCTTAAAAACCGTTTGATCCAACGTATAAGCAGACGGGAAACCACACACATGTGACCGGATTAAACCACATTTAATGTTACTGCCTACTTTGGAGCGCGCCCGCCAAAATTTGGTGCAGTTGCCATTTTTAACTGGAGTTAACTCCAGTTCTCCACAATTAGTGGAGCTTTTAAAGGGCAAACTTCAGTTAGCCATAACTTTGGCTAGGAAAGTCCTTTTTGGACGAATTTTTTTTTGATTCTGGGTCTCTTCAACATTCTGGAGCTGTTGGAAGTGTTTTCAGTGCCATCAGGGCACTCTAATAGAGAATTTACCAGCGTTTTTGGTCGTGGAGCCACCAGGGCCTAAGGGAAAAAGAGCTGTTTTGGACTACCTTCATCCAATGGAGGTGTTTGTTTAGTCATTTTATACTGATTTGAGCCTTCTGAATCTATTTTTGTAGTGTATTTTTCCATTTGAGGCTTCTATACAGTTGTATTCACATTTTGAGCATTTAATCAAAGAGGAAAAAGCCTAATTAGAGGCTTTTGGACCTAGCAGAGGTAGCCCAAGAGAGGGGTGAACTGCTTAAACAATTATTTGCTGTCATACTGTATATTTTTGCTGCATATTTTCAGATTCTGCTCCTTTAAACAGTAAATTTTTATAAGCAAACTTTTCCCAAGCAGGTTTAAACAGAGAAAAAAACTTATTAGTTCATCTTCAAACCATTATACTTCATTTGCAGAATATGTATACTTGCCTATTCACACATTAAAGCTGGATCAATGAATACTTTGCACTTAAAACAAATACTTTCATTGATCGGATCTCTGTGATTACATTTTATTTCTTTAGGCAGAGTCTGTAGAAGGGCCAGGTAGCCTCCGAATTCATCCTTTCTTTGAAAGGTGAAATATCCGGTGAATGCCCCTACAGTCAATCTCTGTATGAGAAATACTTTGTTCTCACAATTTCAGATCAGGTTGGTATCAGAGCTCAAGGTTTTGCTTAAGAGTTTGTGAAATTTGTGCAAGTAAATTGTGTTATTCTGCAAAATTTGATGCTTACTAGGCTAAAATTGCAAAGAGGGGAAGGTCAATTGGTTAGAGAACAAGTTAATCCTCAACCAAGGAGGGTTAGAGTGCCATTACATCGACCTTCCATTTCATCCTCATTAGCCTTAGAATCAGCCACAAACATGTCTTCCAGAGAAGGAGAAGTACATGAGGAAATGGATCCCAAGGAAGAAGAAAGAGTCTTTAGAAAAGCTTTCTTGGACTTGACTGAGATGGTTAGGATCCTATAACAGGAGAGAAATGATAGGATTGCTGGAGAAGGGTCTAGAAACCAAAGAGAAGAAGGAGATTCTTCAGGAGGGAAGAAAGACAAAGATGAGTCTAAGAAAAGGAATGGAGGAAATGGTGATCCTTCATCTCCATCGTCATCCTCTTCCTCCACATCATCCTCTTCAACTTCTGTTAATCAGTCACACAAAACAAAAACATCTCTTAAAAATCCTTTGTTAAAGCTTGATGTGAAGTTTGAGTTGCCGATGTTTAATGGTGATGTGAATGCAGAAAAATTGGATAACTGGATTAGACAGATGGAAGTCTATCTAAGAATTCAGAATTTGCATGATGATGACACAAAAATCCAATTAGCCTCTTTGAGAATGGATGGAGCAGCTTTGGTTTGGTGGGAAGCCAAGACTAGAGAGGAGATTAAAAAGCATGGTAAGATAACTCTAACTTGGAATGAGTTTATTACAGCCATTAAGAAACAGTTTTATCCTCTTGCTCATATTCAAAAAGAAATCATGAATTGGCAAAATTTTAGGCAACTTAAGGGTCAAAATGTGCAAGATTATACCCAAGAGTTTAGAAGGAGAGCACTTCTACTTGGAGTAGACTTACAAAGTCAAGACAACTTGTTGAAATACATAGGAGGTTTGCACAATTATCTGCAACATACTATTCTATTGTTCAATCCTACCAGCTTAGATGAAGTCTGTGTGCAGGCTACACATTTAGAAGCTAGAGGAAAGAATATTTTTGATGAGGATAGTAATTTCAAAAAAAAAGGAAAGAAGAGAGTTGCAAATTCAAGAAAATACAAAGGAAAGTTCTTTTGCAATAACTGTTCAAAGACTAGTCATGATGAAGATCATTGCTGGAAGCTTCATCCTAAACTGAAACCAGAAAAATACAAGAACAAAACCAAGACCAAAGAAAAGGAGAAAATTGTAGCAACAGTTGAGCAAGACTTAGGGTCAGACTCAGGAGATGAGACAAAAAGCATAGCCATGGTTTTAAAGAACATTAAGGGGAAAGAAGTGGTGCAAGACACAATTACCAGTTCTAGCTCTTTGAATTGTCACAAAGATACTCATGAGGAAAAGAGGAGGATAGAGCTCTTCCATGTGAGGGTAATTTCCAAACATACCAAAATTGACACACTATTTGACAGTGGGTCACAAGCTAATCTTATATCTGAAGACTTGGTCAAGTAGCTTAAACTTGAGACCATTCCACATCCGAAGCCTTATCCACTTGGATGGATATGCAAGGATGCTAATTTGCAAGTCTCAAGGAAGTGCATATTGCACTTTGCAATAACTGCACACTTTATTGACACAGTGGAACTTGATGTGGTGTCGCTTGATATCTCAGGTATTGTTTTGGGAAGTCCTTACTTATTTGACAGGAAGGCCATCTTTCATTGCCATGAAAACAAGTATCACTTGTTCAAAGATGGTAAAGAGTACATTGTGAGAGCTCACAAGAAGAAGCTGGAATCTTCTTTACTCCATGCATGTCAATTGAAAAGACTGGTTAATGCAAGTCAAAGTCTAACTTTGTTAATGTTGAAACAACCAGATTTTGAGCATTCGCCTTTTTATGATGTTGCTAATAAAATGTCTTAGTTTGATAACAGTTTGTCTTTGAAAAGAGATGATTTTATGTTGCACAAATTACCTTTTGGGTCAGCCAATGCAGTGAATGAAGTGTCAAAGAAAACCAGTGCAAGCAAGAAGGACACTCAATTCAGCATGGGACAAAAATGGTTTTAGAATGGTAGAATTCGCCATGGGAACATTTTGCAAGGTGAAAGTCATTTTAAGTCTTTCTAGAAGTTTGATCAATGTAGAGAAAGTTTGTTTTCTGCAGATTACAATTGCTATTCTACAAATTTTAATCATTTTCATCATGACTTCGTCAATCTAAGCAATGGTCGATCAGTTGATTCCAGAGACATATTATCTTTTTCTCAAAAGCTTCATTTGATGAAATCGGGTAGATTTCAATTATTTAAGGGTGGAAGAGTGGAGAATCAGTCTCCACATCATCAGTTTCAGTAATCAGAAATCTTTTGAGGGTCCAAAAGCTTCCCATTTGGGAGGTGTGATCAGGAGATCAAGTCCCTTGAAGAAAAATGCTCAAAAATGAAGTTGCTCAGAATTGCTCCGAAACAGATCGACTGGAAAGAGCTCGGCAATACAATCCCAACGCCATGAACAGCACTCAAATCCGTTACCGTATGGAGGAGATATTGCATTTTGAAATCGCCCAATAACTTTCAATTTTGAAAGAAAATTTTTTAATATATTGTGTTGGAAATTTTTTATTTTTATTAAGGTTTAAATTATTAAATTATATATATTTTTATATTTTATATGATTTAAATTAATCATATATTATATTAATTAATATATATTTTAATTAATTTAATATTATTTTTAAACCTTATTAAAAATTTTAAAATAAAACCACACATATGTTATTAAAATTTCAAATTCGAAATGTTTGAAAACATGGTTTAAAAACCCATGAGTCTAAAGTTCGTAAAAAGCACGTGGGTTTAAAATATGGCAAGGGGCTATTCAACGTGGGTTGGAGCGGAGTTTTAATACATGGTTTACGTGTCAAGGCACGTGGTCAATTAAATATGGTGGAGCAGATCAAACCAGCGGATAAGCAAACATTTATATGTAACCGTTGCCATGTGAACAGAACGTTTAATCCGGCGGGTTTGTGTGAAACGGTCCTTAAAAACCGTTTGATCCAACGTATTAGCCGACGGGAAACCACGCGCATGTGACCGGATTAAACCACATTTAATGTTGCCGCCTACTTTGGAGCGCGCCCGCCAAAATTTGGTGCAGTTGCCGTTTTTAGCTGGAGTTAACTCCAGTTCTCCACAATTAGTGGAGCTTTTAAAGGGCAAACTTCAGTTAGCCATAACTTTGGCTAGGAAAGTCCTCTTTGGACGAATTTGTTTTTGATTCTGGGTCTCTTCGACATTCTGGAGCTTTTGGAAGTGTTTGAAGAGCCATCAGAGCACTCTAACAGAGAATTTACCAGCGTTTTTGGTCGTGGAGCCACTAGGGCCTAAGGGAAAAAGAGTTGTTTTGGACTACTTCTCGCCAATATGGTATTTGTTTGAATCATTTTATACTAATTTAGCATTTTATACAGAATCTATTTTTGCGTTGTATTTTTCCATTTGAGGCTTCTATAGGTTTTATTCATACATTTTTAGCATTTTCTAATCAAAGGTGAAAAATCCTAATTACGAGGCCAAGTGAGCAGCGGAGAGTAGCCAAAGAGATCGGGTGAACTGCTTAAAAACATGTATTATTTGTTCACTCTTTTGTATGGACCTTTCCTTTATATTTTCGGATTAACTCCTTTAAACAGTAAATTTTTATAAACAAACTTTTTCCCCCAGCGAGGGCAAAACAATCATTCGACACCTTAGTTATCTTAACTTATACCTTCATTTGCGGAAATTTGCTACTTGCATGGCCACACATTAAAGCTGGATCATCAGGGCCATAAGCAAGCAAACCATTTCATTGATCGGATCTCAGTGATTACATTTTATTTCTTTAGGCGGTACGTAAGAGGGCATGATGACATAGGATTTATATTTTTCTTTGAAAGGCAGAAATGTCTGGTAGAATGCCCCCTGGGTCAATCTCTCAATATGGATACTTTGTTCTCTGCGGGCTGAATCATTTCAGAATACCATATGCGACTTTAATGAACCCAATTGGCGTATACACGCGCATATACCAAAAGGAACTTGTGTATACTGATATGATTGTGTTGTTAGAAGACTTTCAAATACAATATTTAACTCAACTTATCAGTTATGCATATGTTATTTAAGCAGTAAATATGTGCAGTAATAAAAAGATAAAATATCATAAGAGCATCACACATGAACACCAATATTTTAGGTGGAAACCCAATTTGGGAGAAAACCATTGTTGTTTTCGTCTCTGTCTTCAATATTTATTATATGAAAACTCCTTACAATATTGTACTGATGCAGACTTATATCAATACGTAGGCAACTACCTGCATAAGGTTGTTACCTTCTCTCGTTCTCTAGCTACTAATAGAAGGGATTTACAACCCCCTTGCTTCTCGTTTACTGGCCACTCCTGGAAGGGAGCTACAATCCCCTGATCAGAACACTAGCTACTACTGGCAGGAAGCTTCTACTTCCCTACTGAAGGCTTCAACTCTCAGGACCACTGCAGACCACGTTTCATAAATTTTCATACTGGATCCCACATCTTCAACTCAACTCATCATAAAGATCATTAATAATAAACTTAACCCAAACTTCAATCAGAGCAATGAGAACACTGTTAACCAGAACACAGAAATAACCCAGACTTCAGAATAAGTATGCAGAATCAAAATCAACCCTGAAAATTCATCAACTTAAAATGCATACGCTACTTCGCTTCACTGAACCCGCGTGTATACGCGCTTTCCTTCACACCAACCTGCATATAGCTCTATGAATACTATTTTTCAGAATGTAATCAGTCTTAGATCCAAATCTGAGGCTTTCAGTGAGATATCTTTTAGAAATGAATATCCCTTCATCAGTTAGTCACCATCAACCATGTTTATTCTCTCATTGATCAGATTTGTAGTTAATCAACTTAGAAGAATATACAGTATTCAAACAACCCAGATCTACAAGAAAACTTCATTGACAGATAGTAGAAATATAGCAGTAATAACCAGAAAAACCTCTACAACAGGCTTCGGAAAACCTTAACTTCCATATGTGCTTTTGCTAAGACAAAGCCGCTTATATACGCACGTTCACCATGACAGACTAGCGTATAGATCTGTAAATATGAATTTTTTAGAATGTATCAGATCTATAGGACTTACCCAGATTTCTTCACTTTACTTCAACAAACATACACCAGATCACCGATCTAATCATCCCTTTAATAAATCATGCAGGAACATAGGAATTTTAGATCTAGAGATCTTGATTCATCATTTTTATCCAAGGGTGCATCATAGATTCAGATTTATCATTTAAACAGAGTTCATCCCATGCAGATATACTTCAGAGAGAAGTATTAGTGACAGCCCTTACATATTCACACTTTGCACTATGATCTTCTTCTCCTTATATAGATGTAGCCTTTAACAATACCATGAGTCAAAACCACACAACAACCTATGGTATTCTTAGACGGAATCAAATATACAACTCAGTGCTCAAAACTGTGGGCTAATACCATGGTAATGCCCCTTTGTATCAAACTTTTTGGAGCGCAAAAGGCATACGCGACTTGGAACGTACTTATCTGCGTGTGTACGGGACTTGGCCTTTACAAACCCACGTATAGATCCTACAATATCAAATTTATCCAATCTTCTACTAGATGTCACACAATTCTTCTGATAGACTGCTGAGGTTCTCCAGAAAGACATATACTCCATCCTTTGCTAGAGAGTTTCCATCAAGGACAACATTACAAGATATTATGACATAGGAAACATATTTCCAACAACCTCCCCCTTTGGACTTGATGGAAACCATGATGGTGTTTGATCATTACAATCAGATAGATACATTAAGCATAACCTTTATTCAAACACCAAAATACTCTCCCCCTTTGACATCAAGGACAAAGGGAAAATCAAGACCATGCTCCCCCTGAGTTCATGCTGAATCTTTAGACATATTTTAAATGAATTACATGACTTAATAACCTTTCCTATCACCAAGGACTCATATTTACATCAATGATCCAACCAATTGGAAATTCAGAATAGACTCAACTACCCAACCAAGTGGGTTTACAAATTTGAACAAGTCTTTACATGACTGAATATAAAAATTTTACATCATTGGTTTCAACATGACTTTTTCAGCAAATTACAGATATGACTCAAAGAATCTCAAGTAGGAGATCATAACAGAAACCAATCAGAATGCCAACAATGCATCCTTTCAACAAGGCATGTGCTCCCCCTAAGCTTGTGCATCTTGAACATCTTCAACAACCAATTCATCAAAGCAACTCCATCAAGGCAATATATATCAGAGAATGATATAGAAAGATGAATATTGAATCAAAACAAAAAATACCCAATAGCCCCATATCTGTTTGGAATGCTGACCCAGAGAATTTCTATGAGCAAAAACTCATACGTGGTTTTATGCACAGAAACTCGCATATATACATGATTCACCTTTATAGAACCCGTGTACCGAAATTTAATCTTCTGAAATTAAGTAGACTTGATCAGAGAGGCAGACAACTCCCAGCTTCTGTCTGAGATATTCGAACGCTTCCCTGGGAAGAGTTTTAGTAAATATATCAGCAGCTTGTTCTTTGGAGGGAACATACTCCAACTTAACCTTTTGTTCAAGCATTTGTTCACGTAGGAAGTGATACTTGATAGGAATGTGCTTGGTCTTGGAATGCATAACAAGATTCTTTGAGATACTAATGGCACTTGTATTATCACATAAGATGGATATGGGAGGTGGAAATTTGATTTCAATGTCTTGTAGAGTCTGCATCATCCACAGAAGTTGTGTGCAACATGGTGCTGCAACCACATATTATTCTTCTATTGTAGATAAGGCAATATAAATTTGTTTCTTGCTGAACCAAGATACTAATCGGGGCCCCATATAGAATGCACCACCACTAGTGATTTTTCTATCATCAACATTTCTAGCCCAATCTGCATCTGTATAAGCATGAAGAGTGAGATCAACATTCTTTGGATGCCATAGACCAAAATCTTGAGTCACTTGTAGATACTTGAATATTATTTTTACAGCCTGAAGGTGAGACTCTTTTGGATTGGCTTGGAATCGTCCAACAATCCCTACTGCATGCATAATATCTAGTCTTGTCTCGGTTAGATAAAGCAGACTTCCAATCATGGATCTATATTGTGGTTGATTCACCATGGGAGAATCATCATGAGAATTAAGGTTACATCTTGTTATCATTGGAGTACTCACTGGTTTGCATTCTTCCATCCCATATTTCTTCAAAATTTTCTTAATATATTTTTCTTGTGATAAAAATATGCCATATGTTGCTTGTTGTACTTGCAAGCCAAGAAAAAATGTTAGTTCCCCAAGTAAAGACATTTCAAATTCTTGTTGCATGAAAGAAGAAAATTTCTGACTCATGGACTCTTTATTACTTCTAAAAATTATGTCATCAACATATTCAGCTATAATCAATAGTTTATCATTCTCAGTTTTTGAGTGTAAGTTACTATGAGCAGATCCCTTTGAGAACGCTTGTTGATGAAGATATTTGTCAAGACAATAGTACCATGCCCTTCGAGCTTGTTTGAGACCATATAAAGCCTTTTAATTTTGCAAACAAGTTTCTCATCATTTCCCAGAATGAATCTTTCTGGTTGTTCTATATAAACTTATTCTTCTAGATCACCATTGAGGAAAGCAGATTTAACATCCATTTGATAAACTTTGAATTGTTGAAAGCTTGAAAAATCAAGAAACATTCATATGGCTTCAAGTCTCGCTACGGGAGCAAATGTTTCTTCAAAGTCTATACCTTCTGGTTGAGGATACCCTTTATAGACAAGTCTAGCTTTGTTTCTGATAACATCTCCATTTTCATTTAGCTTATTTTTAAATATCCATTTCGTTCCAATAACATTTTTATCATGAGGTCTTGGAACAAATTCCCAAGTATGATTCTTTTCAATCTGATCAAGTTCTTCATTCATGGCTTGAATCCAACATTCATCTTTACTAGCTCGATTTACATTTTGTGGTTCAATAGTGGATAAGAATTCCAAATAACTAGGAGATCCTACAAGAGTTCTTCTTGTTTGGACACCTGATCCCTTTTCTCCCAATATTTGAGATTCTGGATGATTCTTTTGAACATACCTGGATGGATCTTTTTCAGATAGATCTTCTTCTAGTGCTTCATTGGGTTCACCTTCTATATTGTTGCTATTTGATGAGGGAAAATATATATCATCATCATCTTCATTTTTTGTTGTTATTTCACTTTTAGGAGCTGAAAGAGACTCATCAATAACAACGTCAATACATTCAACAATTTTCCAAAGCCTTTTATTGTAACATTTATATGCTTTACTTCTAGAATAATAGCTAAGAAATATTCCTTCATCTACTCTAGGTTCAAACTTACCAAGCTTTTCATCATTGTTCTTGATAAAACATTTGCTTCCAAAAACTCTAAAATTCTTTACAGTTGGAATATTACCATACTAGAGCTCACAGGGAGTTTTAGCATTGTTCACACGAACATGAGCCTTGTTAAGAATATTTACAGCGGTATGTGTTGCTTCTCCCCAAAAGGTGTCAAGTGTTCCAGAATCATCAAGCATATCACGAGCCATCTGTTGAACTGATCTAATCATTATTTCTACCACGCCATTTTGTCGTGGGGTTCCAGCTACAGAAAATTGTCTTTTTATGCCATGTTGTTCACAGAAATCAAAGAATTCATTTGATATATATTCCCCTCCTTGGTCAGATCTAAGACTTTTGATTTCGAGATCTAATTCATTTTCAACGAGGGATTTGAAGATCTGAATTTTTTCAAATGCTTCATCTTTGTGTTTTAGTAACCCAATCCAAGACATTCTAGAGAAGTCATCAATAAATAGAATATAGTATTGTTCTCCACGGGGTGACTTTTTTCTCATAGGTCCCCATAAGTCAGTATGAATGAGTTCAAGAGGCTTACTTGCTGATCCTTCTTTGGCATTGAATTGCAGTCTTTTTTGCTTACCGAATTGGCAAGATTTGCATATGGTACTTTCAGGCAGAGTGATGCTGGGAAGATCACGAACAACTTTGAGTCTGCTAGATTTTCTGATTTGAGAGAAACTTAAATACCCCAATATTCTTTGCGATAACCAATTTTCTGAATATTTACCCAAGTAACATTGTTCTTTGCAACCTTTCAATACATACAAATTTTGGTGTTCTAGTTCCTTTTATTATTGTTTATCCCGTGTCAAGTTCACGTACCACACATTCTTTTGAGCTAAAGACAACTTCAGTTCCTTGATCACACATTTGACTCACACTTAACAGGTTATGTTTTAATCCATCCACATCTTGTAAGTTCTTCTTTATCCATACCTTGGAAATTGAAGGTATATGCTCTTTTGGCTGAAGTTTTCTCCTGCATTCAGATTCTTCATGACCAAATTTATTGCAATAAGCACATTCAATTTCATTTTGAAGAGGATAAAAGTTGTTATAAGTATTCTTCTTTATTCCAATCTCATTTCTTTTCTTTTTTTTCTTCTCTAGTCATGATGGTTTTGTATGCAACACATTGAACAACTTTATGACCAAAATTATGACATGAGAAACATTGCCCATTAAAGAAGAAATTTCTGCGATCATGAAACCTTCTATTTGTGTTTACCTGCTGATTGGTATTTCTCTGATTGATATTTCTGTTGTTGTTCTTTGTATTAAAGTGGTCATGCTTTACCTATAAATTTTCTTTGTTCTTTTGCTGAGTGATAGAATGTTGTAGGCCAGCTTTGGCTGCATTTAGATAGCTTGGTGTTGAAGACTGAGAAGATTCTCCGACATATCCAAGACCTATCTTTATAAGAGGAAAATGTTGTACCTTGATAATTTCATCTAAGGTTTCAAATCCTTTAGCAAATCTAAGATTCAAAGTTTTCACTTTCTCAATTTCCTTTCTTAGACTTACTATTTCACATTTTTGTAAGAATTTATAGGGTAAGTTCCTTATATCAAGAACCAAAGGTCACCACTCACAAATAGATCAAAAATCAGTACACCAGTATAATCACGTGGTTAAAACCCTCAAAGAGGGAAACAGTCCACGGCCTGAGCCAACGCGGCCACTTCAGGCAATTTATTAATATAAAAAGAAAAGTTACATATGTTTCTCTCATAAACGGTTACCAAACAAATGACCCTCCATGCTCTTTAAATAGAGATCATGGACCAATCGGGTGTTAAGCCATGGATCAAATGTCGTTAATACCAAGGAGAGAGTGAACCGTCAGATCACTACAAATCGTGACCGTCAGATTATAAGTTACAAATGTACATGCTAAAGAAACACACTTTACCTAACCCTAAACTAGACTAAGTTATTCTTAATTATTTCCTATGTGTCGAAATATCCTAACATCCCCCCTTAAGAACAACTTGGGATAGGATTGAAGGATTTACAAAGGTGACACAAAAGGAGCCTATTTCCTATGTGTCGAAATATCCTAACATCCCCCCTTAAGAACAAATCAGGATAGGATTGAAGGATTTACAAAGGTGACACAATAAGAGAAGGAAGGAGGCATTAGAGCCTATCCCCCCTTAATGACAACTTTCCTGAACTACAAGCATGGATCAAAGATTGGTAAATTTTGCTTCTGTGAGAGCCTTTGTAAAGATATCGGCTACTTGATCATTGGTTGGACAGTACTGAACTTCAAGAACACGGTCATGAATGAGCTTTCTGATGAAGTGTTTGTGGATTTCAATGTGTTTCATACATGATTCTGAACTGGATCTTTACATAGCTGAATGGCACTCTGATTGTCACACCAAAGTGTAGTTGGATGTTGCTGATGAAGACCAAATTCGGACAGGATCTGACAAAGCCACATGGCTTCCTTGTTGGCTTCAACTGCACCACGATACTATGCTTCTGCTAAAGAAAGAGAGATGGCACTTTGTTTCTTACAAGACCAAGTAATAGGTCCTGAACCAAGAGTGAATACATATCCGGAAGTAGACTTTCGATCATTAGGGTCACCAGACCAATTAGAATTAGTGAAACCAATCAACAATGGAGATGCCCCTGCACTGTAATGAATCCCGAACTGAACTGTACCTCGAATATATTGAAGTATTCTTTTAGCTGCTTTCCAATGACTTTCATGAGGTTGGTGCATAAACCGAGTGACAAGACCAACGACAAAGGAACGGTCAGGACGGATATGGGTGAGATACATAAGTTTACCAACAAGTTGATGGTATAAGGTAGCATCAACTTCAGGGGTAGTACAAGTGACAGAAAGATTGACTCCAGACTGAAAGGGAGAATGGGTTGGCTTACAGTCTTCCATGTGAAAGTGGTGTAGAAGATCATAGGCATACTTTGACTAAGAGAGGGTAATGCCTTCCTTAGATTGCAAGACTTGAAGACCAAGGAAATAATGCAAGTGTCCTAAGTCTGTCATTTCAAACTTCTTTTTGAGGCTAGACTTCACATGTGTCATAAGGTTTGGATCACTACCAGTAAGGATAAGATCATCAACATAAAGAAAAAGGATGGTGAAGGACTTACCCACTTTCTTGGTGTAGACAGTGTTGTCAGAATGACACCTAGAAAATCCATTATCTAATAGAAATCTATCCACTTTGGCATACCAAGCCCGAGGAGCTTGTTTGAGACCATAGAGAGATTTCCTAAGGCGACAAACAAGGCTAGAGTATTTTTGGATAAAGCCAGGGGGTTATTCCATGTAAATTTATTCATGCAAATCTCCATGTAAGAAGGAAGATTTAACATCCATCTGATGGACTTCCCATTTAAAGGAGGCAACAAGGGAAAGGACAAGGCGGATAAAATTCATTTTTGCAATAGGGGAGAAGGTTTCAGTATAGTCAATGCCTTCAACTTGTGAAAATACTTTAGCAACAAGATGATCCTTATGTCTATCCACTTTCCCATCTGGTCCAAACTTTGTTTTGTACACCCATCTGCATCTGACAAGTTTTATTCCTTTTGGAAGAGGAAAAAGATCCCAATTATTGTTCGCCAATAAGGAACGATATTCTTCATTCATAGCTTCATCCCAATTTGGATGACCGGAAGCTTCTTCAAACGTTTCTGGATCAAGTTTTTCTGGAACTTGAGCCAATAAGGAAGAAGCTCTTTCGAACTGAGAATGTGTACGTCGTCGATCTACAGGGTCACCTACAAGAGAGCCTGCTGCATCCCGAGTAGAGCGGACCCATCTTGGAAGCTGTGGAGTGTAAGGAATAATTTCAAGAGGTGGACGAGGATTTTCATCCTCGCTTTCATCATCTGAACTAGAAGGAATGCTATTAAAAATAGAAGAGAGAGATAGAGGTGGCACATATGTCGAATCAGGCTCGCAGGCTAAAGGTGGCACACCCGCCAAACTAGGGTCACAGGCCGATATATTTTCATCAAATTTTACATCTCTTCTAATGAATATATTTTTGGATTTTGGTTGAAGAAATCTATATCCTTTGACATCTTCAGAATATCTAACAAAAATGCATTTTTCACTCTTAGGTTCTAAGGCTTTATGTTTCACATCTGGAATATGGGCCCAAACATCACTTCCAAAAACACGAAAGTGACTTACATCTGGTTTGATTGAGCTCCAAGCTTCTTCTAGAGTTATATTCTTTAAAACCTTAGTAGGAGTGTGATTTACTATGTAATTGGCACAGTTAATTGCTTCTACGCAAAAATTGAGACTAAGTCCTTTAGATTGAATCATACAATTAGCCATTTCTTTTAAGGTGTGATTCTTCTATTGGAAATACTGAGAGGGGGGTGAATCAATATTTCTTTTCAATTGTTAATTTTACCAGTTAGATCACTTATATTTAGAGAACAAAATGAAAAATGATGGAATAGATACTTTATTAATTTCTTCTTTACAATAAGTAAAGTACAGTAATGATATAAGGCTCCAACCCTAGATGAAGACTCCAATCTTCCAGGCTCCAACCTGTATTGTGCCAAGCATCAACTTGGTCTTTCCAAGGCTCCCACCTTGTCAATTTGAGGCATCAACCTCTAGGGCTAATACCGTATCTCTCTTACAATATTCGACCTAGTTTCTTGAGGACTCCAATCCTCTAGGGCTCCAACCCTATTTTCCAAGGCACCAACCTTGTCTCTATGAGGCTCCAACCCGCAACTTCACTTTGTAAAAATATCTTTCCTTATTCTTCATGGCTCCCAAATTCTTCTTCAACAAGCTCTGAAAATCTTCAACGGTGCCTTCACTTAGTCTCCACGTCACTTCATCAATGACAACCTTGTTCTTCACATGAAGGTGTCACCACAACTCTTCATGGTACCCAAACAATTTTCTTAAGGTTACATCATGAGGGCCTTCAACCATACATAAATGCATCCAAGATTAGTTTCTACAAGAGATTTTCAGTAGGTCTTTCAACAATGCTTGCCCCAAAATACTCTCTTCAAAGTATGTACAATAATATCCCCAAGAGAGCTCCAAATCCACTTCAAGATGTATATCAAATTTCCAAGAAGTTTGCTCCAAGATATTTTTTAATATTTTTCTCCAAGGCCGCCTTAAACCACTTCAGATCCGCTTCAAAAGGTTCTTAAAAACTTCTCCAAGCTTTCCACCAATCTGTCTTCCTAGATTCTTCAAAAATATTCTTAAGGACTGCTCCAAATGATGAATTGTTTCCTCATAAGTGTTGAAGTTAAGGGTTGAGATAGGTGTAGTGTGATGGCAAAGAGAAGGGTTGTAAAAGGGGCCAAGTTTCAGATATTTAAAGAACTATAGAAGGGGATGAGATCAGGTCTGAAATCAGGCTAAGAGAATAGAGATATATCCCACAAAAACCAAATTTGGAACATCCACGAATTCCCAACAAATTCTGAAATGTACCTCTTAACACACCACTGATATGTCTGCTCCAAATTATGTGTATAACTAAGATTTTCTTATGAAATCCAAGCTCTGTTTTCTCCTGATATCACAGGCTTAGTCTCCTCTGAAAGGTCCTTTATTCATTCTAAAAATATTTTCCTTTCACTGTGTTAATCTTGTTTACATGACACACTGGTCTGAGACTTTTTGTCTTCTCCTCAGGTCTGAAAGTCTTGTTTTATTGTTCACATATAGATCTGAGGCAAAGGTCCAAGCTATGACTGTTCCCTAATCTGACTATTACACAAGCCTGAGGTATACCTAAAAATATTCCAGAAATGCCTTTCTGCCTTAAGCTTCTCCCTAGTCCGTGTTCTTCTTCTCCTCGGCCTCCTGTACCATTTCTCTGAGATTTTTACCGAAAATTTATGGTAGAAATGAAGGTTCTGCGGTCTTATTTATATACATTTACTTATGAGACTGAAGGGACGTGTCTTTTAAAGGGATGCCGACATGTGTATGAGAGTGTAGGTCGGCTAGCAATTAAATATATTATTTTTAAACTTAAAAATTCATTTTCTCACAAACCACTGGAGTTTTAGGGCAAGTAAAGGCTCATTGGAAAGAGGAAAAATTCCTCTTTCAGATGGTCTAGGACTCATTATGATAGGCTGCCTCCAAGATGATAGAATTTATTTTTCTTTATAACTCTCCCTAAATTTTTATGTGTAGGAAGTGATTGGGACAACAAGAGGTCATTAGGTCTCCTTCATTTTTATGACTCCAACTATGTCTTTATATTATTTCCACGTCATCATGAGGTCCAACAATGAGTGTATCATCAATGTCATCACATAATGGTGCAATGATATGTTATAGTGCAGCCTTTATTAATTTGTTGTTGGGATTGCTCCAAAGTAGTCTTTCAACCATGTTATCAAGACCATTATCAAGTGTGGTCATTCAAGGGTATGACATCGTCACGTGTATGGCTTCATCAAGTACAGTCATCCACATCAAGGATAAGGACATCATCCAGGTTCTAGGCTTCTTCATCAAGAGTAAGCACACCATCATGACTTCTAGGGCTTCTTCATGAGATTATGGTGCCTTCATGGACATCTAGGGAATTATGATCAATAGGCATTTAGGAAAATACTTCTTCAGAGTTTGACATCATCATTAATGGTCTCCTAGTCAACCAAGAGTCATGGTGTCATCATCTGGAATCAGGCATCTCAAGAATATTGACATCTCAGTCGATGCCATATTGACATCAATGACCACCTTGATTAACAATCTCCCCCTTTGTCATTGATGGCAATATTCTTTCCCTTCAAACATTCTCTCCCCCTTTGACATCAATGGAAAACGGGGTGCCCAAGTACTCCCCCTTTCAAGCTACTTATTTTCTTCATGAATAGTAGTCCATCATAGGTATGATACACCCCCTGTCATGGTTCTCTTCCTTTTGGCAATGTGGTCCATGATATGTTTGCATTTCTTCATGTGGTGAACCAACTTCTCCTACCTGCATAAACTCTTGTAGCTCAAAAAAAAATTGCTTGCTTTGTGATCTAATGGAAGAAATTTTCAGCAATGGTCTATCGGGTGAGAAGGGATTGTGTTCTTCAATTCTCCCAAGAGATGATCTAAAAGATGATTGTCCATGTAGGGCCCTTTCGCAGAATAATCACAAACTCCCCCTAACTATATGCATGGTCTCTTTTTGGTAAATTTTCATTATCAATCACTTGGAATATCAAGGATGACTTCATCAAGTCAACAACATGTGTTGTTCATTGGAGTTTTCAAGAGACTTATGGATTCAACTTGTTTCCTTATCCATACTTGTGTAACTTTCTTCTTTGGCATGGTTCTAGCTTGTGCAGGGGCCCAAGTCAAGTTACAATAACATGCCATATGTCCAATGTTATGGCAATTGAAGCACTCTATCTTGTGTTGGGTATGTGTTATATTCTTTCCACGACTAGCCCCACGCACTGTACGTTGCACCGGGCGCAACAGGGGGGTCACAGGGGGGCGGCAACCCCCCCTGTTGGGGTCCAGGGCAGCGCCCCGGCGAATTTTTTTTTGGTATGCGATCCCACTCATATGCGGACCCACCCATGTTTTGTGCATGAGTTTGCACATGGTTTTGGGGTACGATGGTTTTCGGCCCTTGGTATTTTGTAGATCTGATCAAGGGAACTACGGTTATGTTCTAATCCAGGGTTAATTGATTAGGGTTTATGTATGCTTCGACATGTATATATATGTGCTGTAACACTAAAAGGAATATAATGAAAAATCAAGCTAGTCGTCCCAATTTGGGATCCAAGGGAAAATATCTATGTTTATCTGTTTTATGTTTTATGCTCTCGCTATTGTTTATTTTCTATTATAAGATTCATGTGTAGATAATTTATGTTCAGGGTTAAAACCTACATTTGGTATCAGAGCTGTTTCAGCTTCAAGGGGACGCCTTTGCTGCTGAGGGTTTTTTGTTCGGGCCTGAGGTAGACCCTGTTCAGTGGGAGATCTGTGGGATCGATTCTTGCGGTGAAAGAAGATGGCGAGCGGCAGAAAGATAGAGATCGAGAAATTTAATGGTCAGAGTTTTGAGTTGTGGAAGCTCAAGATGGAGGATCTGCTGGTCGATAAAGATCAGTGGATCACGGTAGATCCAGGTACTAAACCAACGGAAATGTCAGATGAAGACTGGAAGAAACTGGATCGGAAGGCTAAAAGCACAATACGGTTGTGTGTATCAGATTCAGTATTGTTGAATGTATCTGGGGAAGCTACAGCGAAGAATTTGTGGGAAAAACTTGGGACTTTGTACCAATCTAAGTCTCTGGTGAATAATTTGTTTCTGCGGAAAAAGCTGTATAACCTAAGGATGAAGGATGGAGACTCAGTGACAGAGCATCTGAATGCCTTCAATACTGTGGTAAGTCAGCTTTCATTTGTTGATATTAAAATCTCAGATGAAGATAAGTGCATCAGTTTGTTGTGCTCTCTACCAGACTCGTGGGACAGTCTGGTTATTGCAATAGGTAGCAATACAACTACCTTGAATTTTGATGACATTGTCTCATCCTTGCTATCGGAGGAAATGAGACGGAGAAATATGGAGGGTCAGAATGGAGATGCCTTATCTGTACGAGGAAGGTCCCAGAACAGAAACAAGAATAAGGTTTCGAGTGGGAGATCTAAATCTAGAGGGAGATCTAAATCTCTTGGAAAGTTTGTAAAGGTGTGCTGGAAATGCGGAAAGGAAGGACACTACAAAAAGGAATGTAGATCTAAAGCTCTTGAGAAAGGAAAGGGATCTGATGAAGCTCCTTCTGCAGAGGCAAAAACCACCTCGGATGAAGGTGGGGATGTGTATTTGGCTTCTTCTTCAAATACACATGTAGATCATGATTCATGGTTGATTGACTCAGGTGCATCCTTTCACTTCACTCCCCATAGGGAGTGGTTCTGCGAGTATGAGAAATATGATGGTGGTGATGTCTTCCTAGGGGATGATAGGAAGGCCAGAATCGTCGAACGTGGAAAAGTCAAGCTGAAGCTGCAAGGTGGAAGGATTAGAACACTTCCTGTTGTTCTGCATATACCTGCATTGGCTAGAAATCTGATTTCTGTAAGCAAGATGGATGATGCAGGTGTAAAAATAGTGTTCGAGAAAGATGCCTGCAAGATGGTTCGGGGAGCACTGGTATTAATGCTAGTAGTTCGGACTGGAACTCTGTATAAGATACAAGGTAGCACTGTTATTGATGGGTGTAACAGTTATGCGGTTCCTGAAAATGGAGCGGAAAGCTTAGCTGTCTCTGGAGAAAAGACCATGCTATCGCATCAAAGGCTTGGACATATTGGAGAGAAGGGCCTTCGGATACTACATAGAAATGGTATGGTAGAAGGAATGTCTAATTGCTCTCTGGATTTCGATTTCTGTAAACATTGTGTATATGGGAAGCAGAATCGGGTGAGTTTTCCTTCTGGTGCTAAGAGGGCGAACAAGATATTAGAACTTGTGCACAGTCATGTGTTTGGACCTGTGTTAGTTCCATCACTAGGAAAGTATGTGTACTATGTTTCATTCATAGATGAATTCTCAAGGAATACATGGATATATTTCTCGAGGAAGAAATCTGAAGTCTTTGACAAATTTAAAGAATTTAAGGCTCTAGTGGAAAACTAGACAGAGAAGAAGATAAAGGCGTTGAGGACAGATAATGGTGGGGAGTTCTGCAAGAAGGAATTTGAAGAGTTCTGTAAGAAGTGTGGTATAGCACGGCAGAAGACTACTCCATACACACCTCGGCAAAATGGAGTTGCAGAAAGAATGAATAGAACACTGATGGAAAAGGCAAGAAGCATGCTCAGTGGTACCGGGTTAGGACAAGAATTCTGGGCAGAGGCAGTGGAGACTGCATGTTACTTAGTTAACAGATCACCTTCATCAGCGTTGGAGGATATGACTCCACATGAGGTATGGACTGGTAAGAAACCCTCTCTTTCACATCTAAGGGTATTTGGATGTGATGCATATGTACATGTTCCAAAGGAGAAAAGGACCAAGTTGGATAATAAATCTGAAAGGTGCATCTTTATTGGGTATAAGGGTGGTTTAAAGGGTTACAAGCTTTGGAACCCAAAAGCAAGGAAGGTTGTGTACAGTCGAGATGTGGTGTTTAGAGAGGTGAAAGATGTTGTTACACATGAATTCCTACCAAAGGAACCTAAGAAGATAGAGTTTGAGCTAAAGGAGGATGAATCAGACTCTACAATAGAAGAAGATTCAGAAGAGGAAGAGCCACAAACCCCAGCTTTGAGAAGATCAGTTCGGGAAAGAAGGCAACCAGAAATGTATAGTCCATCTGCTTTCTGTTCAGGTTTTGCCTTAACTATAACTAATGACGATCCCAGAACTGTCAGGGAGGTAGTAGACTCAGAGGATGGAAAACTCTGGAGGAGGCCATGGTTGATGAAATGGCATCCTTGCACAAAAATGAGGCATGGGATCTGGTGGAGTTGCCGGCTGGAAGGAAGCCCATAGGGAGCAAATGGGTGTTTAAAAAGAAGATGAATGTAGAAGGCAAGGTGGAGAAATACAAAGCTCGGTTGGTATCAAAAGGTTATTCCCAAGTGCCAGGAATTGATTTTGGTGATATTTTCTCTCCTGTTGCCAAAGTTACTTCTATTAGATTACTTTTATCTGTTGCTGCTGCATTTTATTTTGAGATAGAACAGATGGATGTGAAGACAACATTTCTTCACGGGGATCTAGAAGAGGAGACCTACATGAAGCAACCTGAAGGCTTTATGGTGAAGGGTAAGAAAGAACTGGTATGCAGGTTGAAGAAGTCTCTGTATGGGTTAAAACGGTCACCAAGGATGTGGTATCAGAAATTTGATACCTATATACGGGGACTTGGCTTCACCAGAAGCAAGGAGGATCACTGTGTTTATTTTAAATTAATTGGTGACCGTGTTATTTATTTGGTCTTGTATGTGGATGATATGTTGCTGATTGGAAATGAAAAAGAAATTATCCAAGATTTGAAGACCCAACTGTTCTCCAAATTCGACATGAAGGATCTTGGTGCTGCAAACTATATTTTGGGCATGGAAATTAGGAGAGATCGGGCAAAGAGGAAGCTCTGGTTAAACCAGAGGAAGTATGTCGAGACTATATTGCAGAGGTTCAATATGCAGGATAGTAAACCAGTGAATGTTCCTATTCATGTAGGTGTAAAGCTGTCTGCTGAACAGTGTCCCAAGACACAAGAAGAAGAGGAGTATATGTCCCGTGTTCCATATGCAAGTGCAGTGGGTAGCCTGATGTATGCAATGGTCTGTACTAGACCAGACATTGCACATGCAGTGGGAGTATTGAGCGGGTTTATGTCAAACCCAGGGAAGGAGCATTGGACAGTAGTGAAGCGGGTTTTCAGATATTTACGTGGCACTAGTGATTATGGCTTGTGCTACCAGGGAAGACCAGGATTAGAAATAATGTTGGACATTCCTGGTTTTGTTGATGCAGACTGGGCTCGAGATCTGGACCAAAGAAGATCTACAAGTGGGTATGTGTTTAGCCTATTTTGAGGTGCAGTCAGTTGGATGAGTAAAAGACAAATCAGAGGCTTTTCAACTACAGAGGCATAATACATAGCAGCCACTCATGCAAGCAAGGAAGTAGTTTTCTTGCAGAGATTGTGTTCAAGTATGGCGTTGGTGCAAAAAGCTATAAAGATAGACCGTGATAGCCAAAGTGCAATTTTGTTGGCTAAGAACCTTGCTTATGATTCAAAGACAAAGCACATTGATGTTCAATATCACTTTGTGAGAGATTTGGTTGAGGCTAGAAGGGTGTTGTTGGTAAAGGTGGACACTTTGAAGAATTTTTCAGATGCATTGACGAATTCTGTAAGCACTCAGAAGTTCTCTTGGTGTAGAGAAACAATGGGTGTTGAAGAATTGGCCAAATGACTAAGCTATCCTGTGGCCCCCCGTGGAAAGAAAACAAGAATTGGGAGAATGCTGGTATATGCCGGCTCTGCGCGCCCCGACGAAATTTTTTTTGGTATGCGGTCCCACTCATATGTGGACCCACCCATGTTTTGTGCATGAGTTTGCACATGGTTTTGGGGTACGATGGTTTTCGACCCCTGGTATTTTGTAGATCCGTTCAAGGGAACTATGGTTATGTTCTAATCCAGGGTTAATGGATTGGGGTTTATGTATGCTTCGGCATGTATATATATGTGTTGTAACACTAAAAGGAATATAATGAAAAATCAAGCTGGTCATCTCAATTTGGGATCCATGGGAAAATCTCTGTGTTTATCTGTTTTATTTTTTATGCTCTCGCTATTGTTTATTTTATGTTATAAGATTCGTGTGTAGATAATTTCTATTCAGGGTTAAAACCTACATCTTGTTCATGAAAAATAATCATGACTTCTTCTTGCAAAATTGCTTCGAGGAGATTTACGAGGACCATTATATTTGACTTTGTGATATGCCCTACAATCTTTTGCCACGTGCCCAAAGTTTGTACAAGAATAGCAATATCCAAGAAATATACTTTGGTACCTGGGAGATGAAGAGTTCCTTGAAGTACTTTTGAAGTATTTTTGCCTTGGGATTCTTTGATGATATTCATTGCATTTTGTATTCTTGACACCATATGCAAGTCTCCTTGGAGTAGAATTTCTTCCGTTGTTGTCTTGATTCTTCTCCTTGCCTTTGTTGGAGCTGGGAGCATCAACATTTCTTTCTAGGTTCCTCACATCTTTGTTGTTTGAAGCATTATCATTCTTGCTTGAGGATTCACTTGCATAGCCAAGACCTGATTTATCAAAGGGAGACCTTTGCTGACTTAGGATGTCATCTAGGGTTTGAGAGGTTTTTATGTTTTTATTCAGCAATTCAACTTCCTTTTCAAGAAAGACAATTTCTCCTTTCAGTTTTTCACAATCTTCATCTTTCATAAGTAGTTGTGTTGTGTAACCAACTCCAAAAAGAGAATAAAAGAGATATCAACGCCTTAGAAATGAGCCACTTCAAGGGGGCAACCTCCAATACATTACATAAATGAACAATTCTTGGATGATACAAATCAACAAAACCTCCTTCTATATATAGGAGACCACGGAGCCACAATGTAATCCTAGCCGACCTAACAATAATAATGTAAGGGAACAATAATAACAATATGGGGGTTACAGGGGTACAATAATAACAATAAGGGGGGCTACACTATTAATATAGGGACTTAACATGCCCCTCTCCTTCAAACAAGTGTTGTCCTCAACGCTTGATTATTTCTTGATGCTTCTGTATAAAATTCTCATCCTCCCATGTGAAATCTTCTACAGGAAAGTTCTTCCACTTGTTGAGATACTCTGAAATTGATCGTACTTGTCGAGTTCTTGTTTCTATGACTGCTTCATAACTTCTTTCGATGTCATGTTGATCTTCCTGTTGTTTCATTAGATTCTGCACCAAAGTTGGGTTATCCTTTGAGAGTTGGAGAACTTGTTGTTGATGCTCGATGTGATCTTCCACTAATTTATCATCCATATTTGCTATTATTTGATCCTTCAAACCATCCAACTTAGCCTCCATTTCTGCTTTTAAACCATCTATTTCATCGTCAATTTCTCTTCGTAAGATCGAAACTTGTTGCACTTGGTACCATAATTTTGATATCTCATACTGCAACTCTTCCTCTTCATGCGTCATAGTATAGATTTTTGAGCGATTAATGGGTATGGAATTATTTTTTGGAGGCATTATAGAACCCAATACTGATAAAAATTCTAAAATATGCACTTGGAATCACTTCAATTGCTTTTTCAAACAAACGTTATGCAATTTTAAAAACCAGATACACACCTTTCTCTTTCTTTTGAGGAGCTAGATATTGAAATTGGATTATCTATTTTATTATGGCTCTTCAATATCTAAAATTCAGCACCAAAGTATCTCTTTGAATTCTCTTTTGAATGCCACAGGTCTGACCTGATTTGGATTTTCCAAGACAAATTTATGTCCAATCTCCCACAATGACCTAATTATGGACTGGTTCAGTAGAGTGAACTTGTACGACTTGCCACTTGTCACTGTTTCATCCTTCACCTCTAAAATTGATAGCCAAGAAACTACAGTCCATGTACTTGTGACCACTTTTTACGGCACTTCAATCTGATGCTAAGAGAGAGAGTTATTGAACTTTTCCCACGATCACCTCTTTGAGATGAAATTCGGGAGCCTGAAAAAGCACACTTTTCACATACCTTCCGCCGATCATATCTCCAAAAATATTTCGAACCAAGCCTAATATTATATAAATTTTCTCGATTTCAGTTTACACCTAAAAATTTCAGATTCTGAAACTTAGTATAAAAAAATTTATAGTGAAAATTCCACGATGACTTTTTTAGGAGCCTGAAAAAAGACCTAATTTCCACATATCATATCTCCGAAAATATTGTGAACCAAGCTCTGAAATTTTTTGACGCATTTCCTCAGGATTTCGGGTTCGCACCCTACAAATTTTAGATTCTGAACCTTCGTAGAAAAAAATTTATAGCGTAAATTCCACGATGACTTGTTTAGGAGCCTGAAAAAAACCTGACTTGCATAGATCATATCTTCGAAAATATTGTGAACCAAGCTTTGAAATTTTTAGAAAATCTTCCTCAAGATTTCGGCTTTGCACCCTAAAATTTTCAGCTTCTAAAACTTCGTATAAAAAAAAATTATAGAGAAAATTCCACGATGACTTGTTTAGAGCAGCGAAACCCTAGAATCCAAAGCTCTAATACCAAATGTTGTGTAACCAGCTCCAAAAATAGAAGAAAAGAGATATCAACGCCTTAGACATGAGCCACTTTGAGGGGTAAACCTCCAATACATTACATAAATGAACAATTCTTGGATGATACAAATGACAAAACCTCCTTTCTATATATAGGAGTCCATGGGGCCACAATGTAATCCTAGTGGGCCACAATGTAATCCTAGCCGACCTAACAATAATAATGTAAGGGCACAATAATAACAATATGGGGGTTACAGGGGTACAAAAATAAAGATAAGGGGAGTTAGACTAACATAAGAAGGGACTACACTATTAATATAGGGGCTTAACATGCCCCTCTCCTTCAAACAAGTGTTGTCCTCAACGCTTGATTATTTCTTGATGCTTCTATATAAAATTCTCATCGTCCCATGTGGAATATTCTACAGGAAAGTTCTTCCACTTGCTGAGATACTATGAAATTGATCATACTTGTCGATTTCTTGTTTTTGTGACTGCTTCAGAACTTCTTTCGATGTGATGTTGATATTCCCATTGTTTCATTAGATTCTGCACCAAAGTTAGGTTATCCTTTGAGAGTTGGAGAACTTGTTGTTGATGCTCGATGTCATCTTCCACTAATTTATCATCCATATTAGCTATTATTTTATCCTTCAAACCATCCAAATTAGCCTCCATTTCTTTTTTTAAACCATCTATGTCAGCTTCGGTTGCTCTTCGTAAGATCGAAATTTGTTGCACTTGGTACCGTAATTTTGATATCTCATACTGCAATTCTTCCACTTCATGCATCATAGTATAGATTTCTGAGGGCTTAATGGGTGTTGAATTCTTTTTAGGAGGCATTTCAGAACTCAATACTGAAATATATGCTCAATAGGCCCTTGGAATCACTTCAAACTGATTTTTCAAACAAGATTTATGCAATTCAGGAAAAACAATACACACCTTTTACTTTCTTTTGAGGAGCTCAATATTGGAATTAGATTATCTCTGTGATTATGGCCCTTCAATATTTGAAATTCATCACTGAAGTAGCCCTTTGAATTATCTTTTGAATTCCACAGGTCTAACCTGATTTGGATTCTCCAAGACAAATTTATGTCCAATCTCCCACAATGACCTAATTATGGACTGGTTCAGTAGAGCGGACTTGTATGACTTGCCACGTGTCACTGTTTCATCCTTCGTCTCTGAAATTAATAGCCAAGAAACTAAAGTCCGTATACTTGTGACCACTTTTTACAGCACTCAAATCTGATGCCCGGAGAGAGAGTTATTGAACTTTTCCCACAATCACCACTTTGAGATGAAATTCAGGAGCTTGAAAAAACACTACCTTCCACAGATCATATCTCCAAAAATATTGCGAACCAAGCTCTAAATTTTTTTTATGAATTTTTTCAGGATTTCAACTTCGTACCATAAGAATTTAAAATTCTGAACCTTCGTAGAAAAAAATTTATAGCGAAAATTCCACGATGACATGTTTTGAGCAGCGAAACCCTAGAATCCAAAGCTCTGATACCAAATGTTGTGTAACCAGCTCCAAAAAGAGAAGAAAAGAGATATCAACGCCTTATAAATGAGCCACTTCGAGGGGGAAACCTCCAATACATTACATAAATGAACAATTCTTGGATGATACAAATCAACAAAACCTCCTTCTATATATAGGAGACCATGGGGCCACAATATAATCCTAGTGGGGCCACAATGTAATCCTAGCCGACCTAACAATAATAATGTAAGGGCACAATAATAACAATATGGGGGTTATAGGGGTACAATAATAACAATAAGGGGGGCTACACTATTAATATAGGGACTTAACAAGTTGCTATTTCTTCCATCATCCTTGTTGCTTCATGTGCTTCGATTTTAAGGGAGATGATATTTGATTTCATTATGAAGACTTCTTCATTCTCCTTTGCTAGACTGCTCTCCATTTCTTCTTTTATTCTTGCATCTTCACATGTTTAGGCCTTGAGAAGATTGATGTCTGATTTTAGTTTCAATATTTCTTCATCCTTTTCATCTAGTTGGAAAATCATGGTGTTTCTCCCCTTTTCTGCTTCATTAACTTGTCCTTCTATGAATGCCAAAGTTTCCATCACCTTCTCAGCTCCTTGCGCTTGTTTCCTTGCTTCTTCTAGTTTAGATCTAAGAGAGGAGACCTCTTCCTTGTATTGACCAATCTCTTCTTCAATATTGTTCAAGCTCTTAAGTCTTTGTTCAAGGTGGCTTGACAAAGTTTCTTCCATGTTCTTTGCCTTATCCAATTGATTTGTCATAGATATGACTTCTTCATGATGCTTTCTTTCGTTTTGATGAAATTCTTCTTTAATTTTGGTGATCTCCTCATCTCTTTATTGTACTTGAAGCTTGACAAAGTCAACTTCCTTCCTTGTCTTGTCTTGGTTACCATCTTGAGTTTTCTTCTTAAGTTCCTCATTTTCCTTTTTCAAACTGTTAATCTCTTCCATGGAAGCCATAAGTTTATTCAGGAGATCTTCTTCAAAGTCTTCTTTGTTCTCTTCATCTTCTAGGTCTTCTTTAGCCTTGTTATCATCTCTCTTATCTTCAGCTTCCTTGACGAATTCTGGACTTCTTTCTTGTTTTCCATCATCTTCTTGACTAGAGATCATTGCCAACGCTCCTTTTGAGTGAAGATCATGAAGTTTGTCCCATATGAATTTTGCTGATGAACATTTTTCAAAATTGGCCTTCACAAAATTTGGTAACCCATTCAAAATTTCCTTCATTGCTTATATTGTACTCCTTGGATTCTTCGTCCATCGTGTCATTAGTAATCATTGATTTCCAAACTTCAATTCCTTGAGTCTTCAAGAAATTCCTCATTCTTGCCCCCCATATATCAAAATTTCCATTGAATAATGGAGCCTTCACAAATTGATTTACTTCAATTTCAATGGTTGAGGAACACACATCTTTAGGAGGATTGGAGACTCTCTTCCTTTTCTTTGCCATTTGTGTTCTAATGATCAACCTTCAAGCTGTTAGGCTTTGAGTGAAGGTACTGGCTCTAATACCAATTGTTGGAAATACTAAGAGGGGGTTGAATCAATATTTCTTTTCAATTGTTAATTTTACCAATTAGATCACTTATATTTAGAACACAAAATGAAAAATGATGGAATAGATACTTTTATTAAGTTCTTTGTTACAATAAGTAAAGTACAATAATGATATAAGGCTCCAACGTTAGATGAAGACTCTAATCTTCCAGGCTCCAACCTTTATTGTGCCAAGCACCAACTTGGTCTTTCCAAGGCTCCCACCTTGTCAATTTGAGGCATCAACCTCTAGGGCTCCAACCCTATCTCTCGTACAGGCTTCGACCTAGTTTCTTGAGGACTCCAATCCTCTAGGGCTCCAACCCTATTTTCCAAGGCACCAACCTTGTCTCTCTGAAGCTCCAACCTCCTGGGCTCCAACCCGGAACTTCACTTTGTCAAAATATCTTTCCTTATTCTTCACGGCTCCCAAAGTCTTCTTCAACAAGCTCTGACAATCTTCAACGATGCCTTCACTTAGTCTCCACGTCACTTCATCAATGACAACCTTGTTCTTCACATGAAGGTGTCACTACAACTCTTCATGGTAACCAAACAATTTTCTTAAGGTTACATCATGAGGGCCTTCAACCATACATAAATGCCTGTA